>JAGPOW010001918.1:14183524-14198040 GCA_030014935.1 Caiman crocodilus | reverse complement strand
CCAAGTGACTCTGCACCATCTCAGGGTCTATGCATGGTAGTCTGGCGCCATGCTGCTGCCTCTCTACAATCCCAGTGAGAGACTTGTCTTGCCCCTCACTTAAGAACACTGAGGCAAAGAACCCATTGAGGAGTTCAGCCTTGTCCCCCCTGCCTGCCACCAATTGCTTCTGCCTGTTTAATAGGGGTCCTGTTCCACCCTGGGCCTTCCTTTTACTCCCTATGTAACTGAAAAACAATTTCTTGTTATCCTTTACTTGGGATGCCATCCTCGGCTCCATGGTAGCTTTGGCCTGTCTAACTGCCTCCCTACAAGCGTGAGCGGAAGAGGTATACTGCTCTTTGGTAATCTCTCCCTGTTTCCACTTTTTATATGCTCCCCTTTTAGCCCGTAGGCTGCTCTGGATTTCTCTGGTCAGCCAGGGAAGCTTTCTGGCCCCTTTTCCTTTTTTTTCCTCGCATTGGGATCGTCTCCCTCTGTGCCCGAAGGATCTTTTCTTTAAGGCACAGCCACAAGGCCCCGAAAGCACAGACTATTCATGCCATGTGCTTACTCTACCTCTCTGAGGAAGGTTCAAGTTGAGGTGTTTTTTTTTCTGGAAGAGTCCATTTGGTCAAGTTTCAATTAACCTAAGCAGTGCTTTACAGGATGGTGTAGACATGAAATGACTTACTCATTTCTGTTGCACAATAGGCAGTAAAAGCAAAGAGTTGTCCTGCTGGCCAAAAGGTCTAGGAGACCCTGTCCGGGCACCCAGCGGTAGATGACACTTATTATTCATCCACTTCCTCCTCCCAACGGATGGCATCTTGGACTTCCTATACGGGTTCAGATGAGAAGCACAGGGAAATCCAAAGGAGTCATTCCCACTGAGTCAGGCCTTAATGGGTTTAACCCAAGGTGACATCAGACACTTAACTAGGTAACCTAAATACAATCTGAAACCTTTTTACCTCTTAATTTATAGATTGAGGGTGAGAAACTCACCTGGGGTCCTCAGCTAGGTCTGGACCAAAGGGGCTCTGTGGGCCAGAACCAGCCCGGGGTACAGAGGTTGCTTAGACCCTCACCACCACCATGATGATAGATGTGGGAGGAGTCCAGTGGGGCTGGAGGAGGGATCTGGGGGCAGTAACAATGCGCCCAGCTTGCCATCAGTGTCTATGGCCAGAGGGGCCAAAGGGCCCTGAATTTCATAACCGGCCACCCCTTTCCCTCTCCCGTTTGCAGTGGCCAACCTGTCAGTAACCTGATGTGCCGGATAGACTAGCTCTGGTGGCTGTGTCTTTTAACACCCCATGTCTGGATAAATCTTGGTTATATTTTTCACTCTTTTATCTGTTCTTGGAAACTGGTTCAAAACAAACAATCATTCAGACTGATTGGAGGAGAAATCTTGTAGAGAAGACTCAGAACTCATTACTAGAATCATAGTAAATAAGGGTTGGATGGGACCTCAGGAAGTCATCTAGAATCAAGAGAAGTATCTATTTTAAGCACCCAGATTAAATAAAAGCAGTAGTAATTTGTAAACAAATGTTGACCAAGGTGAAGCAAAATGACCAGAAGAAGACCAATCTGCTACTCTATACAGTGAATTCTGTGGGCTAGATGCTGAACATCTGATTCACATTGAAACTTCTCAAATGTGTAGATTCTTGCTCATCCCAGGGATGCTGGTATTCCATGATAAACAAACAAACAAAAAATATATATAGTAAATTCTTTGATTTTAACCCCCCCCCCCAAATCCATGGTTAAAATTTCAATGCCCCTCACAGCCCCTGCCCTTCAGCTGCCAGGGCTGTGGGGCCAGGGTCCCAGGTCTGCGGTCCCCTGCCCCGAAAGGAAGGCAGTGGCTGCTATAGCAGGAGCCAGCTCCCAGTGGCAGCATGTACTCGCAAGGGACAGGGGGGACCTGTACCCTCTAGATCTTTGGGGAGTGGGGGGAAGAACCAGCCAGCCTGCAAAGCTCTTTGCAAAAGGGGGAAATCTGTGGGTTTCTCTTCTAAAAAGGAAAAATCTGCATTTTCTCTGATAAAAATGGGAAATCCATGGTTTTCTCTCTTTTCTTGGGGAATGGAAAACTAGGATCCCTGTGAGTCATCACCAAGGCTGAGGAGTATGGAGTTGTCATCAGGCCCAGTGTAACAGAAGAGTCAAGTTCTTCCACCTTTTGTTGCTATAGGACTGAAATGAGGTCTGGGTACTTGGGGCTAATTAGGGGTTTGAATTTTAAAGTTCAGTGGTAATTCAGCTTTCTTTTGGTGCTTTTCTTCACTGGCTCATGCCATCACTTTAAATCTGAAGGTCTAATCTTGCAGGCCTTTATTGAGGCAATAAGATGATGGAATGGAATAGTTTCTTGCCAGAAGAATGACTTTAGGACCAGATGCCCATAGAGGTGGCAGCAGGGCCAGAATGATTTATCCTCGTACATCTATATCCTCTAACCCTTTATGGCAGCAGGGCAAGGATAAACCTTCCCTGCATGGGTGTATTGGAGTTACGTTGTGTTTTGGAGGTTGCAGAATGTGTTTCAAGAAAAGCAGCTCTTATAAGAATTTATTACTCAATTTGTATGAAGTAGCAAATCTCACGTTTCTCAACTGCCTTGTGATTGGGCACGTGGGACAATTATTTCAGTATTGTGCAAGCAGCAGACACTTGCAAATACTGAAATGTGCTTCCTAACAGTCACTTGGTTTTACTGTAAGTAGCTATACACACTTCAAGTAGATCAAAAGTATATTTTCTTTGTTCTCTCACCTTTTAAAATGAAACTGAGCCCTTATTTTTCTTAAGCAAGTATCTAGGCCAGATCCTCAGCTGAGATTCAAGGTAGCACCAATACTAGCACTATTACTAGGTAGAAGCAGACACTTCTTAAGAGTTGAGGTTTTGTTTTTCTGCTGCATGTGCGTAAGCAAGGGATTCTTGGAACCATTAATGACTGAAAAGGTGTCTGTACTGAAATAGTCTCACCTACTGTTACAAGTACTCTTTACAGTGATTAGTACAGTGATCATGACTGTACAACGTGGGATGGGGAAACTGCTGGTATTTTAACATGTACACATAGTTATGTTATCTAGTCCTACCAAGACCATTTGAAAAAAAAAAAAAAAGCTTTCTGAGCCCTGACAAAAAACGTTTGCTAATACAGACAGGTTCTCTCAGACAGAATGTAAATTTGAAATGGAGACAGAGGGTTATGCTTTGGACAAGACATGGAGTCAGATTTTTACCCCCTCCCCAGGGGCTTAGACTCTTTCCAGATAGGTCCACATCCAATTGTCTGTAGTGCATGTGAAGATCAATTTGTGTGCTTGCTTGCTTGCTTGCTTGCTTCCTTCTTTGCACCTCTCATCCTTCTGTGTGACATCTCAGAAATGAGAAGGTAACACTTAATTTTTCTCTTGAAATGACCATGAGCAGAAGCTGCACAAAGCTAGGCACCCTTAGTAATATTGTATGCAGATAACAGTCCTGGAAGCTGTTGTCTCAGATCAGTGGTAATCTGTATCATTCAGTCTATTTATTATCTAACACAACTTTCATGAGCACTGAATGACCAATCTTATCTAATTTTTAGGGTTTTTTTCCTTTGAGCCCAAACTCTTTTCCTCTAGGAAAAAAAGATGCAAGGTTTTTGTCCTGCATCAAGTAACATCCTGACAACAGCTAATGGCTCAATCCATTTAGACCCACTTAATAGAATCATTGTCCAGATGCATGAGTTAATGATGGCTAACTACCTCCAGTTCATTCTTGTTTACATGCCTATGTCCTCTTAAGCTTCAAAATACCTTGCAGATATTAATAAAATTAAACATGATGCTGCATTATAGAAGTCCCTTTTGAAGATGAGGATTGTTATCCTCTCCTATAGTAGGGACACCTACTGGTGTGTTTCTGGTGCAAAGAGGATAAAATATCTGACCCATAGTATCTCCAGTGATGGGAACAGAGTGCCTCACCCTGTGCTATAACCATAAGACAATGCTGCTAGATGATGTGGTGGTGTAACTGTGCTTGGTGTTTGCAACATCTGACCAATTATATTTAATAGAAGCTTGCCTTGTGTACTTGCCCAGGCAAAGACCTAGGGTTTAGGTATTTGGGAGAGGGAATAAGTTTCTGGTTTGGTTCCCAGCAGGAAAGGGAGATGAAGAAATAACAACAGGTTATCTAATTCCTGGCAGGAGAAGCAAGCAACCAGCAGGTGTGAATTCCCAGTTGAGGTGTTCATGTAGTAAGGCAGGCAGCTACCTATAGTTATGGTAAATAGAGGGCAAAAGCAAGAAGAACTGCAGGATAAAGCTCCTTCTGAGGACACCTCCCCATCTTCTAGTCCTTCTCCACTAATGCATTCCTTTGATAAACAGCATGTCATCTTTTGTGGCTTATCCCTGAAATACAAGGCAAACTGTTCCTTCTTTTTGCTGTGCTTTATGCCAAAAATCATTCCCCTTCCCCCCACCCTTTTTTTTCTGGAGCTTATCCCACTATGAAATTTATAAATTCCATGTTTCGATCTTCATTTTAAAGATAAATTTGATGCTGAGGGTATTTCTGTATGGTGCAAAAAGGCACTGTGCACAGCTAAACAGTCTATACTTGTATGTGCTGTATTAGCGTGGCACTGCATGTGGGCTTAGTCAAGGCAGAGCGCCATGATCATGTGACTATGCTGTGCCTTGCTCTTGTCTAGAGCTAGCTCAACTGTTTCAGTATGACCCTGCTTTTGGGCGTAAAGACACCCCTAAATAAACATTGCTCCTAAGTAGTCTAGGAACTTTGCAGCTGTACTGTAGGTGTCACGTTGCTGGAGTCTGCTTTAGAGCTCTGCTAGGCCCCTTGCTGTTTAAACTTGCCTTGGAGAAATGTCATGGTGATGGCACTGGATGAAGTAAACTCGAGTTACAGACAGCATAAACTTTTGTTATCTTATGTAATTAGTCTGAAAGGTGCAGCTTTACCCTGCCTGCTGCCTTTGACCCTTCCTGAAACGCATCTCTCTGTTAGCTCAGTTGCCCTCTCTCTCCCTGTGTGATGTTGCTAATCCTAAAACCACTTTTCTCTGTCTTGGTTGTGTTTTTAGGATGAAGCTTAGCAATAGCATATTAGGGATATTCCTGCAGAGCAGGCACAGCCTGTTTTTGTAAGTTACTCATTTGTTCTCTCCTATCCACTCCCCAGAAACTGGCTGTTAGTACAATATGTGCCTGCAGGGCTTTCCATCTGGAATGAGAAACACAATCTCGTTAGCTGTGTGCCCCAAAACTAGCAGCACAAAAGCAATTTAGATAGCACTGAATGTAGCTGTATTATATGCAGCTTGTGTGACTCAAGGGCCAGGTGCTTGGTTTGTGTGAACTGGTATAACTTCTTCATTGTTACCAGGTCAGATTGTGTGCTCTGGCCTGGCAGGAAGAAGTAAAGGCTTCTCTGTCTACAATTCTTTCCATTCTTTATTCCAAAAAATGAGCACAGTTAGAGGAGCTAGAATTTAGGTAGAGAAGTCAGTGGAGCAGAACTGCCTTGGCCATCTGGGGCCAGGCTCTCATTGGCAGAGCTCCTTTTCTAATATCTTTCTCCCATGGGTCATTGTTAAATTATCATGCACAATTCTGAGCTAACAAGTGGTCTGAAGCAAGTCTCATTTTAGAGGATATTATTATTTACCTTTTTAATGAGGTAACTGATATGGGAAACCCAGCATACTGAGTGTTGTTTTCTGGCATCTGTGCTAGGCTTCATAATTTCTTTAACAGTTTGTTATCCAGGTAAAAAAAATGAAGGACTGGGATGTCACTGAGGCACCTCCATAGAAGATGAACTTGATGAGATCTTGTTTGGGCCTAGTGATCTGTTGTTGGTGGATCTAGCTGCTAGGTGGATTTATTTTATTTTTGTTCCTAATTTATTGTGGCAGCCCCCCATGTCCTTCCATCATGGACCATTTTATTAGCCTGTGCCCAAACTAGCAACGAAATGGTAGTCCCAGCTCCACTGAACTTCAATGCAAGTAGCATCAGTAAATGTAAGAATAAAGAAATAGGCCAGTTCCTGGCACAGGAATACTTAAGGTGTTAGAAAAATCTTTGGAATTTTAACCTTGTAAAAAGCATTCTTCATCACTTCTTGAAGGGAAAGGAGAATTGGATCAATAATATTGAAAAGGATAGTGGGGGAAGCTGGATTTCAGATTGTTACATTCTTCTAGACTTTGTCTGAGGTGATGAGATGCACTGGTGACCTGCTGAAGGAGGGATGAGGATTTTTTTGCTTAAAATGAAATCTATTGCAGTCTCCTGCCTAGGGTAGAAGCATGGCCTTGACAGATCATGGGCTCTGATCTGTTCAGTTGCATTAACCTGACAGGACAATGTATGGTAGGACATGTCTCTCTGAGCCAGAAATCTATACTAAAACTTAGTGTGGCACAGTACGACTTGAATTGCATTTAATATGAGGCTCACATTTTAGTGCTGGAAGTCTTACAGGATTTCCCCTCCCCCTGTCTCCTACAGACTCCTTAACACCTTTGAACAAAAAGCTAGCTCTTCAGCTGCTGTAAATTGTCATGGACTTAATGAAATGAATGGAGAATTGCTAATTTAAATCATTGGTTGATGAAGCCCCTTTACATCTGTGCCTGAGTTGTGGTGCCCATAGTGGGTTCTTCTGGGCTGTGAATCTGTTGAACTAAGTGTTTTATTTACTTGGTTAGAATATGCTGTTGCTGAAACTCTTGTGGGGAGATGATTTCTGGTTATGAGCACTGTTATCTGGTATTGTGACCATTATTTCTGTTCTGTCCAGCCCATGTGGAAAATTGTATGTTGTTTTATCAGATGAGATTTTTCAAATTAGCACTGACATTTACTGTGTGTAATACAAATTGTCCTAGAATGATAAAAGGAGGAGGGGAGGAGCAGACTGGGAAATAAAATCAAGGAGTCGTGCTACGTTTCTTTATGACAGATTAATGTCTGGATGGATTTAAGTGGAAAGCATAAATCTGTCCATTCATCAGTCAAGGGCTGAATTCTTAAGGTTTGTCTGGGGTAAGCGGACAGTGAAATCTGCTTTATTCCAGATCTGTTCTTGGGGTCACTTCCTGAGGAAGTGTTCCCCTTCTCCCCCCCCAATCCAGTTGAGAGAGTTGGTCAGGATGGTTTCTCTCTTTGGCATTTAAATCTAACTAATTTGGTTAAATCATAGAAATATCTGCTTTCTATTTGCATCCTTGTATGTCAGTTGCTCTTTTTCAGTCTGATTCTGATCTTACTTTCACTAATGCAATACTTCCCACATCACTTGAGTTACTCCTGTTTACACTAGCCTTGCATGTGAATTGGATTTTAGTGGATATGTGGGTCTACACCAAGTGAGAATTGGGCCCTCCTGTGGTGGTAGGTCTTCACGTCAAATTTGTTTAATATTTTAAAGATAGGCAAGACTCTTTGGGTGAATCTGATATCTTTTATTAGACCAACTTAAATAGTTGGACCTTTTTCTTAGTAAGCGTACATGTGCGCGCGCATGCGCTGTCTCTAATTTGAAGATATTTAAGTCTGATTGTCTGTGGTCTTGCACTTTACAGAGTCATTAGCACCTCTGCTAAGAAGATGCAAAGCTTTAGTAAATCAAATGGCTGCACTTTACAGGGATGTAAATAATGACACATCTTGTGTTGGGCTGAGGGGAATTATGCCTCCCAGGTTTTGAAAGGGTATTGGTAAAATAAATGACCCTTAAAATGCATCTGTTGCAAGTTGGGAATCAATAGTTACAGGTTTAACAGCTGCATCCTCAAAACCTAATTACAAATTAATTTCTGTTAAGTTGTATGCCTCAAGTTATCAAAATCCTAACTGTTCCTTAGGCACCCAAGTTGTAGCTGTATTGGTCTAGAGGAAAAAGCAACCGGCAAAACTCATTGTAGAGCTGATTGTCTTTTATTAGACCAATAAGATTTTTACAAAAACAACCCTTTAATTGCAGGCTTCCAGGCAGTTTGTGCCCAGAAGCTTGCATTTTATGCACAAAAAAAATAAATAAATAAATCTTCAGATGCAAGGTTGGATACAAACTGCCTGGAAGCCTGCAATTAAAGAATTTTTTTTTTTTTTTTTGTAAAAATCTTGTTGGTCTAATAAAAGACAATCGCCTCTACCGTGAGCCCTGCCAGTTAACTATTTCTTGTACTGAATAGCAAGTTAGTCTCCTTGGGGCCTAGTTTAATTTCTGAGGGAATACCAGTGAAATAAAGTGCTAACCCAAGTGACAGACACCTCTTGTGTAGCTTCCTCTGCTTTCTACAGGAAAGGGCCAGATGAATAGGAGTGTGAATCACTTACCTAGCCTGAAGAAGCAGCATGTGGTAAAAATGCTGTAGATGTCAAATTTTATTTTATGCAGTAAAATAACTAATTGTACTCTGCTTCAATGCAACAGAAAGCCCATTGGCAGTTGGAGGTTACGTTAATTGCACTTCATATTTTTTTTCATCGTTATTCAATTACATAAATTCCATGAGGGTCAAATGATGGAACTTGGCTTGGTTATGTCACAGTTGGATTTTGGAACCAAAGAGTGCTGATGCAACGCTATCTAAGTAGTGGCAAAACATACTTTCTCAAAAACAAACTGGAAAGGCATGTGTAAGGAAAGGCCAGGCAGGAGATGTGTGTGATATAAAAAATCAGACCCACTACCCCTCCCATAGGTCTGCTGGGCACCTCTTGCCACCCTATCCTACATGTGCAATGAATGCCGGAGCTGTTTGAGCCAGACTAAACTGCTCCTGAGTGCAGTGTTCTAAGAACACATGTAGACCGCAGCAATTTGAGCTGGTTGTGCTGACCAGGTGTAGTTTACACCGCGATCAGCGTCCACGTATGCATTGCAGCACAGTAAATTACTTTGCCCGAAGACAGTATTGTCCCCAACAGTACTATCTTACTGCAGACTTAAGTAATTTACTATAACCTAATACTGCACACAGGTGGATGATGATGCTTTACTGCAGAGCGAATTAGTCTGCTCTGCCGTTAAGTGCGTATGTAAGTATATCTTCTGGGCATGTCCAGATAAGTGTGGCTGTGCAATACGTGGCACTGCAAGCACGTCTGCTCTGGTTCGATCTTTTTACCTGTGGGGTTTGTTTGTTTTTTTTTTTTTTTGTTTGACCCCTGGATATCCAGGGGTCAAAAAAACAAACCCAAAACCACAGGGAGGGGGGTAACCCGGGGCAGCGCATGCATGGGCATCATGTGCCGCTGAAAAGCAGAGCCAGGCCGCCCAGTACTGCACTGCAGCTGCTAGCTAGACTCTGCCTGCAGGATTGCTGCTACTGCAGCCCCAGGGAGGCCCCCAGGACCTGAAGTAAGGCTGCTGGGGCCAACAAAGTGTTGGCCTCAGCTTCCCCTACTGCCCCTGGGGTAACGTGCTTCAAGTGAAAGTGCGCGTGGCATGGGCAGTTCCTGGGGAGAAGTAGCTGCCGTACAAGGTGCACCACTGCTACCTTGTCCCCAGGGAACCAAACACCCCTGCTTGACTGGATGCAGCCTCAGTGTAGGAGGACTGTCCGGGCAAGCCCTCTTCTCAGATGTGTAGAGGGTGAGCAGAATTAGTGAGGAACAGAGGAATGTGAAGTCTTATCCCAAGGGTTTTCACACTGCTTTAGAAGTTGTCATGAGATCACAAGACCGTGAAATACTGACTCCAAGCCCACGTATGCTCTACCACGGCCATCTGACCAGCTTGACTACCTGTGAAATGTCTTTAGAGACTCTTTGAAATTCAGTCTATGCATTAAATGTTCTTTCTGTGCAAATTCCAAGCACAATGGTCTCTCTCCTTGGGCCCGAATGAAAGGAGATTGATGTTACAAGGTGATCTTGTTCTTAGGGATTCAAGTTGGACTTGAGAATCTGCCCCAAATATCACTTGTGCTCTATTGGAGCTGCTTTTCAAGAGTTCACACTTTCTTCTCAGCTATGTAGAATCCCCTTTTTAATTCCTTGGTATTCGCACCATTTGTGGTCCAAACTGAATAATATGGTTTTGAGGAAATTTATTACACCATAATTATTTGGATAGAAAAAGCGAGAGGTGAATAATAGAACAATATACATGGAAATCAACATTTTTCCTTGGCAGCTATGAATGCAATCCACTGAATATTTTGTGGGACATGAGATTAATTTATTTTAGTATAAAATATATTTGATGCATTCTCAGTGCCATGGCTTGGACAAGGAAGGAAACCCCTCTGTCAATAAGTTAAAAGGAGAAGTGAAAGATTGGGGGGGGAAGGGGGTGCTGATCCAGTTTTACCAGGTGTCATTAGTAGCTGGATGTGGCTTAAGGAGATGTGATCCTCTTCTAGATTCCCTTGTTTGGTTGATTTTTCTCTCAAGGAAGACATGGCAGGAGGATGTCTTCTAGGCCTAGGGTGGGTGGGTTGGTTGTTGTTTTTTCCAAGCCAGATAACTTGTGTATTTGCTAGCCTGCTGTATAATCTTAGTAGAGACGGACTTTGTTGTGACATGAGTGAGGTAAGAAGGCTGTAGTGACGATCTCACTTTAATTTCCTTCCAGTAAACTACAGTGCTTTATCTTCACTAGGATTTCCAATGGGGTAGCTAATATGCATGAATTAACCCATGGTAAAAATGTATCTCTCTTAGGTAATAATAGGGCAAACTCTTTATGTGACTTTGGCCCTAATGGGCCCCTATATACATGCCTGCTCCCTGCTAGAATTCAGCACATCGAAGTAGACTGTTCGAGTCTGCTGAAGTGTGGAAATTAATATTCTCCAGTAGCCCCCAGTGTCAAGTGTATCAGTGTCCCTGCACTGAAAAATGGCGGCAGGGCACTTAAAACTAAAGCTCATTCAACAAACTTTAGTTCAAAGCGCCTCTGCCATTTTTCAGCATGGGCACACTGATGCATGTGATGTTCCAGGCACTTTTTTAATTAGCACAGCTTTCAGAGCTGCACATGTCCATAAATGCCTAATGGTTCTAGCCTAACTTCCTTTCTATCTTAATACTGTGTCACTTTCATAAAAGGTTTTGAAAATTCAGTGGAAAATACTTTTGAATACCAATTATTAATAAAAAATGAGTAGGCCGTGCTTGGTGCGGTGTCTCTTACTCTCCATCTAACTACTCTGAATCTCTCAATTTTGCAGTCCTAAAACTTTGTAGTTAGTGAATCTATGTTCTTGGATGTCCCACAAGAAACCAATCAGACTTTAACATGAAGCTAAAGGAGGAAACAGGAGGAAGTGGATTTCCCCGTAAAGCATGTTTTGGTTCAAAGTTTCGTACTCTTCTCACTAGAAACTCTTCAAAACACATACTGTGCAGCTAGCACCACTGTTATTGGTGTCCCATGCTATTGAGTTGCCTACTGTGATCTGCCTTCCTTTGGCCATTTATTTTAAAGCAATATTCAAAGAATGCATGACTTGTGGAGACAAGTTGTGCCATTATTGCAAGCTGTTTCATTTCTACTTTCCCACCACAGTGGGTTTTGAAAGGTCAAACATGGCTGCAGTCATGTGTGAAATATGAAGCCCATTTCTAGTTCTACACCTGTATTTTATTGTTTGTACTCTTTCTGGAGTACTTCTGCCATGTTTATCAATTCATATAACTGTTGTACTTTGTAAAGGTTGTGGTGTTGAAAAATTGCTTTTCTTTCCTGTAGAGTGGAAGGAATGCAGTGACTTGCCAGGCTCCAATGGGAATAGATAGAACAGAAATAAATAAATCAAACCCATTTTATTTTAAGTTGATTAGTCTGCTGCATTTATAGTTTTTTAAAATAAAATTTAGCCCCACAGGGTTTAGCAAATCAAATAACAGTAACTGCAATTAATTTATAAGCTGTTACTAATGTTTTCCATCTCCTTTCTCATCTGCACCCAGAAGATTAATCTTCGTGCTTCTGACCCTTAGGCTGAATCCAACTCTATAAGGTGCAGATGCCATAGTGAGGCAATGAACATTAAGAGGGTCTACGCTCAAGTAAAATGAGGTTTTCCAGCCAGAGCTCATGAGATCACCAGTCACATATATATTTTCATCAGTGTCGTGTCCCCCAAGAAACCATGGAATCTAAAATGCTGATGAGTTTGGAAGCTAAATTGATCCTGTAAAGTCCTTTACAAAATTCAGCTGTGCTCCTTAATGGTGGTTTTGAAAGTGGAGATTTTAGTGTTTCTATGGTACCTAAACAATGGAACTAGTATCCATTTCTTGAGGGTCTTGAGTGATAGAGTAGTGCAAAGATCAAATTTAAAGTTGTGAGGATTCTTTATTTTTTTTTAATTATAGGTTCCCTTTTAAAACAGAGTTCAGCGCACAGATTGGACCTCTGAACCTTAACTGGGTTCCCTTGAGTCAACTCATGTGCCATGGTCATTAGTTACATAAGCACAGTCTATGACAAGGGTGGCCAACCTTTTTGAATGTGGGACTGGATCATGTACTTTTTATTACCCAGTGGGCCAGCAGGTTACATTCAAAGACGTCACAGGAAGCGGTATCACATCAGAAAGTGATGTCGCATGACCTTTGACACCAATGAAGTTGCAGGAAGTGACAATGAAATGGGTCTAACCAGTTCAAAACTCCCTCTACAGCATTCACCTCTGCCACTATTCGGGACAGGATACTGAGCTAGGTGGACAGTTGGGCTGACCAAGCATGGCACTTTTTCTGCTTCTATGTTCTTTGGCTGAGCTTCCACACTATGACTGAGATTTGCAAAAAGGGGTAGATAGGCATGTTACAAAGTTGTCGTAAAAGATGTGGGGCCCTCTAAATCCCATTCATTTTAATGGAAGTTGGCCTTTTGACTCAGCTTTGAAAATCTCAGCCCAAGGTGCCAACCTAATAAGTAAAAATATATTTTGCATTTCTATGCAGTGCATCTATGTGGGGCTCTCCAAGCATTTCACAAACATTAAATGAATCTGAGGACATCCCTGCTTTTCAGAAGAAATCTGGTGGTGAGGACGTTCTGGGAATGTCCTACTTTCTGTCTGATCTGCTTCTACTGTCCTTGAACTACCCTAGAAGGGCCCTTACTGCCTCATTTCCAATTTGGAGCAGGTAAAGTGTAAATGGGTAGGAAGGGCTTATTTTTTGGCAGCAGGTTTGAGTGACTTGAAGCTAGTGAAGATGTACTCACAATTAGTCACTGACCAGAGTGGAAACATAGTTGTCCTCAGTTATTAACCTTGGCTCCAAGGCCCTACACTGTCTGTACCTACGTGTTGTTTTCATGTCCTCTTGCTTTCCTAAATCTCATGAGAGTAGAGGATTCCCATCATGCCTCCTGGATTGCTGTCACTGGATAGCTGTCCTGGTTCTAAGCTTGTGCTTCTGACTCTGTCGTGGCCTCTTAGGGTGCACACTTAACTCGTGAGCTTCAGGTTGCCAATGACTAATAAAACAGTGGTGGTGGGGTGAGGTTGGGGTTGTAAACTGGCAAAGCATATTAAATGCACTTTCTTACCATACACATACTGCTATTTAATTTTAATTTTAATTTATTTATTTTCTGCCATCCTTGCTGCCTCTCCCTGACCCTTAAACACAGGACATTTTGTTCAAGTCGGGGTAAGTCTGCTGACATTAAAATTGAGCCAGCGTAAATGAATTGGACCTACACTGCCTGCTTCTACTCCTCTTTGAAATCAACTTTCCCATTGATTCAGTGGTGGCCTCTTGAACTCTGGTCCAATCTTTTTGGTTGCACATCTCCAAGGTGGTCAGGTGGCCAGAGCACTTCAATGGCGACTATAGATCTATATTTAGAACACCTTTTTCCATGATCAATGCTAGATCTTACTTTTGCAAAGCTGAAAATGGGCCAAAAACCACAAAGGAAACTTTGTGCTTTCAAAGCAGATGACCTGAGGATGGTTGTGCTTGTTAGTTCCTAAATCTGTTTAGAAGTAAGAACTTTTCCCATTATCAGTAATACCTTTGTCTATAAATCCGTCCAGAATTCACAAAAGGGAAGGGAGCAGCAGGTGTAAAAAGACAGGGAAAGCATTTACTGAGAACATCCCTATAAGGGTATCTTCAGTAGTCTTGTACCAAAGACTTCAGAGGGCCCACATGTTGAACTTATGATGTTCTGTAATGGTACAAACTGTTGCTGAACCTCTCGGCTCTGTAAGCATCCACAACCCCTACTTATTTGGCTCAGTAAATTGCTGACTGCATTTGTCAGAAGGTTACTTGCTTTCTAAGAGACCTTTTAAAGGGAACCTGTTGGAAACCTCCTTCTGTTTTGGGAGGTGTGTGGGCTTTTTTTAAAAGAGGCTGTTGTTGCAAAACAGCTGCTCTTGTAATTAATTATCCCAATTCCTTTGGGAAACCTTAAACCTTTTGCCTGCATTTACTAGTTAGTAGCAATTTCACCTGGGTGCAAGCACTTGGCTGAGATCAAACCCTCATTTCTCAGCAGGATGTGAG
>JAGPOW010001918.1:14161425-14171920 GCA_030014935.1 Caiman crocodilus | reverse complement strand
TGTGTCAATAACTGATATTCCAGTCATGTTGCCATGTCCGTACTGAAATTGTAACTGTTTGTGCCTGCATACAGGCAAAACACGTCACTAGGTTAGTTGCTGCAAGCTACTTACATTACCATGACGCTGGTTGTGGAAAAGTGGGTGTCAGAGCCAAGTGGAGAAAGATGTGTGTATAATTAAATGGATGCACAGGTAAGACGGAGCCAAGCTTAACAACCAAATGTGTGTGAAGATAAAGCTAGTGCCTTTCTATTAGTATAGGACTGCAGCACACAGGTGTGCCATCTTGATCCACCTAGAGTAGCTGTCTGGGCCAAGATGGGTCAATGCATAACTGGGCATGTACTTTCTACTTGCTGGTGAGAAACTAGTGTGTTCACCATCTAGCCTACATGCAGAACTGCCAAGTGTCATGAATCTGTAGTGACCTTGGCCTGGGGGCAAAGGGACATCTTGTGCGTTCAGCTAGGCTGCAGGAAGCAGTCTGCAACTGCTGAGGGCTCATACAGCGCCAGCTCCACAAGTTGCCATTCTGCCTACTGATCTTACTTGATCCTAGCAGGGAAAGAATAAATAGACTGCAAAACAAATTGCCAGAAGGACCCTTTGGGATGCGGGGACTGAAGAGAGCCCCTGAAATCATATTGAGGAAGGCAATGCAGCTTTGATCTGGAGTGGGCTTGATGGTCTACTGGGTCTTCCCCTGTCCCCCCTGCCTTAAATGGATTAAATACACACAAATACATATACCTCTTCCAAGGTCATTGCAACTCCAGCACTGAGCAAACTAACTCCTGGAAGCAGAACTCAAAAATAAAACAGCAGCTGCCATGATTTTATTTTTTCCTTTCTGCTTGTAAGAGCCTGGTGCGCAACTGGCTCCAAGTCCCTTTTCCTTTCTGTAGAGAACACTGCTTCGTCAGCGTGAAGCTTGCACAGCAGCCTTTGCACTGCTTTGTTGCTATTTTCAGTTCATTCCTTCCCTGCACTGCAGTACTCTTCAGCCTAGCTGATTTCGGGTATATTTGTGCTGCAGTCAGAGTGATGGCAGCAGGTTCGAGAACTTAAATCTAGAGAGCTTTGTGGCAGGAAAGATGTGGTGGTACAGGTCTCCATGTAGGCCAGAACAGATTGCTTATTCAGATTGCTGCTGCCGAAACTTCACTGCTTTTAGATGTTGATTTAAGTATACCTCTGCTAGTTGACACATGCTGCAGTTCTCCTTCTGACTGCAAGGTACGTGGACCCCGAACACTTATTTTGACCCAGGAATGACCCCTCTGTGCCTGAGGCAGTTAAAGGTAAAATTAAAAAGGCCTGTATTAGTATGTCTTACTGTATAGGGCTGTGTTATAACTTCCTCAGTGGAAGCAGAGGCTTAGTAATTTGCTGACTTTTATACAGTACAGGAATGTCTGCTGTCCAGGAATGTCTTGCAATGTGTATTTTATGGTACACATTTAATATGCTAAAAAAAGTCCCAGCTACAGTCTAAAACATTCCAGCTTTGCTTGTCAGGAATCTGTGATCATGTCTAAGCAATGACTAAAGGCAGAATTTTAAGTCTAAAAATAAGACTGCCAGAGTAGTCGGCATAGTAACTAATAGAATAGGCTATTTCCACTTCTTGACTATTAAAATTTTCTCCCTTGTCATGACTAGTTAGCTTCTCTCATGTGATCTAGGGCTATTGGGTTTTGATGAGCAAACCTAAAAATCAACGTTTAACTGCTGAGTTCATCTTATGGGAGTTGTCAACTCTTATTCAGGAAATTATATTTCCACCGTGGTGATGGTATCTATCTTCTGCTTCCTAGGGAGCACCCTCAAAATGTGGCCTTTCCTTACCTCATATAGGATTCTCAACTGTACCATCTTGCTTTCTCAGACGTTGCTTATTGCAACTTTTCATCTGCTAGCATGCCACATCATTAGCTTGTTGAGTAGACGTGGCTGCTGCTCAAAAATCCAGCAGGTAAGATTCTGGCTGACACAGAAGCTTCACCAAACAATTGCAGTTTCAATTCCACTTTGTTGGCAAGGGGAAGAACAAAACGCCCTCCTCTTCCTCCCCCTCCACAAAATAAAAAATACCTTATAGATTTGAAAGGAGGTGGAGTGTTGCATTTATCTCTTGGTGTCAGGCTCTTTGCAAAGAAGTACTACCAAGAACCCATTTGGTTCTCTTGGTGCTCATCAGCCTCCTCTCAACTTGTGTATGTACGTGGTGTTTCTTGCAGGTGCCATTCAGGATGTGGCAACTGCTCATTTGTCTGAAGCCTGGTGGCCTCTGGTGATTCATGTGCTCTGGAAAGCCAGGAGGAAAACCAGGGCACAAGGAGGGAGGGTAGTTAAGGAATATGTTCTCTTTGATAGCATGCATCCAGCATAGTCAGAGCGGGTCACGCCTAAGAAATCAGGATTGGCCTGCTGCAAAGAAAGTCCCGAATTAATTGCATAGAGCTAGCTGTGGAGAACCAGCATAGCCAGGGCTATTTTTTTTTTTTTTTTTTTTTAAACACACTGCCATATATGAACTGTTAGCAACAATTAATCACATTAATTTATTTGCTGCTTTTCCTGATCAAATTGAGACTTTTGCAGAGGGGAAAAGAGTGAAATCTTAAACAGTGCAGCCTATTGTGTGTGTTTTAGAAGTCTTGATTTCAAGAAGACTGAAGCTTGCTTTGCTGTTACAAGACATTTCAGCCAGGTACAGACATTACAATTTTAGTGGTATAAGTGATCTTAAACTAGTCTATAGCTGTAACAGAACATAGGTTCAGCATGTTTTAGACTGGTTTAAAAATGGAGTAACCAAGTCTAAGATTTGGCCCTCCCCTCCTTGCCCCCTGCCCCACCCCCAGACAAATGTGTGTTCTGTTCACTAACTATATGAACTTATGAGGTCTTCTGTAAGCAGCATAACTTGGATTAATTCCGCTTTTTTTGAATGTCTGTACCTAGCCTTAGACTCTTAGCTTAGCAAGAGGGGAGGAAGAGTAGGGAGGAAGGGACTGAGATGGAATTGGGGATATTTGTTTAAAGCAGAATTTGGAAGTTGAGGACAGGCAGCACAGTGAGGGGAAAATAGCACAGGGATGGCGGGGAAAGGATGGTTGTGACTAAAGAGCCCCAGAAGCTTGTTATCCCTTGGTGCAGGGTATGTTCTGTTAATTTAAAGCAGTGATTTTTCAGCTAGGGTGCTGTGGCACCCTGGGGTGCCATGAGATCCTTTCAAGGGTGCTGCAGGGTGCCACGCTACGATAGCCCTGTTAGAAGTGCAAACATGATTCACAAAATAAACCCAGAGACCTTTACATAGGATTCTATACTGCTAAAAAGATTTTGACTTATGGTCTTGAGTATTTTTGCAAAAGAAGAATTGCTCTATTTTTGTGTAGTAAAAAAAACAAGTGAAAGCTAAGAGCTGGTATTTCTGACGGGTATTTTGAGCCTAACGAGGGATTCCTTGAATCTAAGAAGGTTGAGGATCACTGATCTAAAACAAAAGTAATGTATTTATGGAAGGGGCTTATTCTGGACTCTATAGGTTTGGTTTGGCTCTAAGTAAAGGTATCCTGCCATGGATTTTATTGCACATTGGATTATGTTCAGGACATGAAGGTAGTTTTTTGGGTCACTAGATCAGCGTTGTGATGGTTTTTACCTTTCATCATTCCTTTCTGAGATAAAACTCACATTTATTTAGCCTTTTTGATCATATTTGCTAAAGGTAGCAAGCCTAAATTTACCTCAGTTATGTTGACATAACATCAGAAGTTTGACTCTCTCGTATTGGTATGAGACGAAATTTTCTGGCTTAATGCTACATGTGTCCTCTCTTTGTATCTTGATGGAAGTCAGTTTGGTGTTGGTCACTCTTTGGTCACTATGCTGTGGCTTCTGCCAAGTCTTTAGCTATTGACCTAGGCAACAAACAGCAAATTTCATTATCAATGAAAATGAATGCAGTACAAACTATCGTGGTTTCAGGTTTATTGTTAACAGTAGTATTTTGATTTATGTTGGCTTATATTACACAACTGATGTGCAGTCCAGGTTTAATGGAAATAATTTAGTAGGTCTTAATAAAACTTCTAGCTTGCGGAAAAATGGTGGGAATTTTGCAGCTAGGATGTGGAGCCAGGAGAAATGTCAGCTGAAACCAACTTGTGAACATGGAATTTTTCCTATGAAGCAGAACCAGGACTCTGGGCAAGACTTTGTTGTTGTTTTGTTTGTTTTTTAACAGAAGATGTTTTAACAGATCTAACCAAATATTTCTAAACCTTGCACTGAATATTCAGGCTCTAGCCAGTAAAAGGATAGTGCTGCTGCCAGAATACCATCTTGACAACTGTTTCTTTAGGCTGGTCTCAGAACAGACCCAGCTGCAAGACCTAAGCCCTATTACTAAGAATCCCCTTGCCGACTGGTCATGCTAAGTGGCAGCGTGTCTGTAGGGCCAGGTCCTAAGTAACTGGCTCTCTGGATATACTGGGTGGGATAATATTTTTCATTGGATGATATTATAATGCTGCTAATCCACGATTAGGCTAAAGAAACAATTAACACTTTGCAGCAGTTGTCAATGAAATGTTGACTTCACTTCTGTGGAATGATTGCTGCTTTTGAGACTACTTGTAAATGTTTGTTGTTCATCTTTTTTTTATTATTGTTGCCTTTTTTTCCTTTTAGGATCCTGCAGGTATCTTTGAACTGGTGGAACTAGTTGGCAATGGAACCTATGGGCAGGTCTATAAGGTAAGGTCTTAAACGTGTATCTGAAGCCATTTTGATTTTCCAGATCCATTTCAGCCCTAAACAGGAACTAGAAACCTTTGTGGCATTCATTCTTTCCCTCCCTTCCTCACTGTTTTTTAATACTTGCATTTTCCAATGTTCCAGCATAGCATACTTTTTAAACTGGCAATTAAATTTGTTCTGAAATTTGTTCTGATTTTTAAAGTCCTTTTTAATTCATGCCTAAATGTGATGTGGAGGAAGGGAGCATTGTAGATGGGGATTGCAATTTTAATAGATTGTCATTTCTGAAGAGTTGAATTGAGAACTTTGTAAACTACCCGAAGTGAGTTTAGTTTAAGCCTACTTATACCATTTGCATTTCGAAACAATCGCATAAGAAATTGTCACCTTTACTAAGCAAATACAGTAAGTAAGCAAAGAAAACACAAAGGTAACTTTAGAAATAAGATTTGTCTTTGAAGTCTTTTTGATTATGGAACATGGATCTTGCCCAATGCACTTGAAATAACTGAGAAGTGTCATAACTTCTTGAAATCTATGTATAATTTGCTATGTATATATTTGCTAAACTACCCCTGCCACCCAATTTAAGGGGTTCTTTAGAATTTGAATCTTCAACTTGATTGCATGTGGTGGTTGCAGTGGGGTAGAGGAGCAGTGCTCATGTCTGCTACATACGTGGTATAACAATGAGAATTAAAGTTACCAAGAGAGCTGCATGTGTAAACTCTCCATGTACCTATGCTATTTTGGTTCTAACCTGCAGCAATAGCTCCTCTGGTCCAAATTTTCCAAGAGCCTCTGTATATCGGAGTATACACAGAACTTAGATTTGCATGCGAGACTCAGGTACCTGTGAACTCAGTTCCTGGAAGTGCAGGCACAGATTTTCTCAGTTATAAAAAACAAAAAACAAAAAACAAAAAAAAACAAAAAAACCCAAAAGAACAAAAAACCCCAAAATAACTGACTTGCATATACCTGCTCCCACATCTGCCACTTTGAAAATGTGTCCTTGCTGTCATGTTACTGTACTAAACTCCACCAAGATGAGGCAGGAGAAGTAGTAGTTTGCTTAAAAAGCTATCTGGCAGGAAATATTTGTTTTGAATCCTCCCATGGCTGTGGGCAAATCCCATCAATATGAGGATGAAAGAATTTAAGTGAATTGAGGATGAACAGAAACATCTGGAGTTTAAACTATGTGAATTTCTGAATTGGAATAAACTGGCCTTATCAAGGTTATATTCCAGTGAACTTTCCTTTTGCATTATGGGTCTTTCTGTTGGTGGGGAAGCTCTTATTTTTATTGTCAGTGATACTGTGTCTTTATTTCCATTGCTCTTCCTGAATCACTGAGGCTATGAGTATGAGATTTATTTTTTTTTCTCAGCTGGTAAAATAGCTGTAGAAGTTGACCTAATTTTTACATGTGTATATTTCTAACAATCGTTGGAAACTACGTGACTATAACATCCCTTTTGAAAGCATACTGTGTTTGTGGAAAAGCAGAAAGGGAAACGCTGTACCCAGAGCTTACAGTGTTCTTTATACAGGACTCCTAATTGTGTTTCCTGTGGAAATATTTCACTTTCAAAGTACCCATATAAGCCAACACTGTCCATAATTATTCACGCTTAGCTTTTTCCGGGAGGTAAAAGTTTCTGCTCATTTCAGTGTGTTGCTTTTTCTCCTTTGTGCAAAACATCCCTTTCATAATTGTTTAACTTAACTGGGGCTATTGATTTGTAATCAAACCAATGCAAAAATATTGGTATGCTGTCAGTGCTGAACAAGGTGGTGGGGTTCATAAAGGGACAGTATCCTAGGTCTGTAAGCAGTCTGATGTACCTGCTGCCATGAAGGTAGGCTTTGTGCCCTTAGGAGTTTTTCAGACCCTCCAAGCAATACTTCGCAAGCTGGCTTGAGTGCCTGCAACCTCACTTCTGACTTTTCGTCCTTAGGAGTTCCTCAAATAACTCCTCATAACACACCACAATAATCCTTGGTCCTGACAGCAAAGCAGAGTTTATTCGGGTTCATTAACAGCCCATGTAGATCTGCCCATTGAGACAGCAATGTGTGCTGACTAAAGGACAGGATATATATATATTGCAGAACATTAGGGGTGGTGCAGTTCAGTTGTTAGGCTAAGGGGGTGCAGATGAGGAGACCTCTTTTTTTTTTTTTTTTTCTTGCTGTTACTTTGAGAGCCTGGTGAAAGTTATTCAGCTTTTTTCACTGTTCAGTTACCCTTCTGTAAAATGAGCATGCCAGTGCGTCTCTGAAAGTGCTTAGAGACTCACTGACTGTGCAAGTTTATTTTCCACAAGCGAGTTCTCATATTGATGTTCATAGGCAGTGCTGAGCTTTAATATGGCCTGAGTAACTGAGCTTCACAGCTGGCTATAAAATGACCACAACTATATTCAGAAGAACACTTTGAATCACCAAAATAATCACTTTTTCCCACTTAAAAAAAAATGCTTCCCATAATTACACTGTTAAAAAGTAATCTGATGCCCAACCATTGACTCTGACAGTGTAAAGGCTCTGGTATAACACAATATTTGTTCAGGCAAGAGGGCGTGTGTGGTATGTTTGGTTTTATATTAAGGTATGATGCTTGTGTACTATGGACTTCAAGCCTGCTCAACATTTTGAGATTCTTATTCGATTTGCATTCACTTAAAGAAACACTGGATGTTTGACTTTGTCAAATTTTGCTTCAGGCGAAATGTTAAATGTTTCACTTGTACAGCACCCAAAGAACCTTGTCTCACTTGTACAGCATGCCTTTTAATATAGTCATCTTATTCTTCCTCATGATAAGCAAAAGCAGGAGGGTTGGTGTGGGATTTTTTTTTATTTTTATTTTTAAGTCTCTTAGGTTTCAACTGAATTCCTGTTTCCATTTTTTCCCCCCTTTCTGTACCTTGTGTTTTCTTCTCTCCCTGTTGCAGCCATTAATGATGATTCTGCCACCTGGATAATGCCCCATTCCAAGGGTGGGAAGAATTTAAGTCAAACTCAAATCCAGTCATCAAACCAGTAATAGATGATATAGTGATTTACCACAGAATGTAGAAGTCCTAGTGCTGCCTGGAGCTCCTGTTGTGTGACGTACCATCCCAGTATAGGCAGATGTCCCAGCTCGTAACTCCTGTCCTCAGATAGGTCAAATGACTTGTTCAAGGCCCTACAGCAGATGGGTGGCAAAACTAAACTAATGTTTTGCCACCTATCTTCCTTCTCTGGACCACACCATCCTGCAAAGGCCTGCTTTGCACAAGGCTGGCATGCATTCAACTCCCTTTTCAAACAGTGCTGGGCAACCTGATGTCAATAAGAAAAGGGAAGTGGCAGCCACAACCTCTTCCTTGAAAGGCTTGCCTGTTGCAGATGCCTGGCTGTCTGCATGCTGTCAGGAGCCAGTATAAATGAGGGGTCAATCCCCACCTATGACCAGGAGAGAACAGTCTCTCAGTGACTGGGTGTGTGGGATCTGTAGTGCAATTTGAAACCCTTACACTGGTACTAATACAGCATTCTGAGATCTGAATAATACAATGGCCTTCACATAATGAGAACTCTGAAGATTGACACTTCCTACTAGAGAATAGGAGGAGTCGCAGCTATGGCAATAAAAAGTGCAGTTAGAGGAACTCTTTTCCACATTTCATTATTGGTCACTTGCTGTGGGGGGGGTGATGAAAACCATATCAAAATGCTCAAGATATTAACCATTTTCCCATCAACTTAGGCCAAGACTGCCACATGCAAATAAGAATTTTTGGACTATTAGTGTGTATTATGCTTTCTAATTTAATTTAGGTCATATGTGACACTGCTCTGAAAGGGCTTTCTTTATCCATAGTGTATGAGCCAGGCATTGTATGACAGAACATTAATGCTCCTGAAATACTTTGGTAATTATTACTAGAATACTTTGCTTGGTGTTTCCAGCTGAAATTCAGTGACATCAGTGAATGGTATTTCATCATTCATCCATCATATTGGACAGAGTTTTTTACCTTGGGTCATACAGCTCTAAATACATTTTGACTGCACAGTGATCTAAAGGTATCTACGTACATCCATTGAACTTTATGGGAAGGCTTGCTTTCTTGAATTGAGCTAACACAAGGATTAGGGATTGTCTTTGAGTGTATTGACATAGTAAATGAAGATATGACTATAACTAGGTATGACTGCCTGCATAAATTTTAATTTTAATCAAGTTAGCAGAGAAGACATTGTGGCATGGATTTCAGTGCAGGCTAACAACTAGATTGTGTGATGGAGAGAGAGCTTTCTACATGTACTGTACGGTGGTTAGCCATGCCAGCTGAACTAAAGCTAGTATAACTCTAGTACAGGTAGGCTTTCGTTTTCCTGCATAGATATGCCTTTGGAGAGAGATCCTATACCTATACCTATGCCTTTGAAGAGAGAGGGATGGGCAATTACTTTGGGTGGAGGGCAGCTTGCCCAGTTTTGGCAGGCTGTTGAGGGCTACATGGGTGGCCCTGCCCCTTAACAGGTGGCCGACCTCCCTAGTCACCATCTTGGGACCAACATCTCAATGTCTTGGGACCGATATCCCAGGGCCAGGAGCAGTGGGGCCCAGACCGGAAGGGGTTTGTGGAGCCGGGCTGGGCTGCACCAGCAGGGAGGGGGGAGCTAGCCTCTGCCAGCTGGGACCCTGTGCTCCTCCCACCCTGTTCAGGGCCCCACTGGTACTGGCCTTGGTACACTGGTGCGTGCCCTGTATTCCCACTGGCTCCCTACCTGCTCACACCCAGTGCCCCCCAGCTCCACAGTAAAGGTGGGGGGCAGCACACAGCCCTGACCCCCTGCTTGCCGGCAGGGAAGAAGCTGGTGCTGAGCGTGGGGAAAAGCGGCCTCTCTCCTGCCCCATGGCCAGCGCTCTCTGCTGCAGGTGCTTGTAGCCCACTCCGGACTGCCTGGAGCAGGCACAGGCAGCCTCATGCATGCTGCAGGTGGCTGTAGCATGGGGCATTCGCCATGGGGCGGGCAAGGGGCCACTTTTCCGCAGCCTGGCAATTGGGTGGGTTACAGGGTAGTGCTGAGCGTGGGGGGGATGCGGAGAAAGCAGCTTCTCCTAGCCCCATGCCCAGTGCCCCATGCTGAAGCCAATCACAGCCTACCTGGGGCTGCCAGTGCCTGCTCCGGACAGCCCCGCGCAGGCTGCGAGCGCCGGCCACGTGGTGGGTGAGGGGCTGCTTTTTTCTGCACATGGAAGGAGCCTAGGGAAAAACTGAGTGGGTGGGGGGGCCACCCCTGCCCCACGCCTGGTGTCCCATGCTCCAGGCACTCGCAACATGTGTGGGGCTGTCTGGAGTGGGCACAAGCAGCCCCATGCAAGCTGCAAGCAGCTGCAGCCTGGGGCACTGGGTGTGGGCAGGGAGGAGCAGCTTCCTTGCCTCACACTCATTCCTTGCCTGGGGTTCCTCCCCTGCACCTTACCTGAGCTTCCCGCACCAGGGCAGCCAGCCATGGTGGGCTCTGCTGTTGGAGCCTGCCAAGCTTGCCCTGGGTCCTACTGCCCTTGGTATTAATTTTCTACAAATATGGCCTGCAGGCTGGATAGAATGGCCTCTCGGGCCGGATCCACCCTGCAGGCCATATTTTGCCTCCCCCTGTTCTGGAAGACCAGAGGCAAGTATTTGTCCCTCTGTCCATTTTGAAGGCCTTTTTT
>JAGPOW010001918.1:14151240-14161325 GCA_030014935.1 Caiman crocodilus | reverse complement strand
AAAAAAAAATCCTTATTAGTAATCCAGTCTTGTATTTTGCCTAATGGCAAGTGGCCACTGTAAGCACTCCGCTTCAGATGATAATTTCAGAACAAATGAATAAACCCTCATTTGCTGCATAACTGTCTCCTGTGAATAGCTTGATTTTTATTTTAATGAGAAACCACACTGGTGATGGTTTATCTCTTTAATTGAATTGGAAGACTTTCTTTATTTTCTAATAATCCCACATCTAATGGAGCAGATTTTAAAAATATTTTTAACAAAAGGAGCTAGTGGGTCTTTGTCAGTTTAAGATGTTGTTGTTGTTCTGTTATCTTTTTTTTGTTTTAATTCTCTGCCTTGTTAAAAGAAGTATTTAGCTTGAGTAGAATTAATTGGCCTTAAAATACTGAGCCATTGACTCATTGTTTTTGCTGTTTACAATTCTACATTCAGCCATCAAATATCTGCTAAGATAAAACTGAGACACTTCAACTGAACGACTCAAGTATATTTGACCTCCTGTACTATGCCTTTGGATAATGTAAGTGTAGTTGGAGACTTTAATTGTAGCTGGCTAACACTGTAGGCAACAATTTTGTTTCTTGTCTGTGGCAAGTAGGAGGAATTATTTAACCTTGAGTCTTCTGTCTCCCGGTTTAACACCCCATTATCGTGTGTATGTGAGTGTAAATAACATCTCTTACATTTCTTGTTACTGTGCAGTGGTCTCATGTTCAGTTTTGTACTACTGTATAATAAATTCTGCAAAGCACACTATTGGATGTTGGTAGAGACTTTCAGAAGTAATGTCACCTACTTCTCTTTGTTCTATGGTGCCTTCACCCACCTATCACTTGCCAAGTAAGTTGAAGAACAATGCCCATGTGACCTGCAGCTTTTAGATCTTGTAACACTCTAATTTAGAAGACAGAATAAGCCACATAATGGCTTAGTGATTATATGGCATTTACCACCTAATTAAACAATCAATAGATACTATATAATTATAGAGTTATTCCATAGTACAATGGCTTGTACCTTGTAAAACAAAGCCGTGCTACAGCTATAAATTTAGGGCAAGATCCTAAGTAAGGACAGTAACATCAGGCGTGGAATATAAGCAGCGTCCTTCTAAAAACTTGGGGAGAAGCCCAAACTGAAA
Source organism: Caiman crocodilus (assembly GCA_030014935.1). Taxonomy (NCBI): domain Eukaryota; kingdom Metazoa; phylum Chordata; order Crocodylia; family Alligatoridae; genus Caiman; species Caiman crocodilus. The sequence goes on along the minus strand of JAGPOW010001918.1, from coordinate 14,160,178 downwards.
GCTGGTGTCCATACCCTCTATAGTAGCATTCACACAGAGGTCTCAAATGGTTCAGAGATGTACCCAGAGCACAGTACAGGTAGTAGGACAGTTGGGAAGAAGTGAGCAGGCCACATGGACGTTCACCTTGGTACAGAATTCGGCTTCAGGTTATTGTCTGTCATTCTTGAGATGTGTAGTAAAGTCAGGTGCAAACTTCCTGGATTTCTGAATATTGTAAAGCATGTGACTCTGAACTGATATTGTGCACCTACTCAACCATATGTTCAACTGATCATGAGAGCATGTTTCTCGAACATGCATTACTTTTCTTAAAGCAGATATTTAACAAACCATAGCCTTAGACCCAAATTCTGTGGGAACTTAAATGCATGCTCAACTTTGCTATTTTGAGTAGTCTCATAGAATTCATGCACAGGATCAGGGCCCTGCTGTTTAACTTGAATTGCAGTTACCTTTTATTGTGAAGTTTGTTCCCTATATTTCTGCTGTACTTAGGCAAATGGCATCCCCCTTACCACAGAAATGCAAGATGGTATTTTGTTATAATTCAGGAGTGGCCAGCCTGGAGAGGGTTCAGAGGAGGGCCACCCGCTTGGTGAGAGGGCAGCAGGACAGGCCCTGCGAGGAGAAACTGAAGGACCTGAACCTGTTCAGTCTCAGCAAGAAGAGGCTGAGGGGGGACCTGGTGGCTGCCTACAAGCTCATTGGGGGCGGGGAGGGTAATCAACAGCAAATAGGCAGAGCCCTTTTCTCACCAGCACCTTGTCACCTGGGGTGACAAGGAACAATGGTCGTAAGCTGATGGCGAATAGGTATAGGTTAGAGATCAGAAGGCAATATTTTACAGTTAGGGTGGCCAAAATCTGGAACCAGCTTCCCAGGGAAGTGGTCCTTGCCCCTACCTTGGGCAAATCCAAGAGGAGGTTGGATGATCACCTGTCTGGGGTCTTGTGAACCCAGCATTCATTCCTGCCTGTGGTGTGGGGTCAGGCTAGTTGATCTGTTCAGGTCCCTCCTGACCCTAGCTACTATGAAACTATGCAGTATGCATGCCACAGATGGCATGGGCAGCATCTGTATGGCACGTAGCAGATAATGGAGGGAGCGGGGAACACAGGAACAGGTAGAGCAGGGAGCAGAACAGCAGATTGTGCAGGGGACATAGGGAAGGAGGCAGAAAGCAGAGAAACACGCAGGCGTGGAAAGGGGAACGGTGTTGCACTTGAGGTGAGGCTTACCTTGCCAGAGAGGTTGGCCCTGCTGATTTTTTAGCTCAAATAAGTATGCCTTTTGGAATGATTGGTCTTAGGCTTTTCTCAGTGGTTTTACTTTGTTTAATAGAGAAATAGGCTCCCTTTTAGCCCACGGGATGTCTAAGAGCTTGGACTCTTTTAGGAAAGGGTTATATTAAAATTACTTCTAAATAAGGCAATGTTCAGTCAGTTTGATCATAATCCTGCACCAGGGTGCTTCAGAGTGCCAGCAGTTACAGCGTTGTTTTAATTGTTTATGTAAGCAGGTATGCCTGGCCCTTCACAGAGCAAATAAAACGTCCCTATTCCAATAAGCATTTGGTTTCATGAAGACATAACCTAAGACTTTCTGACTAAACTATGTGGGGAGGAAGTATGGGTTGCAACAGTTAGTCTGTGAGCTGTGTTTATGCTGTAGTACTGTCCTAGTTCCTGTTCTTCTTTTAGGTCCAAATTAGAGGGCTACATAAAAAGTAAAGTAGTCTTTCTGGTTTATTATCCATTAAACACTGCTGTAAAAAGCTAGGGCGCTGTATATTTGAAATGAGCAAACCTCAGGAATCTTCAGTCAGTTTTTATCCTTCAAGCAGCAGGAATTTTGTCTGAGGCCAGGACTGGTTAATAGCTGGCCAAATAAACTGGGATACAGTAAGGCCTGGCAGTTTTCAAATACTATTTTGTGTGTGTGTGTGTGTGTGTGTGTGTGTGTGTGTATTTGCATATCAATACTCAGGATGCCCTGCTGATTTATAGCTATCTCATGGTAGTGCTTTGTGAATGTAATTGAGCTTTTGATTCTACCTACCTACCTATTGCAGGGTAGATGGAGGAATGGGAAGGAAGCAGTAAGGAAGACTGCAGTGCTGAGGCTTGTTCAATGTTTAACCTGTCACTCATGCAGCACTGGGGGAAGCCAGGTTATTATGGAAAGCCTTTTCCTACGCTGGGTTGGAGATTTGTTCTCGTTGCGACTCTGGAACAGACCCTGCAGATTCCCAAGCTTGTTATTAGCAGATCCCTGGAGAGCTCAAATGAGAGATGCATGACAAGGTTGGCATTAATTGTTTTAATAATCAGTTGTTTTATTATCTTTCTCTCTGAAAGACTGATGGTCAATAGTTAAGTAATTAATCACTGATTCTTTAGCCGGCTGGGAAAAGTTAGTGCTGAACAAAATTATTACATCCCAAGGGTATCATTACTAGAAAGAATTAATCCTAGTTATATATAAAAGCTTTCATGTCTGAAAACTAACTCCTGTGACTTGCCTGGGAGACTAGGCCAAGTACTTGAAAAATCATGTGTGCTGCACACTCACTTAGCTGACAAGCTTTGTCACCCTTTGTCTAAATACTTATTCTGTCCTGACCCAGCTTTTAGGTGTGAAATATGTAGATCATTAATTATTATTATTATTATTATTATTATTATTTGTTGAAATAGTGTCTAAAGTCCCCATTTAGGACTTGCAGCCCATTATCTAGGCTTCATACAAACAGCTGAAATTTAAGGCAGAACATAAGATGTGCATTTTGAAAATGGCAGGAAGGAGAGGAAAAGGAAAGCAAAATCCTAACCACATGATCTTGCCAAGGTAGAGTAGTTAATGGCCAACTTCAGTGCGACATGAGTCCTGTGGCTTTTGCTCCACCAGCTTCCTTCTTGGGGTTGGATAGTGTGGTCCGCTGCTGACGTAAATGACTACATGTCTTCAATGGTTTGATAGACTCCAACTAGGAAAAATACATGAGAGGATTTTGACTCTCCTGATTTACTTTTTAGTTCTAATCAGAATTGTTGCATTTGAGTATCTAAAAAAAATCATTCTGGACTTCCAGTAGACCTAGAATTCATTTCCTGTTCCAAACATTTCTGTAAGGGGGCATCAAGTCATGTATTAGTCTTTTCTCTTAAGATCCAATAATCAGATGCCTGTCCTTTTAAGGGGTCCCATTAAGTTCAAGGGCACAAGATGTTGCCAATGAATATTGCAGTAGTGTCCTTGAACTCCTTTAATTTACAATATTCATATATCAATAGAAATGAAGGACTAGAAAGGACCTCCAGGGGTCATCTAGTCCAGTGGTTCTCAAAGTAGTGGTCCAGAGACTGGTGCCGGTCGACAAGCCACTGGTTGCTGGTCTGCAGCGAGTTTCCAGGGAAGAAAGAAATATTTTCAGAAGCATAATGTTGATATGTCATAGTGCCACAGTTCATACGTTCCAACGCTCCAGGTGATGTTACATTGTGCAAGGTGAGGAAAGGGAAAGGAGCAGCTGGTCACACGTTTGTAGCGCTGTTGCATGCAGTTGCTGCCACGGGCTGAACCAGGCACCAGTCCCTGGCCCACTGGAAAAAAAAATTGCCGGTCCACCACATCAGATAGTTTTGAGAAGCACTGGTCTAGTCTAATACACTGGCTGACGTATTATCATCCCATACAAATCTGTCTTGCCTGTTACAGAGCTGACTGTTGTTTTAGTACAACTACATGGCACAGCCACAAGTGAAGCAGAGGGACAGTGGTGGTCAGTGTCCAGTTTCAATCCTGGTTAAAATGTGCTTGATCTAAGGAAGAAGGCTACCCCCTGCTACAGAGGAAGGTAAAAACTTCCGCAGTCTCACCATGGTAGAAAATTCCTTCCTTCTCCCAGATGTAGAGACTGGTTTGACCCTGAGGAAAGGGACACAATCCTCTAATCAGGAACCTCCAAATTCTAGTCGTAGCAGTAGCATTAACGCACCCTGGTCAAAATTGCCATGGTTGGCTGCAGCCTACACTCAGTGCTTCTGTGGAAGAGGGGTAGGGATACCACAAACCCTGACACCTGTAGCAACAGGAAGAGGAAAAAAAATCCTGGTCCCATGTAACAATCAACATGGGAAATACTAAATGCTCTGCAACTTGGGGATAGCAATCATAACTCTACCAATCACACTGTGTTTCTGGGTAGCTAGAAACCCCCCCTTTTGTATCTCCTATAATATCCCAGGTCCTTTAATCTATTAGATGCTGGGGTTTTTCTTATTGTTATGGCACTCTCCCTTAACCAAAATGCAAGTTCACTTTTGCAATGTCATTGCATTAAAACAGTCTGGACACTGCACACCTTGAGGCAGGTATTAACCAGTAAGGATCATCTCCTTTCCTTAAATATGTACGCTTAGACATTTCTTCTGTGAATTTTCCTCAGTTCAGAAGCAAAAAGGAGAAATTTTAATTCATTAGCATGAAATAACACATACTAGCAGATGCTTAGAATGAAAATGTCTCAGAGTTGGCATCTCCCTTATCTTTAACTATTTTTAATAGCAGGGAGGGGAGGGTCCTTCTTTTACTGACTTGAATTATTGGTTGTGTGCGTGTGTCCTTCAAACGTGGGCCTGTTTGTCTCGATTGATTTTTATACCACACACAAGCACCTAAGTCTTAACGGGGAAAATGCTTAAAATTGTTGCATTTAGAAAAAAAAAAATGCTTTGTTACCAAAGCAACTGGTACATCTTGTACTGCTTAATCTCTCTGAGAGATGCAGAGAACCCTCAACCCCCCCCCCCCCAAAAGAAACCAGCCCCCACACACCCACACACCAATATGTCACATTTTAACTTCTGCTTTCTGAATAATACAAGGGAAAGGTGTTTTTATATTTCATTCCTATAAAACATGGGTTCTAAGTGGTAATTAAACATTCCTAGATTTTTCATTTTTAGTATTTTTCCTCAAAACATGCTGGAAAAGAACAGTGCGAGGGCCATCCACATAACTATGGGATTATGAGATGACATTGTCCATTTTTTTCCCTGTGTTGCTGTGGCTTTTTTCCCCTCTGCTTTTTGGCAGAAAGCAATACAAAGCTTTCTACAACTGTTTGAATAAAGATGGATACACTCAAAATGCTGAGCGAGAGTCAAGTGCTGTGCAGAGAGGGGGAGGTGGGAGGCAGAGGAGATTTCTTGTTCTGCCCTCAATACATATGGCTGTGGTGTGAGGCTGAGGAGAGAGGAGTTTAGATATTGTTTCTTTTGCTTGGCAGGTTCCTCAGCTGAGGCCGAGGACGTTAATGCAAACGGTGATGCTTCCACAGCATTGCCTTGCAGCAGCTGGGACATGACTTGTTTCCGTCTTCTCCCCCCATGTAGTAGTGAGTGATGCCACAGCATGACTGGAAAGTATAGATCTGCCCTTCCTTTCTTATCCCTGTGTGAATCCGTGTGAGTTGTCCTGACAAGGTGTTGCAAGGGTTTATAGCTGTAGGAAATCCTGTGTGTGACTAGCTGGGTGCAGGAGTTCAATCAAGTAAAAGTGGGGGGGGAGGGGTATGAATCATTTTCAAAATGCTAAAACAGACAAAACACTTGAAACTTTCTGGAAAGTTGCCAGACTTCCCAAGAGAAAACTGTACTCTGGGATGAGTGGCAGTTTGCAAACTTTCAGGTTTGTTGGTATATTCTGAGAAGAGAAGCAAGTGGAGTCATCAAGGAAGTGGGTATAGCAGGTTTTTTGGAGCAAGTGTCTGATTGTTTGGTGGTTTAATTTTAGCTTTTTTAAATGTATTTTTGCAAGCTGATCCCTCAGGCAGGGCTCCATTGAAACAAGTTTCTTCCATAAATGCCTTCTACCTTCATTTATTTACTTGATTTGTGTATGTAATTATAAATCAATAATCTTCTTTCTAGACCACCTTTTACCCAAACTGTTACTGTTGCCAAATACAGCAGGAGTGCATATAGCTTACTGCATGGTCATGGCCTTAAATAGCACACCTCAGATGAGAAGGAAATTCCTGCTTTGCGCTTCCTGGAGTACTTCATCCATCTGAGGGAAAAAAAATTGTTTTTCAGTTTGTCGTTTTGGTAGTATCCCTTTTCTATCGCAACTGACCTGTTAATGTGTCTTTTTCGTTCGCTGCCGAAATGGGGCATTTTAGGATGTTGATCACTTGTTGAGAATTCTAGTTAAAAAGAAACGGAAGTACTGTGATCTTAAAAGGACTGTTTTAATTAGGAGTGTGATTTTGGTTTTTACGTGAACTTCTGCAAACAAGTGACTCAAACTTTTCTGACCATTGCACAGATTGTGTTACCATGTTCTCTCTTCTAAATAGAAGGGGATACCTTGGGGAAGTGAATAAGGTTAGGGTTATATCTGGGGAAAAATCTTATTTTTTAAGAGTGAAATAGCTGTTCTGTGACCTCCAGGCACATTATTTAGGTTCTCTGTTTTTCCCATTTTATGAATGCAGAACCAGTCAAAGTTCATGGTCTCCCAAGAATGTCCTGAGGTTAAGATTGAGATGCTTGGCCATTATGTCAAGTGGGTTTCTGCAGGTATCCAAAAAGCATGGCATATGCTCCAGTCCTACATGCTGTACCAATATTTTTCTGAGGCAGTGCTAAAAAATGTACACACTTGCCTTCTATAGTGATGAAATGCAGCTTAGGAAGGGGTTAACAAAAATAGTCGAGCCACAAAGCCTTATTTGGTCACTGCCCAGTAAGAGGCATGGTGCTATGAATGTCTGCAATTAATAGGTCATTCTAACAAAATGCTGCTTTAAAAAAAAATGCATTTGAAAATAGATTTTGTTCCTGGGAAGTATTTTTGCACTGGCACTCACCAGATCTTGCCTCTTTCATCAGATGCTGTTGCTTGGAGAAAACTGAAAAAAGTTTAAAGAGGAGCGTTTTTAAAAAAAAAAAAAAAAAAAAAAAAAAAAAAAAAAAAGGTTGAAGATGACTTTTATTGAAAAAGTTTGTTTTTTGGGGTGTCGGTGTTGCGGTGTGTTTTTTGATAGGAGACACTAAGGGGAGCCGGTTGGATCTCTCTGCATCTCCTACCAGTTCATGTTTGAAAGCTTGCTGCAGTAATAAGTGTGTCTCCTTTGAAATCTGCAGTTTATTCTTAGGCTTACCTGAGAAGCCCTTTATACTAATTACTTCAGGATGCAATGTGCCAAAGACAGACTGGTTGCTTCTGAATGTTGTGGGCTTGTTCCCACTCACTCTGGAATGGCAGTTCAGCCTGATTTTTGTTTGCTTGTTTATTTTTAATTCTTTTGTGTGACTTTGCTCAAAGGATCTGGAGTGACAGCATTAGAGGCTGAAATTCTCTCTACAACCTAGGTACTGCAGTAGTGAAATAGTTCTCACCATGTAGCCCTTAGTAGTTTAGTTTCCATCCCATTCAGTCCTTGGGTTTTCTTCTTAGCTAGCTAGTCAATAAAGAGGTCAATTAGGGCTTCAAGCCATGTAGTGTATCAGATGGAGTCCTGCGCATAAAGAAAAAGGTAAAAAGCAATTAACAAAAGGATGCAGGGGGAACCTGTGCCTTCATTAGTGAGAGCTGCTGCAGCACTGCCAAGTTAGCTCTGCTTAGTAACAGGAACCAGGCCAAAGAGGGGAAGGCATACATAAGTAAGGCAGCAGGCATAAATATTCTGCACGCCTAACCCATTCTTGTTTTAACTTGCAATGTTAAAGCAAGAGAGCCGCCGTGCCAAGGGCTTGAAAATTCTGCTCAGCATGGAGAAAACAGACCCAGTACTTAACTCACCTGTAGCCACCTCTTTATGCCTCTGCCACTCCCTCTACCCATGCAAGTAAAGGCATGATTGGATCTATTGCATAATCCTCACAGTTGCACCTCCTGACATGCCCCACATGCATGGCATGAAGCATGATTGTGGTACTGTGCATCTGAGCCAGTTGTGCCTTATTGCTGGTGTAGAGGGAGCCCCTTTGCTGAGGAGGCTCCCAGCTATGGGGGGGACCCAAGTGCAGCTGGGACCCAGAGTCCCTTCACCTGATGGGGCTTCTGCTCATGGTTGTGCTGAATGCATGCGCAGTCTTGTGTAGCACAGCTGGAACAGAGTCCCATGTGGGCCTGGCTGTTTTACAAACCCCCAGGCTTGGGGGCCATGGCAGCTGCAATCCCCAGGGCTTGGGGGTTTAATGCTGAGCAAGGTGCAGCCCTGCAACTGAAAGCCCTGTCAGCTGATGGGGCTCCCAGCCACAGGGGAGAGAGACCCTGCTACATGTGCAAGTTAAAGCTCCATAGCAACCAGCTATCAAGTTAGTACATATTTTCAAGGTCTAACATCATAGCTGGTTGGAACTCTTTATCACGTGATTAAGTACTACACACGTGTAGCTAGTCTCTAGGTTACTGTGCAATTACCTGGTTAATTGTGTGGTACCTGTAATATGTAGAGGGGGCCTGCTGCATATCATATGAGGTCTGGCAGGATGAAAGCTCTCATGTCTGTGAGATTTCCTTTGTTGTGGACATTTGACCAGAGTGTACTGGTAACACCAGGCTTCTTGTAACTGAATGTACAGGTCAAAACTGATCTGGCTTTTGAACTGGTGATCTAGAGGCTTTTGGCCATATAGTTGCCATCCCAGAGCAATATATACTACTCTAATTCAGGGTTTTAATGCATTTGTTTTAAGACTTCCTGATGCCTGTAACCGTCAAATCAGTCTTACTTCAGTGACAATCAGGCAGCCTTCCTTTTACAGGAGAAGGTTATTTGTCTGTCACATCAGCTTTCTTTTTAGAAGAGGAATCCATTCTGGACCGAACTGTGATAAACAAGTTCAGGCAAGGATTACTATTGGAAACAGTTTCTCATAACTTCTCTACCTTAAATATAGAGAAGACTTTTTGTTTTGTTTTG
>JAGPOW010001918.1:14126045-14139111 GCA_030014935.1 Caiman crocodilus | reverse complement strand
GTGCATGTGCCAACATTGTACTATGGTCATATGCCTAAGAGGTTCTTATGTAAAGGTGAAAAATGAGTCTGGTGCTAACTGCTTACAGATGTCATTTGATTCTGTAAATGTTATATTCTTAGTCTGTATTTATCTTCTGAATTCATCTAGACTGTATTGTAGTATGCTAATATAGATGCATCTATGGCTTCTCGCTGTGTTTTTGCTTGGTGTGTTCAGAGTAGACAATGTTATCCTGATCACAGACTCCAGAAGTCCCTTCAGGATGCCCCATGAACATGAACAGGGTTCTTCAATGAGCCCAACAATAAATAGCTGGCATTGTGATGTCTTCACAGTTGTCTTATAACCTTTCTATGTTTGGGGAAATGTTGCAGAAGCAAATGTGAATGGTGGCTTGTTAAAAGCTCAAGTGTATCACTTCAAAATTTTTTTTCTTGTTGGGAACAATTCACAGTCATTTTGAACACAAGCTACCAGCTCTTAACAAGAGATGAACTAATTATATCATTTAATAAAAGCACTGGGAGCACCAATTTAGGAAACCAGAGACGTAGCTGTAGCTTGGTCTAAAGAATGCGACTTGTGTTGTATGGGAGATATTAATCGCAGCAACTCCCAGGAGATAAGTCTGTTAGAGGTAGTTATGTTGGATTCACTATTTATATCATTGGACTTGGGTTCTGTACAAGAGCCAATAGAACTACAATAAAAGAATTCTAGCCAAAGGAATCAATAATCTGAAAGCATTTTAATTCAGAATTAGAAAAATGGGAACAGTTACAAGCTGGGAGAGTCTATTAATAAAGGAAAGCAAGTATTTGTTACCAGTGGTATGAAATGGGATAATTTAAGAGAAATGCTCTAAGTGGCTTTTGTCATGGATAATGTCTTTTGCAGTATTATTTCAAGGGAAATTGAGCTTGCAACTTTCAATTTTAGGGCTCCAAGATGATCAAAATACCATGGGGCATTCTGATCATCTAATACTTCACTGGAATGAGATTATCAATAACCCTTGCCTGGGCATGATTTACGCAGTTGTCAGTATCTGAATCTCCATAATATGTCTCTGGGGAAAAACGGCTGCTTGGGGAGCAGGGAAGGGAATACCAAGAACTAAAGTACAGTTAGTTCACTCTTAATGAAGGGTACAGGAAAGTGATTATTTCAAATGGAAATGTTCAAACTAGAAGCAGAAGTTATGGCAAGGTCAAATAGCCTGCTTTTGAAGAGAAATAGGTGACTCATGCTGTCGACTGCAGATCAGGCATCTGCAGCTTCTCAAAGTACATCTGAAATTAAGATAGTGCTTTGTGATCATGCAGAGAAATGAGATGATAAAGACAAAATTTGGGAGGAAAGAAGGCTTAGTTTTTGGTGTATGATAAATTCTAATTCTCAAGGGAAAAAATTGAAGAAAAAACTGCTTGGTAACCTGGGGGAAGGAGAAAATTTGCTTCCCTAAATGCTTCTAATTAATGATCTAAGAGGTTTTTAAGTATCTTATTTAAGCCTCTTAGTCCCAACCCCTTATTCTGGCATCAACTCTGTTTTACAGGTAAGGAAACTAAAACACGGGTTTTCTTCTGTATAAAGGAATCCTATCTTTTTTTTTTTTTTTTTTTCAGCTGAGGCACAAAAAGGCTTAATTTTCAGGTAGACCGAGTGCCTTCTGCTCTCAGTAAAATAAGTTGCAGTTCCATAAGCTTAGTACTGCTGAAAATCTATCCTTGCATGTATTAGTGGATACTTTTAAAAACATGCACCTATGTCACTTAGGCCAAAGATAATACAAGTATTTCATGGAAGAGAAACCAAATCTCTTAATTGACAGGACTGACGGAAAAGATCATTTCCTCCCTGCCTCCACTGCTTAAGAAGAAATCTCATGCCATCTTGTTCCGTCTCACAAGGCTGAAATGATTCACCTGTAGAAATACCCTTTTGTGGAAATCTTTTTTTTTTTTTAATTGATGACAGATATTTTGCAGAGATGTCCAGTTAAGGCACTGGGCTGAGATGTGAATCGCAAAATTAAATCCCACCTCTATAATCCAGGATGAAACCTCTGCTTTGACCAAAGTAGAGACTTGAAATTTTTTCTCTCAAACTATGCCACATACACAACTGTTTTTGGATACTTCCACTTTCTCTTAAATTAAAAGTCGAAGATTTTCTTTTCCCATTAAAAATGCATATTCCAGTGTAATTTGAAAACCCTTGTTCCTTAGTGGAGGGAGGAAAAAAAAGACTTCCAGAATCTTGAAAATGACAACAAAATAGCATTATCTTCCTCTGTCAGCTCTATTAAACTGGTACATGTGTTTTTCCCATACTACTGGAAGTGTGTAGAAAAAGTCATTTGTGATATGACTTTGCAGTCTAGCCAGTTTGGGAAATTTACTGTTATATGATTTATAGGATTCATCCTTTCTATGGCTAGTATTTCTGCTGTGATGGTGCAGTTAAGACTGTGCAAAAAATGTGGCCAATACAAACAAAGCCGTAATTAGACACAAGATTGAATAGATTAAAGATAATCTATGTCAGGGATCGGCAACATTTTTGGCCGGATTACCAAAATCACCCCAACCTCTACCCATGCCTTGCCTTGGCGTGGCAGAAATGAGGGAGCAACAAGGGGCTCGATCCTCATTGCTGGCACTGGCTGCACACACGCTTCCAGGGGGACGGGCCATAGTTGCGCTGCCCTAGCCCCTTCCTTACAATGTTCTGCAAGCCGTGCATGCACCTGCTGCTGCCACAGCTGGTGCCAGGGCTCCAGAGCTCAGCACAGCTGTTTGTAGCCAGCCCAGGCTCTGGGCAGCTGTAGTGGGAGGCTGCAAACAGCTATGCCAGGCTCTGCAGCCCCAGTGCTGGCTCTGTGGCAGCTGCTCATGCACCTCTGGGTGGACAGTGGGGCAAGAGCTAGGGTTGTGCTGCCCCAGTCCCTTCCCTCCGTGCACTGTGAACTACACATGTACCTGCCACTATCATGGAGCTGGTGCTGGGCTCCAGGGCCCCGCGCAACTGTTTGCATCCTCCCAGCTGCCGGGGGGAGGAGCCAGAGTTGTGCTACTGCCTGGGCATGGGCCCTTGGGTGCCTGCACAGTTGCCATAGCCATACAGCTGGTGCCAGGTCTGCAGAGCCCCATGCAGCTATTTGCATTCTCCTGGCTGCAGCTGGTCCAGGCTCTGGGCTCTGGGTCAGCTGTGGTGTGCCAACGAAAATGGCCTTGCATGCCATTCTCTGTCATATGTGCGAGGGGTTGCCAATCCCTAATCTATTTTCTGAACAAAAGACCGTGTCTCTCAACAGTGTAGTAATAGGTTGTTGTACAATTACAGGGCTGATTTTGAACTCCAGAAGCAGAAGGAACTCTGTTTCTGGAGTGCAGTTGTGGGCTTTGAGAGACTGATCCAAATTCCCCTTCAGTTGGTGGGAGTCTTTCTGATGACTTCAGCTAGTTTTGGGTGAAGGAGGAATTTTTGATGAGAAGTCATGGTTGAACAAAATCCCCAGAAGTAATGCTATAGGCAAAGCAATCTAAAACAAGCCAAGGCTAGTAACCTGAAAAAATTGAGCCTATATACATAACCCCTTCTGATCTTTCCCCAAAATATCTCTCTCAGAATAATTCGTTTGCTATTGCTCCTGGTCTTAAAGAGCAACATCAGAAAAATGAGGCATGGATTTTTGTGGGTGGTATCTTTTATTTAGCCTCTTACACTTCTTCCAGACCATCACAGCTACAACATCATCCCAGTACTATCATAAAAAATATACATTTAACATTCAGTAAGATGTCTTCCAATAATTCAATATCATTTCCCTTCCTGTGCAGATTGGCACCTAGTTATTTATTAATGAAGCATTTGTTCTGTATTGCTCTGCTTGTATCTTTCTTCTTTTAAATCAATAAAACATTTCAACATATGTATACCACATGCTAGTGACTTGAGATTTTATTTCAATAAAGGGACATTATTTACAGATTAACTCTTTGGAGCTCATAGCCCTAACTCCTTGTTTTATTGCTTCTTTTTATGCTGGTTTAACTCTGGCAATAAAATTGAACTACATGAGTATCAAACTGGAGTAAATCCATTGAGATTTGCTTAAATAGTTGTATACTATGAAGTACTACTCTGTCTAGCAATTGTCTTCTGATTTACCACAATTTTGCAATGGACTGTATTAATGGATGGTAAGGATTTGCAAAATCCCAGAAAAGATGACAAAGTCATAAGGGAAATGCAGAGCGCCCGGGCGAGGGACTAACAATAAAAGGATGGGGGTGAGGTGGGGAACGCACCTAGGTTACATAAGATACAATGTTAGCCAACTAAGCCCGGGGGTAAGGGGAGGGGGGAAGGGACGGGGGGGGGGTCCCATCTAGTAGATCAAGTGTAGATTAGTCTACGCTTGATCTGAGCCTTCTAGAGGCCAAGAAGTGACTATATTAATATGCTACAAAATGAGTGATTCTGGTGTATAGCAGGCCTTCCACCCCTGATTTCTTGTATATCCATTACAGAAGTCCATAAGCTTTGTTTGGATATTGAAGGGGGGCAGAGGCTTGTAACAAAAAACAAAGTCATGCATGTAACATACATTCAACAACAAAATCATGTGGGAGAAACCTAATGGATTTAATAAGCATATTAATGACAGGTGCAAAGAAATCTCTTTTCAATCTACAGGTACCTCAGAAATGATAAAGGACTAAGGCAGTCACTGTTTTGGAGTGACAAGTCTCGTATCATCCATCTGAATTGTGTTGGCCAACAACAGTAATGCAGGCGTTCCCTTGCTGAGCCTAGTCTTAGCAGAAAATAGCACCAAATGGGAACGAACTAATATATAATTGAAAAACACAAGATTTGGAAGGTACATCATATTTTATTATTGTCTACCATTAGACTTAGCACAAACTACAATACCAATTTTAGCAAAAGAAAAGGATCTGCAGATAAACATGAAAGAAAAGGAGTCTGTCTGTGAGATAAAACAGAGGTGTCCAAAGAGAGCAGACTTGCTTGTTTAACACTTGAGTGAATGGACAAGGACTGTCCATTCCAGTTGGATATATTTTCTGTTTGTTTTAATTAGTAAATTAATTGAAATGCTATGATTTCTTGTTGTATATGCCCTTTGTCTCTCCCAGAATTGATCTTCCTTCTCTCTTCGGGAGTCGCCCTTCTCTTCTTGCCATATGAACCTTGCTGCCTCTTCACAGGTTTTGTAAGGGAACATGGCCCTGGTCTAATGCAGTGGGACCCAGTAACTAATATTGATCCACTGGCTTCAAAAAATTAGCTGCCCCAGAGCGCACTATTCTTTAGAAAATAGGAGTGTGCAGAACCTGAGGGGTAAAAGGTCTACACATTCATTCATATTTTAATACTGTGCTACACACTGCAGTGTGCAGTAGGTAAAAAGAACTTGGCTTTACATTTCTCGCATAAAGGATTAGGAAAGAGCAGGCCACGCGCGTGACCCGAAGAGAAGAAAGTGGATTGTCTTGCTTCCATTTTGTTGCCCAGTACTGCATGGGTGATAGTCTCCTGACAGGGAAAATAAGCCTACTACTATAAGGGCTTCCCTGCTACTCCCCAGCCTCTAAAGAATTCTTGCTAGTGATAGTAATCACGTGCTCTCAAGGGCTGAAGGTGTGATTCCTTTTAAGGAAAAAAATCATAGGATATTTGGGAGCCTACAGACTTCTCAGTTTTGACTTCTGCAGTGGAGATGATCATGGAAAACCCAATTGGATTCAGAAGAAGGGAATACCCAAGGCAGCCGCCGGCATGGGTGTCAATGTGGCACATGTAGGCATTTTGCTTGGCTTGTGCCTCGGGGTGGAAGGTGGGAGAGGGGTTGGGGCTGCACTGCCAGCCACAGCAAGGATTGAGCCCTCGTACCTTCCCTGCTGTTCGCCTCGGTAATGCCAACATGTTGCGAGTTGATGTTGCGGGTGTTCTTTTGGCACTCTGCCCAAAAACATTGCTAGCCCATGATCTAAGAAATTATTTTCTAATTCAAGGAGGGTCAGCTGCGGGTTCACATAAAAATGAGGTCATGTCTAACAGAACCAGTGGGATGCTTTGAAAATCTCATAAAATAAAGGAAGAGTTGACTGGGATGGAAGCTTTGGACATAAATTATACAGATTCTTAAAACAATGTTTGATATAATGCTGCACTATATCTTTTACATCTGTAGGCATGGTGGTGGCTATGGGCCTTCTGGAGTGGGTAAAGAAATGTCTTGGGATAGCAAAAAAAAAACAAAAAAAAAAACTGATGGCACCTGCGAATAGCACCACTGGAGCAAGGTGACTGGTGGTGGTGCTACTGAGATCAGCATTTAAACTTTGATTTTGTTCATGTTATCTGTCAGTGACCTGGAAAAAGGAACATAAAGCAAGGTGATAAAATGTACTGATGATACAAAACAGGGCTGGAGCAGGAAGGTCAGTACAAGAGGGAGGGTAATAGCACTCAGTACAGCTTGACCCCCACAGGAGTAGAAAGCTGACTCATGGCTTAGGCAGCTCAGCATACAGCCATGTAAAATGATCTAGAAAGAATTAAAAATGCACTGGAAAGCATTCCTGGTTGCTTTGTATATTCCTCAGTGTAAGAAAGCAATATTTTGTATATACATCAGAAGTCTAATATCCTTTGTGCTAGCACAATCCTGTGCTGCACCTGGGGCAGTACTATGAATTTGGGTAGAATATGTAAATAAATAGTGGCTGTTGGCTATTGCAACTGGACTTCAGCACCTTTCTACCATAAATAACCCAGACCAAATCTGCCTAGTGTGGTAGTGGTAAAATATGTGCTAATCTGATGCTTTGTGGGGCCTATATGAAATATGATGGATAGCTGGCATGGGGTGATCCTATCTATTAAACGCAGTTACCAGACTCACCTGCCAGCAGTCTCTCTAAGGAAACAAAGGATGACTGGGAGTGAAGGTCAACCTACAACATTAACTTTTAAGAGGGCCTTTCTGGCAGCAGGGAGAACTGTTGTTGACCAGTATGGTGATCCTTGTATGTTACTATCTATACTGCACTCATGCATACCAGAGCACACCAGGGAGTAACTAGGCAAAATGGGTGCAAACTAGTGGAGAGTAGATTCAGGTTAGACATAAGGAAGAAAATTTTTACAGTAAGCGTGGTCAGAATCTGGAATGGGCTTCCAAGAGAGGTGGTACTATCACCTAACTTGAAGGTCTTCAAGAGGAGACTTGTCACACAACCCCAGCCAGGGGACTGTCTTTTGTCCTCTTACCTGCTGGGGGCAGGGGGTCAGGCACGATGATCCTTCATGAAGGCTTGTTTTCAGTCTGCTCCGTTTGCAAGTGACGAGTTTTTGAAATATTGAGACTTGTTGATATAACTCTAATGAACATTTATTTATATTTGTAGTCCTAATTCGTAAGTCGGAGCATTGCTATGCCACACACACACACACACACACACACACACACACCAAAAAATGCTGCTTATACACACTTTTTTTCCTACAGTCTAGCATGCATTTTTGCATCCAAATGGAGAATCATTGCCTGCAATTTCAGAGACAGATAATTGTCTATCTTGCATAAGCATGGATGCTGCCTGTTAGAAGCCTTTGTCACTGGGGAGACTGAAAATAGTAAAAGGATATGATGATGATGATGGGGGCACAGTCCTGTGAGGTGTCATTCCCTTCCATCTCATCAACCTCAGTGAGACCTAAAGAACCCAGTACACTGTAGGATTATACTAGTCTTTAGTAGATTTGGTAACCTGGATATTTCTGGATTACCGCCAACACTAAGGAGGAAATGATTAGTCTTTGACAGCTCAGCGGGAGAACATGCTCAACTGGGTTCTCCATGAGGTCTCACCTGAAGAAGTGCCCTGTGTGCTGGATTCCTGCAGAAATCAATGGTTGAGAAGTGCTAAGAATCAGCATTGTTCTGCTGCCTGAACTTTGGTTCAGGTCTTACATTTTGAATCTACAATAATTAAAGTAAGATTAAAAGGTGAGACCTGTCTCTGTCTCTGAAATAGTGGAAGTGATTTTTAAATTCCTGCACAAAAGGATGCGTCAGGCAGGCTTGATTGGGAGAATGGGGTAAAATTAAAGCATTTTTGTGATTCTAAATCAGTGACCCGAGTTGAGCTCTGTCAAACTATTTCAGATTCCACCCTTAGCAGCACCAGCGAATCTTCTTGTGCCAAGATAGAAGGTGGTAGGAAATAGTGTTCTGCTTCATTATCCATTTTCCATCCTGTTCTTGGCCACAACTTTGCCAAGCCAGTACTGTACCCAGGGGCATTGCAAGTTCCAAGTCTGGTAATAGACTGGAATTCTCTCCTGTCAGTTCTGATGTTTCATTGTTTGCCGCTCAGTGAACCATCCTGAGTAGGAAAAGGCCTTTCTACATGTGCTGGTTTTAAACAGGCAAGTGACAAAGGACTGTGACCCATACAAAGCCCATCTCTAGATGAATGTTGGGGCAAGTGTACATAACAAGGCATCAGTTTTATTGGAGAGTTTTGGCAACCTGCCTGTGCCCCGTTGGCTTTGGTTTGTGATGCAATCTGGGGCAGTCTAGGTGGGACACAGTCCAGGATGTTATATTAGAGTCCCAGGTTGCAATCAGACCTCCTTTCCCAATGCCATTCCCTATTCCCTTGTGCTAAAGAAGTGTACTTCAAATATATCAAATCATTCCCATCACAGCCATCTTCTCTCTAGTACAGCCTTGCATGCTTATGTGTCTGTGTTCCTGTACCTTGATGAGCTTGGCGCTCTCTGCTACCAACAGTTCAGACTTCATGGAGCTAGACAGAACTTTTTTTTTTCCCCACACTTTATACTTGGATTTCATTCTTCTTTGCAAAGATTTTTTTAGGTTTGCTTATTTGTGTTGTAATTTTGGTGAACCCAAAATTATTGTTGACCAGAAATATGGATATACTAGCTAATTGCCTGTCACGAAGGACCGGGGAAGCGGGGGGGAGGAGGGCATGGACAGAGGCCCAAGTCCAGGCCTGTTCCTACCCTACCTTCTGCTTCAGGTCCAGGCCCCCCCATCTCTCTGCTTTGGGTCTGATGCCTCTCCCTCCCACTTAACTGGTTTTAGAAAGGGGACAAGAGTATTTATAGGTAGACAGAAACTGGCTAGTTCTACAATCTTTTCGGTTTTTTTCATGTTAAACTGGTGCCATTGGGTTTAAAATAATAGATGAACTACATTGAAAATATGAAACTCTGCAATAGGTTAAGTCCAGATGCACAGCATTGCAAGAGCTCTGCATAAACTTAGGAGAGGCACTGGGAGTAGCATTTCTGTATTTGTGCAGTGTGTTGGAGTGGATGACCCTCAAGGTGCTTTTCAACCCCAGGTTTCTTTGATTCATTTGTACACAGCAGAAAACTTCAGTGCAGTTTTGGAAGCTTTTCCTTTAGGTGTCAACTATTATAAGAATAGCAGAAATACTTCAGATCAGGCTTTGAGGATCATTCAATGAGCACTGGCTAGAAACTTGTGAAGTGTTTTAAATTAATGTTACAGAACTTATTTCTACAGTTCTTATTCATGTGAAACTCACTTTGACTGACTTAACTGGGAATTACATCAGAATGATTTTTTCCATCAGAATTACTTTTTCTAATGGGAAAAACTTTTCTTATCCTTTTTGGAAAACTGAAAAGATGGTTCTTCTGCTTTCTGCCCGGGTGGAATTTTTGGGTCGGGGAAAAATGAGAAATTTCATGTTGAAGGGAGGGAATCTCATTTTTATTTCTTCCCATTTTGGGATGGATTCTTTTCTTTAAAATAACCCCCCCTTTTAGTTTTTGTGGAAGGGGGCTTCATTTTTTTTCTATTTTTAATAATAGGTATAAATCCAATAATTCCAAGGTTTGCCCAGGTCTTCTGTTTTCTCAATAAGAATGCCATTTTCTCATCTCTTCTGTGATCCAAGGTCAAACGTTTTGCCATTTTTGAGGAGTGGCTAGCCTGTACGACAGCACCTAATTGTCAACAGTTGTGGAGGCGACAAAACCCTTTGCCTTCTAGTCAGAAATACGCTGTTAAGCAATGACTTACTGGCACAGAAATGAAGGATTTCTTGTCCAATTTATTATTTTTTGGCAAGCACTTCTCTAGTTTTTCTGAAAGCTCCATACCTGATCACTGCCATGATCCCTGACATGACATTTCTCTCAACAACTTACTTTTCCCATTACTCAGCAATGCTAAAGAGCCGATTTGATGGTGGAGCTAATTATCACAGACTTCTCAGATTTTTAATTAGATCTGTTTGTGGTGATTTCTTAATTTTCTCCTTCCTTGAAAGTAGTGCCTAAAAAAAATCAATGTCTAGAAACTTGCCACAGTGGAAACATTGATACCTGCTCCAGTCATTTTTAGGTAGTAACAGATGCTCTGTTCTTCTTGCTGCTTCCTCCTCACCAAAAACTATGCCAAAGAATAGCTATTTAATATTTCAAAGAATTTTTAACGCCCATGAAAGAGATCTTTTCTACCTTCCCTTTCCCTGTGGGATTGCCACCTAATTTTGCTTGTTCTGAGAGGGAGAAGTCATATGGTATCTGATCGGTTGGGATAAAGTACAACACTTTTTTTTGCATCTGGTGATAACCCTTTGATTTCTGTGTCTCTTGTTTTAATCATGTTCACTTTTGGAAACGGACAGGATATACAAACTAAACTCCTTATGTAAACTAACCTTGTACTTATACAAGTGAGCAAGTAATCAGTGAGTTAATAAATAATGAATACTTATGTGAATAGTGGTTCCATCATTCTGGAGCAAAAGCATCTAAAACTGGGCCTATTCAATTATATATCGTAATGTCATCAATATACCCCCAAATTGTCTCTGTCCTAGGACACGAGCCCTTTAAAATGAGGACACATGATCCTAAAATCTCTAGATTGGTGAACAGTTGGTCAGACTGGGAACTAGTGTTACTGCAATTTGAAGGCAGTAGCAAAAATGTTTGCAACAGGATTGATCGTGAGGTTTTTGAACTTCTTCTCTTTATTATCATTCTTATTATTTCTCATCCATTTTCCTCCCACGTATATTGCTGCTTCCTTTGTATTGGAGGTTTTTTAGAAGGGCACTGCAGTCCTACACTTTCCAGAACCTTGAGGCACCTGTCAAGGCTGCATCGCACCTTGTGTGTTCGGTATGGGTACTGAACAAACGGCAGACTTCAGGCCTCACCTTGAAGTCTGAATGCACCAGTATCACAGCTCTTTTAAAATAGTCTCTCCTGTGATTTGTTGCCATATTTGGATCTCTTGTGGGATTGCAAAGATCTGTCTGTGCAATATTTCTAGGTGAGTGCAGTGTGCTCCATAAGTATTGCTGGTATTTCTAAAGCATGTTTTACAGCTAATATGTTTCTAACTTGGTTAATATTTGTAAGTGGACTTCAGACTTTGCTTAAATAGATACTGAAAACTTAAAATAAGTGGATGACATTAATTTCTTATATATCTTTGTTAACTTAAGTAGGGATTAGACCCTACATGTGCTTTTCTAGATCAGTAGCTACTTGCTGCAGTGAGATTCTGGAGCTACTTGTAGCTTTTGTCACCGGAGGTATCAGTGAGTAATATGGAGAAAAGTGAAGAGCCATGCAGATTTGAAATAATATTGTTTCCTCATCTTCATACTAACTGAATGTGATGTCTGCTTGCAATGAAAACCGCACAATAGGCATTGTATAGCTTACCTTCTAGACCAATGGATCCCAAGGATCACATGCTTGTTTTTAATTTTGCTAAGCCCACTGTGTCCCTGTGATTTTTGTAGAGTTAATAAGGCAAAAACCCCCAATAGTTTATTGTTGCTGCAACCACACTGTACACCTCAACAACCAAAGAGATTGAAGTGATTCTTCAGTCCTTTTTTTCTTTTCACTCCATTTTTTTTCCCCTTTCCAGTCTTCCATTTTCCCATTGTTTCCTTTCACATATCTAGAAACCGGCTCTATACCCCAGTTTGAGAAGCATTGTTCAGATTTACAAATAGCAAGTTTAAGATGTCCAATTTACAGGGTGCCTGTTGCAAAAAATATATACAGTATTTGCCTAGTATTTTATAACTAGATAAGTACTACTGACGATTAAGCACTTTGAAGCTTTGATACCACAAGCACCTAAGAATGCAAAACATGTATTTGCTTACTTGAAGTTGCAGTCATTTAATCACATGGCCAAGATTGTGACCTAAGGCCTTGATCAAACTGCCAGTGAAATTTAAGGGGCATCTTTCCTTTCAATTCAGTGCGAGTTAGAGCTAGATTTTTGCAAGCTCAACTAAAGTTAAGGGAAGAACATTATACATTTGTTCAGAAAGAAAGTGAGCAGGTGTGTGAGCACAGGGAAAATATAAGTGCACCTCAGGTAAATAAACTTCTATATATTTTTTTTCTCTATCAGGTGGGGAAAAAAATGCCCTCCTGCACTTTGGTGTCATTCAGTCCTATGTAGCTTTCTAAATACAAACATGCTCCCTCTGAAAGCAGTTCTGCATGTGGATGGATTCCAGTACAAGAGGCCACGGAACATGCTTGAATTAAAAAGGCAGCACCCATAGGATGTGCTGCCTGACTGGTGATGAGATGTTGCCAGCCTAAAAATTGTTATTTTAGTGGCTTTTTTTCAGTTGCAGTACCAAAGACTGAGCTAAGCATAAGGATTGAGACTATAACTGTGATGAAGAGCTAAACAGCTGATTGCCCCAAAACCTTTCTTCTGTATTTTTGTAATAGGAAAGTTTAGTACTAGTTTATTGCTTTAAATGTGCCATTGATGCTGGATCCAACAACAATTTCAGGATTCCTCTACCTAATGGAAGTCCTCAGCAAGTAGAATTACGACTTCATTCAGGTTTTTCCCCCAGTTCTGAATTTTATATTTGCATTCATATGGATGCTTTTTCCTAAACACATTGAGATTTATGCCAAGGGGCCCTTTAGGAGAATGCCTTTAACTGAAATTGTGTGTTTT
>JAGPOW010001918.1:14084244-14122868 GCA_030014935.1 Caiman crocodilus | reverse complement strand
TTTTGAATGAAAACACGTATGCAAAGATGGTCTCCCTAGCCCAGCTTCAAGCGAATGCCACTCAGCTAATATTCCCTGAAAGCATACTAAACCTGACTCAGTTAGGAGACTTCTGATGGAGTCTCCAGAGAGTTACCCTGTTCTCAAACACAAGATGACCAATCCCTCTAATCAAATCTAATTATATTATAGAGTACTCTTCAAATGATCTGACTTGCCACACTCATGCCTGGGAAGAGGAGGCTGAGATGAAAAGAATGGGACAATGTCTCAGAGCATGTAAGAGCAAAATTTAATGCTAAACCCAAGCTTAGCTGGCATATTATAATAATGGACTTGTAAAATAATCCCATTCAGAATGAATAGACCAACTTCATCCTTAGCCACTGGAGATGTATTTGGTCCTTTATATTTATCACAACCAGTATGTCAGTCTTCAAAAGTAAATTGCTACATGTGTCTATAAAAAAAAGTCAAGTGCGTCTTTGGAGGCTTTCATTTAAAGATATTTAAATTGCAGACTGATATAAGATGGTCTGCTAGGAGAATGGAAGCTGCGGAATGACAAACAATTCTTCAAGTGAAATTGCCGGCATTCAAGAAGATAAGCAATAAATCACAGACAATACCTGAGATTAGATTCAAAAGCTGAAGCCTGACAAATGAATGCATGAGCGTTGACAAAAACCGTTTTGAGATGATTCTGTGCTTGATGACCATTCTTATGAGTGATCAGGGCTGATTATGCCCACTGGTTTTAATCTTTAAAAAAAAAAAAAAAAAAAATTCCCTCCCAAGGTAAGAATTCATTACCATATTTTAAAGGGTACATGACTACAAGCTTTAATTAACCTGGTGAGTGCTTATCCCTTTGTGATTCATCTGATATTGAAATGAACTAGATTCAAACCTAAAGTGTTGTCACAGGGATAAGGGGTACCTTGGATTTATATGGTAGAATTAAATGTACTAATTGGAATTGGGAATCCTAGACAAAGGCAGCCACTCTAGTCACTCTTGTGATTATTCAGTTATGATTTACAAAGTTTGTTTTAAACCCATTACTTACTCTGCATAGGGAGGGCATTTTGGTGCTACAAATATATCAGGGGCCAAACCTTAACTTGGGTTCGGTGGAAAACAACTCTTCCAGCTTTGTTGCATGCACTTATACTTGGTTGCAAACAGCTAGATACTAGTCACGAAGGTTTGGGCCTGGCAACAAGTAGATGTTGGAATTAACTGGGCAGAAGGCTGCAGAGGTTACTTTGAACTGAACAGTTGTGTTCCGGCTTCTCTTTTACTTGACTCTACCTCCACAGTTGAGCATAAGAGCATGAATCCTCACTGTCTTCAACTTCTAGTTAACCTTTTCCAAGTTATTCCCACAACTTTGTTCTTTGCGAGTGCAGCTGTTTAGGGAATGAAGGATAGAGAGTCCCACTCTAATTTCTGCTGACTTCCTACAAATAGGCGTGTTCTGGGGAAGGGTGCTCAAGAGGCAGAGGAGTAGGACTAGGTTATTTAAACCTTAAAGCATCCTTGTGGGAGAGTTTTATAACCTGTCTTGCACAAAGATGGGTATAAAATGTAAGGGGAAAAGGTGGAAACTCAAAGAAATTGAAACAGTTCTTGAGAAGAGGCTTTGGATTGTGCATGCACAAGATCTTGGGCTCCCAGTTTCTAATAGCAGTTGAAGCCAGCCTGATGCAAAATTAAGCATGCTGTCCTTGTAGGCCAGACAGACTTTTTAAAGCTAGTGAAACCATTCTGAGCAGCTCATCTGGTCCCCTACATAAAGTAGGCTAGGGGTTGTCAACTGGGGGTACTTGGGAAGAGCGGGTGGCGATAGAGTGCCACCACCTGCCAGGGCAGGGTGAGGGCAGCGGTGCCCCATTCTGTGCCACGCAGGTGCTGCCTGGCCAGTTGGATGTGGGTGGGTGGGGAAGCGTGTATGCAGCTGCCATTGCCATCTACCACCCTGCTCTGTCTAGCCATGTATCCCTCCTCCCCGCCCCACTCCACCATATCCCCTGTATCCAGGGGTACACTTACTTAAAAAGGTTGAAAATCCCTGATGTAGTCCATAGAACTTCACCCAGGAATTCCTGCATCTAGCCCACAACTTTGTGTTGAACAAATCTTTTAGGAAGGCATTTAGTCCTGATACAAAGCGCTTAGGTGATGGAGATTTAGTCACCTCTAAATCATTCCAATAGTTTATTACCTTCACTTAAAGATTCTTATTGTGTTTCCAAATTCAATTTGTCTACTTTAGTTTCCAGCTATTGAATCTTGTTATTTTTTTGCCCATTACAGTAAGGAGCTCCTTTTGGTATGGTAACTTCTCCCTGCTTGTTGACGCAAATTAAAACGTAATGTTTGTTTTGCCGTAAGGAAAAGGGGGAAAAGGTACGTCTTGGGTACAGAGTAAGAGGGGATGTCCTGGTTTGGGTACCTGTTCATCTTGATGGTTCTTTTTAAGTGCATTTCAGACAGAATAATACAGAATGTGTTGTATACAAGGTTCATCCTGAGTAGGATGGATACATTTCTCATTAGTAGGAAAGCTTAGAGTGAGTGAAAATACTACATGGCCAAGGTACTGCACCAGGCAGTGGCTTCCTCAGATGAGCCATCTGCTTGATGCAGGCTTCCTCCTAACCTGGAAGCAGTGTAACCATATCTGCATGGGGCAAGCTACTTGGCACCATCACTCAGCAGAGCTAATTAGCCTACTGGAAGAGTTGCACAGAAGCTGACACATTGCTGCTGCTTTAGGAGGCAGCCCACACAAAGCAGTGCAGCATGTTTGAGAACCCTGCTTGGCATGGCAATTGTCACATAGATATGTCCTAAGTATATATAGCTCATCTCTAGTTGGTGCTGATTATTCTTTTATGCCTCACTACCTCATCCTATACGCTGGAGCATATGACGCTTCCAAGGGGATAAAAGAAAAAAAATTCTGACAAGGTATTGAAGAGTCTCTTTCAATACAGGACTTACCTAGCAGCCTGTCCCGGCCCCCCCATCCCCCAAAAAAGACCTAATATAGCTTTCCTATAGTTTACCATATCACAATTTTAAAATGCTGTATACCAGGAACTTGGCTAGATGAGAATGCTGCCCAATAGAAAATCTTAAGGAAATCAAGCTCCTATTTTTAACTCTGCAGCATGGGTGCAGGAGTTGGAAGAAGCAGCTGAACAGGCCATCCTCAACCTCTGGGATTATAATTATTGTTTATAGGATTCATATGCTACCTGAAATCACAGTTATTCTAAAACAGATTATCTCACTTAGTGTTGCATAATATAGCATGTCGCAGATGAAATCATATCACTTTTCCTCAAGAAAAAAAGATCTTCATTGCCTACTGTATGACTAATGAATCCTTTGTTTTCTCAGGAGAAACAATAATTGCCCAGTGCAGCTTGAGAGATTCTATATCTAATGCTTACAATGTATGTGCTAACTTACTGCACCTAACTATCTTGGTGTTGAATATTTGTGGACTCTCTTGTATTGGAGCTATGCGCAGAAGTAATGCTGCACCATGAGGGTAAGATTGAAACATTTCACTGTACATCCAGGAGCTTGGCTTGTTTGCCACATTTTATAGTTAATAGCTTTAATATATATATTTTACTTTCTGGCTTTTGGAGCTTGTTATTAATAACCACTAAGATAATCTTCACTTTTCAGTAAGTATGAAGCTGCATTAGTGCTTGCAACAGAGAATGATGACTTCTTTCATTGCTTTGCTAGCAAGCTATAAATGAGAACCTGAATGGCTCAGTCAAAACTTTAATCCAGATTTGCCATGTGGAACTGGGTCACTAGTTAGCTAAGATGGGACATATTACAACCAATATGTCAGCTGTATATAACCCTTATATTGCTAAAGTACCAAAGCTAAGAAAACCTAAGGTCATATTGAATTGCTTTTGACTTACCACTGTAATCTGTATGAAAGGTTCCTGTCATCTAGGCAAGAAGCATTTAGAGCAAAAAGTATAGAGAATAAGGGGAAGAATCGCTTTACATTTCCAACTTCATTAGGGCTAAAATGAACGTTACTGGAAAGCTAGTTTAAAATCTTTGTTCGTTTGTTTCTGGAAACTTAGGATGCTTATAAAAGTGCACGGGTGTAGGTTGTAGCCACGTTGGCCTGAAGATATAGGCCAACAAAGTAGAGTTTCTTTACTTTTTCATTCCATCTAGGAAGAGCACACACTAACTGATGAAGCTTCCTTAGCTTGACAAAGGGGTTTTGAACCCAAAAGCTTGCTTAATAACTATTCTCCAACTATTTGGGTTGGTCTAATAAACGATATCAGATTCACCAAGGCATGGGGGCACTTTTAATTAGAGCGCCTCTGAGAGCTGCTCTAATTAAAGCACCCAGAATGTCTTGTATATCAGTGTCCCAGCACTTAGAAGGGGGGCGGGAGTGCTTTAATTAAAGTTTATTCAAGCTTTAGTTAAAGTGCTCCGGCTGCCATTCTGAAGTGTGGGGATGTTAATACATTCCTGACCTCACCTGGAGGCAGGAGTGGTTGTGGTAAATATTGGTATCCAGATGCTGGTTATGAAGACTCGACTCCAAATATCCTGCATCTAATATGGGTCTAATATGATAACTGAGTGTACTTGCAAGCAACCAAGTGTTAGGGGACCAAGACAAATCAAATTTTTTTTTTTTTTTTTTTTTAGGACTGCCATCTGCACACCGAGCTTTCAGAATACACAGCTGAAAAATTTTTGGCGTTTTTATACAAAGTATGCATTACAGCGCTGGGAGCTTTTAAAAGTGCCTGGTGCTGTGATGCATGCATTTGTATACATGGTGAAATGTGCATCAGCACTAAGAAAATGCTGGTGGTACGCTTTTCAATTAAAACACCTCGGAGGCGCTTTTGAACAAACGTTCCCCCAGATATTGGCGGTCACCCCTGATCAACCTATAGGTGGCCATCAGATCGCCCCTGAGTCTGTGCTTTTCCAGGCTAAAGAGCTCCATAGCTCTCAGCCTGTTGTCATAAGGTCTGTTTTCCTGACCTCTGATCATGCATATGGCTCTTCTCTGGATTCTCTCAAGCTTCTCCACATCCTTTTTGAATTGTGGAGCCCAAAACTGGACACAGTACTCTAGCTGTGGCCTCACTGAGGCCGAGTACAAGGGGAGAATGACATCCTAGGATTTGCTTGAGAAGCATCTATGGATGCAAGCCAGTGTTTTGCTTGCTTTACTAGCCACAGCATTGCGTTGAAGGCTCATATTCATCTTGTGGTCAAATATGACCCCAAAGTCTCTCTCTTTCGGTAGTGCTAGCCAGCGTAGCACTGCCGAGCCTATAAGGATGCCGCAGGTTTTTCCTCCCGACCTTGCATTTTTCAGTGTTAAACACCATCAGGTTCTCGTCCGCCCATTTGCTGACCCTGTCCAGGTCAGCCTGGATTGCCCTCTTGTCTTCAGGTGTGGATGCTTTGCCCCAAAATTTGATGTCTTCAGTGAACTTGGCCAGTCCGCTCTTGATTCCAGTGTCCACATCATTAATGAAGATGTTGAACAATATGGGTCCAAGGACAGAGCCTCGAGGGACCCCACTGGTCACAAGGCACCATGACGATTGACTTCTGTCAATTACCACCCTCTGGGTCCGACCACGGAACCAGTTTCCCAGCCAGCGGACCCAAAGCCGCAGTTGACCAGTTTTGCCAAGAGGTGATCATGGGATACCAAATCGAAGGCCTTTTTGAAATCAAGATATATAACATCAATCTCTTCTCCCTTGTCCAAGTGATAGGTCGTGCTTGACCCATCTCATTTCCTTTTACAACCAGGGGACCTATCTGCAACAAACCCGTGCTGGCTATCCCTCCAGGATGTTGGTGTTGGCCAGTCCATTAAGGATGGCCTCTTTAATAAACTTTTCTAACATCTTCCCCAGGATAGAGGCTGATGGACCTGTAGTTAGCTGGATCCACTTTCCTCCCTTTCTTGAAGATAGGCACCACATTGGCCTTCTTCCAGTCTTCAGGCACTTCACCAGAGCACCAGGAGTTCTCGAAGATCTGTGCCAGAGTCTGACCTATGATGCTTGAATACCCTGGGGTGTAGACTGTCAGGGCCAGCTGCCTTGAAGGTATCCAGCCTCTCAAGGTGTTTCTTCATGAGGTCAGCATTGATGGAGGGCAGGAATCTCCCTGACCTGGACCTCCCTGTCGCATAGTGGGCATGGGTATCCCATGAGACTGATGAAAGACCGATGCAAAGTACCCATTTAATAAGTTGTTACTTTCCTGGGCGTCAGTTGTCCCATATGTTTCAGCAGTGGTCCAATGTTGCCCTTGCTTATCCTCTAGCTCCCCACATATCTGAAAAAGGACTTTTTATTGACCTTGATACTCTAAGCTAGTTGGAGTTCAGTTGCAGCCTTGGCTTTCCTGGTTTGCTCCCTGCAGTACCAGACCAGAACAGAATATTCTTCCTTGGAGGTGACTCCCATCCTTTGTAGGCCTTTCTTTTTAGTCTCAGGAGGTCTGCTAGGCCCCTGGAGAACCAGGGGGCTGCTGCCTTTCCTCCGAGATGGAATAGACTTAGTTTGTGCACTGAGGATCGCTCCCTTGAGGAACGACCACTCTTCTTGAACTCCCCTCCCCCTGGGGTCATGGTCCCTTAGGGCCTCACCGACAAGCCTCCTGAGCTTGTCAAAGTCGGCTTTCCTGAAGTCAAGGACTTCACTGTTGCTGACTGACTTGCCAGCTTTACGGCAGATGGTGAGGGTGATTAGCTCGTGGTTGCTGTCACCCAGCTTCCCATCCATTGCTAAGTCACTGATTAGGTCATCCCCAGTTGCCAGTACCAGGTCATGCAGTGCTTTACCTCTCATTGGCCCGTAGACTTCTTCAATCAGGTAGAGGTCATCCATACATGATAGGAAGCTTTGCGACCACTTAGATTTTGCTGAGTGATCTTCTCATGAGATGTCTGGGTAGTTGAAGTCACCCATGACAACCATGGTCCTGGTCTGTAGACTCCCACTATTGTATTCCCTGTGCTATGTTCCCCACAGATTTTAGCCCGGAGGGTCTCCAGTCGTCCACCCTGGTTGCCAATATCAGCTTGCAGGGATGTGTAGCTTTCCTTACCATAGAGAGCTACATCCCCGCCCCTCTTATCTACCTGATCTCTCCTGTACAGGGTATAGCCGTCCAGACCCCTGGTCCAGTCATAGGTGGAGTCCCACCAGGTCTCTGTTATCCCTATGACAGTGTAATTATTTGTGTTAAGCAGGAGGACGAGTTTATAATGTAAGAAATAGGGATACATTCTCACGGCGGGGAGGGAAGGAGGGAGTATGGCTGAGACTAGGGAGGGGCGCAGTGCAGCCTGTCGACCACTCCTGTAGCTGCAGCAGGGAGAATAGTTGGGGAGGTACTAAGGTCCTGGAGGGGAGGGGAGTCGGGTATCCAGGAAGAGTGGTCGTTCCTTAAGGAGACGATCCTCCAAGCCCAAAGGAAGGTAATCCCAACGCGGTTCAAAGGGGGCAAGAGGACACAGAAGCCCCCATGGCTCACCAAAAGCATATGGGAACGTCTCCTAGCTAAAAAAAAGAAGCATACACCCAATGAAAGGGAGGGTCCATCACCAGGGAGGACTATACCTTGGTTGCTCGGGGCTGTAGGAGGGCGGTCAGGAAGGCCAAGGTGGAGATGGAATTGGGACTAGCTACCCAGATCAAGGACAAGAAGTTCTTTTCTAAATACATAGCGGGTATAAAGAAGGTACTGGGTATCGTGAGGCTGTGCAGGACACGCTAGGACATCTGGTTGTCGCACCAGACAACAAAGCTAGCCTATTTAACGATTTCTTTTGCCTCCATTTTTCTGAGCAGGGACTAGGTAACCCCCATCCCCTCCCCACCGGGACCCCCATAGGTCCCAGGGGAGGTGCACCCAGGCCTAGAGTCAGTGAGGACCTAGTCAGGGAACTTCTGGAAGGTCTGGACGTAATTTAAATCAGCAGGTCCTGACCATCTCTACCCCAGTGTGCTGAGGGAATTAGCAGAGGTTGTAGTGGGACCCCTGGCACAGCTTTACGAGCACTCGTGGTGCCAGAGGAACCAATGTGCTTCTCGTTTTCAAAAAAGGAAGGAAGGAAGGAGGACCCAGGAAACTATAGGCCAGTTAGTCTTACCTAGATCCTGGGGAAGGTTTTTGAGAGAATCTGTGAGGGGCCAGCAGGAGAGATTATGCTTAGGGGTAACCAACATGGGTTCATTAGAGGCAGGTCGTGTCAGACCAACCTGGTGGCTTTCTATGACCAGGTCACAAAATCCTTAGACGTAGGTATAGCAGTGGATATAGTCTTTCTGGACAGTCAAATGGGTCACTAACTGGCCGGAGGGCCGAACCCAGAGAGTGGTGGTGGACGGGTCATTGTTGACCTGGAGGGATGTGGGCTGTGGGGTTCCCCAGGGCTCGGTCCTCGGGCCTGCACTGTTCAGCATCTTCATCAGCAACTTGGATGAGGGTGTAAAAAGCACCCTGTTCAAATTTTCAGACAACACTAAGATGTGGGGTGAAGTGGGCATGCTAGAAGGGAGGAATAGACTGCATTCGGACCTAGACACGTTACAGGGGTGGGCAGATGAGAACAGGATGGGTTTCAGCACTGACAAGAGCAAGGTACTGCAGCTGGGGAAGAAGAACCAGCAGCAGACCTACAGACTGGGGAACTCCCTTTCTTGTTGGTACAGAGGCAGAAAAGGATCTTGGAGTCATTGCTGATGCCAAAATGAACATGGGCCGACTGTGTGGGGATGCAGTCAGGAAGACCAGCAGTACCTTGTCATGCATCCGCAGATGCATTTCAGGCAGATCCAAGGAGCTCATCCTCCCCCTCTATGCGACACTGGTTAAGCTGCATTTGGAGTACTGCATCCAGTTCTGGGTGCTACACTTCAGGAGGGATGTGGCTAGCATCGAGAGGGCCCAGAGGAGGGCCACCCGCATGATCAGGGTGCAGCAAGGCAGGCGCTATGAGGAGAGGCTACGGGACCTGAACCTGTTCAGCCTCCACAAGAGAAGGCTGAGGGGGATCTAGTGTCCTGTTACAAACTAATCAGGGAGGACCAGCAGGCATTGGGGGAGTCTCCGTTCCCCCACAAGCACTACCAGGTGTGACGAGAAATAATGGTCACAAGCCGGCAGAGGGTAGATTCAGGCTAGATATCAGATTGTGCTACTTCACTGTCAGGGTGTCTAGGATCTGGAACCAACTTCCAAGAGAAGTGGTGCTGGCTCCTACCCTGGGGGTCTTTAAGAGGAGACTGGATGAACACCTTGCTGGGCTCGTTTGACCCAGTACTCTTTCCTGCCATGGCAGGGGGTCTGACTTGATGATCTGCTCAGGTCCTTTCCAACCCTACCAACTATGAAGCTTTGAACCCACATAAATCAAGGGAAACCTGCATGCTGATTTAAAACCGGGTTCAGCTGAATCTGCTATAGCCATGTCATCTGGCTGCTTCTGTCCTTTGACAATTGAAAGTTACATGAGGGCAAATGGTAGTGTAGTTTCTTACTGTGGGATTATAGTGGACGGATGAAACAAGTGCAGTAGGTCAGTTGATGTGTACTCATGAGTAGTAAATTCTTTGCCACAGTGTAGACAAAGTTATACTGTCCAAGGTTCAGAACAAAAGAAGTTACAAGGAATAACGACCATAAGCTGACAGAGTAGATTCAAGCTAGACATCAGGAGGCTCTACTTCACTGTCAGGGTGGCTAGGAGCTGGAAGCAACTTCCTAGGGAAGTGGTGCTCGCCCCTATCCTGGGGATCTTCAAAAGGAGGATAGACAGTCACCTAGCTGGGATCGTTTGACCGCAGCATCCTTTCCTGCCCGTGCCAGGGGGTCGGACTTGATGACCTGCTTAGGTCCCTTCTGACCTTATCAACTATGAAACTATAAGAGGTTAGGTTCCTTACTAAGTGTAGCTGAAAAAGCATTCCTAACAATTTGTTACCCACATATCCAGCTTCAGCCATGCTTCCAATAACAACCTATGTTGTAAACCTGAAAAACCTTCCTTTCATGTTTTAACCAAAGCAAGTGAAATAACCTCGATAACCATCATTTAGATGACATGTGTCTCCTATTCATGCAAGTTTTGATCAAACAAATTCCAAAAAGCCAAAAAAAAAAGACACACAATATTACAATGGGAGACGTGTGGAGAGGAGCAGTCCCCAAAGGAAATAGCATCACTGCCAAATAAACTGAGTTTGTTTTTTTTTAATATATTGCTTTAATTCCCCAGCTGTTCACTAGCAAACATTCATTTCTTAATGCTAAAGAAATTAATCAGAATTTTCATCATCTCTTACGTAAGAGATGGCTAATCTGCAGTCCTATAATGAATTGGCTACTGAATGTATTGCATTGTCCTCTAATGGATTGAATTGGATTTGCTGGTGTATGTATCCTTGGGCTTGTGCTGCTAACAGATAAAGGAGATTATTCAGGAGTCTGAGAGAGAATGGTTGTGCTTTTTAAAGCAAGAGGAACTGTTTTCTACCCCTGATGTTGCTGATGCTGTGACATTCAACATGGCCTGTGGGGTTCAGCATAGAAACAACTGCAAAGCCTTTTGTGGCTATGGATCGGTTTCAAAATATTGTTGATGTGCAAGTATTGAGTAATCAGATTGGATTCTCTTAGAATTGGGTACTCCTGTTTACCCTTAGAATTGTTATAGCATGGAAATGGAATTAAATCCATAAATATCAGAAGGATCAGGCTTCTTTTTAGTATATTAGTTGCAGAACTCTTCATACAGTTTGATTTTTATCTAGGCTGGAAACTTTTCTTAAATAGTTGGAAAACCTTACAGTAGCCAAGGTGTTTGCCATGCATGATTAAATAATTCTGAGAATTGTGATCGTGTTGATGCACATTTTGGAGATAAGCATCCACTAGTACGAGTAGGAAACTTCAGCAGAATGTTAGCTGTGTTTTGTAACTTAAAAAAAAAATCATAATAATCCTGCTGACTGTTGGCTGCTGTTGGGCAAAGAGATGTTGTACTTTGACTCCAGGAATTATGTTGAAGCCTTTTCTTACTTGTGTACTTGAATTTTGGGGTGCATAAGTAGGATGATACTGGTTCAGAATGAGTGCTTTTGAGTAAGATGTTACCATCATCCTCCATGAGTACAATTTTGAATAACTACTACTAGTAAAATCTACCAGGCTCTGCTCGCCCTCAGTAAGGTACAGTTTTTCCTTTTAAAAAAAAAAAAAAACCAACTTGCAAATGCCCAAATTTAAAGATGCTGTAGTCTCTGTGTGTATGGCATTGCCATTTGACACCCTGCTTCCTTGTTGCACCATTGTCTGACTATAGATTCATAGATGTTAGGGTCAGAAGGGAGCTCAATAGATCATCGAGTCCGACCCCCTGCATAGGCAGGAAAGAGCGAGTGCTGGGTCTAGAGGACCCCAGCTAGATGCATATCTATGCTGTAGTTCATCTCCAGTTCCCATTGTTCCTCTACATTGAGGTAGGAAGACACTGCCAGTTCTACAGCAAGCAAACTCGCTGGCATGAGTACATCTTGCAGATATCACTTGCAGGCTTATAGAGTTCTGTGGCCTTTCTCTGCACTTTAGAAAGTCCAGCTTCCTTTCTTAGAAGGCTTTTAGTAATGAGGACACAGTGAACTGGGCAACATCTCATTGCTTCTAATAAGCCCTTACAGTATGAACTGCATGTGCCTTGCAAGTGACAGAAAGAGCCTTGCTGAAACAGTTTCTTAAATCACTTCTGTGGGGATGAATGCTCTACATGCGGAGCTGACAAGGAAAGAAACTTGAAAGCTCTCCTTTGTGCCAGTCCAGTTGGGCATGTCTTCCTTGCTTTAAATGTAGTAATAGCAACCATGTTTTGCAGGCACTCATTTCCCTTCTGTTAAGGAGAGAAGATCCGCCATGTGGTGATCAGCTGCCCCATTTGTTCCTCCCCCTCCTTCCCACCTTCTTGCATGCATATTGGGAGAAGGGCTGCACCTGCTGTGACAGGCTCCCACAAGAGGGTGGGTAAGTGGGTCCACTTGATCCATTTAGCCCCCTTGCTCCCCCAGATACCCTGCTTGGTGTAATGATGCTCTGCCTGGCTCCTGTGGCTGGGGTGGGGCAGCACAAGTCTGCCCCCGCTGAGGCAAAGACTTGGGGTGAAGGAGTGATTCTGACACCCCCTCCTAGCCAGTGCCTTGGTTATGCTGCTAGCATGGTTTTCTTGTTGGGTGAGGCAAGAGCAGGTCTTGTATGAGCTGCTGGCATTTTATGAAATGATCCACTTTGATTCATCTTGACTTCTTTTGGCTGGTTTGGGTAGAATTTCTGGAGGTTTAACTACTTTTTATTTTTCAAAAAAAATCTGCTTTATTAGTCAAATAACATACAAGCCTTGTAGCTTGGAAGGAGGAGCATGTGTGAGACGAAAAACAGCTGGGAGTCAGAAGTATATTCACTGCTGTACCACATGCTTTTTCCATATCAACCTTGGACTTCTCCTTTGTGTGCCATTTGGTGTACAGTGTTGTAACACAGGACAGTGCAGATATTACTTGTCCCATAACAACCTTTGCATTGTTGGTGCCCTAGCTATTTTCACTGAATCACGTTTCCCACCTGTCAACTGATGTTCTGCAGGAAACTAAAGCAGTACCTAGGCCTGGCTGAACTGGGATCCCACTACATAGCTGTACTACTTTCATCTTTCCCCGGTTCTGAGTACAGTGTAGGTCCATTGGACTTTAGTTTTATGTTGGTGTCCTTGAGAATCAGGCCCATAGTCCATGAAGGTTTGGGGAATTAGAGTAGAGGGACAGAGACATTCAGATCTGGAGTCTGTTTTCTGTTATACAAATGTAAAATTCTAACCAAACTTAACGTGCTCATTGTTAAAAAGAAACAAGGGTTTAGCCCTGTTCCATTGATGTCTATGGCCAAATTCCCAATCATAGTAGGATCAAGTTTTCAAAGTGTGGCGAAGTTGTTATTTAGGGGATTATTACTTAATCAGGTGCACACTGCTATGCTTTTCTATGAGTATAATCCTTCTAGGAGAAGGGTTAGATTTCTGTGGTAAAACACCTCGATCCAGATATCTTCATTACACTAATTGCAATATATAATATTCTGTTAGAGATCACATTACTCAGTCTTCCCCTGTTCCCTCAGGGGACATGGAAGAGAACAAGCAGATTACTACAGTAGGAACAGGATACATTTTAGCTGGAGCTGGTCTGTGAAGTACCATTTGGAAAAAAAAAAAAAAAAAAAGCACACACAAAAATCCTTCCTTTGCATGTTCTATTTTTAAAAGCTTGTTGGTTATTTTTAAATGCAGCAGTGCCAGCAAACATTAGCTAAGGGGGTCAGAGCTCTCCCCAGCCACTCCAAGCAGGAATGCTGCATTGCACAACAGTGATGCCAAATCTACATTTAGTTGTTGGAGCAGCTAAATCAAGTCAGTTTCCTGTGTACCAACACTGCTTTCCAGTGCTGAACACGCTGAGATGTAGAGTAGTTCTAATACTCAGCACATCCTACCCTCTAAGTGACCATCTAATCCCCACGGCCCCTTACCCTTGTGGGTAGGTACATAAGCATTCTTAACCCTTTTTACAGGTGCAGGATTTGAGGTAGCGAATTTCATGGACTATTTAAAACCACAGAACGAGTTAGGAATAGAACTCAAGAATTCCTAGTCCTCTGGCGTGTATTTACATCATATAGGCCACGCTGTCTTAACTAGCATTCCTTCCACTTGTATTCGGCTGTGGCATGGTACTGTGGCTCCAGCTTTACATTCTGATTAAAAATACCCTACTTTTACTTTCTATTTTAAGAAAAGTCTCTTATTTTTTAAAATTGGCATCTAGATCCAGAGTAATAATCTCCTTCCCCCACCCCCAAAGTGCCCACCCATCGTGCTCAACTTGGTTCTTAATAATGCTACAGTATGTGACCTGATGCTATTGTAACAGTTCAGAATGTGGTTCCATGACATCCTTCCGGGATGCTTTATGACTGCTGGTAAATTTTGCTGAAATGCTACTTCTCATTTATTTCTTCAGTAACTACAGTTTCTGAGAGTGTGCCAAATGCCTGCCTGATACCTCTGCCATTTCTCATTAGTACCCTGCTATCCAGCCCCACTCCTACATGCACAGGAATTGTAACAGGCTTGCTAGCTATATTTCTTTCTTACTGGGACTTGCAGGTCCACTATAATTTTAGCTTCCTTAAAAATATTTCAAGGCAAAAAAATCAATTACTCTTTTAATGCATTGACAGCGATACTGAAGATCAAACACCATCTTAAGAAACCTCTTTTGGAATCATATCTGTGTGGTTTCCAAAATGCTTCGCTTTGACCTTCTAATTGAAACCTCTAATAGGCAACTAATCACTCCCCATCCTGTTTGTTGGGTGGTTGCTTATGTCATATTTTTCTGCACTTTGATGAATAATTCAGTTCTGTTGCTTCTGCTTTCTCCTCCAATAATCATGAAGTTGCCGTGTTTTTTTTGGTGTTTTGGGTTTATTTTAAGAGAATATTTTATGGTAGAGGTGCAACAGGAAGGTAATCGTGTGTGTGTTTTTTATAAAGGGAATGTGATTACAAATGGCTATTCTTAAGAGTTTGGGAATCAAAAGAAACCAACTCTGTAACAAGTGTGGTAAGACAAAGCTGCTGCTGTAAGCCAATCTTTGATTCATTTGATATATGTTCTTTGCTGGCAAGCCTAACCCAAAAAGAAAGTTATCTATCATAGCCTGTAAATACCTGGTGTAAAACTTTTTTCTGCCCAGAAATACCTATAAGTGCCTTATTACTGAACCAGTCTATTGACATTTAACAGCCCCTGAAGAGCTACTGTGTTACATTGCTGGGCTTGGGTTTTAGGCTGTGGTTTAATTTGCAGCGCTGATGAACTGAAGTCTACCCAGGCAATTGGTCACTTTTGCTGTTCAGAAGGAAGCCAGCAAGCACTTCAAAGGAAGCAAAACTATGGTAGTGTGATGGAGCAAGTGCTAAATGTTTCTTTCAAATTAAGGATAATTAACTACAGAAGAATATAATAGGAATTGGACCGCCTACCCTAGCAAATAAAAAAAAAAAAAAAAAAGGACTAAGTGGTCTGTAGTCTGAACCAGTATGAGCCATGGGCCCCAGAGGCTACATGCTGTATGGATGCCTCCTGCTGCACCTCACACATAGCAGGCCTCTGTCCACTGCAGGCACAGATGCTCTGGTTTCACTCCCAGTACCCTGACTGTGGGATCCCCTGTTGCACCACGCCTCAAGGGTACCCCAGGCGCCTTCAGCACATTGGGTGTGCTGCCCCACCTCCTTGGACAGGGCAGGAAGTGGAACCAGAAGAGCGAAGAAGGGGAACCTGGAGATCGTGTCTGTTGCTGCAGCTGGAGCAGTTTGGGGCAGGGTGGGGTGTGATTTGGGAGCACAGGAACTAACAGTTGGACAGTTCTATGCTAGGGTGTAGGTACCTTTTTCATGAGATGGAAATAACTCAGTTTGTGTGGGGTCTGAGACTTGCATGCATGAATTTATATTGTGTGCACTTTTCTGTGCATCTCATGTAGTTCTGAATCTTTATAGCACGCGTCATGGTACCCAGGCTCAAATCAGCATTGCACATAAGATTCTCATATGTACACATACAGCATATTTGTGAAGTGTGTGTTTATACAAAGCTACATCCTAGCCCCTTGTAAAAATTGGTGAATAAACATCACTGAACACTTATAGTGAAAAGCTTTGACTTCATGAGCTCTTGTAGCACAAAAATTAAGGAACCTTTAAATTCGAGCTGCCTTTTCACAAGGAAGCATGAAGGCAGAGAGGATGGTAAGCACAGTGTCAATTCCCCACATCCTCTAACTTTCAAATATATTATGTATGTAACTAGGTATTGAAATGTTGGTAGTTTGGAGCTTCAGTTAAGATTTCAGCCTACCCCTAATTTTGGGAAAATGCTGGTGAACTAAGTAATATAGTGGAATCTTATTATTCCATGCCAGTAAGATTAAAAGAAGGGTGTTTCTGAAAGGTTGGTCACTTACGCCTGTACTTATTACTCAAAATGCTGCAAGACCTATGTGTGAGAGACTCATGTTCATTGGCTGATGGGGTGATGAAAGTAACTTTGTTTTTAGACGAACTTTAGAAAAAAAAATTGCCAAACGTGGAATAATGTTGTTGTCTGAGTTTTAGCCTCTTCAACGTTTCTGTAAATATTATTAGGAAAGTTCTCTGTATTGCATAACTTCCATTTTACTCTGAAACCTTGGTTTGGAGGAAAAAAATACCAACATTTAAAGTGAATTAATAGTAAGAGAATATAAAAGCTACCAGCTCTCTGATACTGGCAGCTTCTACCAGTCTCTAGTTTGTTCATGTAAAGGGGAACAGTTTGGGCCATTTCTATCAGTGGAAGAATTTACCCAGTGGAGAAAATGCACCCTGACATTTGTAATTAAGATGCAACTCGCTTATCTTATGACCTCTTGCCTATAGAAATGATCCTTCCAAGTCCAAACTGGTGTGTTTGCACTGCTGCTGCTACCCATATTATACCATTACTGCAGGTGAAAACAGGATGAGTCAGATTGAAGCCCTTAAAGACTATTACATGAATATATATATATTTTTTTTTAAATCCATAAGATCCATGCCCTTTATTATGAGGCGACTTTCATAGACCTGCTGGTCTCCAGAACAACTGTACATAAGGCATTAAGGTTTAACAAATACTGTTAATATTTGTGAATCACTTGCCAGGTAAATGATTTATGCAAAACAACCCTTCTTCAGGTGTGCAATCTTTCCTTCCTCCTCCCCTTTCCTTCCCTCCCTCCAAATTTTGCTTATAAAAAATTTTTAGTAGGAGAAACCTGGCGATGCAGCACAGTAGCTGAGCTTAAGAGAAATGGCTATTTCAGAGCCAACATCACGACATTTGGAGAATCCACTGAGGATGACCAGGCTCCCATCCTGCTTTCGTATTAGATCCGCTTGATGGTTTAAAGTCTATAATTAGGGCTGGATTGTAACTGCAAAGACATGGCCTCACAGTAAGGGGTGGTGCCCCCCGTGGGAGCTTCAGAAAGCTGGTACAGTGCATTTGGCACATTCCCTCTCTGCTTCCAAAGAGTTGCACAGACTGTTTACAATGAAAAGGGCTTCCTGCACGTCAGGATGTTGGACTGAGCAAAATGTTCAGCTTTCCTTTAAAGTCATAGTGAAGTGTCTGGAAGTGCTGGAGGAACTGAAGCAGACTTACTGGACAGGCTGGGAGCTTGAAAACATGCGTTCCACCGACCCCTTCAGCTGTCAGCTGGGTTTGTTTTCTTTTAGGGGAGAGGCCTCTCAGTCCTACTTAACTTCATCAGCATTGTACTAGCACTCGCTCTCTAAAGCGCACAGCATCCTCCTACTGTAGCAGTAGTATTTTACAAGTGAAGGATCCTAGACACTGAGATGCTACAAGTCATTATATGAGGTACAGTGGCTGACTGCCAAAACCAGCATTGAATTTGGAAGTCTAGTTCCTAGTGTTTGATGCTGCATTTTTTTTTTATTCTCATTCCAAGCAAAAAGCAACATGTATTGCTTTAACCAAATTAAATTTGTAATAACTAAGGTCTACTAGGATATATTCGTACTAGGGTAGCTCATAGGAGCATCTAGAATCCCTGACATGGGCCAGCATCCTGTTGTGCTTGGCTTTGTACAAGTGCAAAAGGTGGCTGTTGCAGTGTGACCTCATATTTCTGTTGGAAAAATGCTTCATTAATGCAACAGTGCTGCTTTCTTGCCCTTTATCTGGTTCCACTTCCTACCCACGCCTTGCCCACTTCTTAAACAGAAACACACATTTATTTCATATGTAATGTAATGTAATGAGGAGAGATCCAGGACAGAATTGAGATCATTCTCCCCTAGTTGTCAGCTCAGAGCAATCATGAGTAAATACAGAAAATTGTCGTCCTTATAAGTGAAGTCAGCAGCTCCAACTACAGCCTAGGAAGAAAGAAAGGGGTAGGTTAGTACTGTCGGTGTTGGGTCCCTGTCCACATCTGAGAACATTGCCATATGCACTAAAAATCCATGAGGCTCCAGTTCTGCAGTCCAACCCAAATAAGGCTCCAGTCCTGCAATCCAGTCCAAGCTGGCAGACCCTTGTGCCTGAATGGGCTCTAAAGATCCGAGTGTCAACTACCTGAATTAATTAGCTAATGTACAGCTACTGTGACTTATGATGCTTTATTCATATGGACAGTGACCAACTTCTTTTAGCAATGTCAGTTACTTCTTTTTCAGCAGTACAAAACATGCTTTAAGCCTAACAATAAACAACCTCAGTATTTTGGCAAACAAAAGAATGGGGCATTCACTCCGGTTCGTGGTAAATTCACAATATTCCTATTTCTCGCAAATCCTTCCCTTCACAATAGAGTCCTAATAAAGCAGGGCTAGGGACAAGACAAAAGGAACAAGGCTTGAACTCTGCGGATTTTTTTTTTTGTAGAAAGGATTGCATTGTGGTTCAGGCCCCTCTATACAATACAGCATCCCCTACTCTTGCTTGTGGTGAGGGCTCTGCTGTCTGAGTCACTTGTGTAATAGCCTTGTCTGAATCATTCTGCTGTAGAACTAACATGACGATTTCTAATTCATGAAGCTTGTTGGTGACCTTCGGTTGACAGTGCTGGCAAGCTGCCAGTTGTGAATCAGTCCACTTGCATCTCAGGAGTCTGGGGTTTCTCCTAGGCCAGGTACAGACATTACACTTTTATTGGCATAAGTGATTGGAAACCAGTCTCCGTCGTACTCGAAACGGAACAGAAGCTTGGCGCACAAACCGATCTATAGCCGTAACAAAATAGAGGTTCAGCACACACAGGCTGGCTTAAAAATGATGGAACCGGGTTTAAGAATTGCCCTTGCCAAAGAAAGGGTTGAACATGTGCTCTGTTTGCTGCCAGTCTAAACTACTCCACTTGGAGAAAACCACGTAACATAAATTGATTCTGCCTTGGACTTTTTGAATGTCTGTACCCAGCCCCAATGCTCAGGCTGTTGCTGGTGGTTAGGAATCGTGCAACCCTGTAGAGCTGCCCTTGCTGGTAACCCAACAGTTGGTGGCTGTTTTGGTTCTGCCACACTGGATCCTGCATGCTACCAATATTAAGCTTCCTTTAGCCTGAGCAGGCTAAAGCTGAGCACTGGCTCTTTCTTTGGTGTCCCTAACACACTTCATAAAATCATAGAGAAGCAGGGTTAGACGGGACTTCCAGAGGTAATCTAGTCCAATCCCCTGCTCAAGGCAAGACATCCTTATAAAAAGGATCCCATACAGATTCACGTCTAACCTGTTCTTAAAACTACACAATTAAGTCTGCACAACTACAGGACATATTGTACTTTGCACCAAAAAGCACCCTAACCTGCCACAGGTAGAGTGGGGGATGAGAACTCCTAGTGTCTCCCTGGTGCAAATTTTGTTAAAATACTCTTGAAAGATCCGGGGAAGAGGCCATGCCCTCTGCTGCAGAAGAAAGCAAAACCTTCACAGCCTGTATCCATCTGACCATGGAATGAAAATCCTTCCTGACCCTGTATCTGGTGATCCATGTTGCCCTGAGCTGAGGGGTAAGACCGTCTACTCAGGAATTTCTGGGTTTTAGTTCCAGCGGGAGCATTGGAAAATCGAAATCCCCAACACCCATGCTTCTGAGGAAGGCAGAAACCCCCCACCTCTGGCAACAGGAGCTGGAGGGAAATCCTTCCTGGTCCTACGTGGCAAACCAGTGAAGTTTGGAAGCATGAGGACAGAGGGGATGGGAATCAAACCCCCTCCGTTCTGCTCTGGGGATAGTAAACATAGCACCTTCCAGCTGGAGAGCCAGAGCTCTTTTATTTTTCCTCTGTCTTCCTGGGCACAGACTCCTCTTTGTTTTGAACTTCACAGAAATGGGACAACAGGACACAGCTTTTTTAAGTACTTAAGACTGGTGCTGTCCCCTTTGGACTCTTGAGCCACACGCATGATCAGAGGTCAGGGAAGCAGACCCTACGTTGATGGGCTGAGAGCCCTGGGGCTCTTTAGCCTGAAAAAGTACAGGCTCAGGGTGATCTGATGGCCAGCTATAAGTCACCAGAGCGCCCCAAGGGATGATGACTAGGTCAAATGGTCATAAACTACTACAAGACCGTTTCAGGCTGGACATAAGGAAGAATTTCTTTACTGTCCAAGCCCCCAAGGTCTGGAACAGCCTGCCATCAGAGGTGCATCATTTCCTGTAACTCCCAACTGTATACACTCCTATTATCAGTCCAGGGAAGGTACTGGTTGGAGCAACAGACGCAGAGGTCTGAAACCCAGGCGCTCTGTATTTTGCTAGAAGACATACACGGCTGTAGACAAAAACTCTTCAGTGTTCTTCTGCTTTAGCCTTAGGGTCCTCCAAAGGAGTCCAGGATGTCCATTCAAGCACATTAATTCTCTTCCACATCATGGATCTCTGTGTCTCAGCCGTGCCCACAAACCAGATCCCTGTCCTACAAAAGCAGGCCTCTGCTTCTCATCCCCACCTAAGCTTCTTGTCTTGCTGTGGTGCTCTGAGCCCTACCCTATCTCCCAGTTTTAGCCTTGTGATATTTAAGACCCAGCATTGACACGACTTCCTTTCTTTTTGTGCTTGGATTTTCCACTCTTCCTAAATCTGTCCCAAGCTGGTGGAAAAACTGGCTTTCTCTAGAACATGGATATCTTCTTGTTCTCAGGTGCTCTATTTAAATGGGAAGCATCAATCTTTAATTTATTATTTCCTTGGATACAACAAGCACTTGTCATCCCCCCCCAAGAAAAAATAAAAACTTGGGGTATATACATTAAGAGGGGGGAAGTTATTGTTTTTTTGCCTGTTGTAGAAGCGCCCTTTCTTGATGCCTGCTCCACAGTGCTGCAGCTCTAATAATTACTATTCAGACAGCTACCTGAGTCAATGACCTGCTAATCAGCCATTGAGTTAAAGTACCATTGTTCTTCACAGGTCATAATAATCACCTCTCTTGTAATGGTCATTCTGCTAATCAAGCTTTTAGAGCAATTTTACTGTCTCCTAGGGCTTCTGATCTCTTCCTCTCTCTTACAGCTTTTTATCTTGTTTCAAGATCATGGGTCCACCTGTGAAGACAAGTCTTCAGCAGCAGCTAGGGTTTTAGTTGAGCAGCAAATGGAGGGTGAGTCAGCTTAAGAGTAAGCTGTCTCTCTTTTCTGCAGTCGTAACTGCGGGGGTGGGAAAATCTTCATAATTTCCTTCAAAAACAAAGTGCTTATTATATTTGAGGCCCTGTTATATGTGAGAGCATATGGCATTCATCTTTGACCCTACCCTGGGAGATGAGACGGTACTTCCTGATGCATGTGATCATACAATGATATGCCTATTTTATAAAATCATCCAGAATGCATATGTTGCTACATTTTCCCCAAATAATCGCAGTCCTATTCAGAAGACTTATTATTTTAGGAGGAGTGGAATAAAGTTGCTTTGTGACATTTGTTTTAGACTCTGGAGACTGGCAGAAAACAATTTTTTCCTAATTTTTTTCTTTCTACCTACCTACCTACCAATAATCTATATAGAGTTGATAAGGGACCTTTCACCAAGGTTGGTTAGCCTTCTGCTGGCATGGGGAAAGGTTTAATGAAAATTGGAGAGAATTGCTCAAGATAAATATCTATTTTTAAGAGCAACATTTTAAATTGAGCAAAATTGTCTAAATCCATTTTTCATCAGGTAGAGAGAGCTTATGCCACCCTTATTTATGCTTTGACCACTAATTCTTAATGCATACTAAAAAGCCCACAGATGCTAGAAACACTATATGAGCGCCCATGTGGGACGCAATGGTGCAAGTTTGTGCTCAGAACGTGTAAAGGCAGCAAAAACCTGCCCCTTGTTTACATTTTTTTCACTGCACTCAACTTTGATGGTGAAATTAGACTGAATTCATTTCCACATTCTCGTTCTAATGGGTTAACATAGTTCTATTACTTTCGGGTTTAAACACAGGAAGGAAATACTAACCTAAATCCCTTCTTGTCTTTTTTTTAAATGAGAATATAATCTGCACTAATGGTGTATTTGTCACTGTGTAGAGGGAAAGCCACACAAATTTGTTTTTTATGGCTTGTGACCTATGGCCTTTAGTTTGTGCCTGCTGAAAGAACTGTCTCACTCTTGATTTCTCAGGAGTGGTTTGGTTTAGCCTAGCACGTTTTCAGGTTTTCAACCACAGATCTTTCCTGACT
This sequence comes from Caiman crocodilus, assembly GCA_030014935.1. Classification (NCBI taxonomy): domain Eukaryota; kingdom Metazoa; phylum Chordata; order Crocodylia; family Alligatoridae; genus Caiman; species Caiman crocodilus. Next base: position 14,100,441 of record JAGPOW010001918.1, on the reverse strand, counting down.
TTGTAACAGGCTTCCTGTGCGGGCTTGATCAAGCCACTTAGTGACTCTGTGTCTCATTTTCTTTTCAGCATTATGAGAATAATAACTCCCTTCCTTGCAGAGCTTTGGAAAGGAGAAATTCATTAGTTTCTCAAGCATTTAGAATCCAAGGTCTGTTGATAAGACGGTAGCTAATACACTTTATTTTAATGGTCACACTTAGAACAAGTGGCAATATACAAAAGCACAAACCCCAAATTTAAGTGCAAAGGAAAGAGAATGCCAAAATTGTCAGCCTTCTCCTGAGACTTGTTTTGCTTGTTTCTGTGATGTGGCTTAATAACAATTCTAACCAAGTAGCAACTACAAAAATATTTTTTCCTTAACATGAATGTGAGGCTTTCCCACTGAACAGGGCTATCTATGCATGATATGCAGCTTAAAATATGTTCACTTTTATCTTTTTGGTTGCTAGAGCCAAGTATGAAGTTACAACTTAAAGTAAAAATACCAGAAGCATGCCCTGGAGTTATCTTGTGGCACGTTGCTGTGACGAAGTACTTTACAAGGACTTGTATTGCACCATTTTACTCCATTATGAAGACAGCAGTAGAGGGCTATATAGAGACACACAGTTACTTGTATTGTATAGTGAGCTTGTGTTAGATAATTCATTCATAGCATGATGAGTTGCGTGAAGTTGTGAAGAACTGTAAAGTCAACAGTAAATTAAAAGCAGATGCCATTTTATGTGGGAAGTAGGTTACTGTACTATTTACTGTTCACTTGTTAATGTAACTGTGCTCCAAAATATTTAAACAGACTCTTGGCTACTTGGATAGGCTTCTAAATTGATGCACCAAGTTAGTAAGTTTGTTAGAGGTTTTATCTTCATTGTATCTTTATTTCTTTGGTTATGAGTGAATATTTGTACTGCAGTAGCATGCAAAGGAGGTCTTTCCTGATTTTCCTCAGTTCTACATATAGCAAAAGACTATCACAACCTCTAGCTCAGTTCGAGAAAGCAGTTACATACACATGTACAAAGCATAATATAGAAGGGGAAGTAGGAAATCTTGTGGGGGAAAAACATTAAACTCAAATACAAGCAACTGGCATGCCATTGTTCCGCACAGAAATTGGAAAAATAAATGGTTTACTGCATAACTCCCAGAAAGACGAGGCCTCATTTCCCTGTTGTCTAACATCTTCCATGAGACGGGATGTTGAAGTATAGAAGACAAAGCACTTGGACTTGATCCTTGTGTCTGTTCCTGGCTAGAGTAATGTTAACTTGTTCAAGTTTCTTGCCTCAAGCTTTCCCTCTTTTGTATATATAGAGAGAACAATATCCATATACCTTTAAGAGGTTTGAGATTTGTGGATTGAGGGAGAGGCTTGAAATGGATTAAAAGCAAATAGAAAAACATCTATTGGTTCCCTCAGCTTTGGAAATGGCCATTACTTTCTGACAGCAGAACTTGGCCTTATATGAATTTATGGCCAGACTTCCACTGAAGACAAGTTGCATTTGTTTAGTGGTAGGCATAAACTAGTTTAGCACACCCAGGTTTATTGGAAACTCCCAGTCAGTCTTTCCCTTTTATAAGTAAGCATTTTTTTTCCAGAAACATGTTCCCATCTCTTTTTAATGGCATTATGGAAACATTGTTCTTCTTTTCTGATGTCCCATATGTGTTTGATAGTGATATGTACATGCAACTCTGAAAAAGTCAATGACAGGGCTGATTTTTTTTCCAATGGAAAATGTGTTTTTGTTTTTGTTTTTTACTAAACACTTTTTTGTTTTTCAAGAGAAGTAACTATTTGCCATGGAAAAATCTTAAGGTGTTTTATTACTATTTGACTAGAGTCCCAAAATATTTTGTTTTGGACATGCTTTTGGGTTGTTTCATGGTAGCTGTAATTACACTTCCTTTTCCCAAAAAGGTTCATAAGAAGGTGAAATAAGCCAATTCAGGGGTTCAGTTTGTAGTGTACCATGGGAGCATGGGAACCAAAACGAAACTCCTCTGATGACTCTATACTGAAGGAGAAAAATCTTCCAAGGATCTCTTAACAAAACAATTCCTATCCTTAGTTGCAGGGCATTGACACTGCCCTTGTCCTGCTGCTTTGCCTGTGACAAGCCAAGGGGTGTTTTTGATGCGTTGGGATTTGTGCCTGGTAGTTGTGCTTGAAGGTTGTTTCTCCAGTTTTTAGAATAGAGATTTTGACAATTGAGGGCAGACAAATACTTGCCCATGGTTTAGACAGGGATGATGCTGCCTGAGCAAGGGATCAGGAGCAAGTAGACGACTTCCTGAGTTCCCTTCCAGCTGTACTGCTTTACAATTCTCTTTCTAAAACAAAATATTCTGGACTTGTACTACTGATACATTTCAGTATCTGAATTTCTCCTGAACAAACAAACCTTTCATTATAGGAGAGAGAACTTTTTAACCATGTCTAGTTGCTGCCAGTTCTGGATACAAAAAAACCCCCAGAGCTGTGAAGACAATATTGTGTCTCCTTCTTTTTTCCTTTAACTTATAATGGTGTAGGAGTCTCTTTTATTGCTATAGCTATCAAAATTCATCTGATTTAACCTGGTATTTCTAAGGACACTGCTTGTACCACTTCAATATTTGTACAGTGGCTAGGAAAATGAGAAACTGACCTCGTTTGGGTCTCGAGAGGCTACTGCAATAAAAACAATTACTAATAAAAGATGCATTTATCACCATATGCCAGGACTCTGCAGCAGTGGTGGATATTGCGAAAGCATGTGAATTGTGACTGTTTTGGTGGATAATGGTGAACCTTTCTTTGAGAGAAGTGGGGGTGGGGAAAGGGGCGGGTTGGATTTTTTTTTTTTTTTTCAAGTTAGTCCTACAGTATTACAAGACATTACTGAAACGGAGATGAGCTTTTTCCATTGAGGCATATTGTGTTCTACAGGCTGGCCTGGATAATGTACTTTGGGGAGCTGAAATTCCCAATGTAATCGGATTCATTTTGCAGGTGCAGAACACTTAGTTTTTCCTTATAAGTCTAAGCAGAGATTTAATTGCTGCTCTTAAAAGTGCAAAACAAGAGAATGTAATAATTAGACCTGTCATTATATCCTTTCCCTTACTCTGCTGACATTAGCTAGTTTAAAATCTAATTTTAACCTCTACAGCATTGGTGACTCCCATTGTATATTTTCAGCCTGAATTTATTTGTTTCAAACTTTGTAAATTCTAAATAACTTTAAATGGAGGGAAGATGATTATATTAAAAAAAAAATCAAACATATGATACAGATTGGGGCCATAAATTATTCATACATTAAACTGACTCTCTCTTTTTTAATGGCCCTGCAAAATTCTATATAATGAGTAGGTTAGAAGCACAAAATACTGCCTAAGTTATACTTGGTTATTAGAGATTTGAAAGATGGACAGTTTTTATCTTTACACAATGCCCTAGACATTTTAAACAACAGGAGGGTCTTCTGCTGCTTATATGCTTTGGGCATGATCAGATTTCAGCCCTGGAAGGTTACCTTGCTGAGTCAGTATTCCCGATGTGATTGTGATTGGTAGAAAATGGCACTCAACAATCCGCTCTATTTGGTGCTGAAACGGCTCTTTTTTAGAACAATTGGACAAATACTCAGACTGACCTGCAGCTTTATTGGTGATGCTTTTGTATAGGCAGCACATCTATATTCAGATTACACTGAGGAGCTTTTGTGAGGGTAGGCTGGGTGAGGGAGTGATCCTATGAGAATAAAAGTGGAGTGACACAACATTATCCATGTTTGAAAGTTGTGAAAGTTGATGGCTGGCAGCTTGCCCAGATGCTTCAGAGCTGCTCTGTGATGCTTCTGGCATCAGCTAAGACATGAGTTGGGTAAATTTTAAGTGTAAACAGCAAAAACACTTTCTTCAAGCTATGACATATTTTAGTGTGACAACCAGACATGGCACCAACCTAAAGCCCTTTAAAGCCCTTGATCCGCTACCTCTCCCCACCCCCCCCAAACTGAAAGCCAGTCCTGACTTTTCTGCTTGAACTTATCTTCAGTGACAAAGCAAGCCTACTTCTGATGCCCTGAGGTGTAGTAACGGGAATCTGGGTTCACTTCCACTGCCAAGACCACTTTCTCTTCCTTCCAGCTGCCCTACAGCTGATAAAAGGACTAGTGGTAAACGGAGCCAGTCATGGGAGGATATGGTGCTGCAAAACTGTGTGCAGTACAGCTGACTTCCCCTTTCCTCTTTGCCAGCTTAGGGGTGTGTTTAGGCAGTGCTAGGACTAGGAGGAAGAGCAAGAGGGCGCTTATTGCCACATGGAGATTGTGGGCAGTTACATAGTTCAAAGGGCAGTCTCAGGCCTGTCTAAATTGCATGAGACCTTTTCAAGCTCCAAAACAGCTGAGGATCAGAAGGTCACTGCGAGCGGGCACCCTTCTCGGGTACCCGGTTTTCAGATAACTCCTCTCCCCCCGATTCCCATCTGCCACGACTTGATCTGACCCAATTTGTGAGGGGAAAGGAACAGTTGTTAGAAACTGGTACCCCGGTAAAGAAGACGCCCAGGTCAGATCTTCACTGGTAATGCTTTATTTTATGTGGCCTGGCTCTCTTTCTCCAGGACTGACCCTTCCCCTGAGTGTCTGCAGTGGTTCTCTCCACCTGCCTTCAAAGATCAAAGCCGGATTACTGATTGTCCCTCTCCTCAATGATCAGCTCGCTAATAGCCCGGTTAGCGGCTGATTACCGTGGACCCTGGGATTCCCCGACTGGGACTCCTTCTGCTTGGGGAGCCCGGCATTGTATCTTTACTCTTTTGTTACTTTCTTTCCAGCTCTGTCTTCTCCCTAGCTGGCTGCTTGTTTGATGATTGGTTGCTAATTACCTCATTGGGGGCTGATCAATGCCAATGTCAGGATTCCCCATCTGTGGCTCGTGTGGGCTTGTGAAGTACGGCTTCGTCAATTTCCTTTTCTCTTTAAACTTTCGCTGCCTTTACCCTCTGGTACAGGGCCTGGGTTATAGAGAGCCTGCAAAGTAGGGTTGGGGTTCCTTCGCCCTCCTGCTCTGTGCCCCTTTACTTCCTGCTTCTTCCTCTCTCCTGCTCTTCAGCCCGGGAAGTCCCTCCCCAGCTCTGAGTCCTTGGAGCTGTGCATGTGGGGAAGGTTCAGTGCTGCTGCTCGGTTCCTCACTGCTGCAGCTGTCTTCTCCAGGTAGGACGGGGTCCGTAGACAGGTGCATCAGTCCCCGCAACGACCCGTCTCCTGGTCCTTCTCATGGGCTCCGTCGCCGTAGGGGCCCCCTCTCGTCTCTCTCTCTCTCTTGTCGTGTGTGCGCCCAAAGGCATCTTCAATAAGCCGCCGCCTCTTTTATTATCCCCTTCTGGCTTCGTCTTGGCTGCCTGGGTTATTTGTCACTTTCCTCATTGTCTTCCTCCCCGGCAGCTGTTCCCCCTCTTTTAGTAACCGCGACACAGCTGCGGTGCTATTACAGGCACAATGGCATCTTAGAGCCACCGCAAACCCTCCTCCACTAGGTATGCAACACAGGGTCTCAAAAATGACTACTAAGTACTGCAGTTTTTCAGTTATGGACAGCATAGGGCCTGATTTTTCACAAAGCCATGTGCTCAGCACTTGAGACATTCTAAGAGGAGCCTAACTTCCCACAAGTCAAGCACACTGAATCACTAGTCATTTTGAAAAGCTTAGCATAAGTTTCTTTAGAATACTCCAGCACCAACATTTCCTTTTTAGACAATGATCAGTATCCAGAAGGGTAAAATACAGACCACAGTATACAAGAAACCCACAGACCAACATACATATCTGCACAGAATCAACAATCACCCTAAATGCACCAAAAAAGCTGCAATATACAGCCAAGCCCTCAGATACCACCGCATTTGTACTGAAGGGAACACCCGGGTTTGCCACCTCACCAATCTTAAAAAGGCTTTCACCCAGCAAGGACGCTCATCCAGAGAGGTAGATAGCACGTTTGAAAGAGCCACCTGGATACCATGTGAAGAACTGCTGCAGTACAGAAGAAAAACCCCACGCAAATCGCACACCACTGGTTATGAAGTATCACCCGTCCCTTGAACTTGCATGGAAAATCCTCAAAAAATTGCAACCCATACCAGACAGAGACCCTATTCTTAAAAAAGATCTTCCCAGAGCCACTCATACTAGCCTTCAAACAAGCACCAAACCTCGCCAACCTCGTCACCAGAAGCAAACTTCCTCAGGCCCAGAACACACCAAATGGATCCAGACTGCCATGATAAGAAATGCAACCCCCACTACCCCCACAATTACTACACTGCACAACAGAGCCATCAGCATCCCAGGATCTTACTACATTTCTGGAGGTGCAGCTGTATACCTCATCCAGTGCACCAAACGCCCTGATGGAAAATATGTAGGAGAGGCCAAACAACAACTGCGCACCAGAATGAACGCACACCGGAAGTCCATCAAAGGCCGAAATACCCAATTACCAGTGGGGGCACATTTCTCACAGGAGGGCCACTCTCTCTCCAATCTCTCAGTCCTGATTCTCGAGGGAAACTTACACAACACTTCCCAGAGATGAGCCTATGAGCTCCATTTCATCAACTTCCTGGATATTAGAGCTCATGGACTAAACATAGACATTGGATTTTTGATACATTATAATCTGCATGGCAACTGACTCCCCAGCCCAGCCCTTGGCTTCTTTACTTTTCTTTCCATCCAGGAAGAGCACACACCAACTGCTGCAGCTTCCTTAGCCTGACGAAGGGTTTTTGAACCTGAAAGCTTGCTTAATAAATGTTCTCCAACTATTTGGGATGGTCTAATAAAAGATATCAAATTCACCCAAGGAACCTTGTCTAGCACAAATCATTGTTTATTAGAGTTTATGAAGACAGCAATATCTGAAATGGTCAAATACTCTAGATGCCCTAAGAGTAAGCCAAAAATGATTGTTCATCCCAAGTCTTACAGTGTTTATATTATACATTTCATATACGAAAACTCCATACTATGTATTTAAAATACAGATATAGCTACGCACACAGTGTTGAATCTGAAAAATTTGTTGCCCCCCTCCTCATTCACACAGATAAAATTAGTTCAACATCTGCAGTATTTCCTTATATTTTCTTATAATACGGGAAATACTTAGCATACCATAAATAGTCATCAAATTCAAGCATTTCATTATCTAAGGTAACTGGCAGTTTATTCTGAGCTGCAATGCATATACATGTGCAGACACTCATTTGCTTATTCTCTTTATTGCAAGAAGGTAGTAGCAATGCAAAGTTAAGGCTGTGAAATCAATTATCAAAAATTGGGAGAGTCCAAAGTTAAGATTGCTTTGGGACAGGTAAATGAAACATACATCTTGTATATTAAAGGGGGAAAAGAAGATACTGTAGACTTCCTGAGCAGAAGAAAACAGTGAAACTCAGTGCACTCAAAATAAACGGTATACATGGAGGGAAATAAAACTGATTCCCAAAGCCTATTCAGGTATAAGCAACTGAGGTGTTACTTGGAACCGGAAAAAGCTTTTATCACTGTAGCCTTATAATATTGCCAGAATGATTTAAACTTTGGCATTTCCTGAGCTTTAAGTACTTGATCCTGCCACCACAATGTCATGTTGCTGCTAGCTCTTTTAAAATGCAATCTCCTTAAAAGGGGGCAGGGGGCAGGGGGTGGTAGGGAAGGAAGAAGATTGAGGATGGGGAAATCTTGAAGCAGTCAACTTTTCAAACCAGCAGATACACTGCAGTCTAGTTATTCACTGTTGAAGTGCAACAAAATCCATGAAGGAAGGGAGTTTAGACTTGATATGTGAGGACATGATGGAAATGGGACCTGTTCAGATTGCATAAGCATAGAATTAAGAATTAGTCCTTCACAAAGGTCATTTTGAACCTGGATGGCCCGTGTTGCAATGTCTAGGGTTCTGCTTGTCCTGTGTTTTCTTTTTATAAAGACCTCCACCTTCCTTCCATCCAGGTGTGGGCATAATAAGCTGCCTGCCTCATAACCCCCCTCCCCCCCCCCCCCCCCGGATCTGCTCCTTGGAGGCAGGGGCAGCAGCGGATGGAAGAGGGAAGGCGAGGCCAGCAGTGCTGACTTCACCCTCCCTACCCTGCTCCTTGCAGATGGCGATGATGGAGTGGAGGGAGGAACAAGGCCACTGGAGCTGGCCTTGCCTCAATCCCCTTACTCCTTGCAGGTGACAGCAGCGGCATTGAAGTGTGTGTGTTTATGGTGGGGGGGTCAAGATGCTGCAGGGGGAGGGGAGGGGGAGGCCACTGGCTCTGGCCTCGGCCCACCCCTCCCCCTTTTGTCGTTGCTGCCTGCAACTCTGTGGCGGTGGGAGGAGTAGTGGGCCCACTGTGTGGGTGGTGGTGGGGAGCAGTAGGCCCAGACCTGATGCAGGGGAGGACCGGACCTGAGGGTGGGGAGAAGCACGGCCACCATGGCAGGGGGGAGCAGTGGGCCTGGGCTGACCCAGGGCCAGCGGGAGGGAAGGGAGGCGCAGATTTGAAGCTGACATGGGGGAGAAGGGGAGATGGGGGAGGAGTGGGACTGTGTCCGAGGGAGGAGGAGGACTACGCCTGATGCAGCAGCGGCTGGGGAAGGGGAGGAGCGGGCCACTTCTCTTCAGGCCCAGTCCCCCATCTCCCCTTCTCCCCCACATCAGCTCCAAGCCCGCTCCTCCTGTTCCCTCCACTGGCCCTGGGTCAGCCCAGGTCCACTGCTCCCCCCTGCCTGGTCCTCCCCTGCATTGGGCCCGGGCCCCTCCTCCCTTCCCCCCACAGCATGAGGGAAGTGGGGAGTGGCCCTGGACAGGGCCCCCTTCCCCATCATTCTTGATGGTCAGTTAGCTAGTACCACAGTGTGCACCTAGGGCACTGCTTTCCTTTTCTTTATACTGCTGTAAACCAGGAGTGGTCATTGTGGAGTCAGTGGAAATGTGCTAAGTATAGTTCTGGTTGGGGGCCTGGGATTTTTCTCTTGAGGATGGCCAATTCACAGTACTTGGCCATCAAATCTTGCTTATACCAGTACTAGTTTTGCTTATCACAAGTATGGACAGAAGCTCATTGTGAAAATGACTTCCTTACCAATTTTCTTGCTTTAGTTCTAACTTTATCTCAAAGAGTCTGAGTATTCTTGGAAAAAGCAAAATGTGTCCTTTCTATTTCCTAAAAAAATCCCTTCACTGCTTCTCCATTGTTTTTGAGTTCTGTGAATTTTTTTTGTTTTTTTTAAGGAAACATATATAGGAAACTTATATCTGATATAAGATATCAGATCAAAATGTGAATGCCTCAGGAAGGCAGGGGAAGATAAAATCAGGGCATGGTGGTAGCAATTGCTGTGCTACTTCTAAAATGTGGCCTGACTGTGAAAAATGACTAAAAACCAACATACTGTGGTTTCATGTTTGTGCTTTAATGTCAGGATACAAATAAATAAATAAATGTCTCTTCATTTAATGGATAATCCTGTAACATCAGTTTATGTTCTGAAAGTCAAGCTCTGCTCTTTGTCTTGTGCGTCGTCATCATCAGTAATAAGTAAACTACATATCTAGGTGAAAATGTGGCCAGGGTTTGTTCTCAGCTCTGGAACTTAGGTCAAAACTTTCAACCCTGGATGCCTTAAATTAAAGGTGTAACTAATTAGTAACATGACTGCTGGCTCAGGGCATGTCAACACAGCCCAATGCTGTGCAGTGTAGATGCACCCAAGCTAGGTCCTAAATAAACTAGCTAAGATACTGTAGGCAGTATAAGTACATAAGTATAGAGCTTCTTGCTGACTAATTTACCCTGCTGAATAGCCCTGTGTTGGGTATTGCAGACATTGGCTTCAATGAAAATTTGGGCTCCTTAGTACTTTTTAATAATTAAGCCATTTTTAGCTAGTGTCTATATAACTACTTTGGCTAGGGACAGACATTACAAACAACCCAGTTTCAGCATTCAGAAACTGTTTTAAACCTGTAACAGAACAGATATTCATTTGACATAAATTGGTTTTAAAATGGCTGAAACCAGTTTGAGATGAACCTGGTTGAATGTAGTATCAGACCTAACTGATTTGGGTCAAACCAGTTTGTGCAGTGTCTGTCCCAGACCCCTTCCTAATTTAAATTAAGCCAGAGTCGCCTGGCATCCCAGATGCTTTGCAGCCCTGGGCAGGGCTGTGTTTTCTTCTCCATAGCTGGGCTGGCCCCTCCCCTCTGTGTTCCCTTGCTAGAGCTCTGGCTGAGACTACAGGCACAGCAGTGTCTGCCTGGCTTCCCGCTGCCCTCCCACTCCCTGCTCAAGCAGGGATTTCCCCACTCCCTTCTCTCAGTGCAGCCAGCAGCCAGCATGTAGTATGCTAACTAATGCTGAGGGGTATCTGTAAGGCAGACGGAATAGCGTCATCTTAGGACTTTTTGGAGCTAATCAACAGCTCACTGCATCCCTGTTAATGTCCCTTGGTTCTGTCCTTGGAAAAAATTGTTTAAGAAGAGCTTTGACTGATGAGAGAGGTTTTTGTTTTCTTAAGAGACTGGTAAACACTCTGTTATCAACTCCCTGCTGGGGGGAACCCTCCCTAATGGAAGTGTCCTGCCTGGTCCTGGCCACTTCTCCCCTGCTCAGGACTGTGGAAGGGAAGGGAAGGCTGCTCTAGCACCCCTCTGCTTCTAGCCTGAGCCACTGCAGGCCTGCATTTCCTCAGTCCAGAGAGTATGTCTGGACAGTTGCAAACCAGTTTAGCCTAGAGAGGTTAGACTAACCTGCAAAGATTGAATCAATTTAGGCTTAGCCTTTTTGAATGTCTGTCCCTAGCCCTTACGTACGTGCTCTTAAGCTGCAATAAATGTAAGGTAACTTGCCTCCAATGTTACTGATGGGTAACTGACCTTGTTATTTACCCTGAAGTAATTGCATGTACAGTGGTAATTACCGCTGAGTAGTTAAGGGGTCATGTTCACGCCTTAGCTTACCTCTCAGTAACTTGTCTATATGCATGTTACTTAAGGCTTGGGAGCTTAACTTGATGAAGCCATTTTTAAAAATGTGGGCTTCAGCTTGCAATTTCACAGATACCACCTAGTAGATACTCAGTGCGGAGGTGCAATGTTTTGCAGTTTTCACCAGAGTTTGGGCTGTTGGAAAAGAGCAAAAACTGATAATCAGTAGAGATGCTGCTCTGAATACGCTTGCATAACAGAGATGTTGACTGAAGATATCATCTTTACATGTTCTCTGTTCGGAGTAGAACTGCAGCTATTAAGCACCTGGTATAATAAAATAGGTAAGGATGAATAGGTATAATATCCTTGTGAAGGATGCTACTAGAAATAAGAGTGCTTCTTGTCACTGAACCTATTACAGTCCCAGTGGAAGTGTATGACATGCTCCCATCATCTACAGATCACTGACCGATCAAGTGTAATGGCTCTTTCAGAATGAGTTTTGTATGCAGTCTCAATATGTGTTTAGGGAGCTGTTAATCTGAGGAACACTGACATGCCAGACCTTACATGCCCTGCTGTGACTCGGAGGTCATTGCAGCGTATGGTATCGGAGAATCCTTACGAGAACTCGAATCTGTGGATCTATTCACTGATTTTTCTATGCTAAGTGTCCATATGGACTCTCTTTTAAAATAACTATCTTAGCAAAGTAATTGCAATTCCAATAGTTATAAGCATGTAGTTTCACATAAAAAATACCTCCCCCCCCCCCAAAAAAAAAAACAAACAACCAAAAAATACCCAGCAATAATTCAGAGTGAATTGATGATATTGTAATTTTATTCTTCAGAAACGAAGCATTGGTTTTCTCTGCTTTGTGTATTCAATTAAATGAATTTTTACAAATCCCAAGTGTTGTGGGGAGAGGAGGGACCATCCTATAATAGATATAGAAAAAAATAGGTGGATTGGACAAGATTGCTTTTAGGTCTCTTCCTACACTGCAAAGACCCTGGATCTTGAACTGGTTTGCAGCATCTGTTCTTACTGATAACCCCTCTGAACCTCAAGATGTTAGGCCTAACTGTGTGTGTTGGGGTGGCTGGGAGAGGGGAGAAGGAGATTCATTCATACTAGCATAGTTGTAAAACTGGTGCCTGCAGATATAATGCCATATATGGTAAATACTTGAGGAGTCCCCTTTCTCATGGGGGCAAAAAAAAATCTTCCAGGGTGTGAGGAATCTTTGCAACAAAGTCTGGATACTGTGTTCTCTTCATCTGCCATTAGCTTCTCTAAGGACTGACCCAGGACACTGTGTACTGAAGCTTATCTATATTATTCACTCTTCTCTGAAGCTTTTTTGGGGTTGTTTTTACAACAGTACTGTTCTATGTTCATTTAACTCATAACCACATGTCATGATTAGAGGTGATACAGAGTGTGGTAGAGTGCAGATATCTATATATCTTTACCTAGCTTGTGGGTTTTTTTAAACTTTTAAATATAAAACAGCAAATTAGTGCACATTCCAATTAAATTTTATATATATATTGCTTTGATTGTAAACTGAATAATACAGTAGTGGGCCTCTAGCATATTAGTAAATCTTCTGGTTTCTCTTTAACTGGAGAAAAAAGTGTTGTGTTATAGGTAAGGATACACTATACCGCTTATGCTCCTTTTCAAAATCCTAGATCCAGCCACATACATATACATGAGATATTGATAGATAGATAGATGCATCTATAGGATGTAAAAATAAAATATGCCTCTTCATTCTTTGTTTAGCCTGACAAATTCATAGTTTGTAGGCAGCAGTGTTTTAGTTGCTGGATTGCACTTGCTGTATAGTCATCTGCCCTGCAGTCTTTTTACAGTCACTACGCTGCCAGTGTCGCAAGCGACCTCACTTTTCAACCACATAGCTGGCATCAGCATTAACTACAGAAATCCCATTGTACTTAAATTGAGAGAGTCGGTTAACAGTGGATTTTTGGATCTTCTGAATTAAGCTGAGTAAGAAGCAATAAATTCCCTTTAAATCTTCTCATCTTGGCTCTGTTCTGCTTCCCATCTCACCTGTGCATGCAACTGACTGAGAAATTGTAAACCAATGTTCTCCCTTTGTTATTTCCAAATATAGGGCACACATGCCTCTGAAATGAGGAAAGGCAGTTGGAGGCCAGGAGTAGGGAGACCTATAAAGAAGCATCTCTCTCTAAGCAGGAGTAAACTTCTGTCTTGTGTATGGTTTGGAATCCTGGTGCTGGTTCGGGGCCTGGTTAACCTGTTTGCTTTGATGAAAACTTCCTATTGAATATATTTTAGATTTTATTCACCAGAATGGCTTTTTTTGAATCCTCAAAGTGTTGGACTAAAGGGAAAAAAGATGTTTAAAAACCAGACAGGTCCCAAGTCAAGTGGTAAAGAGTGCTTACAGCTACCTTTTAGAGACTTTGAAAACTCTTCCATTTAGAGATAATGTTGCTGGTATAGTCTTAACCCTCCCCAGAAGAGTGGACTGTTATACTAAAAGTGAAGGGACTTAAATTTACCTTAGCACAAACTTACTGATAATAAGGTTACCACTGCTATGAATAGTCTCAAGTTTTGGATTTCCATTTTTAAGTGTTTTTTCTGAAGAATACTCTAGCTTCCTCCTCCTAATCCAAAAATAAAGGACGAGCAACAAGTAAAAGGGAAAAGGAGTACAGAAAATGAAATGCACACATCTTATGTCAATGGGGATTCTGCCTGCGTAAAAATTCATTATCAGTAGAATTGTTGTAAAATACACTAGTACATATATTGGTTGGAAGCTTTCTGCTAGGCCTTTTCAGAATATATTTGCAATGGAACATTTCTTGCCTTGAACTGTCCCTTGGCTTCTTGAAATTGAACATGGTGATCCCTGGATTAGTCATTATTCGGATAAGCAAGGGAATGTTTTATTTAATCTACTTTGGGTTGTTTCTCCAGCGTATCTTTGCTACTTGCTTTTCTGTGGCTAACTGAATGTGGATTGGCATCTTACATACATTGTATGACTAAAGCATCCAGCAAGTCTTCTCTATACTTAACTGCTACAATTCTTTCTAAGCATGGTACAATATGACCTTGAATAAAAGACAAGGTTTGTTTTCCCCCCATTTGGCATGGGGGTGGGAAAGGCCCTTGTCTTAAAAGGAAATCTCACTAAATACATTTATTATTAAATTTTCTGTCAGAGGCAGCATGTGCTCAGCAATGGGAAAAAAAACTGTGAAGTTGACTAAACGTAACCAGTGTTGAGCATGATTATAAAACACATAGCCCACATTGGGCAAATCTACTGCTGGGAACCTATGATGAGAATAAATTGGTGTAGCCCCTCTGAATAGGACACATGGTAGTGCCCATTAGGTGCAGTACCCCTCACCGCTGACTCTTTTTCTAGTCATGGTGAGCTGTGACACCTGTGTGCAATTCACCCAGAATCCATCCATTTGCCCTTCAGGCTGGTGCATATAATTACTGTGGCCCCATTCATCATAAAGTAAAGCTAGACCAGGTTGCCCTGCGCTTCACCTCTATATAAGTCAGGGGTAGGCAACGTGTTTTGGCTGGAGTGCCAAAAAAACCACAGTGTCTACCTTGGAAGGTGCCAGAGTGCCAGCATGCCAGAAATATAAAATGAGGGTAGCGGGGTTGGTACACAGCAGGGACGCACTGCATATTAGTATATTTAATAATCATAAATGTTGCCTTTGTTGTGTGTTCCTTTTTTGTTAAGCATGTTGCAGTGAGAGGGAGGGAGAGGGAGAGCCAGACACGCACACATGCTACGACATGTGAACAAACGCAGAGAACCAGAACATATCCAGAACCAGACACGTGTGCACACACAGAACTAGATGCGTGGGTGCACACTGGACACAGTCTAACCAACAATGCCCTGGGCCCACCAGAGCCCCTGTGCTTCCCTGGGAAGCCAGCCCCTAGGCTGCAGTGTGGCCAGCTGAACATTTGGCTGACCACATGTGCACTTCAGAGCAGACAGCAGGAGGGCTGCACTGCCCCGCTGTCTACTCTGAGGTGCGCATGGAGCTGATGCCGGATCTGTGGAGCCCATTGCATCTGTTTGCAGCCTGCCCACTATCTGCTGCAGCTGTCCAGAACCCAGGCTTTGCTAGGAGTTGGGGAGAGGCTGGCGTTGTGCTGCCTCAGGCCCCTCCCTTACCATCTGCTCCAAGGCGTGCATGAATGCGCTGGCATAGAGCTGATGCTGGAGCCCAGTGCAGCTGTTTGCAGCTTCCTGGCTGCAGCCAGCCCTGCCTTTGGGTAGCTGCTGACAGTCATGGAGCCTGGGCTGCTTGCAGCAGGGCTTGAGGCCTTCCAGCCACCTGCTGGGAGCAGCCTGGGCTCTGTGGCTGGCAGCGGCTACCCAGAGCCGGGGCTGGCAGTGGCATATCAAGCAGCATGGCCTCGCGTGCCATGCTCGACACGTGCTGGGGGTTGCCAACCTCTGATATAAGTTTTTGGAAGATGCCAAGACTTGTGACAAGAAGATCCAGTTCAGTATATGGATCTTTTTCGGAGGGGGTTGGGCCAGGGAGAGGTGTGTATCTGGAGTACATGCACATACTGAGCAGTGCTGATTTGTGGGGTCATTGTGGCTTGAAATGCTGTTGAATTTGCCTTGGGCAGTGTGTGGCATAGGGGCTGTGTGCTGGTGCCAGATGTGGCCCCCAGCCACATCACAGTTGAAGAGCCCTGGTTTATATGTAGAGCAGGAGGTAATATACTATGTCAAAAAATCTATCTTCCTGTTTCTTATCAGTACGTTAGTGTTTGCCCCTATTAGTTATCAGCCTCTTGAGATTAAAATGCCCCAGATATATCTTTTCAAGGGTGGATTCATTATGTTATAATAAGAGGGATGAGCATACCTTCTGTGGGGCCAAGAATGCTCACTAACAAATGGGAGGCAGATGACACAAAATACAAGCATGTCTATAGACTCTGGTTTATAGACTCTGACGACATTCTTCTCACAGAGAGATTTCCCCCTCTGAGTATTTTCCTGTCTGATCAACCCTGCCATTTCAGAACCATTTCCTGCTGTTCTTCTGAATGTTAGTCTCTTTCTACCAACTTCAGAGAGAGGCTGTTAATTTAAGCATTATCGAGAATGCTCATTTCTGTTTCTTCCACAGAATTGTAG
>JAGPOW010001918.1:14064654-14076986 GCA_030014935.1 Caiman crocodilus | reverse complement strand
CATCTACATGTGCATATGCAGGTAGTAAATTTACTTACACTAATTTACTGCACAGTAAGTGCCTGCGCATGTAAACATTTTACTGTGCAGTAGATTAGTCTACAGCTCTGTAAAGCACCTTATCTAGACATGGCCTATGAAGCATTTAGAAGTTCCACATTAAGTTCTTTAAGATTGTTGTAATGTGAGGTTTGTTTTGCATGGGTTTTTTTTTTTTTTTTGTTTGTTTTTTTACATATTACTACATATTACTGTATATACCTGAATCCAAGCCAACTTTGAATTTAAGTTGACCCCCCCACACACAGTAATTAGATTCTATACATGGAAAATTATGAATTTGTTACAAATTTCCATGTGTAGAATAGAATCTAATTATTGGGGGGGTGGGAGGGAGATGGCCTTATAGTCCATCCCCCCCCTTACCCCCTGCCCACTGCTGTGGTAGGGAAAGCAGCAGCATGGAAGCAGGCATCCGGACACCCTGACTTCCTTCCTCCACCTGCCCCCACCACTTGCCCTCCTCTAGTGCCTGCCCCCCAGCTGCCTATCCTCTTTACTGCTTTGGTACCTGTCCCTCCTGACACTTAGACCTCCCTGCCATTTAACCGGTGCTGTGGCTCCAGCTCCAGCCCTGACCAAGCAGCTGTAGTAGCTTCACCTCTGGCCTCTGGTTGGGTTGAGACCAGAGCTGGAGCTAAAGCTGCAGGTGTCACTGTGTGGTCTCCTCTGTGCCACTCCCTACCACCACCACCACATCATCTCCCCTGCCACATGCCCACTCTACCACACCAGCCACCTCAAGTCACCCTTGCTCTGGCCAGGTGGTGGCAGTAGCAGTAGCTCCAACACTGGCTCTGGTATTTGAATCCAAGACCAGCATTTTCTCCCCCATAAGTTAATGGGGGAGGGAGGAACCTCACTTTGGATCTGAATAAATATGGTAGATATTTCCAGAAGCTGTTTTTTCTTGGCAGACAAGTTGGTAGCGTCTGTTCTCTTCTAAGGAAGGAACGTGAATGTCTTTACCATCTTCTGCCAGCTGACTTTCACCTGTCTTTGTCAGTTTTGCCTACCCATTTTCAGATGTCATCAGCCCCCTGGCAAATTCAAATGCCAGGCAGCAAACAAACAGTGACTTTTTCCCATCCTGTAGCCAGTTCTCACTGCTTAGGAAAACCTGAATCTTTCATCCGAATTTGCCTGTAGCAGATGGCAGTGTTTGCCACTTAGCAGGCCTTGATTCTCCTGCAAAAGGGTGCAGGGGGGTCTGCTGACTCACTGTGGCAGGTGACTTATTGCCCTGCCCTTATACAAGGGAGGTAGGAGTAGCGCTCTGGAGAGGATGTAGTGGGTGAGCGAAGCATTGTTAAGATAGAAACAGCTAGCAGTCAAACCCAGAGAGGCGTATTAGTAGTTGTTTTCTTTGTTAATGCAGCCAAAATTGTGGGTTTGGGGTTTGATCTCCACACAGCTGGTAGACTTTCCTTTGGGCAGGTCGAGAAAGGTGCCTGCTTGCCCTGCCTGTAGCTGAAAACCTGTCTTTTTTATTCTTCTTTATTTACTTTATGGTGTACTGCTGAAGAGGCAAAGGAGAAATCTGTTCTACTTCTAGCTATCCCTCCCTCCCACCCCCAAATCCTGCACAGGTATGCAGATGCTAAGTAAGCCAGCTGCAGATGTTAAGTGCATGTTAAAAACGTTCTTGTGAATTGGAAAGACTTGTCCTTTAAAATTGGTTCTGTCCAAATATGCTCGCTGTATTTGCTTAATCGGCATAAAGTTTGGATTAGCTGTGGATAAGGTTACAAACAAATCCCTCAGGTTTCCACTAAGATCCTTATCCAGTAGAATAAAAGGCCATCACCCCATGCCCATATGGGTCCTTCTTGTAAATCTGAACATCAGCCTGAGAGCTGCTGTGTTCCAGCAGGTGTCCTGCTTGAAGATGGCTTGGGGGAGAGGGGAAGGTAATGGAAAATAAAAGCCACATGACCTCCATACAGCTCATTAAAAGTGCTATATCGGTTGTGTCTGTGAGGTGTGTTTGTTTTTTGTTGTTTTTTTTGTGTAGATGGGATCCTTAATGCTTATATAGTACTCTATCCTCTCCTGCATTTGGATAACCAAAACCCAAGGAGTAGAGAGAATGATATATCCCATAATAATTATACAGTTAATTATCTGCTGTGCCACTGCAGAGCTTGTTCCCTCTTTCCCCTGAACTGAGCACATGAAGGAAGTGCAGTGCAGCTTTATGGATTACGCCCGTTCAGTGCTGCAGCAAACTGCTTTTTCTGCAGCTCCGTGTGTTCGACCTTCTCCACACACGTATTTTCTCTGTACTTGAAAGCCCCTCTTTAAAACCCTACCTCTGCTATTCTGGCTGAATCTGAGTTGTGGTAGTGGTGGGCTTGTTGCTTGCTTTGTTCAGGTTTTTTGTAAAAATCCTTTTGTCCCTTTCCTTGACCTTGGCCTGCCACTCTTCAGACTCTGAGGTTGAGGTGGCCACTCTTTCCTATAAGTCTGCAAAAATATTGTGGACTCTAAGTAACAAGCAAGAAATGGAGACATTGGAGAAGCAGCTGAAACAGTATCAGACTTCCAGCTGTGATTCCTACTTGTTACGCTCTTCTACTTGTTTTGAGTGGCTTAGGTAAAATAGTCTGTATCTGTATTAAAATTTTAGTTAAAATGTTAATGGCAGGAAAATTCAAAAGTCTTTTCAGAAATCGGAGTTGTTGCAGTGCTACAGAGGTGTTTGTGCTTGAGGGATCTTTGTTGTTTGTGATGGCAGACAATTGGCTGCTCACCTTACTCTACGGACAAAGGCATGATTAGAGCACAGCCAGAATCTAGGGTTTGGCAGCCAGAATGAGGAGACCGCTGGAATGTAAAGAAGCTGATGGGTTTAAGTCCCCATTCCTCTCTCTTGTGACCATATGCAGCAGACGGCTGCTTCATTTGCTGCATCTGGTGGCTACAGTTGCTATGAATTGGGCAATGCACAGAATAGACGCACTGTTCTTTTCAGTATATGGGGGCTCTTGCTTTGATGGGCAAGCTGTCAGTCTCCCACACTTCTCTTAGCTATTCCCTGTGGCACATGGCAAGAATTCTGTGCTCTGGAAGCAGGATAACATGTTTATCAGTCATACAACTGTACGTGCTTGTTTCCATACAGTGAAGAACTCGTCAGTCAGTGCAGTGTGAACTGTCCATCCTCCAGATCTGGGAAATAATTTTTAGTTTGGCTTCCACTGAGGACCTTGCTGCAGAGAAGTATAGCATGGCTTTATTCTCTCCAAATCTGACTAAAGCAGCATATTGCATTGGCCATCTCTGGACAGGCTTTCCACCACAGATCCTGTCACCAGCCCCAGAGTAGACTTTTTTAGTAGATCTCTCCTCTTAGCCTTTGCAAAGTGCTGATTTAGTACAGCTCGATAAAGGAGGCAGTTCATCATTTGCTTTCTTGCAGGGTGATATCATAAAGCAGCATGATGATTATATGCTTGTGATACTATACCCTTGTTCCCACTGCAAAACACAGTTCAAGTAGGCCTAGGGTATTTTGTAGAAGTGCGTGGATATGTCAGTTCTATGAGACTGGCACTGGTAACAAGACAATTAACATCATCAGTAGTCAGCTTTTTTTGGCAGCATGCACACAGCCAAGAACTCAGCCCTGCAGCTTGTAGAGCAGCGTCCTGCCAGTAAGTCTGGGGGTGGGGGGTGCATGTTGAGGCCCTCATGGTGGGGGAGGGAGTAAAGCAGAGCAGGTGCAGGTGCTGCCTAGCTAGGGTGAGGTGCATGATGGAGCTGAAGGTGGCTCATTCAGCAGGGGGGTGGGGGTGACGGACAGCTCCCTGCCATTGCATGGCTCTCTGGGGAAGATAAGGAGGGCATTCACCCCTGGATTTGTGCACAGGGCAAGGGTGGGCTGACCACTGTGGGCTTGGGGCCAGGGGCTGCGCCAGCCTCTTCTTGGCTGCGGCGGGGGGGGTAGGCTAGGCCAAGGCTGCACTTGGGGAAGAGTGGCCAGGATAGGCTTCGCTACATGGGGCAGATGGCAGCACTGGGAAGGTTGGCTATGGGGGGATACAGGGAGTTTTATGGTGGCTTTATCCTCCAAGCCCTCCCCTAGCACTACCCTCACTTAGGGCACTGTCTTCTGCTGCAGCTAAGTTTGCCTTGCTCCTGCCTGCCCAAAGCACAGCCCTGGCCCAGCCCCCCACCAGGAAAAGGCTGACACAGCCCACCTTCACCTTATGCACAGATTTGGGGGCACGTGCCCCTATGCCTCCTCCATGGGTGCATGGAGTGATGGGGAGCTGCTTCCTCTCCCTTATCCAACCCTGCCCTCCCCCCCCGCACCCTTTGGATGAGCCTCCTGTGGCTTTGTCCTGTGCCCCACCCTGGGGTTCCATTTAGTGCCCTGGCTGGGCAGCCTCTGCCCCTCTCCCTCCTTCACTGTGGGGACTTTGATCTGCCCCCCCTTCCCAATTAACTTACCAGCAAGGTGCTACTTTCCATGCTGTCCCCAAAACTGCCTATCAGATCTATATTGGCTGATCTGGCTGGTTAATAATTGGGCATTAGTATCGTCCAAGAAAAGCTTTATTGGTGCACCCCTAGTATTTTGCTTCTGCAGCAAGGAGATGGGCCTTGTTATAATCCAGGGTCATTTGGAGAATGAGGAAACCAGTGATGTGGCAGTATTTTTTCATAGTATGAAAGTTCTGCCTAACATGTCAGACTAATTCTGTCTAATTTCAGACTAATTCCCTACCAGACTTTCTGCCTGATTTTAGACTGACACTGTTAACCACTTCCTCTAAGGGGCAGGGAAGAGAGTTCTGACCGAGAGGGGAGGTCTGGAAAGGGAAATCCATCAATGCGGTGCAATTTAATCTAACAACAAATCAACTGTATCGATCCTAAAATTCACTGGCAGCTTTTACTAAAAGCTGCTGTCATACTGTTTGGCACCAGCTCCAGAAAACAAAATTCAACTTTATTCCATACATAGAAACAGATGCATATGCTGCATAAATGAAGGGAATAACAGGAGTGGACAACAGGCCTCAGTCATTTTTTGTTCTTTCAGCTCAACAAATTGTTTTAAAGGTTAGCTGTAAAGCTGCTTCAGTACAACATAAGTGTTTGTTACTGCTACATAGGAGACCTGAATCCAAGACAACTTTGAATTTAAGATGATCCCCTCCAGTAATTGGATTCTATACATGGAAAATTATGAACTTATTATAAAATTCCATGTGTAGAATAGAACGTGATTTTTGAGGGGGATTGTCTCAAATTCTCCTCCTGCTCCCTGCCCACCACTATGGGGGGGAAAGCAACAGCACGGAAGTAGGCATCCTAACACCCTGACTTCCCTCCCTGCACCCCCCTGCCATCCAAGTTACAACTAACAACTGAATCCAGGTTACTGTTTAAGTATCAGACAACTTAAAAAGCCCTTGTTAGCATTGATATAAATTCAATACTCATACAGTTATATGAATATTGATAACACATGCTGTCAAAAGGCCTCTCTCTTCTGCATCACTGGTGCACAGGTAGTTTTGAACTGCTTATTGACTGTTGATTGCAAGTGACTTGGAGCTGTGTGGGGCATACATTACGTTTCCAGGATTGTCTAGGGACAGTAAAACCCTGGAGACAACTCCGGGTAGAATAAAATTGGAACTCTTTTTTTTAATTCCCTGTAGATGGAATATTGAACAGATAACAAGAGTCTAAATAGAAGCAAACATGCAACACAAAGCACTATATCTTGAGGGCACAGAGGCAAGCTCCCTAAATTTGTTAGCACCATGACCTCCTGATGGATTTATCCATGGTTACTTCTCTAGCCATTCTTATACATATTGAAGTAATCCCTAGCAATATACATTGAAAGCCTGTGGCATTTTCAGTGCTCTATTCTAAGCCTTGTGGAACACAAAGGCACTGTGGTTACTTGTGCTAAGCACTGAGAGTAGTCATTCTGAAAAGAACACTTTTAATCTTGTTTGTAACGAATTAATCTACAAAACCTATGTTTCAGAGTTGGCGTAAATGTCATGATATCATGCCTTACAGCTGAGAGTCAAGGCTGATCTGTTTGACCTTATCTCACCCAGTTTGGGGTTTGAGCAAGGTAAGAGGAGAAGGAAAGTGGTAAGTGAAAAGGAGGATTGAAAGTGTCTAATGCAATAGTTCCCAAACTATGGGTTGCAACCCCAAATGGGGCTACAACATCAGCGGATAGGGTCTCTGAGTGATGCTCTTTCCTGTGCCAGGTCCCACCTCTTGGGCTGCAGAGGCATGAGGGAAGGGCAGTGGGCAGGGGAGCCTCAACCCCGCAGTGGGCAACCTGCATCCTCCCTCTCTCCTTCCTCCCCTGCCCATGGGCTCTGCTCTGGCTGCACTGCCTATGGGAGTAGGGGGGAAGAGAGTCAAGCTTTGTGCTCTGGCCTCAGCAGCTGCTGCTTCCTGTAGCTGCAGTCAGATTTCAGGTGTTGATGGGGTGGGGAGGTAGGGGGCTTCAGGTCCTGGCCCTGGGGCACCTGGGGAGAATGGGGTGCTGTGGTTTGGGAGTGAGGGGCTCTGTAAGGGCAAGGGGGCTGTGGGTGGGGAGTGAAGGTTGTTGGGGGCAGTGAGGTAGGAAATGGGGTCATGCTGAGGAAAAGTTTGGAAAGCACTGGTCTGATGTATGCATGGGTGTAGGTTGTAGCCGTGTTGGTCTAAGGACATAGGCGGGCAAGGTTCCTTGGGTGAATCTGATTATCTTTTATTAGACCAACCCAAATAGTTGGAGAATAGTTAAGCAAGCTTTCGAGATCAAAAACCCTTCGTCAGGCTAAGGAAGTTTCAGCAGTTGGTGCGTGCTCTTCCTGGATGTATGGTCTGATGTATGGCATTCATAGTTCTTGATTTTGCACAAAAGACCAGATTCTGGATATCAGGAAGCCTGACTCCCATTTCTGGAATGGTGTCCCTATGAGCTTATGGGGCCAAAATTTTGGGCCTGAGCCTTTAAAGTTTCAATCCACATTTGTCCCAAGTGTGGCATTTCTGGGTGCAACACTAAGGCCATATCCACGTGAGCATGCTCATGCATTTTGCAGCACCTCAAAGGCTTTTGAGGCACTGCAGAACATACCCCATGCATGTTGTTTGGCTCTACGTAGTGCATACTTGCAGTGCAGAGAAAAATTTTGAATGCCAAGTGTGGGAGTCTTGTTCTGTTTGGCGACTGATCCGCCTCCACATCTCTTCATTCTCAGTAGTCTCCCTTAATGCTCATCTGCCACAACTTGGTGTTAAATGAAGGAGGAGAATCAGGGGAGTGAGATGTGTGCTATGGGTAGTGAGTAGAGCAACTGGCAATTCTTTACAGGGCTCCTCCTCCCTTACATCCTTTCCTTACCACGCAAAGCTAAGTATTAACTTGTGACCTGCTTCAGGTCTCATCCTCTCACAAACATCATTAATGTCTAGTAACCATTCATACATCTTCCCGTTGGTTACCTAACTTAATCCTTGTGTGCACTTCTAGTAGGCATCTATTGGCATCCTACTGCACCCGGAGCATCTTTCCCTTCGCTAACTCCATGTTCGGGGTGTGTGCCAGGGCAAAAAGCAGTGGCATAAATTTGCTGCTCCTTTTTCCCTGTGGCAACCATACATCCCTGCTCTTGGGAATACAGCCAAAAGAGCCAACTATGGCATTTGGCTTTATACTTTGACCTTCTCAAACATGGGAGTTAGTGACCCTCAGTTTTAGTCCATAGCACAGCAAAATCCTATTTATCAACACTCTGAAACGAGTTATCTAAAAAGCAGAGACTTTTAGGAAGATCAAAGCTAAAAGCACGAAAGGCAGTTAACATTCATTTAATGCGTACTGTTCCCCGCTATTGAGGCCTTTACAAATATACAAGATTTCTTTGTATTATCCTGATCCACCTTTAAGACTTAATTCCAGTTGTGTTTTCCCTATTCACAGTGTTCATTGATATTAGACAGTGATTGTACAAAAAGGAAAGAAGCAAAGTAGAAGTGTGTGCTATGGTTTAAGAGCATAGAAGAGGTACTAAGCAGTTTCTAGAAGGCTGTGCAGTCTGTCCCCTCCCCCCCCCCATGCTCCAAAGAATTGTACTGCAGACTAAGCTGAAGCTAGCAGATTTATTTAAAAGAAATATAGGGCATATATAGTGCAAGGGATTTGAACATTAGCCTCCAAGAAACTGGAGTCAAAGAGAGATTGAATGGCTCTGTCGAGCAAGATTTTTTTTTCAGCAGTCAAGTATGAAGCTAGCTCCCAGTGTAGCTAAAACTGACACTTGCTTTGCAGGCCACCATCCAGGTAATTTTCTGCAGGAAAACTTTGCCCAAGGAAAGGTAATAGTGACCAGGCAGGAAGTAATTTAATTAGGGGCAAGTGTAGAAAGATGTTGCTTGGGAGGCTAAGGTAGTTATAGAAAAAGACTGAGAAACAGGGAAGATTCAGGCTAGAAACTTTTTTGAGCTGCTTTACCATCTAGAGCTGGTGCTGCCTCTCCCAACTGAAATCTAAAATACCACGGGAGGCCTGGATAAAACTGAGTGCAATCACTGAGACTGGACTTGGTATTCCTTTTAAATTGGGAAAACCTGCTGAGTTTCAAAGGGCAATCTTACATGCCTGCTTCCTTCTCAACTGCAGCAGAATGCAGGGAGCCTGGATGGAAATTCAGGTCTGCCACATGCCTTGATCTCCCAGTGGCTTCTTTAGAAGCATGAGTGAGAAGAGTCTTGATGGAGAGCTTGGTTGCAAAATGCCCTCTTTTTCAGATCTTCAAAGGAGGCCAACTGTTTCCATTTTCAGGACAATAGAGCATTTTGGTTTTTCCAAAGAAATGTTTAAAGTAAAAATAATCTGACTTGGAATAGCTTTTTTTTTTATTATAGTTATGGACAGTCTGGACTTTTCATTTTCTTGTCTGTATTAGCTTTAATAAAATCTTATTTTTGTTCTTCACATCCCTGGTGCGCCTGGGTAATTGGGATTATGTTTTATCACTATGCATATGTACAAATATAATTGCCATTAACTGCAAAATCATTAACACTTTTTAAAACTTAATTATGGATATTAATTAATTTTAAATCACTGATATATCTCCCTTAGTACATGGGTGTTTCAAGACTAGAGTGTTATGTTAATCCCCCCCCCTTTTTTTTCCACTGCCATCTGCCACAAATGCCTCTTGGTATTCATAGTAGATGTCAGGGATAAGAAAGTAGTACAGGTTTGCAGGAGTTTGTGTGATCCTTTTTCTCCAGTGTTGTTGCTGGTGATAAACCACATGGCCCCCTTGCACTTCACATTCCATCCCCAAACTTGAATCTTGGTACTCTTAAATGGGAACTGAAGCCAAACAGATGGCATTATAGAGGTGTTTCTGTAAGCTGTATTTCTGTCAGTGTGCATGGTATTCTATCCCCAGGAGCATTTTTTTTCAAGTCATAGGTTTTCAATGCAGTCACAGAGTCTGGGCCTGGATAAAAATGCATGTTAAACTGCTAGAATCAACAACTTAAAATCCAATGGTGTTTTTTTTATGGCAAAGACAAATATAGTACCAAATGCCCTTGGAAAATAATGGTTGCATATAGCATGTCAGATACTTTGTGATAAATTGCTAGGCATAGGGGGAACAATGCATGTTGGCAAGTATTAAGGCACGTCTACCCTAGAGCAATAAGCATGTAAGGAACAATACTTTCTAAGGGTTTATCTTTGCTACAGCTACGGGGAACACAGCAGTGACAGATTTGAAACTTGTATATGTGATGTAGAGACCTCATCCGTGCCCCTGAATGGTGGCTTAGCTTTGGAAATAGGCATATTCCAGTTCTAGGCAAGTAAAATGCGCTATAAAAAAGATGATGAAGAATGTAGTTTTGCTTTTACCATGTGGAACCTAGATGTTTTTATAATAATGTCAGAATAAATGTCACAAATGGGATTTTTACCTGAAGTGTGTTAAACAGCTACTTTTTTCCTTATCATTCTGGAGTCTTTTTTTGCTGCTGAATGATATGGAAATAATTTATGCTGGTTACTCTCAGCATATTAAAGAGTAGGTGAGAACAGTGGCATACCTTGCTTTCCCTTGCCTGAGAGTAATGAATGGTTCTGGTTATATTAAAAGACCCTAGAAAGCTTCAGAGTATCCCCCTTTTTTCATGTGTGACAGGGAAGGGTACTCCTGGAATTCAGAAGGTGACTTCAGGAGAGAGGCTAGATTTTGAAACACTTTTAAGTTCTATAATTCTGACCATGGCTTGGTCACCATGGCCTTTACCCCACTAAGATACTGAATAGAAATTCACTAGCTTCCAACAGTTTCAAAAGTGAACATAAAAGCCTGTCTTTCTTCTTGTGCATATTAAAGATCCCATTTCACTGGGGAGGGAGAGTAGGAGGAAAGGAGGTTTGTTCCCATGCTTATAGTACTAGTGTCTATAGTTCACCACCACCCCCCATGGCTGGCACCACTGCCTGCCTGTGCTGTTAGGTATAAATTCTTCCTCTTATGGGGTCTAAAAAAATGCATTTCCCATAGCATTCAAAGGACTGCAGGAAGCCTTGTTTCTTGCTGTAGGGCAATGTATCCCAGTCCTGTTGGAAGGAATAATCTGGCCTCATTATCTGAAACATGGCCTCTGTAAAAGAGTGTCATTGTGGGTCTCTTAGAATGAGATGTAATGTATGTACTTAATACTGTGGTGCTGCATAGGCAATGGTATGAAACAGAAGCACTGAGGGGGTGTTAAAGGGTGCTAATAGCATGGCTGTCATGAACTAGCTTTGTTGGGAACAGGCTGTACTGCCTCCTTGTAGTTGCTGGAAATGCTTGATTTTTTTTTTTTTTTTTTGCAATGGGTGAGAAGCATAGAAGAATGGAACAGAAGGCAGAAAGAAGGATATGAAGTTATAAAGACTCCAAAACAAAAATGGTGCAGGGAGAGTGTGTGAAAGAAGTGGGTGTGCAGGGTGACCAGGGTGATGCATTTATCCTTGATACGCAATAGTGACGTGGTTGGGGAAGTCTGGCTGCCCTGTATTACATTCTTCTGCACCCTTTCCTTCTTGAGTGATGGGCAGTTTGCAAAATTAACCCCACTCCATTCACTTAAGGAGCATCTTTAAATCTCCTTCTGTGAGAGGATAGAGAGTGGCTTTCTGGGGGAATCTTTCAAACAATTCAGGCAACGAGACCAGCTACTCCTCTTCTCCATTCCTTCTTTTCTTATCACCCTGTCTTGAAAGATGATACCATTGCTCTCAGTGGATCAAGCTTTGTAAGCTGCAGCATCCACTCATGTGTGACCTGTTCATCTTGTACCCATTGCATGGACCAACACCCCATCCTCCACACAGAGGTTTCCTGTAAGAAACCTCCACTTCTGCATTTGGTCTCCTTTGCATTTTCCTTCTAGTGCTCATCTGTTGGCTGGTGTAGCGTCTGCTTCACACTCTGGTGCCTGGCCCTTTTATGTTTTAGGTTGCATCTGCTGAGGAATCTGTATCACTGGATGTTTTTTAAGAACAGGTTAGAGACAAACAGCTGTCAGAAATGGTTTAGATAGAGTTGATCCTGCCTTGGGGCAGGTCGGTGGCCTGTCCCTGCAAGCCGTATTTCCTGTGATCCCCCTAACATAATTTTAATCCCCTTTTAAGACAGAAACTTTGCTTCCCGTGGATTGGTAAAGCCTAACTCCTTACCTCCCCCACCCCCCCGCCACATTCATCTGGTGTAAATATCCTTCACCTTGCTTAGCTTAAATCCTTCTTATGCATAGTTGCACACGGCAATCTACAGTCTGTAACCCCAACCATGTATGAAAAAAATCCTTTGTACCTCTGTGTGAATAAAAAGATATAAATAAAAATAATCCGTTACTGGTAATCGGGCATCTGACTTTGCTTACCTTGCTCTTTTGCAGTGTTGCCATAGTGCAGTACATGCTTTACAGCTCCTGTCTCTGAATAGATATTTAGAAGGGGTAGTAAGCTGCATCTGGAACATCTGTTTACAGAAATCTCTGGGTTTGTAATATTAAAAACTCTGCCTGTGCTGATATTTTCAGTGTCTGAAAGTGGAAGCCATCTTAGGACCACAGTAGTATACAGGATGCAGAATCATTATATGTCTTGGAAGTTAATATTTGAAATAAATTGTTTAGAAATGGGTTCTGAAGCACCATGACACAGGCAGGGTTGCCAACCAAAGATTTCTTTTCTTTTTATTTATTTATTTATTTATTTATTT
>JAGPOW010001918.1:14015672-14032011 GCA_030014935.1 Caiman crocodilus | reverse complement strand
TTAGACAGTTGGGACAAGAAGACATGCAAGCCACAGTCTGTCAAAGCATTCTGGTGACCCTCTCTGCTAATATAAAAAGAGATGCTTCTTATACCTTCCCTTTCCTTTGCATTTGTTTGGGTCCTGTTGTAACTAGATGTAACTCTAGGAAATGTTATGGACTGTATTATACAAAGTAGGCCAAAAAGGCTTTCATTTTCTTCTGCTTTTTAACTATCTAATCTATGCATATGGCCAGAATTTAAAGCTTGCAGGCTATTGATGAAAGTAATTTGACATTCCATCCATCTAACATTTAAAAGTGGTTGTGTTTGCATTTTGGAAAGTGAGGTTGCTTACAGACGTGAAAAAACAAAACAACAAAGCACTTTACTTCCAGCTTGCTGCACCCCTGTGCCTAAGACAGTGCATACCCAGAAGAGGCATTGCATTAGTTTGACCCGGCTGGCCCAACATCTGTATAGATTGGGTGCTTCAGAAGAGCTTTTTGGCACTTCATCTAACAGCTGATTGAATCATCTTGTTAGATAAAAGCATTAAAAATCCCCACTGATGCGTCCGATCTATACATACTCTAGGGAGCTAGGTCAAACTAATGCAATGCCTCTTCTGGGAAAGCACTGTTTTGGTTTTCTTTTCATGTCTGTCAGTGCCCTGAATGTCCCGTCTTGTGCTGGAGCTGAATGAGTTTTTCCATGAAATGCCTTTCAGAGGCGGGTAAGAGCATGTTTGTGTCTTCACATTAAATCTCTGTTGTTCCTGGCATCTGATTGAATTGGAGCATGTGAGAATTCAATCAGTCTTGTTTTGGAGATAAAGGCTTGTTTATTTTTCATTGGCTCTTTGTGGAAATAAAACTTTTTTCTGATAATGCCCAAGTAATTCTTTTTATCGACATTCAAAGGGCTGATACGGAAATCAAAAAAGAAGCTCTTTCAATAGAGATTAAGATCCCTTGGAAACATGGCAAGCTTCTAACATAAAGTATTATCGTTGCTCTTGCCACACACCTCAGATGAACGGGTCTTTCACTTTTACTACAGTGTATAAAATAAAAGCTACCAGAAATGAAATTAATAGTTTACTAAACCACCAAATTAGAAAGCAGCCTACAGGATGTTCTAGTGTCTGTCTTCATACAATATAGAGTAGATGCAATTTCACAAACTGGATACATGGGTTAAAAGGGAATAATCACCACTTTACTTGAAAAAAGGCAGAGAAAGGCAAGATGACGATTTTGTAAGGATTCAAATAGAAACATTTCACCTTTTACAACCAAGTATAGCTAAAATCAGGGTTTGAATTGCACTTTGACTCTTGGAGTGGGGGGAAAGCGTCTGCAAAAAAAAAAAAAAAAAAAATTAACTGGTTCACTGAATAACAAGTCCGCCTAAGTGAAGGAGCAGTCTGACTGGAGACCCCTGCCCCAGGCTGATTTTCACATCTTACACGGGGGCTGTATTCTCTTACAGGGGAATCAGCCCCCCCTGAGCTTCCCCTTAATTTGCACCCTGGCTAAAATGTAGCTTTCAGATCTGCATGATGGTTGTCTCTCCTTTGACAGTCTTCACTCCCTGCATGTGCTGGTGATGTGTTAATGTGGGTCCCATATATGCAGTTAAAGGGGAACATGTGAAAGAAAATTCACTGACAAGCAAAGAAGGGAGCTGTACCCCTTGGGATGTCCTACTATAGCAATGAGCATGAAGCAGTAGAGCTCAGCCAGCAGATGGACTAGGGTATTGGGTCACCCAGTACTATAGAATTGAGGTTTTTTTGGAAAACAAAGCTAGAGAAAATCTGAGAAATGTAAAAACATCTCACTAGCTGCCTTTGTTTGCTGGTCTGTTTTGTCAGCTGAAGTCTTCCTCCATTAATGCCAGTTTGTGCCTGAGTGGGTATGGAGACTATCAGGCACATACCAGTATTCCTTGCCCCTTCTCTGTCTCATTAATCACCAAGGACAAGCACTCCTCTCTGGGTAGGACATGAACTGGTCCCACAGGCCCCCTTCTGAAGGAGGAAATAAGACAGTGACTCTATATTGACTGGCTAATTAGCCATTGCCTAGTGTGGCTGGCAGAATGTGCATTTCTGGTAAATGAGGGACCTTGGAGAGGAAT
This sequence comes from Caiman crocodilus, assembly GCA_030014935.1. NCBI lineage: Eukaryota > Metazoa > Chordata > Crocodylia > Alligatoridae > Caiman > Caiman crocodilus. The sequence goes on along the minus strand of JAGPOW010001918.1, from coordinate 14,029,885 downwards.
TGTAGCTCTGTCTCTCCTGAACATAAAGCGAGATGGTCCTTGCCCAGCAGAACATGCAGTCTGAGAAGACACACCAGTGATGGACCATGGTAATTAGCCAAGGGTTCAGAGGGATGGTAAGCACATAGCTTGCTGGCTAACGGGGGTTTTTTTGGGTTTTTTTGTTTGTTTGTTTTTTGGGGGGGGGTTTTTTTGAAGTAAGCCCTCTGAAATTTCCCCTTTGCTCACCCTAAGCATTGGTTCCCAACTTTAACTCCAGTCATCTTATAACCATATCTCTTATTGCTGGACTTCCTTCTCCATGTAAAAATAAACATTTATTATACAAAATGGCTAAAACAATAAATAAAGGAAAGGTGCCCGCAGGCTTTGTGTAAAGTGACTCTGTAAAGAGGATTGGAATGATGAGAGAATATTATGGAAGAAAATGTGGAGTCATTTGAGAGAGGCAGACATGGGGATATTGAGGATGGCATTGCTGGCAGGGAACCGAGCGAGCTGTTCTAAATGATGGATTTTAGGGAGAAGCATAATTATGCAGGACCTGGCCGGGGATAATAAATAATATTGAACTTGATAGGAAAGGTGATCTGATCAAAAAGGAACTCTTTTTGGGCACATTTGATATTCTAAACCTGATTCTGAAAATGCTATTGGAAGCTGTAGAGGAGTCTCTTCTTAATTTCCATATGTTAACATATAGCATACGTCCACAAGGTAATATAGGTGCCACTTTGCGGGATGTTTGTCATCTGTCTTTATCGTCTACGGTATTGAAGTGATTAACCGAGAAAGATCTGCCATGCATGTACAATAGTATTGGATTTTGCTGCTGCTTGTAGAATTGGATTTATGCAGCATGCAGACTAAGCTTCAGGCTGATGACAGCTGAGGGCAGAGCAGTGGTAAAGCAGCCATTCCCCAAGGGGAGAGAGGTACTTGCCTTCCTAGCTGGAGATGGATTGCTTCCATGGCAACCCTAACAATGAACTGGAAGGTAGATTTATAAGGAAGAAGAAAAAATTGCAAACATGCAGCCTTCAAAATACCTGTTCTTGACAAGTATCCTCAGAGTCCCCACACACGTACCCAGCTTTGCTGGCCTATGCCACAGCTGGGACAGAGGGCGAGTCAGTCAGCCTTCCCTAAGATGTAATGTCACTTAAGACAGCTTGTTGGAGGGTGATTCGTCCAAGAATGACTCTAAATGCAGACAACTCCAGCTGTAATCAGATTGCAGGGCAACAGATGCTTGGGGTTCAGAAGTGCAAATATACAGGGAAATCATGGGGAAAATGGAAAAGGAGAGATTTTAAGATGTAACATTAATACCTGCAGCCACTGCTTTTTAATTATAGTGTATTTTCAGTACTTACAGTCCGAACGGGTGAGCTTTCATCTCTAAAGTGATGATGTAAATCCAGCATAACACCCTCTCTACTTCAGATTTATACCAGCGGGCCTGGCCCTTTTAAGAAAGCTAAATAACTGTGCCAAATCCTGCTCTTGCTTACATGCATGCAAAACCATCAGATTTAAGGGTGGCATTTGTGCTGCTGAGAGTAGATCGGTTTTGTTCTGCTTATGAGACCCAAAAAAATAAATTATCAGATGTTTAAACTTGTTAGGAAAATATTTAAAATGAGTCTATTCCTTCATGGCACGCATTTTATGGTCTCAGTCCACAGGATCTGAGCACCTGATGAGAGTTAAATATGAAAGGAGTGTTTGGCGGAGAAAAAAAAGGCAGCTTAAAGCAGACTGAAGTGCAACAAACTTTTTTTTTTTGGAGACTGACCAAGAGAACAGTGAGTTTGTCATAAGAAAGGTTTTCTGCCCCTTTGTGGCTAAGTAAGCCAAAGCAATTTAATTTTCACATCTGTTCAAAGCTGTTTCTGCAGGAATTATGCTTTTTATTGTCAACATTATGGACTCTCAATCTTGTGACTTTCTCCACTCATTTCTGCCTTGTTCCCAGAGTCCAAAGCTTTTTGCCTGCTTAGAAGTTATGACAATACCTATTTGCAGGCTTTCTAAGTTATATGAATTGCTTGTCTGGCCTCATACTGTTCGAAGGCACTAACAGAAGGTAGCCAGGAAAATTACTTGAGAATGGACGCCTACAAGGATTGTTTGTATTGTAGGCCACTTACTTCGAAGATAGGAGCCTGGAGTGTCAGCAGCTTACATTTCTGTACCCTCCTGGCTAAAGCAACCAGACATATTTGTGGCTGTGGTGCCTGTGCTTTAAAAGTAGAAGCCAGAAAGCTCCAGGTAATGCCACTTAATTTGCAGCCTCTTCCAGCTGTGGCACTTGCACAGTCAGTTAATATCTGTTTGTATCCTCAGTTCAGCATGCTGAATGGGAAGATTCATTTCTACAGAATATTTTAATTGATGCTTAATACAAAATCAGTTGTTCTCTCGCATTCAGAAACAAGTTGTAGCTTTTCTGCAGAATGACTAGATGACGGTTATTGCATTTTTAATGCTCAGCTACTGGCTCCAGGTGTTAATAACTGTAGTTTGAGTATAAAGTGTAATGATGTGGTTGATTGTAAAAAAGTGTGTCTTTATAAAGGAGTCATGAATGTACAGTGATCCCTTAAGGGCTTCTGGGATCAACAGACTGAACGTGTCTGACTACCTCCCCACATTATACATCCAGGTGCAGAAATGGTTCTTGGTGTGGCAGGGCCTTTTGCAGAGTGTGTGGGGAGTGTCTATCCAGCTTGTTTCTCACCTGATATCCATGTCTGCTGGACCTGGTATCCACGTCTCGCCAAGTTCCTTACGTGTCTGTCAGGGCTGTAACTGGGACAGTGGCCCCTCCTGAAGAGGAGGGAGCCAAAATAACAATTGCTGCTGCAGCCACAGTCACAAGCACAGCAGTGGAGGCAACCTCAAGTCATCAGCATCCCTGTAGGGCAGCTGTCCTGGCCACATTGTCACTGCTCTCTGTACCTAAAGTGCACACACTGGTACACTTCAGGCTGTAGTAACTCCTACCCCAACACACAATGCTGTGCACCATCACATTGTGAACAACAAGTTCATTTTGAGAGGCCTTTACCAGTTTATCTTTAAAAAGCAGAAATCAGTAAGTGCCCTATTACTGCACGGTCAGCTAATACTACTGCGTGGTACCACATTAGCACAGTTTTTGCCTGGCTTACTACTGCGCAGTTAGCATCTCATGTAGACGCACCCATTGTTTGCCTAAGTTTGCTCCAGTTGATGTTGGTGGGAGTTTTAACGTTAACAGCAGTGGAAACAAAGAACAAAACTGAGGACTTTTCAAAGTCAACTAATAACTGAACAACAAACATTAAGAAAAAAACTATTGGGAAAACTGTCTCAGATCCTCACTCCTTCAATGGCTAGTGATCTGCTTTGAATTATTAGCCAAAAATTTAATTTCCAGTTCACATGTGCTTTTCTTTATGCCAACACAGTTGTTTCCCTTTAATTATCTCACCGGGGTAGCAAGTGCTGATCAGGTTGATTGAAAGCCATTACTGAGGCAGACCTGCTGTCTTGTCTTGTGCTACAAACAAGCCAAGCTTAAGTACATTTGCTTTTAGTAGTACTATAAGGCTTACATTACTCAGCTTCTCTATGGATGCCCTGGCTATCCTACTAGTCCTTCTCTGAATTTGCTGCAATTTGCATTTGTTGTCCTGTGCTGTGGGCGACCACAGTTTTTCAGGAAATTCCAGATGAGGTCTTACTAGTGCTATGTTTAATGGCATGAATACTTAACTATTCCTGCAACTGCTGCTGCATTTGTGGATAATATTATATAAATTGCACTTGGCATTTAAATAACGTGGCTTCCATTTGATGATCTCTGACAAGGGTATGAATATGAGGGAATGAATCCTCATAACCCACTCTAATGCATGCTGTCAATTTTACCTTCATTCTGCAGGTGAGGAAACTCAAGCTTGTAAAAGATCTGAGAGCACAGCCAAGGTCTCTTGATGCTTGCTCCCCCAATTTAGTCATGAATTTATTCTTTCCCCTCATAGTGAACACCTGCTTTTATTTGTCAATGATTGAATCATAACTCAGATGTGAGTGCAGCTTCTCTTACTATGCTAGGGAAGAATTTTTTGGCCCCTTCAAGCCTATGAAAAAAATGAAGGGAGTGACATGAGGATAGAAATGTTGTGATACATCATGCTAGTAGTTCGTTGTGTGTGCAACAATTATTGTGACTAGTCAGTGGAAGGCACGAATGGAAAAGGTGGTCACGGGTCCTCAGGTCTGTACTTGATATCGCAATCGGTTTAAAAAAATAATCCTAAAGTGTTGGGCATTACAGTGTAAAATGAATTCAATTTTTCAGAATTTAATTTATGAACTAAAAAAACCTCAAGAAATTCAAGGGTTTGTCTAAGAAAAAATTCAGTTTTTGTCCTTTTCAGTAGCAATTGCTTGCTTGCTTCCTTACTCTTTCAATTAAAAAGTCTTTGCTGGATTTTGTGGTGGGGATTTTTAGGTCTGTAATCCTCTTACTATAGTCTAAGATTCTCTGACAAGCTTGTTACCTTTCTAATGCCCCCTCCTCTTAGCAAGTTCATAGCACAGTTATCAGCAAATGTTCATGGCTAAGCCCCCTTGGCCCCCTCTTCAGTTAGATCACCATGCTGTTATTGCCCATTTCTGCTAGCGCTGATTATTTTTTTTTTTTTTATAAATGTTTATGAGCTTACAAAAATGGAATGGGGTACGACAGGCACCAGGGATTTTTCCGTTCTTTTAAATCTGAAGGAGCCTTCATGCCTGGGGGTTACAGGTCCATCATTAGCAGGTGGCCACAGTGTACACACATTGCTACAAGTTCGATCTTTATTAGATGAAAATCAAGGACATTAGTGTTAGACTGGGGGGAGTTGCTAACACCATAGAGGCAATCCTTCAAATGATTGGCTGAATTGGATACTTTTAATGATGTTTCCTTCACCTTTGTAATACTTTGTGATTTAAATTGAATGATCTAATGTTGCTTCTTTTACTGCTTTGGTTTGGCAGTATAGATGCAGTGAATGTCTGTCACCATTGGGAGGCAGACGAATGGACCGTTGTTCTCGCTGAGTTCAACCCAGAATTTTTGAGTTTCTTGCCATAACTTAGCCACACAAGATTGTGTGAACCCACAGGTGAATTCAAGTCAGGGAATTAGTAGGACTTTCTGAGGGACAAATCTAGCATCACCCCTCCCATCTTGCTACAAGTTGCGTATCTACTTAGGAGAACAAGGAGCTTCCCTTTCACATGCATTTTTCCTCAGCCTCCATAGTTCAGTGAAACCCTCCAGTTTTAAGTCCTGATTTGAACGTTTACATTTAACTTTATCAAGGGAAGTTCTCTAGTTATCATTCTTACAGTACACCTTTAGTAGTTGCTTCATCAGAAATATATACAAGTCTTGAAATTCCCCAGGTGTCAGTCAGGTAGGGAGCAAAGACAAAAAGAAAAGCTGCTTTCAAACCCATGTGCAGTTATTCTCCCTTCAGGGAAATAATTAGTATCCAATGATTTTGTCAGCTGAGTTTGGCATTTTGACTGTTCTCATCTATTAGAAGGGGAAAGTTACAAACTCAGAAGTAGTGCTAATTACCTATGCAGTCACATCATGGACTTGACCAATCACAGCTTTATTTCACCAGACCAAACTTACAGCAAAATGATTTTTTTCTTTATGGATATAAAAAGAATTCATCAGACTTGTAAAAACCTGAAAAACAGATGACCCTGGACATCAAAACTAGAGTTGTCAAGCATATATACTAGATGACTGGTTTCCCATCTGCTCATACAGCTCATTCACCAATATTGTAGTCAAGCATTTTATCCAAGCTGCAAGACTATAACTATTTTGTCTTCATATTGTGGCTTAGTTTGAATAAGTTGGTTATTTTAATTTAATTAGCTGAGCTATTTGAGCAAGGCTAACTTTTCCACTTTTTCTTTTTGTTTCACATTGGCTCTCAATTTTTACTATAGCATCACTTAAGAAAATGCACATTATTGTTTAAGCCTTAAGTAATATGCAAAACATATTTAAAGAAACACAACATGAACTAAGGATTTGATTTCTGTGATTTTTAGTTGTGAATTTATAGATATAGGACCCAGTCCTACAAGCCTAGTGTTCACAAGAGGGAATTCAAGATGTGCACACGATACAGGATCAGGCCCCCTGTGTTGGTTGTGTCTGTTTTACTACATGACCGATGACTGGTACTTTTAAGTCTGGTTTTGAAAAAGATACTCAAATGCATGCCCTCTTCCTCGAGGTCTTATATTTGCTTTTATAGACTAGTGTAAACAAATGAAGTGTGACAGAGAAGTATGCAGTCTAATCTGAAGCAACTCTAGCAGCAGTGCATCAGCAGCATCCTTTGGGAGAATATAACAAAACCTAGCACAGTACAGTATTAAGAGAGGTTTACTCATACAGAATGCAGCAGGAATGGAAATTAATTCACAGAACTGGAATTATAGGAAGAAATCTCACCAATTTAAGGGTATCTGTATACGAAGGATTTTAAGGCAAGTCTGGAATACCTATAACTAGAGAGATAAAGTTAGCCATATGTACTTTGTATGGACTGATACAATCCTAGACTCCTTTTCAGGAACATAGAATGTATAATATTGGGATTTGAGACTTCAAAACTGCTAGTAGTTTTCATTGCTTTTCAGTAATGAAGTTATTCCAGTTTCTTCTTTTGATTTTTCTGGGGGAGAAGCGTGGGGTACAGGCTTTTCAAGCCTTCCAGTTTCTTTTTTTAAACAAATAAAAACTTGCAAGTTAAAAATGGATAGATGTAAAATTATTTAATGATCACTTTCTGTTGCAGTGGCATTGCACCAGAAATACATTTTCAACTGCAGTGTTCGACATTGGGTTATTGCAACCCAGAGGATGCTTTCAGTTTAATTACAGTAATTGCACTTTTGTTTCCTTTGCCAGCTGGTGATGGAATTCTGTGGTGCTGGCTCCGTCACTGATCTGATCAAGAACACAAAAGGGAACACTTTGAAAGAGGAATGGATTGCATACATCTGCAGGGAGATTTTACGGGTACGTGTCCATGTCCAAAGTGAGCTTCTGTCGCTCTGAATGTCACCCGCTGGTTTGAATAGTCAATTTTTACACTTAAAAGACAAAACTTGTAAGATGACTCTTAAGATGTTATAGTTGCTTTACTGGCATAGACTAGAACTTCTTAGGTGCTTATAGATGTGAATGATTGTATGATGTATAATACGTAAGTGTTATTTACTGATCCCTAACTCCATTTAGTCTTACTTTTAACCCTGTTCTGCCCTTCCACAAAAATATAATTCCCTGTTTAATATTAATAGGCGCAAAGATGCATTTAAATTAGAATTACGTTTTCAATTAACAGAAATGAATGGCCTAATAAAGTCTGCAGAAGGGAATCTGTGTTATAAAAAGACATTTTATTAAGCACCCACTCAAACATAGCATCAGTTTTATTTTTCAATTTGCATGGTGTGTCTAGCATAAGTGAGGAGGTTCAAGTTTTTAGATTGGTAAGATAAGAGTTTGAATGTCATTGGCGTAATGGCATGCCTATGTTCCATAGTAGTGAGTTATGTCTTCCTGGTATGTAGTTCATCTATAGTTAATGCTGCCTTATTTCTGCAGTCGGTCTGTGATTACAAAGGAATAATTTTATTATTGTTTTCTTTGTTTAAAAATCACAAATTCTTTGATTAAAATTGCAGAGTGTTTAATTTAAAACCCCAATATCCACAATTAAAATGAAATGCCACTGTTTACATATATTAGGCTGTGCAAAGCTTCAATTGTTGATTCAATTCAGCGGAGATTCAGCTCAATTCGGCAGCCAAATCTTCGAATCCAAATTGAATCAGGAGACCCTCTAATTTCTCCAAATCGAATTGGAAACCTCCAAATCAATTTGGAGAGGTTTGATGATTCAGCCATAGACACAGTTTTAAATGTTTTTTTCTACATACCTCAAGGTACCAGGTGGCTCATACTAACACTGAGGTGGTGGGGCAGATGGAACATCCCATGTGGGGGGATCCCCCAGTGCTCTCAGTGGTGGACCCAGAAGCACTTCTGGTCCACTTCTGTGTCCTCCACCGAGCACACCGGGGCGGGGGGAGCCGGACACTGTGCTCTTGTGGGATGCTTCATCCACCCTGCCATCTCAGCATTCACAAGCCGCACCTGGTACGTCGAGGTATGTAGAAAAAACATTTAAAGCTGTTTCTATGACCAAATCGCTGATTCTCCAAATCAGCATCAGATCTTCACGTTCCGATTCGGCTGAATTGAATTGGGACAGTGATACAAATCAGTTAATCAAATTGGGTCGAATCTGAATCAAATACGGCCCACTTGGCACACTCCACATGTATATGTATCAATTGCACACAATGTTTTGCTGATATATTAACAATTTTAAAGCAATTGGGAAGACAACCAGTGTCTCAGTCACTATAATAAAACAAATCCTAAGTATCTATACATTTTGGTATTTGATTTTAGGTTTTTTATCGTGGAAAACCGGAGCTTCCCCTACCTTTGATCGTTAGGATGCAGATCCAGGCCCCTCGTGCCCTTGCTTATTTACAGTAAACACCACCATCTCCACCAACACTCTCAATTTGATATGCACAACAACAGGCATTAGTTTATCAGCTGTTGTACTGACATTTCTTTCAGTTTTGGGAAACCACAGCTACACAGACTCAGTTTAACTGAACTAGTAAGCGTTTTTCTTCAAACAGGCCTCCCTGTGAGTTGGAACCTAGCCACTGTTAGATGGGAAGGCTCAGTTTCTAGCTGGGTGTTGCATAAGCTCCTCTTCCTCTGTAGTCATACTTCGAGGGAGCTCTTTCTTGACCTGCAGGTCATAAGGCTTACTGAGAAGGTGAGGGGGAGGAAAGACCTACTTAGCATTTAATTCTGTCAATACCTTCATCTTGCCTCTGTAACGAGCAGGACCTAAGAAATATTGCTTAAGAATTTGAAGGCATGTTGCAATTTTATCACACCTTGGGTTTGATATTGCACAGCTGAAGTCAGTGGAGGCATTGCTGTTGACTTAAGTGTACCAAGAATCTATGGACAAGGGCCTAAAACTAGCAATAATGCAGTTAAGAATTGGTATGCAGTAAGGAATTTGCATGTCTATAAATTGTTCCATGGAGTCATCCCAAGCTAACAAGCGTAAAATGACTAATAACTGCCAGCAGTGATAGCAGAAATTATTTCCTTTTTAAAATATGAATGTCTAATATGAAACGTAACACCAACACAAAATTAGTTTTGAAAGTAATCCATATTTTATTGGAGTGGCGATATAGGTGGATATTACTTTTAATCTCTGAAATAGTAAATGGATGAAATAAAAATGCAGGTTGCAAAAAGAAACTAATGAACAAATAAAAAACTCACAACAGAAAGCTAGTTTACCTCTAGTCTTCAAGATGGGCTTTTAATATGAGCTATATCTCTATTAGTTTTATGTACGTGTTCTGGTACTTGTATTTGCATGGTTTTCTTTTAAATGAGGCTTTTTATTGCATCAGAACACCATTTATCGGACCAATATAACAAGAGGATTAGTATTTCAGTTCAAAGAGATGTGAAATACAGAGAGAGAGGGAGCAAGTGCCAAATTTTCAGTTATTTCTACCACACAGATGGCTCCCTAAGGCAAAAAACAGGTCCATAGATGGAAAAAAATAGCCATAGATATCAAGGTGTTGGGGTTAATACAGATTCCTGAGGAAACTGAATGTTTGACCTACTCCTCTATAGAATTTTTGGCTCTTCTTATTCATGGTATAAAACATCTACTGTGATGCACATAGCGAATAAGCGGGTGTTTCATTTTCATGGGATGTAATTCCAGACTGGAATGTGGGACATTATTTTGAATGTATAATAAGAAAAGGGTTTTGAAAGTCTTAATTCCAACTGTGAATCTCCCATTTTGCTAGCTAATTAGATGGGGAGGAATGTTACAAATTAATTCACTTTGAATTTGAGCTTTTCTAACCTATCACTGAATTTTCTAGGGTTTGAGTCATCTACACCAGCACAAAGTAATTCATCGGGACATTAAGGGTCAGAATGTATTGCTGACAGAAAATGCAGAAGTTAAACTAGGTAAGAATGGATGAGATGATCTGGAGAATGTAAGGAAGTCTGGAATTATTCTGACTCGAATATTGGAATGAAATTAGTAAGGACTGTGTAGCTGATTTGTCACTTTTCAGAATGGGGATAGATCTGGGCATCTGCTATATTTACTGTTGTGCTGGATTCATTAAAATGATCTTGAGTCTTGACGAAATACTATGTACTACTTTGTCAACAGGTGCTGGCTGAAAGCTAAGTCCAAAAAAATCACATGCACCTACTTTGCTGAGTTCCATTCCTAAATTTGGACTTATAATCTGGGTATCTTTGCACCCATACATGGATTTACATATTTATGCTCATTTCTGCATATGGCTCTAAGCTCTTTAAATAGAAAATCTTCAAGTACATATTTTTACTCTGGACCTATTGTAGTGTTTCCCATATCTCAGAAGCTATCTCTTGCACATAGCTGATATAGACAAAGAAATCTAACATTGCTTCAAATGTGCAATTGCAACCTTTGGACACCTAAGGAAATGGGTGTTCAAAGATCATGGCATCAGATCTGAAACCAAGCTCATGGCTTATCAGGCAGTTGTAACTCCCCCCTCCCCTTCCTCCATTTCAACCCCCCTTACTGTACAGAGCTGAGATGTGGGCAGCATACAGGAAATGCTTCAATTTGCTGGAGAAGTACCAGCAATGCTGCCTGCAGAAGATCCTTGGAATCCAATGGAAAGAGAAACATGCCAACATTAGTGTCCTTTTGCATGCAAGCATCAAGAGCATAGAGGTGATAATCATTGGACACCAACTTCACTTGATCAGCCACGTTATCCAGATATCTGGCTCAGGACTCCCAAAGCAAGTCTTATTCCCCAGCTCAGTCAAGATGTATGCTCAAGGGGAAGGCAGAGAAAGCCCTTCAAGGATGTCCTCAAAGCCACAGTGAAAAAATGCAACATTGACATCAGTTCATGGGAGGCTATCGCCCATGACTGTCCCAAGTGGAGGAAGAGCTTGCTGCAAGGATATCAGTACTTTGAAGCCTTATGACAATAGCAGGAGACGGAAAAGTGGGACAGCGGAAACAGCATTTTGTGGGCTGAACCAAGATCCCAGAGCCATCCACCCAGCATGGAAAAATGTGCCTGAGCTGCAACAGTCTTTTGACCCCAGTAGGCTTCATCACCCATCTCTGAGTCCACAGATAAGATGGTCATGGAAGATGGTCATCTTTGACTGCAAGGGATTGACGTTAGTGATGATTGTATGTCTTTTTCAGATTTAAGTTGAGAGATTTCATCACAATCCCATTGAACAATCATTCAATCGAAGAATCTTTAATTGTTTTAGTGTGTTTTCTCTTTGTTGGTGCCACGATCAACATATTGAAAAAAATTGAGTTGGAAGACTGGTTCTGCATTCCTTTTCCAGTGTTACAGTCACCCATCACAATAGTGCTGTTGTATGTATTCCCTCCCCACATCACTGTAATGAAGAAGACAACAGAGAAGACAGTTTGCTATTAAGTACAAATGACGTGAGGCTCAGTTGTTCAGCACCAGTATCTTAAAGCTTCCTTCTAGCAACTGTAATTTGTGCCACTGACATAAAGTGCCTTAAAGAGCTTAAGCAAGTGGAGAATCAGATTTAGTAGAGTTTTATTTTACTACTAAGTCCCTTACTTTATCCCAGAAAGGAAATTCCATATTAGATGATGGTAGAGCTGACTTATCCAGGTGTAGCCACTCTCACGAGGGGGTGCAGGTGTGTGGCTGTGGAGAGTACAAACAAGTCAGGTCTATGTATACACATGGGCATAAGAACTGCAATCTGTACTATAACCCACAAAACCCTGCATTGAAACCTGGTAACAGTTCAACTTAGCTGCCTGGGTCTGGTTTTCCTGGGCTTGGAGTGGCCTTGCTCCTCGCTCCGTAACCCTTCACAACCCAGGGTCAAGGGTTTCCACAGGTTTATGCTGGTGGAGGTTTCCACTCGAGGAAATTCTCTAGTGCAAATTTCCAGCCATTTGTAAATTGTGCAACACAGAGTAGACCAGAGAATCTGACCCATAGTGTTTTCTCATCAATTAAATTACAGTTGCTGTGCTCCTTTGTCTTCAGCTTTTAATTTTCTTGGTTGAATATATCTTGTCACTTCCACCAGTAGTATTAGTAAAAGGAGAATTTCCTTAATTCATGTGGAATCGTACAGAAAAAGCTGTGGTTTGTTTCCTGTTTCTAACCCTGTTTTCCAGTAGTGCTGGGGGTTGTGCTCTCTTCTCACTATACTGTGGCAATGAGGAACAGATGATTTGTTCCCAACAATACCAAAAGATCAGAGAGTCAAATTCATCCTCAGTAGAGCTCTACTGAAATCAATGCAGTTCAATTAAGGAAGGCTTCGGTCCAGTGTCTCTCTACTGAATGTACACAATGAATAGACAGTCTGCATGAACTCAGCCTGAGTTTGGATTGTTTTCCTTCTTCATACTTTTGAGCTGCAATGTATCTTTTAGTTTTGGTTCCCTGCCTTAAGATGACATATTGTTTTTTCTTTTTTGTTGCACAGTGGATTTTGGTGTCAGTGCTCAGCTTGACAGGACGGTAGGAAGAAGAAACACCTTCATTGGAACTCCTTATTGGATGGCCCCTGAGGTCATTGCTTGTGATGAAAATCCAGATGCTACTTACGACTTCAAGGTACCTAAAGAAGCATCTTCATATTTAGTATTTTTTTTTCTTTTAGATTGATGCTGTTAGCATTTGAATTTAGGATCGTGATGATGGACGTGATGAAGCTTGAGCTGAACATAAATGTCAGTTGGGTTACATCCCAGCACCAACAAGATGAATGGTCTGGAATTCGATTAAATATTTTGGCAGTTTCTCAAAGCTTGGAAGTGCAGAGGAAAGTGCAGAATCCTCTGCCTTTCACCCAACAGGTTCTGAGATGTCTGGTCTAAGGTGTTCTCTGTTGTGTTGTCCAAACACTTAAGTCTTTCCCCAGGCTCGAAGAGGTATGGAGGAGGTCCCCTATGTACTGTTTTATACTTATTTTCTGTGCTGTGTGCTTTCTTGTGTTTCTTTCTGGAGGGTACTATCACGACAAGAGGAAATCAGAGAGAAGTAGGAACTGGCAGGGACCTTCACAGATCATCTAGTCCAATCCCCTGCCTATGGTGAAATGGAAGTTTTAACTCCAAATTGCTATGTAGATGCTGCTTTCCTGATGCCCTTGGGAATGGTGCTATGTGGCATGCACCCATCCCAGGAGTAAAGCAGTGAAGCAGTTCTGGGGGTGTCCCGCTGTCACTCTAGCACTCTGTTTCCAACATGCTCAAAAACACCAGCAAGAAGAGTCCCCAGAGCAGCTCCACTGCCACATTTTTGGGTATGATGTGCAGCATGGGAGCAGGTGAGTGGGTATGCTTCTCAGTGGTGCTCCCCAGGGCAATCATTTACCCAGTCCCCTTTACTCTTGGACAGTCATTTACCCAATAAATCTCCCAAATTTCCACTTCAAAAACCTCACGTAAAACTACAAAGCCACTGAGAACACCCTGTAAGATGCTGGAGGGCAGGAAACAACTACAGGCAGACCTGTACAGATTGGACAAATGGGCAGAAAACAATAGATGCGATTTAACAAGGAGAAATGCTAAGTGCTGCACCTATGGAGGAAAAGTCCAGCATACCTACTGCCTGGGAAATGACCTAGTGGACTTCAAGATGAACATAAGTCATCAGCATGACAAAGTCATCAGCAAAGCTAGCTGCACTTTTATTGTGCATCAGCAGATGCATAACAAACAGATCCAAGGAGGTGATACTTCCCCTCTATCAGGTTCTGGTCAGACCGCACTTGGAATACTGCGTCCATTTTTGGGCGCCGCACTTCAAGAGGGATGTGGAGAACCTGGAGAGGGTCCAGAGAAGGGCCGCTTGTATGGTTAAGGGCTTGCAGGCCAAGCCCTACGAGGAGAGACTAGGGCACCTGGACCTCTTCAGCCTCCGCAAGAGAAGGTTGAGAGGCGACCTTG
>JAGPOW010001918.1:13999831-14015572 GCA_030014935.1 Caiman crocodilus | reverse complement strand
CTGCCTATAAATTCATCGTGGGGGTGCAGAAGGGAATTGGTGAGGTTTTACTCACCAAGATGCCCCTGGGGGTTACAAGAAATAATGGCCATAAGATAGCAGAGAGCAGATTTAGATTGGACATTAGGAAGAACTTCTTCACAATTCGAGTGGCCAAGGTCTGGAATGGGCTCCCAAGGGAGGTGGTGCTCTCCCCTGCCCTGGGGGTCTTCAAGGGGAGGTTAGATAAGAATCTGGCTGGGGTCATCTGAACCCAGCACTCTCTTTCCTGCCTATTCAGGGGGTTGGACTCAATGATCTGTTAAGGTCCCTTCTGATCCTAACATCTGTGAATCTATGATGCCATTAGTAAAATCAGAGAAGACAAGGACCCTGCCAATGTCTTGCTTCTCCAGTGACAGGGAAGTAGCTGGTTAATATATGCTCTGAACTGTGCGACTACCTGATGGTATTTCCAAAGGTATGCTGTGTTATCATTGTCCAAACTCGTGCTTTAGTTAGAAACAAACTTCAAACCACTCAGGTTGCAGTTCAAACAGAAGTCAGTGAGTTCTGGTAGTTGGAGTAAGTCAAGGCCCTAGTACTTTTTTCATGATCATGACTTGTTTTAACGTAAGGCAAGCTGTTCAGAGATGCATGTCTAGAACTTTCCACTAATTCTGGTTGCCTCACTTCATGGTGTTTAGCTCAAAGTGTTTAGGATCTGATTTTTAGCACAGCTGAACACTCTTTGCTTCTAAAATATGCTTTATCAACATTGCAGAAATCCCCTGAGATGTCTTAAACTAGGCAAAATTCATAGAAACTTAAAAATAAACCTAAAGCTTGTTGTGCCTCAGTTAGCTGATGCCACATCTCAGGAGGTCACTGGCTGAATTAGTGTTTGTAAACTACTTTGAGACTCTTTGATACAAGGCCACGCAGAAGAACAGACATTTATTAGACACACAGCATATGCAAACATTTCGGCAATCTGACACAACATTACAGCATTGATCCATGTTTATTTGACCCACTGGAAAAAATAAAGTAGAACGAAAAAGTCTTGAAAATATCATATGTTGAAGTCTGCCAGCCAGCACCTCAACTGATGGTTTTCTTGAGAGCAGCTGCCTAGCTTCAGAATTCCACCTTTTAGCCCAGAGGTGACTTGCCTGCAACGTGTGCCGGAAGTGGCACGGTCAGCCTCTGTGTACAACTCATGACAGATCAGGAAGGGAGCAGAGAGAAGAGCAACAGGTGGGGCAGGAGAGACGCTGGGATCAGTGCGCCCCTTGGGGCAGGGGGAGTGCAGGGATTAGGTTGCAGCATACCTGCCAAAACAGGTTGCCCCCCAGTGCTTTTGCCTATATAAATTGTTACCAGTAAACACACTTGCAAATAGTTTGACCTGCAATTATTCACTCCTCTATGGTTAACCACTACAGCATGCCTTCAGTTAAGGCTACCAGGCACTCTTTCATATAGGGTTCATTTAAGGAACATTCTTGACTTTTTAAGGAGTAACCCACAATATCTGCTTGTGGCATATTCTTGTGTAAGCATTTTAGCTCAGATTGCAAAGCTTTCTGGATGTTTTTCAGTGATTCTTTATGGAAGACATGCTGTGTGCCTACTGGCCGAGTAAAAAGGAGCAGCATAGAACTTAACTCCTTGCATATCTTTACACTAAAACAATGGCATTTCAAGGAATGGCTGCTTAAGTGGTGTGGGTTTGGCTTCACCAAAATGGGTACAGGGAACTGTAAGTTTTACAGTTCCTTGTATCCCTGAGGAAGAACATTCCCTCCAGCAAAAGATACTTTGCGTTTCTATCACCTTCTCTTGGAGATATCCAGTGTGGGAGAGCAGTTTTACTCTTTAGCTACCAGCATATAAGAACCCATTTCTCTCTTCCCCTAGCCCCAAACAGAGAGTACTGTTGATGCCCTGAAGTTAGTAGTTCTCCAGGCTTCACTGGCCCTTTTTAGCCAGCATGGCTCCTCTTCCCCCAAAAAACAAATCATATCTGCTTCTTGCCACTGCAGTCTCTTATCTGGCTCAGAACAGGTTTCCAACAGCTGAGACTAAGTGGTTCAATTGTAAGCCTGACTTTTCCCCTCGAAATGCTTTACATTTTCTGGCTTGCCGGCACTAGCAAGATACCCTGTCAAATTCTGTATTCCTCCTCCTGTCTGGAGAGGCTTAATTCCCATAAAGCAGTCAGTCACTGGAATGAGAAACAACAATAACACATCTTGGAATTCCACATTAAGAATCATGGGTTTATATCTTCATAGCCAGCTTCCTGTCCTCAGCAATCCCTGAAGTTCTTTTCTCCTTCCAAAATAACTAGGGCACTTAATATTCAGTAGAGTGATGAACAGTGGCAGGGATCAGAGTTCTTCCATTGTCCTCAAAGATCAAACCTTAGCAAACTAGATGTTTGGTCTCTGAAGCTGACATTAACAGGAGTTGTTTTGACTCTGGATGTAAAACAAAAGACTGATTGCCACTGACACTGAACTGCAAGATGTTTTCAGAGCCCATTGAAATGTGGGGGCCACTGGACTCTACTGCAGATGCAAGTGCACAGTATTACAGCTGATGCTCTAGATGCAAAGTGAAGGAAAATTGCAAATGACAGGTTTTTTAAAAGGATGCAAATCAGGTGTTGTTAGATTTGTTCAAATGGCTTAAGATGATAAATACAAAAACTGGAATAATATACAGTAAAAAGAGGAACCCACTAGTTTTCATCCATCAGGCAAAAAAAAGCCTCTGATCATTCTGTTTTCTTAGTTGAAGTGAGCTGACTCACATACAGAATGATACAGTAAATACCTTGCAAAAATAAATCACACCACAAAGGATGAATTTAAAACCCACACTGGTGAGGGTATTTTCTATTTCCTCCTAGCAGTTCCTCCTTTTTTGTTTATAAAGATCTTGTCAATATATACAGTATCCAGGGAAACCAAGGTCGTTTACCCTTCTAAAATGAGATAATGCAAATATATAAGCATGTTTTCTCTTTGCCAGGTGGACTTCCCTAACTTAAATACAATTTGAAAATCATTATAAATTGTGCATTTTCTGGTGAGCTGTTGCCATCCTTGCCAGACCTATGGAGAAGAGGATTTCTTTTTAAACTTCTTAAAGATTGTTTGTGGTTTCTGTCTTCTCTCTAGACTAGGGTGTCTTCCACATGCACTCTACTCATCCGTACTCTCTGACTCAATTTCCTCAGCATATTGCAATGAGCTTCTGAGTCAGGAAAAGGAAGCCTGCTGAAGGAATCTAAGGGCATATGTACATTGCCTTGGTACTTTACTAAGGAGAGCTGCAGTGAAGCATACTTTGCCAAAATCAAGGTGATGTAGCTAAATTAGTAGAGAGAGAGAGAGAGAGAGAGAGCGCTTATTGGCTTGCATCCAACACTGCATTAAGCCTGCTATATTATTTCCAATTTGAAAATAGCACTCATTCAACAGGTACAACGTGCCTTGCTCAGCAGTAGTATGGTACTGAGATGGTAGAGATACATCTTCACTTACCCAGCATTTTTTGGGTTCCATAGAATTGGTTGTCTCCTTTTAAGTTACTTGCCCAGCTATCTGATCACTCCCTGATATGAAGCTAACTCCAAAAACCTGCCTTGGACAGTGGAAAGCCTTCCTTTGCCCACTCTGTGGCCCTTGGGTTTTGCAGAGGTAGTTCGCAAGGTAAAAATGGAGGCGAGGAAGGACAAAAAGGTGTTTCAGGTATGTGACAGGGGAATGAGTAAAGGAAAATACAAGGGAGAGATGAAGGAAGGGGGGAAGCACAAGAGGAAAAGCAAATCAAGAAGGAGGAATTACACCATTGCTAGTAAGGTCAGAAGAATTCTATGCAAATACAAGGAGGCCAGCATTTGAAGACAATGTCTCATAAACAGCCACTGAGAACCTTACAGGAACATAGTTTTTAAGAGACAACATTAAAATATATCCCCAAGGTTTCCACTGAAAATTAGTTTGAGCTGCAGTTGAAACCCCATCTCTATGGGGAAAACAGTTTGTGCTGACTCATCAGGTTTCTGCAGGTACCACCGTATTATGTTGTTGACTTCTTATCTGCAACAGTTTTAATGTTTTGCGGTTGAAGGAGGCCTTTTAATTCACCTATATCACCAAAGTGACCTTGACTTCTTATTCTGATGCCTCGGGACAACCAAAAAAGCTGTTAAGTCATGGCCTGCCCAGAAAAGACCCAGTAGATGTGGGCCACTTCAGGAGCTGTCACAGGAGTGTGCGGGGAGGTGACTTTCATAATAACATTTGTGATCACTGGTTTCATATCAATGAGAAGAAGAAATTAACTTAATGGAGTACAGAGTAGAACTTACGTACCAAAAGGGGCCAGGCACTGAGGTGGTTGCCAATGGACTCTTCTTACTGGAGTGGATGACTGTACCTGAAAGTGCGCTCCACAGCAGTGCAGAGGAATCGATAGAAAAGCTCTTTGGCTTTGCTCTAGCTGAATCTCTTCCTGGTGCCAGCTGGCTACTGACCAACCTGGGAGATGCCTCTGAAGCTGTACTTCAGATGAAGGCACTGAAATTAGTCTGTGTTCTGTTTTTAATACAAATGGTGCTAGGTTATTAATCATAACAGCTCTACCTACGCAGTGTCTGGAATAATGCATTACCCAACGTTTGCCAAAAATAAATTGTACCCCGACTATTAAGGAAACTTGCCACTTTCTTTCTCTATCCATCTTTCTCTGCTGCACATGCACTCCCTTTTTTGCTTTCCCATCTTGTAATGAGTTAAGTATTTTCTCCTGTATATAAGGACTTGAAGTTGCTTGGAGATCTGGTGAAGGATCTAAAAGCTTAAGCAGAATGTTAATGACTTTACTCTCTAGCCCAGGCCTTTGGCTCGTAGCTGACAAATTATTTCTGGTGAGAAGCAAGAAATATGAATGTTGCTACTTGAAAATGGGAGTATCCCAAGAGAAGTGATACAAATATGATATCAAATGAACTTTCAAAAAAAATCCTCCCCCATTGCTCTAGATGTTGTGAAATAAAAGGGAAATTCACAGCTCGTATGTTTCTCAGCATGGTAAAAGTTTAGAAATAAAGTACATGGAGGTGTTTCTTTCTCAAAGAAATTTTGCTCTTTTATATCCTGTTAAATCAACCAGGTATACTTCAAAAGATAAAACAGGGGGAGGCCTCATATTTTTACTCTGTCCTAAGAAGCCCGTTTCCCATGGGTACTATATTGAACCCATTTATGTATAATCAAATTTTAACTAGGAAGCCTATCAATTGAGTATATAGATTTTGCTGAAGGTCAAAGTAATATGCTTAGGGTATGTATAATCCCTTCAGGTACCAAAGTAACCTGAAGTCTGTAATACTGAAGTCTTGCCAGGAAGAATTACAGGAGAGCCATGATGTTACAACTTGTTGTGATGCCCAGTCATTTGATGCAGTGCAGTGTTAAGTTAGTTGTCATTTAGAGGGCAGCTTTGTTCTGCCCTCAAGATTAGAGTGCAGCTGTTGGCCACTGGTGCATCTATTCAAGTCTGGCATGTTTCAGCTGTAACACAAAGGCATCTCTGAGAACTCTCCAGATTTCTACATAACCAGCTTTGTTGGGTCTCAGTCCAGTCCCTGTGGAAATCACTGATATTGGTATTTCATCTTCGTGTCCATACCACACACCCATTGCATACAGCTCTTCAGTCTTTGCAGCCTAAGCAGAGAAATTAAGGATTAAATGGACCTAAATTAGTTCCCTCTTCCCCCCAGCAGAGTCCTCTCCTAGTAAGGGATGAGATGTGTGTGAGTGAAAGAGACTGGGACTGAGCAGTACAGAGCTACTGCTGGAGTAGGATTTGGGACAAGCAAGAACCAAGATTAGACTTAGTGAAGTCTTAGCTTTAGCAAGCTGGTAAGAGTGACAGCATCCTGCTCAGTGCTTTTGTGGCTGACTCTTGAGAAAGGGACAGGGTTTCTTAGGGGCACGGCCAAACCTGGTTACCTCTTCCCAAGAGTGTGGGTAGTCCGATATACTGGTTTCTTTGTATGTGTTCCTTGCACGATTTGGACTTTTCCATCTCCTGAAATCCTTACCAGTGGGCGAACCAGACCAGCGATCAACCTGTGCCCAAAGGGGCATTTGGCATACACAGCTCTTCCCTCGTGTGGTCATTGATCCAAATCAGTCCACCTCCTTACTGTTTCTACCAGAGGGGTGGAAAAGGTGGTGATGCTTATAGAGAGCATGTCTGCAGATGGTCCCTAAATCCAAGCTATCCCCTGATATTTGAGGTCAGATTCAGTGCTGTTTCTGTACAGAGAAGTTGGGGAAAGCCTGCCTCTCAACAGAACCAAATGAAATTTCCTTTCCTGGGCCTTTTCTAGGAAAGGGTAGAAAAAGCAGCTGAAGCAGGAAGGATGCTTGGTCTGCACTTCCAGTTTTTACTGGTCTAAGTAGTCAGTGAAGAGTGAGGGGTTTTCCTGACTCTATCAGTAACTCCCTAATGAAGTTGCAATTATACCAACCTACAGATCTTGTACCTTAGAACTGTTATTGCTTGCCAAACCAGTACTGCATAAGCACTTCTGACCCAGCCGCAGCTACAGCCAGGAAGATTTGCAACATTAACTGTGTTGATACAGATGAAGCAGAAATATAGTTTACTGCAGACAAGTCTGGGGAGATCCGAGTGCCCATATCTGGCCCTACTGCTGACCTCAAGTGACCCCTTTCCCTTAGTCTCCCCATCTGTGAAACAGGAACAGTTATGCTGTATTTTCTCACCTACAACACGCCATTCCAATCCCCCCCCAAAATACAGTTGCTACAACTTGGAGGTGTGCGTTACAGCCAAGGAAAGATGGTAACAACAACAATGTTTGTATTTAAGTCTCTGTCAGGGGGAAGCAAAAGTAAAGCTGCACCTGTTGCAGGCAAGGCTCCCTAGCTACTAGCTGTGGATACTTCCACTTCCCCTCCCTGCTTTCTGCAGCCCCCGTCCAAAGGTGCTCAAAGGAAGATCTTTCTTCTTCATTTCGGCTTTCAAAACAAAATGTGTATTTTATTTGGTAGTGTGTTGTATGTGAGAAAATATGGCATGATGCTGACTCATCAGAGCTATGAGGATTAAAAAACAATGATAGATATGCATGAGGATTTCAGTTATGACTATAAGCATTCCATGAATCTGTATGATCTGGCCTGCAGATCAGTATGATCTGTTTTGCAGGTTTTAAGTCCATCCTAAGGACATTTCCTACTTAAAAGCCATGAAAGTTTTTCCTGAGTTACAGCTTCTGGTTTTGTCAATAGAAAAGCTTAATTAATGGGGTTTCCAACTCGGCCTCTTTCACAAACATAAAAAATTCTAATAAAAATGTTTCAGATATTGTAAAATAATAAAAGGGGTTCAGACAACACTGCAGAGGTTGGTATGAGTTGAACAATATAGGGAAAAAGAATAGCCTTGCCCTCTCCCAGAGTGCGAGAGAGAGAGAAAGAGAGAATCTGTAGAGATTTGTGGGAGCACATTTGTATCTCATTGACTTCCTATTTGATGTCAGTACCTCTGTCTGGACAGTCCAGCTGTGCTTTGTATCTGCATGGCCCATTACTGCCTTGGTCCAGTAAAGTTGCATGTAGAGGTTCACATGAGTTTGAAGCTGTCGCAAGCTGGAAGTGAGGGAAACAAGTCGGAACAGAATTGCCCAGCAAGGCTGCTGAACTACTGTGCACCTGTGGGTTTGATTTTTACACTTGAAAGATTTATTCATTTATTATTGAAAGAGGATCATATTGGATTATGTGGCTTTGGATTTGCTGATCTCATTGCCGGCAATTTGTTTTTCAGTCATTCAGAAAAAATAACTCGAGTGGGAGGGAAACCCTTGTTCCAAAGCACAAAAAACGAAAGCTTCTGATCTGGGAGTTCAAGGACTTATGATTTGAAGCACGATATGGATTTTTTGTGTTGGAAACCTTTCCCATGGAGTGCCATGCAGTACCTCTTAGCTAACTGTACATCATACTACAGTTCTGATGTGCTGGATATTTCCCTATGTTGTGTGTTCTCTGTTTCAGAGTGACTTATGGTCTTTGGGGATAACAGCCATAGAGATGGCAGAAGGCGCTCCTCGTAAGTAGATGCACTGCCTTGCTTTCACTGTTGTTGTATTGACTTCTGTTGCTGTTTGCATGTACCCATAAACAACACGCCAGAAATCCCACCCCAAACCTCGAGAGGAAGCCAAGGGTAATAGTAGGGAAAAAATTCTAGATGCCATAATAAGCCATGGTGTTTCAGTGAATAGTGCACTGAATTGCATTGGGTCTCCATTTCTCCAAACAAAATGGGGTATGAATGATCTGTGGAAAGGATGGATTACTAATAACACCATTATTTTAAAGAACTTCCTTGTGATGTATATAACCAGGCACTGGATTTAGCTGATGCATTTAAGTGGCTCATAAGCTTGGTAAGAATCCTGTGGACCTTATGCTAGGACCTGCAGAGAGCCCAGAGACACCAGTATCGCTTCAGTGGACAACACATGCTCTCCATTCAGTCCCACCTGATGTTTATATATGTTCTATCCTTGAAATGCTCATTCCTTGTTATTCTCCCTGGTGTATCTAATGCTCTTGTACTTTCAGCTCTTTGTGACATGCATCCCATGAGAGCTCTGTTCCTCATTCCCCGGAACCCAGCCCCTAGACTGAAATCAAAGAAGTGGTAAGTCTTCCAAACTGAAATTCTGATGCTGGAAGGTGTGTGTTTGTAGAGGTTATAACTTATTTTTATTAGTAGTATTAACAATTCTTTATATAGGTTTAAGGGCCTGGTCCTGTTCCTACTGAAGTCCTTAGCAAAATATCAATGAGCCCAAGACTGAGCTTTGAGCTCCTAAGAAAAGGAAGTTTTGATCTCTACATTGTGAGGTGGAGATGCAAGTTGACTTGGAGAGTGAAAGGTTGGGAAGGAGGGAGGGGAAAAACTCACTCCTGTTCCCATTTCATAAATGTTGCCATTGGATTTCTGAAGAAGTTTAAGCAGCCTGAAGCCATGTGATGCTTCACTTGGCTCCCACTTCTTCCCAGCGAAGTTCTGTTTTCAAGTGGAAACATTTAGACATGCCAGAAAGGGATAGTTTATCTTGAAGGCTCAGGAATGTGGAGCTCTGAACTTAGTTTGGGATTTATTTTAAAATTTTGGAGGAAAGAAAATGTAAAAGTATTTTGAAGAAAACCAGGAAGAGTAAAAAAAAAAATAAATAAATAAATAAAAATAAAAACAACCCCCAAAAACCCTCTTCTTTAAAAAAAAAAAAAGGGGGGTGTGGGGGGGAGAGAGGAGGAAAAGAAATAAAAAGAAGAATCCCTGAAGCCCAGCAGGTGCTGTGCACTGGACTTTAATTTGCATAGTTTGCTCCTTCCAGACTCAGTAGTGGGTTAGCCCTAACAGACCAGCAGAATTCTTCCACTTCATGTTAAAATATTGAGCGCCAGGCATGTGGTGAGAGTGTTGTCTTGATGCCTGAAATTCTGCTGCTTCATGTCTGAAGACGTAGTCAAAAGGGAAGAATAGTTTGAGATGGGTTTTGAAGAGAAATGAGGTCAAAATGGCAGGAATACCAGAGTGTTTTCTGTGCTGCAGAGGGCAGAGATCACAATTCCTTGCTGCACATGAGTTTGAAACAAGAACATCTGAATAATCTCAAGCCCCCTGAAAGGTGCACATAGGTTATTGAGTTTTGCCAGCTGAATCGTCAACTAATTGGACCTTAATATAATGCCCGTACAAGGTGGATTTTTTTTTTATTCCTCTGAAACTAGCCACAGTAGCTAGAAGTCTTGACAGAGATGTTGGAACTATATGAGCTACATACCCTTTGCACAGCTGCCTTTTGATACTTGTAGCTCTCTTGGCCCAGAATGCAGTCCTGACATGCACTTTCTGAGGTGCTGCCAATCTCTCAGTTCACTTTTCTTGGAATTAGCTGCGATGATACAAAGCTGATTGTAGGATGTTAGCAAGGGGGGTTATTTTTCATAATGCATTGTTTATTCATCAAAGGCAATCTGAGCCTCTGAACAGAAGGCAGGCAGATGAATGAAGAAAGCTCTGAACAAAAACATTTTCCCCTTTATAGTGAAATAGGATTGAAGTAGGAGTTTTATTTTGTTCAATGTTCTGATAAGTCATAATCTCTGTCCCTGGAGTATTTTAATTCATGTTGCACAAATGAGACTTGTTAGACACAAACCTTCCCTCCTATTCCAGCTAATATCTCCGTGTTTATGAATCTCAACTCTCCCTGCTTTTGAAGTCAGAAATTTGGAACAGATGTAGTAATTGTGCATCTCATGAGTAGGGAAGATCTTGAACCAACACTGAAGGTCTAAATGTCTCCAGACCATGGGCTGTTGACAAATTTGCAGCCACCTCATATCTCACGTATCCCCCCACATTGCTTATGAACACCTCTGTCCTGAGCCTTGGCAGCTCTGACATGACACTCTGGAATCTTGATCTCATTTCTGGATCCTTATGGTTAGATTAAAATACTGTTTCTGTAATACTGCAATGTCTTTTTGCTGTTGTTTTCTCTTCCTGACAACATTAATACCTGTAGCCTCTGTTTCTTAAAGAGAAGACTAGGGTTATGTTTAGACTCAAGTCTGGCAGCAGGCAGCAGCTGCCATCATATAAAAGGCAATAAAAAGTAATTCTACAAATATGTCAAGAGTAAGACCAAAGAAGCCATAGGTCCTCCATGGAATGCAGAAGGGAATCTAGTTATAGATGATGCAGAAAAGGCTGAACTACTTAATGCCTTCTTTTTACTTCAGCCTTCACAAACAGGGGTAGCTACCAGATAAGTGCAATTGCCGATAATGTTAGGTACAGAAGGAGACAAACAGCCCAGAGTAATGACAGAACAGGTTAGGGATAACTTAAAGAAGCTAGATACCTTCATGTTGGCAGGGCTGGATGGGGTGCCCCCTAGGGTACTGAAGGAATTCACTACAATAATTTTGAAGCCATTTGTTATTCTCTTTGGGAACTTGTGGAGGTCAGGTAAGTTCCCAGATGATTGGAAAAGGGCAAATATAGTGCCCATATTTACAGACTAATCAGTCTGACCTCAATACCTTGAAAGATCATGGAGTAGGTCCTGGAGGAATCTAGTGTGAAGCAGCTAGAGGAAAACAAGGTGATTCGGAACAACCACATGGATTCACCAAGGGCAAGTTATACCTGACCAACCGGATTTCCTTCTATGATAAGGTGACGGGCTCTATGGATGTGGGGAGAACAGTGGGATGTGATATACCTTGACTTTACCAAAGCTTGTGACACACTCTCTCTCAACATTCTCATTAACAAGCTAGGGAAATACAGACTAGGCAAAAGTATTGCAAGGTGAATGCAAAACTGGTTGGACCATTACGTTCAACGCAGTCATCAATGGCTCAGTGTCTAGTTTGGAGAAGGTATCAAATGGGGTTCCCTTGGGTTCTGTCCTGGGTCTGGTGTTGCTTAGTATCATCATTAATGATCTGGGGAATGGGATTGACTGCACACTTAGCAAATCTGCAGGACTCAGAGTTGGGTGTCAGCAAAATGAGGTGTGCTCTGAAAGGACTACTCCACATGGAACCCTACATATGCTTAGCTGTATGTGTTTTTCAAGTATTCAGTTTAGAAAAATTCTATTTTGAAGGCTGTTTCTGGCCTGAGTGTGTAGTTTTTGCCCTCTGACTAGATCACAGAGGTCTGAGAAATGGACTGGAGGAAGCTCGAAGCTATACGCATTTTTTTCAAGGTTTCCTGTTGAATTTGAAATTCAGGTGAGGTTTGTGGATAGATTTCCGTAGGTTCATGCTTCTGGATTCAGCTCAGAGCTGAATGACTTTGAAACATCATAATCTGAAGGGTTTAACTATGTTTTCACCGTAAAACTTAAGTACAAGTCAATAATTTTGACTAAAATTCTGATGTAATACTGGAGCCCAGTCAGTGATGAGCTATGGGTACACAACCCCACAAAGATTTTTGTCCAGTCTGCTGGGATGCAGGTTCTGGACAAATGCTCAAATGTGAACTCTTTCACAAGCACTTATATCACAAGAGAAAACCTCAGATGAGCTTCACTCTCATTTCTGTGCTTTCCTGCCTCAAGGTAAGTAACATTAAGTGGGCTTAGGACTGTCAGCCTCGCCATATGCCACTATATTCAACCCCATTAAAGCACTAGTGTGAAGATCATTTTTTCCACAGGAAAAAATATGGTTGAAAAGCCCTTGATGGCTGAAGATGAAGTCAGTGAAATGCCAGTGATAAGTGGCAGAGGATTTGGAATCTAGCCTGCTGTCCCTAACAAAAACACTGTTTTCTTGCTGAATCCCTGCACCTGTTTTTTAAATAGTCCTATTCCTATTTGGAATTAAAAGCTGGTTCCTTATAATTTTCTATCTTCTGGTTAAAATCAGCATGAAATGGGAGATTAAATTTCTTCCTCTGAATTTCATAAGCAAATAGAGCTTGACATTTTTGTGCTGTTTGTTTCCATAAACAGTTCATTCCCCCACTAAGAAATGACAAACCTCTCTTTGTTACTGCTAATAGTGGTATTTGCACTGGTTAGGGCACTTTACAGCCAAACATCTTAAAAGGCTTTGCAAACATTTATTCAAGCCACACAGCCCCACGAGCTGGGGAAGTAGCAGTGTCAGTGTTTATATACAGAGGGGAGCTGAGTGACTTGTCCTAAGGTGTCCTAGTGAATCGGAGCCAGACCCATCAACATAAACAACACCCATGCTTTTCCTCTGCAGTGCAGACTTCCAGTGTTTGCTTGTGCCATTCAAGCAGCCCTAGCTACCCAGGAGCAAGTATTGCACTGTACTACAGTGAGCTCCAGGAGATATTCTGGCTCTGAGCAGTGATGGGCAGAATGGCTGTTGTGTTGCCCTTTTGGAAGGGTTCAGCCATGCAGCCAGCTACCTCTCTGCTGAAGCAGGTCCTCTCTTCTTTTGGAGAAATTGATAACGGGAAGCCCCAAGTCATGAGCAAGCTTTGTGCACTCGCACAAAGTGGCCGTGCCTTTTCCCTATGCCCTCTTGTAAACTACATTCTAGCCCTTGAAAACCATTTTAATTTGTAAAAGGTGCTGGCGCTTCTTGGCAGGCCTGAGGCATATCTACCACGAATAATACACAAGGGTTGCAGACATATGGGCTCAACTGTTCTGGCATCACTTGACTGCATTATTGCGTGTCTGTGACTGAATAAGCACCAGCAGCTGGCAGCTGTTGTTATACTGTGCTCTCCCTTTCAACACAGTGAGGGCTTACTTTAGCCAGAGCACGATGAGGCTCAGATAAGGAACTCTTGAATCAAGACTCCTGAATATCATTTTGCTCTTTGTTTGTCATTGTCTGGGAGCGTCACCGTGGATAAAAGGGCATGTTGATGTGCTCAAATACAGTCCTGCATGTTATTTTAGTCATTTGTAACAACAACATTCATCTGCTCCTGTTATTTGCTGTTCCTTCATCAAGGAAGCAGTAGGTGTTGCCAGGTATAGTTCCAGCTATGTGATTGCTCCGTCTTTCATTGTGAATGCAACCATCCTTTCTGACGGTCCTTTTTTCTTATCCCCTCTTCCACAGGAGATAGGGGAAAGAGGAAAGGAGAGTAAACATGGGGAAAGCCTACTGGTGGACTGGTTAAATTACAGACGGCCCCCAGGTGATGCCTGCTGGGCCTGCTTCTGTTGATCTGCCTTCAGTTGAGAACTCAGTGCCCCTTTTTTGACCTCAGGTGGAGTCTTCTTGAGAGAGTGAAAAGAAAACGGATCAAAGCAGGGAGGCGTGAATTCTGGTGGTTTTAAGTACCGACTATTCCTAGTATTTACTAAATTAATCTCTGTAAACTCAAGCAAGTCACTTACCTTCCCTGTCTCATTTCCTGCTTGGTAAGATAGATTTAATTAATTAGAGTTGTGCCAGAAGCATCTGTTTTGCTTCTGGTTATTTTGTGCAAGCAAGATCAGGTTTTTCTTTCCCCTTGATTCTCACTGGGTTCACTTGCCCATGGTACCACCTTCCTTTCTGCAGCTGAAAGTTCTCAAAGTGAAAATCACGTGAATCTCATGCATTGCATGAGGCTTGCTGTTGGAAACGTGCAAAACTGAGGGCCAAGCTCTTTGCTTGATTTTAAACTCCTTGACTTCACTTGTTACACCAGCACATATTGGCCCTGAAAAATGTGCATGGGTTATGTGTTGAGCCATAAATTGCTGTGTTACGATGGCACATAGTTATTCTCATGCCTTGTATTTTCTTGAGTACCTAGAGTATCAGTTTAACCTGCTATTTACAGTTCTCATAGCAGTTCCCAGAAGAGGGTAGGCATTCCATTATGGATGTAGTTGGTTGCGTTGGTCTTAAGTAGAAAGCAGGGTACATTTGCACCTTGTAGACTGACTAATGTAAAGAGAGAAAGTGTATAAATGAGCTTCTGATCACTCATCAGGTGCTGTTAAAGGCTGTGCAAGGAATGTTTTATAAGAAGGAGAGATTTGACTACAAGGGCAGAGGAGAGGGGGTGCTAGAACAGTGCTGGGAGGCGCAAAACAGAAACCATATTAAAAACAAGAAGTCGCAAAAGCTAATCCAGGTAATGGGATAAGAATCCATAGTCCCTGTTCAAGCCATAATTTACACAGTCTAGTCTGTGGATGATTTCTTGTTCTACAAGTTCCCATTCAGATGAGTTTTTAAAGGTTTGCTACCTAAAAACAGCAACCCTGGGGTCAGTGATGGAGTATCCAGGGAAGCTAGTGATGTGCCACAGGCCTGTGTTTGTCTACAGCCAAAGTCAGATCGGTGTTCATTCATTCTTTCACATAGGTGTCACCCACTCTGTCTAGTGTAGATGGCAGAGGCATACTGTAAAAGCAGGTGATGGTGTATATGATATTGCTAGCTGCAAGTGAACGAACCTCATGTTACAATCCATGTTGTTTGTCCAGCGATTGTGGTTTATATCAGTGCTGAGGGACAGAAGGCATCTGGGTCTGTTGCTAGGCCTGATGCCTCAATGAGACTGGGAATTAGATATACCTGTTGCTGATCTCCAGGTTGCTGTTGTTCTTGGTGGAGAAACCTTTAAAATCTCCTCTAAAATGCTGAAGTTTATTGCCTTAAGAGCAAAAATCAGGTGAGAGTAACAAGGTTTGAGGCATTCCCCATCCTGCCCCACCCTGAAAGAAGCCCAAATCCAGGCCTGGCTGGGTAGCTTCATAACTAGGCATGTACATTTCACTACAAGCACATGCATATGTATGGGAAATGCATGCACAGATTATCTTGCTCAAGCTGACACAAAGGGAGGCTACTTTTTAACTGCTGTTGTTTGAAGGGAGTCTCTTACTTAGACTGGCAATGCAACACATGCTTTTGATTTACAGCAGAAATCATCAGAACATAATCTGTTCCCCTGATGTTTGTACTTTGGAGAAAATATGTCATTTGCCTTCTGACTTTTTGTAGCAGAAGCCAGTGGCATATAGTGCCAATACTTAACTAATTTGCATGTGTATCTCAAAATACGTGCCCCACATGTAACCAAACTGATTAAAACAGAAGTTGCTAATCCAGGGGAATGCACGGGAACACAAATGAACAAATTACTGGTGACAGGGATAAATTGCCTATTGTT
>JAGPOW010001918.1:13979809-13999731 GCA_030014935.1 Caiman crocodilus | reverse complement strand
AACCCTCCAGCCACTGTTGTTGTTCAGGCTGAGCCCAGCACATATGCAGCCTTGCTAGTTTGGAGCAGAAGTGGCACTGGAATGCCCCAGTACAGTGGGGACAGCAGCAGTGGCAGGGAAGAGAGGGAGTTTTTATTTAGTTTGGCAGCTTAAAGTCCCCAGCTGCTACTGCCATGGTGAGGTCTGCACATCTTGGTGGGGTGGAGAGGTATCTGGGAGAAGAGAATACAGTCACTCCTGCAGCACCTGTCACTGCTCCCATACCCATCTTTGCAAAATTCTGGATCAGCTTCTACTTGCCACCGAATCTAGGCGTTTGGTATAAGCTCCTGTTTCCAGTTGTTCTTGGTGTTCAGGATAGCAGACAGTCACAGTTTGGGGTTACAGAGGTTCCCTGTAATGATCTAAGCCCCCACCCTACAACTAGGCATCTCCCTGTCATTGGAACACCACATAAACAAAGGGGATTGCTCGCATAGCTCCAACTGCAGCGCCATAGTCCCCCTCTCATAAAAGACCTGCAGAACAAAATCCTGTTTAGAATGGGGCCGGCTAGTGCTTCACCTGGCCTGTTCACTCTCGAAGACAGCAAGACATTCTTTTCTTGAATACAAGGCAAGGTGGGGGCACTTGCTCGTTAATATATCTAGAGGCGGGATTTAATTGGATCTGGTTGAGTGTTTTATTTTCTCATCTCAATTTGTATGGATTAATATTTAAAAGATAAAGCATGTTTAGTCTGGCAGTTTAAAAACAAAATCCCCAAAAGCTTATTGTTTTACCTCTCAATGCAATTCTGTAATATCTGTTGGCTTCTGACATTTAATTTACGTTAATTTTCCTATTTGCTAAAATAACTCTCGTTCTAGTGGTCTGTCAACATCTTTCTTGTAAATCCCTGTTCTCTTGGGTTTACAATGTGGCAAAAATTGTTCCAGGCCAACTTTTGATATGCAAAATCTGAAGCCAAGAGAAATTTGTTTACTAAGATTTGGGTGGAATTGCTTTGGCTGGGGTTTAGTTTAACTGTTTGTAGGAAGGCAGGGAAGGGAGAACAGATGACTTCACTTAACTTTTCCACCCAACCAGTACTCCTAGAGTGGCATGCCATTCATTTTGATCTGTGAGCACCCAAAGGTTGAAACATACTTGCTGGTACAGCACATTTCATGAACATACTATAGCTAAGTAGTGATGCCCTGTAAGTCTAAGCACACTATGAGAGTGAAATAGCTAAGAAAAACAAGAGTTAATAAGAGATTCTACACAACTAAAAAACAATTAAAGATCCACATAATATCAGTTGGTAACATGCAAGCAGCCACTTACCCAGAAATATGTTACCTTAAATAAAATGTACCATCATTGTAAAATAGAGTTAAAGAGGAAATAGTCCATTAGAAAAGTATAGCTGTACCTAAAAATGTCGAACCTACTATTGCAACCCCTGAATATTGGGAGGTTAAATAAGGTGAAGTGTTTCTTTGCAAAAGGACTGTAGGTTGGGTATTTGAAAGAACAGTCTAAGAAGTAAGGTTAAATACTGGAACAGATTATTTAGCAAAGTTGTGGAATCCCCATTGTGGGAAACTTTTGAAAAACCGGTCAGACAGACATTTGACTGGGATGGATTACACAGGGAGGATCCTGTCTGAAGTTGGGGGTTGAACTAGGTGACTTCAGACCTTATGGCCCCGATTTTCTACAGTTCTTTTGTTTGATGCTTTTTACAACCCGTTGTATGCAGTCAGTTTGACAGGAATGTCAGTGGTGGGTTCCATTCTCCAGGCTTTTGGAAGAGGTATTTACTGGTCACCTACAAAGCTGAAATTGGAGAGGCAGGTGGCAACAGTGTGCACAGAAAGTGAAGGTGAGAGGAGACTGAGGAATGACATGTGGTAGTCTTGCTCAAATACCTCAAGTAACTTCCACTAAAGAGCAGAAAGAAGAATTTCAGGCAACACTGGGGACAGACAGAAGTTATATTGGTCATGTGATCCGCCCCCTGAAAGCACTTTACAGTTCTGCCATGACGCATGACTGCAGGGTGCTTTAAAAGTGGCCAATCGCATGACAAATTAACCTCATCAAATGAGGGATTAGTTGAAGGTGCTCCACTTTGGAGCATGTTAAGGAACTTCTGTTCCCTAG
Source organism: Caiman crocodilus (assembly GCA_030014935.1). Classification (NCBI taxonomy): domain Eukaryota; kingdom Metazoa; phylum Chordata; order Crocodylia; family Alligatoridae; genus Caiman; species Caiman crocodilus. The sequence continues at coordinate 13,997,580 of JAGPOW010001918.1, read as the reverse complement.
GGTCAAGCGATCATGAAATTGGGGCTGGGCTGATGCAGCTGGGGGGGGTGGGGGCTGGTAGGCTCCAAAGTGGAGTTTGAATTCCCCCCCAACCTGTTGATGGGGTGCCGGGGGGGGTGTCATTCTAACTCATGGCACTTTATGTAAAGTGCTGTGAGTTAGTGGGGGGCCTTTGCATCTGTCCACACTTATTGTTTAAACAGTGTATTGAAAATTAGTCAGGTGCAAAAAAAATTTAAGCTGACAGGATCCTTTTAATTACCCTGATATTCCTGATACTCTCCTTTTTTCCCCACTTGAGTGTAATTACAGTCCTGTGTAAAATACTTTTTCTGTGCATTCTTTTCTCTTGGTAGGTCTAAGAAATTCCAGTCATTCATTGAAAGCTGCCTCGTGAAGAACCACAGTCAGAGGCCAACAACTGAACAGCTGATGAAACATCCATTCATCAGAGATCAGCCTAATGAAAGGCAGGTTCGCATCCAGCTCAAGGACCATATTGACAGGACTAAAAAGAAGCGTGGAGAGAAAGGTTAGTAGCAATGCAGGATTATGAATCTATTATGTATATTGAGATATAGAGCTGAGAACATCAATTGCAACCCAACTCTTCCCCCTCCACAACCCTACAGGTTAAACACTGTAAAAGCACATGAGAAAAAGAATAGAAACAAAAAAGCCCAGTAGAGAAATTCTGTCCCCCAAAAAGCTTCCAATCTATAGCTTATTTCCATATCAGCATCAGTGCAAGTCTTGCCCCAACTTAACTCTCACTCACAGAAATCTGTCTCAGGTTGAATGGTGTTAAGTTCCAGCCAGGTCGCCTATCAGAGGTGGTGTTGATGCTCCCTTGGGCCTATAATGCTGTGAGGATGCAACAGCTAAAGGTAAAACAATCTGCTGTCTGCTAATCCAGTCAGTTTGTGGAGCCCAAGTATTGGTTCACTGTGTGGCTGTTCTCACTCAAGGTAGCTGGAGTTCTGTCGCTGAAGCTAACTGTTATGGGTGCATCAATAAAAGATTTTTGTGGCTGATAACAATAGCTGATTCTTAATCAGCCATATCGGTCGATGCCAGTCTGATAACTGATTTACTTTAACATGCATTTTAAAGTACTGACATACGTAAACCCTTTTTTTTGGGTGCTTCAGCAGCCTCCTGCATCACATGTATCAATGCCCTAGCACTTAAAAATATCAGTGGGGGTGCTTGAACTAAAGCTTGTTGATTGAGCTTTAGTTCAAGCACTGCTACCACTGTGCTGACTCTTTTTAAGTGGAGCAGAGCTGAGCAGGCCAAGGATGGTTGCAGGCTGCCTGCTGTAAACTCAAGACTTTCCACCTTGCTGTTCATGTCCCAGGAGCCCTGTGTTGGCCATGCACCCCTTGCCTGCCTGGCAGTGGGGGGTACACCTCACTACCCCCACTGTTGCTGAGTAGGCAGGGGCATGCAGCCAGTGTGGGACTCCTGAGGGAAAGGCAGCAGAGCAGAGTCCCAAGCCCACAGTGAGTAGTCCGCATCCATCCCATGCACAAATCTGAAGGAATGCATGCCCCCCCATGCCCTCTGGATGAGCTGCCCATAGTTCTATCCTGCTCCCAACCCCGGCCCTGGGTCCCATGCACTGCCCTAGCTGGGCAGCGTTCCCAGGCCCCACTCCACTCCCCCCACTCACCATGGAGGACTATCTTGCCCCTTTCCTCTCCACATCCCTTCCCCTCCATAGACTTACCTGCAGGGATCTGCTCTCCATGCTGCTCAGATGTATGCCTGGCCACGTGCATGCGTTCAGCCACACGTGCACACAGTGCCCCCTGCATCTCACTCTCAGCAGCCCCAAGCAGAACCCCTTGCAGGCTAGAATGCTTTTTACTTGCAAGGGGAAACCTGCCATTTCCCGAGGGAACTCGGATATCCGGGGCTGTGGCCCCTTGCAGGAGAGGGAACCCAGGTGTCCAGGGCCCTGGCCAGAAGGCATAATTATTGGTAAACATTACCAGCTACAATGGTCAAAAAAAGCAGACAGCCAATGATGTCATTTCCCCCTTTTATCGGTACCAATCCGATAGGCCAGGTGTCTGGCTGCCAGGGGTACACTACTCCATTTCCAGCTGCCAGGGGTACACTGATCCAAAAAGGTTGAAAATCCCTGCCATGTGCACAGATATATTGGTTGCCTCTCTACTAACTGTTTGAGTAAAGGCCCTAAGTTTGAGTAAAGAGCCTTGCTGAGTTGCTGTTAGGTTTGTGCTACTTGGAACCTGTCTGCTTGCAGTCTGAGCTCCAGTTTAACTCGATCAACTTAACTCAGCTGAGTGGGGAGCTGACTCAAATAAGTGAGTGAAGCCCTCCAGTGTAGACTCTGTACTTGATGTTAAAGGGGATGTACCATATTTACTCAAATGCAAAATTACATTTTTTTCTCTAATTGGCACGGGAGAAGCCTCTTGTCTCACATTTGCATACAACGAAACCTCATTAAATACATTGGCTGTCATTAAGCTGCTGCCAAAAGCAGCATGTGGTCAGTAATGGAAACCATCTATGAAGTTGATTAAATGTAGTCAACACTGAGCACAACTGGAACACACGAGCCATATTGGGCAAGGATGCTAATGGGAACCTACCCCAAGGATAGATTGGTGCCGCCCACCTAAATAAGGTGTATGGTAGTGCCCATTACACGCAGTCCCCCTTGGCACTGACTCTTTCAAGTTATGGTGAGCCAAAATATTTCATACATTTTGACTTTCTCTTCACTCCCACAACTGAGATGTGCCTTTCTCTCCCATGTCCAGTGATTCCTGTTTATCACCAGCCTTAAATGTGCAACAAACAGGTGCCCAAACAGTTCACCCAGAATCCTGTTGCATATAGTTATCGTTGCTCTGATCTCAATGAGATGAAGTTGGACCAGGTTACCTTACACTTCATCTGCATATAAATTTTTGGAGGATCCCTGGATTTGTGACATGAACACCTGGTTCCAGTCATGAGTGGGGGGTATCTGGAATACACACGCATACTGACCAGTGCTGACCTGTGGGGTCACCATGGCTGCTTTTGACTCTGGTGGGGCCCAGCTCAATGAACTGTGTGGTAAATCATGAGTCTTTTGGTGTTGGACTACTATCACGCATATAGTTTGTACCATACACGCAGTCCTCGGACTTACAACACAGTTGGTTCCTGAAAACCACTTCTTAAGTCGAAACGTTGCAACTCAGAACCAATTTTCTCATAAGAAACAATGTTATGAATGGGGGATTGGTTCCTGAACCAAGGCCCAATACCCATAACCCAAAATGGTGTACTCTAGCAATTATAGATGAGTAATATAGCTACATTAATGTATTTATATTGTAAATAGTAATCATATTTAATTTGGAAGGACTTCTTTGAGGTGACTTTGCTGGACTTTTTGAAGGGCTCTTAGTTGGACTTTTTGAAGGGTTCTTGGCTGGAGTCTTCTCAGGAGTTTCGGCTGCAGGTTTTTCTGGAGTCTTCTCCACTTTCTTAAAGATAGTGTCCAAGAAAGTTTGGACAGATGTTCTCCAGGGAGATGAACAACGCAGCAAACTTGTTCGCTGGCATGGCGTCACATTGGATCAAACATTGTAAAGTTGAAACTGGCATCATGAAGTTCAAACAGGGTGTCACTTTATAAACATTGTAAGTGTGAAATGTTGTAACTTGAAATGTTGAAAGTCAAGGACTGCCTGGATATAAGTAGACACCCAAGTAATTCTTAGAAGTGTGTTTATGCTTAAATTCAGGGTCATTGCCTTCAAATTTGGGTTTCACTTCCATGTGTAGAGGGGAAGAAAGGGTTGCAGGGGGAAGAGGCAGAGGGCAAAGAGTACCTAACCCCTGCCAACCCCCCCCACCCAAAAATCTATTTTCTTTGCTGTAGCAGTGGGAAGGAGACAAATTCAAGGCAACCTTCCAATAAGGAGATTCTCTATACCTGAAACATTATTGGGGGGGCTCATTTTATGTTTGAGTAAATATGGATTTTAAAGGTCATTAAAATAATGCCTTGCTGTTTTAAGCAAAGTAGGCATTCCAAGCATGAAATTAGTTTCAGGAGTTACCAAAGTCAGTTACGTAAGTGTTCAAGCCACATTTAGGCAAGGCCTGAGTGTGATTTCTGTTACAGCTATAAATTTGTGGAAATGTTTGGAGATCTGATATCTAACTAAGCTTGTTAAAGGAATATATTGATATTGCACCAAAAATCAAATATCGTATTTTTTTTCATTAACTGAAACTTTGTAGAATTCAGCCAATTAACATTATATAATATCGCTGAATTTTTAGTTAACAATATTGGCTTTTTCATGCATAAAGCCAGTGCTTTGTTATATATTTTGGTAAAATCAAAACAATAAAACTAGGTTCTAGTTAAGTATTAAATGCATCTGGCAGATGAAGGTTGTACCCTAGAGGTGGAAAGTAACTGGATACACATAGCCTTTGTTTCCAGTATATAGCCTTTCTTTTGCTATAATTCTCTTCATCTAATAAAGGAATTGCCTTATGTAGTACAGCATTGTAATCGGGTATTTATATAGGTGCCTTCATTGCCAATGAAATATTGATATGGATGTTGAAAGTGTAAAGTTTGTCTCCCATCTAGTGTGGAAACAAGTCCGCTCAGAACTAGTCACCCTGAAGCCCCAGTTAGCCCCAGCTGGGATGGAGCAGACTACCTGATTATCTGTCTTGTCTGTAGCATACCCATTCGGACTTGCAGACTACCGGGGCAGCTGCGCAATATGCATCACTCCTGAACCAGTCAACCTGTACTCAGACCATGCTTCAGTCTTGCTCCCTGTTCTTGTCCTAGCCCAGCTTCTGTTCCTACCCAGAAATCTCAGTTTCTTGCATTCTCCTGGACTCTAGCACTATCTTCACAATGATTTCCGGATCTTAACCCTCAGCCTGTTTTTCCTCTTGGACCCTCCTGTTCCTGACCCTTAGTTCAGCTCCTGACTTCTGTCTCTGGATTCTCCCCTGGCTTGGATGCCAGTTTTACTCATTCTGTCAGATTACTTACCCCTCAGCCTAGCTGGGAGGGATGAGGCATATATATGTAGGAAGAAGGAAGTTTATGCCTTGAAACAGGACTGAAATCTAAATTTTAAATCTTATTGCTCTAAACTCTCGCAGTACACTTAGCTTGTTCATGCAAATGAGCTACAAAGATTGTACTTTATACATTTGATATTTTTAGTGATATATTTTTAGATTAGCAAAGGGAATTGGCAGTTTCTATATGGAAATCAGTGCCTTTGCTCTTCAGAGTAGAGCCACATAGCATATTGAAACTGGCATGCTGCACTCAGTTTATGACTGTACTTTACCCTTAACTCATCCCATTGTGCAAGTAAATTCCCAACAGATACTAGATCAGGAGTCGGCAGCCCCCGGCACGCATGCCATGTGGCACGCGAGGCCATTTTGCTTGGCATGCCGCAGCCAACCCCGGCTCCGGGAAGCTGCTGCTAGTGGCAGAGCCCAGGCTGCTCCAGCAGGGCTTGCAGCATCCCAGGTGCCTGCTGCACCGGTCTCATCACCTTTGTGCTGGGAGCAGAGGAGAGACTGGGAATGCGCACTGCCTCAGGCCCCGTCCCCACCACCCGCTCCAAGGCGCGCCTGGATGTGCTGCTGTGGAGTTGGTGCTAGAGCCTGGCACAGCTGTTTGGAGCCTCCCGGCTGCAGCTGGCCCCGGCTCTGGGGAGCTGCTGCCAGCCGGGATCCCGGGCTGCTCCAAGCAGGCAGCTGGGACGCTGCAAACCCTGCTGGGAGCAGCCTGGGCTCCAGCAGCTAGAGCCTGGGCTGTGGGGTAGGGACTTTGGGTTGGGGACAAGGGGCTGTGTGGCAGTGCCTTTGGGTAGGGAGGCAAGAGTCGGCAGGGCTGGGAGGCAGGGGCTTTGGTTGGGGGGCAAGGGGCACAAGCAGGGCATCCTGCCACGTACCCTTTGCCCTCATTTTGTTTTTCTGCCATGCTGGCGCTCTGGCATCTTCCAAGGCAAGCGCTGTGGTGTTTTTCGGCACTCTGGCCAAAACATTTTGCCTTCCCCTGTACTAGATGGACACCACTAGTTGGCTGCTTTGTGCATAGGCAGAACGGGGTGCACTTGCTCGTGACGCATCCTCTTGCTTTTCTAGTCTTCATTCAGAATCAGACCTTGTTGCGGGGGAAAACTTGAGAACATTGGTTCTCCACCTAAATTTCTATTCTCGCACCAGAGCCCTGGGTCTTCAACCCACAGAAAAATGAATGATTCCAGTAAAGGAAACTGACGTTCAGTTATATTCCTAGATGAGACAGAGTACGAGTACAGTGGAAGTGAAGAGGAAGAAGAAGAAAATGACTCTGGCGAGCCCAGGTAAAAATCAAACGTTCATTTCTCCCCTTGTATCTCACTGACTGTGTAAAATTAGTTTGGACTTTAGATCATCGTATGGGCCAGAGGTGGAAAAAGACCAGTTTGATCATTGAATCCAGCCTTTGCAAGGGCAAGACATAGTCCCACCAATATGATGAATTGAAGCTGTAAATCACTTCAGCCAAAAAGCTGAAAAGTGATGCCTCTTTTTTTTTTTTTGTGGTTTGCAGTATGGCCTATTAAAACCACAGGAAAAGGGTGGTCCCACATACTAAACATCTCAGCAGCTGTGTATTTTGGGTTTAAATTGTATTTATTGTTTGGTTAATATTTTGTTATGCTCTTATTTAAAAATATATAAATGTGGAGGAATGACCATGGTTGTGTATTTTTTGCTTCCATGTAATGGTACAGACAAGTGTATAACTTGTCAGTTCAAGGCATGCCTCATACTTCACTTTTGCCAAATGGTTACGGTTATATCAGCAGTTTCGCTCACTAGCGTGCAAGACCTTTTATCTGCTCACTACCAATGATTGTCAATAAACAAATTATATTTCCATATACTTTATTTGAATCAAGCCTCTAAAATTGCATCTATGCTGTTTTAAATAGTCCAAAACTATATATACAACTATTTGCATAAACAAATCAGGTTGTCAGAGTAACTCCCCAGGTTGTTGAGCTAGTGAATTTTACATGTGCAAAAGAATTTTGCCATCCCTCAAATGCTTACATTTGCAATAATTTTGATGTGAGAAAACCACGAGTGTGAGAACTCAGATGTGGAAAAATTGTAGGTTCTATCTCAAGACAGTTCCTGAAAATGTGCCTCTTGATTTCCAAGCATAGCTTCATAATTATATTTTAGTTTTTCACTCTGAAACTGTTCTGATTGCTTCCTCAAGCATGATAGCAGAACTTTCTTTGATTTTCTTTTTTTTTAATTAGTAATTAGTATCAGGTTATTCCATTGTAATAAGTTTTCCATTCCACTGTAATTAGTAGCAATTTATTCTGTTATTTCTCTGAGATGAGTATTTTAATAATTGTCACTATTTCACACTACGTCTGTTTTGTGAACTACTAAATACAATATTTGCCACTTTACCATTAGGGACTTTGACTTAGAGTCTTTCTGTGGGGAAGGACCTTAAATGATTAAGTTATTATTGGGCTTGTGAACGGGGCAAGATTCCTCTGTATTCTCTTGTGTGAACTAAGCCACAAATGCAAGGATGGTCCCTCACAAAAAGTTTATTTTCTCTTGGATCACTGCAAAGACAGTGAGACTGAAGAGCTATGAGGGATGAATTTAAGCTGCCCTCCCCACCTCTTATTGTAATCGTCTCCTTTCCTCTACCAGTTATTGTCTCGGCACTCTTCTGTCCACCCTGTTTTAACCAAATGCTTTCACTGGTGAAGTGCAAAGCCAAAAGGGAAAGGGAGCTAAACTTAGAGAATCATGCAGAATTTTCCCTTTTACTATCATTAGAGGCTTAAAAACAGGCTTTCCAACTTGTTCTTCCCCATGAAGCTCCATCCTCAATCTGCCTGGAGAATCAACCCTGAGACGGGATTTCTTGAGGCTTCAACTAGCAAATAAGGAGCGCTCAGAGGCCTTGCGCCGGCAGCAGCTAGAACAGCAGCAGCGAGAGAATGAAGAGCACAAGAGGCAACTCCTGGCAGAGCGGCAGAAACGGATTGAGGAGCAGAAGGAGCAAAGACGGAGGCTGGAGGAGGTAATTGATCTTGGTCATGCAAGGGGACTTTTAATGCTGCCGTAACGTTTTATGTGTAGCAATCACTGAGATACAGTTCTCCATCTGTTTTTTAAAAGGCTATTTTCTAAACTCATGCATAAACCCAAATGCTTTGTTAAACTGAACAAAAAGCCTGTTCATCTGTTCCATATATGTCCTTAAACCACCCTCCTCTATGATGTTGAAGTACTTTCTTTTCCATAGATAAGGCTATAATAACATTAAAAAAAATAATAATATAATGAGCCCTTTATTACAATGACCTGAAAAGAGTCCACAGAAGCTTTCATCAGGTTTTAGGTTTTATTTGTGACAGACATGCCGCTTTTCCCAAAAGAGGCTCAGGACAGTTTACAATAAGACAAAAAATATACAGAAATAGAAAAAAATATTAAAATAATGAGATTAAAAACAGTGCTCCCAAAAGCCTAATACTCAAAAGCACACCTTCTTCCCCACTGCCCTGCCTCAAACCAAGGAGGGCATCCCCTCATGCCTTCGCTTCCCAGCCCAGATTCACATACTCCATAAGGGAAAGAAATAACAACAAAAATGCCTTATTGCAGAGGCATTAGTTGCACTACATCTCTCACCTTTGATGGAAACCTAAATTTTGCCATGCCAGACATACCAGTGATGCATCAAGCTCATTATCCTGCCCTTTGCAGTAGCCTATGCTTGATATGCATAAACCCGCAAGAAAACAAACCCACACCCCCCAACCCCATACATGCAGTGCTCTTCACCTCTCTTTGAATTTCAGTCTTTGCCAACTGCAGTTAGGTGCACAGAAGGGGGAGGAGCAAATTGTCTCCTCATTTCTCTAATAATCCGTTTACATCCCTCGGTATGAGATTTAGTTACCCTTGTCTTATGTACTAACTACAGCCACTGTTGATCACAGAACTCTACCCCACTCTGAATCCAGCTGCAGTATACGTCTCTGTGGCTCTGCGTATCTGCAAATCCTCACAGACCAAATACTCACCATGCATGAAGCACTTAATTTTGTTTTGAACCTACCTGCCATTAGTTTCCTGTTTGTTTGGTTTTTTTTACCTTTTGTGATTTGGCTTTGTACTAAGAAGCCCATAATCCATTTCATTCCAAAGTCTCATTTAAGGGTTCATGCATTAAATGCAATCAAATGAGCTTTTCAGAGGTCACTGGTAGGTCTTGTGGGGTGAGGGGAACTTGCAGCAAATGAATGACCAGGGCATCCACTGCATTAATTTGAATCAGACAGCACATTTGATATATTTAACCTAAATTTCTGTCTACTTTCTAGGTTTCTATTCAATATACCGTAGGCTAGAAGCTTAGACATGAAAGAATTTCAAGCAACTGATTGTGCCATGTTAGAGCAGCGAGTGGTTCTTCTTCAAGGCAGTTCTGTTAACATCCTTCAGGGCTAAAAACAGCAGAGGGGCAAATCACAAGCTGAGCATTTTTCAGTCTGGTAAATATGTAGGTCTGTAACATCGTTAGTGTGCAGAATGTTCTGCACTCGATAAATTGTAGGTCAGGGTTGTTTTTTGCTCTGTACCATTGACAGTCAAAAGAGTGGCTTTGAAAAGAGAAATAAATTGGGCAAAAAAAGAAACAAAAAATCCACTGTAGCAGTAAATGATAATCTAAGGACTATCATAAGGAAAGCCAGTGCTGCCATTGTAAATTGATGTTGCTGCAAGCACTAGAGGAATGGAACAACAGAAGAATAAAAGCAGACGCTAGATTAGCTGAAATCTTATAATGAATACAATACATGCTAGTGTATTAATATATTCCCTTCAAATTGAAGCAAATTGTTCCCTCTCCTCTCCTCTTCCCCAAACAAGGTTTGAGTTTAGAGCTCTTGGAAAACTTCCAGGGGGCTCCATTCTGTGAGAAGCTGATTTCACTGGGAGCTAAGGCACTAAGTACTTTGCAGGATAAAGCCTATAGTATGCACTTGGCTCTGGAGATATCAGCCATTTTTCTCTTTCCAGTCTTTCTCATCATTAAAAAGTAATTATCACTGCATCCAACATTTGAAACTAATGCCTTTGTTCCACATGACTGTCCCCCCCAGGCTCTGCTTTCTTCCCTTTCACATAATATGTTGCTATGAAATGGTAGGTTTTAAAATAAAAAGGAAATATATTCTGTGCCAAAGGGATGGGGGGGGGGTGTGGGGGGGAGAGAGAGAGGGGCCTTTAAGCTATTTTTGCCGTGTCTCACAGAAGAAGAGAAGAAAATGCAACTGAAACTGAATAGTGTCCTCAGCCCAAGACAGATTCAGATGGCAATGTCACGTTTTGTTCCATGATCTTAAATAAAATTGTTGTAGAGTTTTACAAAGAACAGCGTGTTGCTGGGCTTCTCTCCTGTCTGAGACCTTACACTCAGCCTTTTGATGCAGCTCGTGGTCTGGCACGACAGGAGCAAGAAGCAGTTGCGAACCTACTACCTGATAGTGCATGTTGTGTTCTTGGCTGATATTTTGAGTACCAGCTTCCTTTTTCAGGAGTTTTCTCTCAACTTGCTAAATAAGAGCATGTTAGTGAAAATATCTAGCCATTGGCATTTTAAGCCGGACAAAAAGAATCTATCATTTCAACTGTTTTTCATTTTTAAGGTTTTACAATTGCTGGTACTGCTGCTTTATATGTTTCTGTTGGTCATATTTGGAAGTGCGAGTGCAATGGAAATACCCACTAAAATGCACGTGTGGCTAGAGTGTGCAGAAGCGTACTTAGTCCCATGATATGGGAGCTTGCGGTTGCACATTGGTTTTCTCCAAGTGGCACCGTTTGAATCGGTATTTTGAACATGTATTTGCCTATATGCCGAGGGTTGGTTGTTCAGTGTATAAGTGGTCCACTTACTGGATGTCATTAATATGGCTAGCAAGAAATCTAGAGATATTGTACTAAGGATTTTAAAATAAGGTGTACTTTTGGGGGAAGAAAATAAACCCTTTATACTTCAGGGCACAGACCAACATCAAACTAGTAAGGCTAAGAAGAAAAATTTCCCTAAAGCAGGTTATTCTGTAGCTGCCTACTGCAAAGTTGCTTGCATCTTCTTCTGAAGTATCTGACCCTGACTTCTGTATGAAACAGGATACTAGGCTGATGGGCTGATAATTGGGTTGATCTAGTTTAGCAATTTCTTTTGTTAACTTAAACATTGAATTAAATCCAAATATTTCAGCTGCAGCTGTACATTCTTGCTGAAGACCTGACTCTTCACTTGCTTACGCCAGCTTAACACCACCTCCAGTCACGTTATTCTTGATTTATGGTGATTAACTGAGAGCAATATTTGATTGAGGGAACTGGGTGAGGTGCATGCAAATGACTCTTGTATGATGCAGGAAAGTGAAATTGATTGAAGATGCAGGCTACTGATAGATTTGCTGCTACAAATTTTTACTCATATAAAATTGGTCTTTAAGACTCTATGGAACGTCCAGGACAAATAAACACACTTTGTCTCTGGCTTTTGGGTGGCTTCAAAGTCATCTTGTCTTGTAGTGCCAGACACATCGCAATGCTAATAGAGGAAGTCCAAATGCATAATAAAACCCTATCCACCAGGTCAACCGCATAAATGAATGAGTTGGCTGGAAGTCAGAGCAGCACCAGAGGATAGACCTAGAAGAATGCTGTAGTCAGGTTCCAGACTTGCAAGGTTTATATGGTATAATTTTATTAATTAGATTATGAAAGGCCAATTAGGGTTCCAAAGATGAAATGGATTTCTTCTGTCCTTCTGCCTTGGTCCTAGTAGAACTCATCAGCAGGAAATTCTTCCCGAGAACCATGCTAGGCTTTTCCTTGTTTTGGTTTCATCTCATTACTTGCATGTTCTCCTCATTGGATGGTCCTAAACCAGCCATTCTTGAACTTTCTCATCATGTCAACCACACCTTAGTAGTAAGCCTTTTCAAGACCACTTGGCCTTCTATCCACAATCTCACAGCCTTCCTTTGGCAATGACAGGAAATACCTGCATAGAAAAGTATCAGCAGAAAAGGTCTGAGTGCCATTAGTAGTTTTTTAGCCTGCTGACACATTCAGGGAAAAAAACCCATTGTACTAGAAGAAGCAACACTTCCATTTGACCCAGCTCCATACCATTTGTATAGACTGCGTGCTTCAGGCAGGTTTTTTGACACTTTTATCTAATAGCTGACTAAATCAACTCTTAGATAAAAGCACCAAAAGCCTTACTGAAGCACCCAGTTTATATAGATGTTGGGCAAGCCAGGTCAAACTAGTATAATGCCTTTTCTGGGTATGCGCTGGGCTCAGCGCGCAAGTGTGCTAAGTGTAATGGTAAAGCACTGGTTTTCGTTTTTATTTTGTTTTTCTGTTGTTTTGGGGTTTTTTTACATCTGCAAGCCTTAGTGTACTTTAGCTGCTAGAACAATGAGGATGACAGCAGGCTGCTACAAGAATGACAGATGACGGCAGGCCACTACGAGAACTTTATAGACAACCAATAGTCTACAGACCATGGTCTGAGAACTGCCATCCTTGGTCCCTACACTTGTCAGATAGCCAGAGAGAGCTACTATATCCCCCTTAGCCATCAGTTAACAAACCTGTGTGTATTTATATCTTGAGACTGAGATGCAGAGGTCTCACTGTTATGAGTAGAAATAAAACCTTTAGCTAGCTTGAGAAATTTGTGCCGCCACCTTCAGCACCTAGGGCAGTTTCACACATCTCCAGGAGGCACATGGGGGATAAAAGGGGGCACTTTTTAATTAGCAAGCTGTGCTAATTAAAAGCGCCCAAGTGTCACATGCATCAGCGTCCCCTCACTGAAAGAATGATGGCAGGGTGCTTTGATTTAAAGCTCATTAAATGAGCTTTAGTTCAAAGCGCCCCGCCACCACTTTTCAGCATGGGGAATGCTGATACACATGACGCTAGAGTCTGCTGGAACGCATTCATTTCCCTGATGCAGTAGGTTTCCAGTGCATTGGAGCAGACTCCCTGCATGTGTGTAGGAGCCCCTGGTCATTTCTGTGGTGATCCTGATTTCAGACTTCCCTCTCATCTCTTTTATACTCTCTGAGAGTGGTGTGCTCCGAATATGAATTCATGAGCGTAGGAATGATCTCTTCAGGATGGAATAATGTCAAACCTGCATTCGTCCGAGGTCATTGGCCTGTACTTCTGATCAAGGAGATGTGTATGGAAGAAGAATGTCAGTGAGAGTGGCATGCATCGTCACAAGGAATGGGAAGATGTGGCCCCAAAAGGCCGTAGGGAAGACAGAAAGAAAGTAGTCGATGCCACGGAAAGAACCTAACGTACCCCTGCATGACCTCTACTGGTGCTCGTTGGGATTGGCCATAAATGTAGCAGGAAAGAAGTGCCCAGGAATACCAGGGTGAAGGATTGAGTCCTGACTCCTTCAATTAATTGACTTAAAATAAAATAAACATTTGGAGAATATTTGAAATTTTTGCTTTGGTGGTGCAGATTGAGTGCACATTTCACTATTGGCTTGGGAAAGAACTGCCTAAAACCTGTTTAATTGAGGTTGTCTTACCTCTCTTCTCTATTGTGTAAAAAAACATATCTCAATTTATTAATTTTTAAAGGATTTGGTGACACTTAAAGCTGTAGCCCTTTGATTTGATGCAGTTGAAGTTCAAATGATGTCCCAGGGTCATAGAACATGCTGTGACTTCATTCCTGGGACTCTGTCCTACAGGGACGTAACCAACAATCATAGGTGCGACTTACCTTTATCTGTCTCCCCAACAATGTTTGAAACAGAATCAGATTCTGTTCTGGAACATGGGGAAACTCTTAAATTGATGGATATCATGCAACTGAGACCAGAATTTGGTCCACGGGCCCTATCTTCTGAAAATAAAATAAACAGTTGCAAGAATTGCTATCGAATTTTTACATTAAAAACAAGTCAGAGATTTATTTGCTAAGAGAAGTGTGAAGGACCAAAGAGGATCAAATATTATAATGGTATCAAAGAAAATATTCCTATGTTGAAGAGAACTTAGATTTTTTTTCTCTATATAAAGTAACTAATTGTTGCAGCAGAGATTGAACTTTGGATTTTCCATACCCGAACACAAGCCTCTACCACTTAAAATAAAGGAATAACCAGCTAACTGGTAGTGGTGAAAGAAATTCTAGCAGTGTGAGGTAGTTTTCCCTTGTGTACCCCAACTGCTAGAAGGTGACAAATATAACTAAAATAACTGTTCCAGGACCTTGTTGTAGGTTTTTTTTTGTTCTGTTTTTTTTTTCTTTTCCCCTGTTCCCCTCCATTCCCCCAGGCAGAAATTACTAAGGTCAAGTCTTTACAGTGAATATGCAAGACAGATGTAAGCATCTTATTATTTGCAGATGGACTTCAATTCAGTCCAGTTGTAGGGCTTGATCTTTAGCAAGTGTAAATTGCTGTAGCTCCATTATGGATTCCTTTAAATGTATGCTAACTACACAATTGAACATTCATCACAAGCACTTAAAAAGGTCATGCATATGGAGTCCAGCAGTCATCCACTCACAGACTTACACCATTTAAGGCTCTTGTCATAGGACATTTATTCATGTGCTCCGGGAGTGGGGGACGAGGGGTGCTTTAATTACAGCAGTTCTGAAAGCTGCTGTAATTAAAGCGCCAAGATCATCTCGCGTGTCAGCATTCCCACACGTGAAAATGGCAGCGGGAACACTTTAACTAGGGTTACCATATGTCCAGGTTTTCTCAGACCTGTCCTCTTTTTGGACCCTCCAATCTCTGTCTGAGTGTTTTTTGAAATATGAACCAATGCCCAGGATTTTGCTCTGCTCTGCTGGCAGGAGTGGGGGGAGGGTGATTGGAGGCAGTGGGTGCACACACGGCCAGCTTGCAGCCAGGCAGGGTTATGGGAGCAGCATCGGCAGCTAGATGCAGGTATGTTTGGGGGGGGTGCAGGGGTTGGAGGGACAGGACCGGGGGACTGGAGGGGCGCTGTGTGTCTGTCTCAAGGGTGTGTAGAGGGGATGGGTGTGTGCTGGGGGTGGTGCCTGCCAGCTTTGGGGGAAGCTGTCTGGGTGCCAGGGTTGCAGCAGAGCAGAGGAAGTTGGTGGGGGGGCCTCCAGTGGGGGAGAGGGGTGAGTATGCCCCTTGAGGGCAGCAGGGAGCTCCATGGCTGGGCCGATGGCACTGGGGCTGGTGCCCGTGCTCGTGGGCCAGGCTGGATGTGGGACACTGCTTGGAGGGGGGCAGCACTTGAGCTGGGCTCAGCTGGCCTGCACTGGATGCCCAGCCCAGGATGGGGGATGCCATAGGTATCCTCTCTTCCCACACCCAGGCTGGACTCACTCTGCCACCACCTGCTTGAACTGGAGCTGCTGTGCTCTGGCCTGGTTGAAACAGAGTAGCTGGGGGGCCCCTCCAACACAGCTGGGGGACAGAGGGGTCTGCAGGCTGGGAGTGAGGAGCACCAGCAGGGACAGGGGGCTGCGGATCAGGAGTGAGGATCAATAGCAGGAATTGCGGGGCTGTGGGTTAGGGCTGAGGGGCACCAGCATAGCCTGGAGGGGTGAGGATCGTGGGTCATGGGTGAGGGGCACTGGCAGGGATCTGCAGTTTGCGAGCAAGGGGCACCAACAGGGCCATGGGTCTGCGGGTTGAGTGTGAGGGGCAACAACCAAGGTGGGGGTGCTACAGGTTGGGAATGAGGTGAACCCCAGACAGGTGTCCTCTTTTTCAGAACTGGAAATATGGTAACCCTAACTTTAACTAAAGCTTATCATGGGGACACTGCACAAGATGCTGGAGTCTGCTGGAGTATGGTAATTGCTACAGTCAAACAGACTCAATTATTTGAGTCTGTTCCTATGCACTGTAATTACACAAGCAGCAAGGCTGCTCTGATGTGTTATATAGGTGCCCATAGTTTCCTTCTGTAACTGCAAACACGTGGCTTGTTGAAGTTAGGAGAATTTTCACAGATGCAACTGCATCAGATGCAAACTCTTATGTAGAAATGTGGAACCAACCGTGGCAGATTGATTTGTTAATGTATAGGGTCTTGCATTGATGCAGTGCCCCTACATGGTCTTTTTTTCTGTCTCTAGCTACCCTTATGCCAAAAACCTTGGTATAAACAGGATCATAGTTTTTCATGAGTTTACAGGCCAGACTATAAAATTAAGACTCTCTCTTTCTTAATTTCATTAATGTAATTTAATTAATTTCATTAAGTCAGAAATGTGTAGTAGATCTTTCTCTCTTTTATAATGGTCAGTTTCCTCTCTCCTTTTAATTGGGGTTTAATTTCAGTTTTGCCTGCAAAAGCTTATATTGGAAGCAGCATTTTGGTATGGGAAGGATCAGTTCTTAAAGTAGGGGCCTTCATTGTGATCTCACTCAGCTTCAGTAGATGCAAGACTCTTGTTTGCAATAATGCAATAAATAGCTGGCATCTCCGGCTATGAATGGGAAATTCCTCTCTATGTTCTAGTGCCCAACCCATGCAAATAGATGGTGTTTCATGCATGCTGCCTCAGTCAGCAGCAGCCTTGAAAGATGCCACAAAGACATGGCCTTTCTGGAGTATTTCATAACTTGGAATTCCCCTCGTGCCTGTTTTCTCACTCAGATTTATGTTTGAGAATGTGCCTTCCCCACCCCCCCACCCCCACCCCCAGGCTGTTTCACACACGCACGTTTGCCTTTCAATATTTGCTTGCAGTTTGTGGAAAAGTTCTAACCTTGCAGAACTCAGATATTCTTACTCTTTCCATATGGGTTTAGATGAGTAGAGTGAACAGTTGATCTTTTGAAGTGGTCTTTTTCATGCCTCCGGCCTTTCCCATCCATGGCTTTACCACTTTCTGACTTCCCTCATCAGTACTGAAAACCTGTCATTCCTAATGCAACATAAATAAGATCCTGTTGCATTTTCCAATGATCTGCCTATAGCCTCACCTGTGAAGTTATATAAAATACCCTCAGTAACTGTGGTCTTGCTGCCTTTGAATAATAATAGGTCTGGATAACAAAGCCAGAGCTTAGAGAAACTGGGGAAGCAGTATCATGAGACAGAGGAAAAAATCTGAGATGGGCAGAGGAAAAAAGACAAGTGAAAGGCATTTTCTAATCATTCACTCCATTTGCTGTCATGTTTCTGCTGCTCTGAATCCCTGATTGAAACGGGCTTCTCTATCTCGGCTCTAGCAGCACCAGCTCAGCACTGCCAGAGCAGGGGAGATTGGCAGCAGTGTAGGCAGGGGTAGATGAGAAATCAGTGCAGTGCTAGAATCTTCACCCAGGCTGCGATGCGTCCAGATGTCTGCCGCCTGCAGAAACGGAGCAGCGAGTGGAAACAATTCCAGTCCCCTGTGAGACTGGGTTTTCTGGTAATTCATAGCAGCTATGGGGAAATGGCCTTTAATTCACTTAACTGATCAGTTTATGTGAGCTGATAAATGGCTGTTGCGTTAGCAGAAAGGCAGGCAATGGGTTGATGTTCTCAGGCTAGGTAAGCATATGCATTTCAGTGTTGTCACATTATTTGTCTGCAGGATTGGGCGCTATGTATTTTATTCTGCAATGTGTTGTTGAAAGAACAAGTCAGATTTAAAAAGAGATG
>JAGPOW010001918.1:13967024-13977422 GCA_030014935.1 Caiman crocodilus | reverse complement strand
TCAAAGTGCTCTGGATGAACTTCCTGACTATGTATTCCCGGTTTACAAATGAGGAAACAGAAGCGCAGGGAGATGAAGCCACCTGAGTCACCTAGCAGCAAAACTGAGAATAGAATTTGGGTCTCCCGAGTCCTTTCCAATGCTGGGTCCACTAAGTCACTTAACTTGGTGTCTCTGGTTAGAGATAAATTAGCTTTCCAGGAGACTTGTCATTTCTGCTCCTCTCTCTACCCTTTCTCTGTTTAAGGGAGCAGTAGAGATTCTTCCATCCAGATATCTCTGCAAACTCTGGTGAAAAGACACTAAATAACTTAGTAACTGGTGGTATAACCTGGGAAGATTTGGGAAACATTGAATGGCACATCAGAAGTTGAGAGCCAACCCATTATCTTTGCATCTGGAGGTGGATGAACCAGCTAAGCCCATTATTAACTAATTTTTTTTTTTTACACTTTTTAGCTTCTATCTGGGAGCACTTAGGGTGCATCGTGAGCTCATGTCAGCGTTAGCTGTGATCAATATTAGATATGCATTGCATGTAGGGCCTGAGTGGCATGTAATTATAAAAAGGTATTGATTTCTGGGAAGAGGTTGCAAATGTACAAATCCTTCTCATAAAAAGCAGTTTGATCTTCAAATGACTTAACTAAAAGTCTTATTTTTCTTAGTAAATAAGATAACTTGCCAAGAAGAATTTTTAAAGTATAATCTGGAATTTTGCTCAGCCCTTCCTACATATTGGATCAAGCAAAAATAATAGGGCAGTTTTTCCTCCTCAGTGAACAGACCAGTTCAACTGTACAGTACACCAGTCTTATGGCTCAGTCAGGTCTCCACTTGCTCATTTTTTCCACTCATTTTTACATAGATGTGGCATGGGTATTTATTCTCTTTGAAACGGAATGGAAGTATTTCCCTGGCAGTGAGGAAGCAGCAGCATTATGTATATTACTGAGGATGGAAATGTGTCAGTACCAGTTGCCCATTATCTAGCTCATGGTGATCAGCGTGAGTCTAGGTAACAGCAGCCTCTGCTGCTATTGCCTGCAATACATAGTCAGGAAGTTCATCCAGAGACATCCCCCAGACCTTCCAGGTGGGTTTCAGAGCTCAGATATGTGCTCCTCTGTGATGCAACAACAAGCTGATGTCGATTCGAAGTACTGACCTTCTTGCATGCTTGTTCACCAGTTTTGCTTTGCTTCGGTATTTCTATGGCCTGTCTTGCAATAGGAGCAATGTTCAAGCAGCCATATACTACGGGGTGCCTGTGAATCACCAGGGTGATTGCACTTAGGTTTGACAGCAAAAATACAGTCGTCTAGTACATTATACCTTTCACTTCCTCTGTCTTGTGGTTTTGCTTTAGTCTGGGGACTCATGATCAGGACCGCCAACAATATCAGCCATGTGTCTAGGTCCTGACCCCTTCCTCCTCTCCCTCCTCCTGTATTAAATGCATAAGTTCAGTGGAAGTTTTGTGTTCATCTGAAGGGATAAAAGGTGCACCTTGGTTTCTGGACTGGGACTGGTACAGCAATGGAAGAAGTTCATGCCCTATTTCAGAGTCTTTGTTATCTGACTTGTTCATACCAGTATCACGTAAAAAGCCTTCTGACAAGCCTGGAAAGAAATGCTTCTATTAACAACTTGCAAGTCACTTAAGTATCCCCCCTGCCTCCTTTGAATTCCTACATGAAAGCATCATAATAGATTATCTGTGTTTGCTGCCCCAACAGCAACAGAGAAGAGAGAAGGAGATGAGGAAGCAGCAGGAAAGGGAGCAGAGGCGCCATTATGAGGAGCAGATGCGCCGGGAGGAAGAAAGGCGACGTGCAGAGCATGAGCAGGTAACCCACTATGGGAACTGTACCTATTGGTCCTTGACCTCAAATGCTGAACTGGGAGGTTTAAACTGCATCTACTGAGGATTTCTGATGATGTGTTAGTACTTTGTGAGCAGGTGTCAGTTCATTAAGTTAAATTCAAAGCTGTTCTTTACTCGCATTCTTCACCACCTTCACCACTAGGGAGCATATTGCTTAATTGCTTATCTTGGTTTGTTGCTTCTCACAATATTAATTCTGTTCTGTGTTGATCTATTTGTTAGCTGGTAATTATGAAGCCTCTTGACCCACAGTTTCCTACCCCAGGGCTCCCTATGTAAAGTGTTTAATGTCTCCATTTACCATGCCCAGGCTTCCACAGTACCAATCTCTCTTCTCCTTGTAGGTCTTCTTTATAGCACTGGAAGCTCTTGGCTCCTTGGGACAGTGATGTCAAGAGAGTTGAAGAATATATGATGCTGATTTAACAGCACCAGCTTTAGAATAGGATCTATATGGTGCTTGCTCCCACTTCTCCCCTATCTCCCCAGCCATTCACAAAAAAGAGACTCAATCCAAGGCAAAAGGCTATTCCATAGCAACAATTCATATAATTAAGAATAGCCTTAAACTTTATGCTATTCAAGCAATCATCATATGGAAATGATAGTGCATTGTATCCTCAAACCATTGTACAGGCCTTAAGATCCCATTGGAGCCCTGCGTGTGAAATTCCCATTGATATCACTGGAGTTTCTAATTGACTGCAGTGAGAGTTTCACGAGCAGGAGCTTATGGGTATCAACTCCAAACTAATTGAGGCTTGCAGCCCCTCTGCAAGGTACAAATGTATTATTTGCATTCTATAGATAAGGGAGACGCAGAGAATTTAAAGAAGCAGTTTTTCAGAAGCCCAAAGATAGATGGTTAGTCACTGGGAACTGGGTATATATGCACCCTAAATGACTTGTTCAAAGCCCACAGAGTCATTGCTCTTGCATGCATGATACCTTTGCGGTGGTGTAGTAAACCATTATAGTGTTATAAGCAAGGAGCAGACACATGGCACAGTCCTACACCGAGTAACTTTCTTGAATCTAAGAATATCCCCAGGAAAAGGCAGGATAAAATTACACTTGGAAGACACACCTGTGTAAGTGTTGTGTGTCTGTAGTTTACCCCATGATGATTATTTATTGAAGGCAAGCAGGCCTTACCCGTTCCTCTGCAAAGCAAGGCAAGCAATAGCAGCCAACTGCGTTTAGGTACTTGAGTTGCTTGCATGTTTGTTCATTCTGGGTCCTAGTTACTACACTAATCTAAATGGCGCAGGGGTCAATGCCATGTGTTCAGGCACACTGTGAATGACATTAGCATTCACAAATTTCCTACTTGTTTTTCTGCTCTGACTACTAGCATGTCTCTTCCTCTGCTCACATTGAGCAATTATCACTGACGTCTCTAAGGGCCAAATTCAGTACCCGCTTTCCCCGCTGGGAATCCAGACTGTCACCATAGGTTGTAATGAAGTTGATCTGCGTGTCTGCTGGAGTAACTCGAAACAAAATGCTTCCCTTCAATTATAGCTGTTCCTATTCTTTAAAAAAAAATAAATAAATAAAAGCAACGAAACCAAAAACCTCCCAAAAACGATTGTCTAAGTACAGTAAACTTTAAAGCTTTGTGTAATGTCATTCACCAGGAGGCAGGTGAAATGCTCAGGGCTTACAGCTTAAATGAACTGCCTTTGGTTCTGTTCAGCCAAAACTCTGGTTGAGCTAGGCCTGAAATTTCTGCCCTTCATCTAGCAGCTCCTTCCTCTTCAGAATTACTGTTTCTTCTTCTCTTCTCTTTCCCCTTTGATCCCTGCTTCCCATGCCTCCAAGGAATACATCAGACGACAGTTAGAGGAGGAGCAGAGGCAGTTAGAGATCCTGCAGCAGCAGTTATTGCAGGAGCAAGCTCTACTTCTGGTAATGGGGAGACCTGCATCCCTGCATACTTGCTTTCTGTCTGTAGTGTGCTTGCATATGTTTGTTTGTGTGTCCCTGCATCCTCTGAGTGGGCCGGCTAATGTGGAGCTGTAGAGCCTGACTGCATGGATAACTGCTACATGGATTTAATTTCTTTCATCCCATAAACCTCATAACCATCCAGTTCTCCATCACTTCGGTGTGCAAAGAAAAATGTGCCGGGCATTTTGTTTCATGATGCAAGTGGAGCCATGTTCCAAAACCTGTTCTGTTTTTTTTTTTTATCAGTTATGTGACCTCTGATTCAGTAGCATTCACTGTGCATGCCTTCTCCCTTCCATCTGGGTCTGTAATGGTGGCATGCATTTGTCTTGATTATAAGAGGGGAGACCCTTTTTCACTCCCTCTGTGTTTCTTGCCAGTTAATTTTTCAAGTTGTTTTCAGCGTGCCAGAATGCAGTAAAACTGCACTTAACAAACATGCTTAGCATTGTTGAATTTGATGGCAATATTTTATTTGCAGACTGCTAGTTTTTCATTCCTGACTGGAATATTTTATGTGCCCTCTACATGCTATTTTACCCTTCAGACATTATTACTTTTTAAATTCACTATTTCCTCAATTGTCCTTTTTCCCCTCAAGTAAGAATTCTAGTTATAACGATTGCTTTGTTTTTTTCCAGTCTACAAAGCTTGTTATTTGTCTCTCTTTCCCCTGGTTTTATTTAGGAAAAAAGAACTCCTATAAATCCCTCCTTTTTAAATACTCTTGTTAAAGGTTTAATTAATAAATCATTAATACTTAAAAGCCTGAGGGATTCAAAGAGAGAATTTAATTGTCTCGGCTGTGCCAGTGTTGCCACAATAAACTGCTTTTATGAGGCTCTATGTGCCATCAAGTCCAATTGGCTTTGTATGAACTGAAGATACATGACACATCTGGATTAGCCCGTTGACCCCTTCCCCCTCAAATACATACACATACTGAAAAATCTGGGGGGAAATTGTTGCAACTCTAAGCTCAGTAAGGTTCATACATTATTGAGTAGCTTTGTTTGGTCAACTCTATACAAGCATTAACCTGCTTCTCTCTCTTTTTTGGGGAGGGGGGGAAGTGTAAAGGCTGCTGAGGAGATCTCAAGGCAAAACCCCCATTTGAAATGTGGCTTTAAAAATGAGTGATTTAAAGCTAAAGGACCTGGCACCTATTTTGTTATCCTTCAGCCAGGTTTAAACTCAATGGGGTTGAGAGGGAAGCGAGCAAGGAAGTCTCCATTGCATACGGCAAATCTGAATTTGGACTTGAATTCTCAAACTTTTTTAGAAGCCTGAACCTTTCGTTCTCTCTGTAACAACTGCTTGCCCTGAGCGTATGTCTGCCTAATACAGTCTAGTGCTGTTTTGAAACACAGATGCTAGTTCTAAACAAGGTGCCACAGGTACCCAAAGCAGCATAGCCATTTTAGCCAAGTGCTCTGCCCAAGTTAATTTACCCTGTTTGGTTAGAGCCTGCTCTGTCACACAGTGCTGTGCCATGTATGTAGGTCATGATTAACTGTGGCTGGGCTGCTTGTGTGAACAGCTGCTCACCAGTACAGGCAAGCAGCTTGCAGTCTTGTCCTAAGTAACTACTTTTTGCAATGCCTTTTAATAAGCTACATGTTGCTGTAGCCGATTTCAATATCGGAAGCAGATGCAGAGACTCTAACTTAACATGTGCCTACACTGATATTTAGGGTTGACTGGAAGGTCACCCAGAACTAGCCTAAGACACATGAGCTGCCCTTCCATAGCTTTACCAGGCCACACAAACTATACCAAAAACATCCACATTTTGTTTCTTTGTCTTGAGTGCAGCATTAAGATAGATCTGAGCTTCCCTTGTGGAGCCCTTCTAGGAATAAGCCCGAGGACTGTTTGTCTTTCCACTTTAGCTTGTTCTCTTTACAAGCATTAGGAAGGGGATGTAGAGTATGAAAGGGCCAGAAGGTGGGAACCAGAGAGCAGTGGGCTTGCTGAGCTGAAGGCCTACATGCATTGCAGAAATGGGAGGACTAGGAGGAAAGAAACACTGGGATTTGCTTTATACCCAGAAGTTGAGTAGAGCTGCCAGAGGCAGGCGGGATGCAGCCAGGGATCAAGCTGAGAAGTTGACATTGGACATAGTTGGTGGATGTGAGCTTGAGGATGACCTTAAGGTCAACCCTAATTATCTGTGTAGATATAGACAAAATTAAAAGTCACATGCTAGGCTTGGCTTCAGCCATACATCTTTGTGGACACATGCTGTTGTATTGTTCTTCTGGGTAGGAGTATAAGCGCAAGCAATTAGAGGAACAGCGGCAAGCAGAGCGGCTGCAGCGGCAACTTCAGCAAGAGCGAGACTACCTGGTGTCCCTACAGCAACAGCAGCAGCAACAACAGCGACAAGAACAGAGACCAGGAGAGAAGAAGCCACTGTACCATTACAAGGAGGGGATAAATGCCAGTGAGAAGCCAGCTTGGGCCAAGGAGGTAGGAAAGTGTGATGCACTTGTTGGCACCAGTTCTTTACTCATTTGTATTATCAAGTTGGTTCCTTATACATGAAGAACAGGGGCAGATCACAGTTCTGTTTGATATTTTTTCCACAACATTTCCTGGGTCAGATGCCAGATTGTCTTCCCCTGTGTCACTCTACTGGCCTGGTTTGGAGATGCTTGCAATTAATTACACTGACAGGAGGTCTGGGTATGGAGAGAGGTTTCCATATAGAAACTCAACAGGATTCAAGAATGTCAACTGTAGTTAGCTTTGTGCTTCAGTTACGGGTGACAGTTCCTGCTGCCAGGCCAAGAACAGAGTCAGGAGGCTCTGTTCTGTGGTATAATTATTACTAGGTGCCAGTTTTTGTATGACAATTGACAAAGTACAAGTCAGTCGCTCTGAAGAGGATTCCTTTGCTCTGTTCAGACTTCAGTTATGTGCTGACCTTGGAGCTACAAGGTGTGTACAGTGATTGCTGCAAGTGGAAGGTTTTTTTTCTCCTGTTACAGAGATTATGCATTGCAATTTGTCTTGTAGAGCGACTGTTCTTCTCTGCTTTCAGGAACGTAAACTCTGCTGACAGTCTTTTTTTATCATAGAAAAATAGGGAATGGCATCATTTCCTGGTTGTTTTAGAATTTGTAAAATCTGCATGCTTAAGCACCGCCTAACTGAACAGCCTTGAAGGAGGTAACACATGCAGAGGCAGTGGAACGCTTGGGATCATATCCATTCCTCTCTTCTTTTTCCTATGCTTGTGTTCTGGTCACGTGCTAGCAGGAGCACTGTGCATTATTGCTGTTTGTTTGTCCTAGAATGCTTTGTTTTAATGGTTTAATTTTGTAATTCTACTCCCAGGTACAACAACGATCTCTTAATAACTCGCCTGTTCTTCCAGCTAAGCAGAATCATTCTTCTGTTGCCAGACAATTGGCATCCTTCAGTCCTGGCAGAGATGCAGCTTCACAGTTCAACATTAAGCCGCCTTCTGATCTTTCCAAGTCACAGCCCTCAGCTACACCAAATCCACAACACCTGCAGGCATCATACCCTCAGAAACTGAGGCAGTTAGCTACTGCCAAGCAAACACCAGTATTGCCAGTTATTACCATTTCTGAACCAACACCTCAGGTCCAGCAGTACACCCAGAGGGGCAGAGAAGCTGGTCCATCATATTGTCAAGATAGGCTTGGGCTTCGAAAACAATCCAGACGGAAGGGGTCTGTGCTCTCCTTAAAAGGGTCCCGCTCTCAAGGATGCAGTCCAGTCAGAACTTCCGAACTGGAGGCGAAGTGTGTTTCTTCTCCCAATATTTCAAAAGCAGTGCATTCACATTTGCCTCGACAGGGGGTAAAAAAGGACTTTAAGGAAGGTTACGGGGACAGGGGATGGAAGCTTAAACACTCACATGTGCCTAAAAGTGCATTCGTTCCCTTAGGAAAAGGCAGCCCACAGGGGCATGATAACCTAAACTTAAGCCAGTCCAGCCCAGAGCACCTGTTGAGAAAAATGAAGTGTCAAGCATTTAATCAGAATCACACTTCTTCAAAGGAAGATTCATCAGCATGGTTCCTGACACCTACAGACCGCTTGCATGCAGCAATACAAAAGAGAATAGGACGGAGCCTGGAACAACTTCCCCTCGCATCTCTGGGCTTTTCCCTACAAAGTTCTCATTTGAATGTACCCATATCGGCTCCTTTAACTTCTGGCTCTCGTTCACCTTCTTTGGACTCTCTCATATCTCCCCTTAATTTCAATTTAAGTCGGTCTCCCAAAGCTTTCAGTAGCAGTAGCACATCTTCAGAGAGAACCCTGGGATCATTCTCTAACATTTCTAGTTGTTCTCCCAAGCTTTTACCTCAAGTACATAATGGCAAAAAGTTTCTAGATGTGCCTGCGAACAAGACATTCCTGTCTTCAAGTACTCCTGATTTGAGATATGCTAGGCAACATAGCCCTGAGCCACCTCTGGTGGGTGACATCTTCTCTTAGTTCCAATGAGCAAGTGCTTGCCAAATGTTTATAAAACTTGGTGCTTTCTTTTGGGCTTTGGCGGTGGTGGAAATGTGTGGCAGCAAGCAGGGGAACAGGCTGAAATTCCATCTTTAGAAAGCCTGTTTTAAATGAATATTTTACATATGCCTCTGGCATTTCAGTATTTTTAAATCCTATCTGTGAAAAGATTTCTAAAAACAAACCTTGAAACATTCTTTGCTGTTTGGGATAAGGGAGGACAGTCCTAGATAGGGCTTTTAGTTTCAAAGGCAGGGGCCTGATTCTGTTACTATTGGTCATGGACATGGTGAGTAGTAGGGCTGTGCAAAATGGCTTTCTCATTTTGATTTCAAATTCAGCTGTTTCAGAGGACAGTGATTCGTTTCGGTGTTGCGGAATACTGTTCCGTTTCAATTCGGCCAAATCTGTTTTGGAGTTTAGACGCTGTTTCAGAGATTCAGATTGTCCGGGAAGAGGCAGGCCCAACCGGGCAGCTGCAAGTTCTCCCGTGGCTCCTTCAGCTGTGCCTGCCTCTCCCCAGGCAGGGGGAGCAGTGGGAGAAGCCCCCATGGCTGCCCTGCCTGGCTCCATCCCCTGCCCAGCACTTCAAATGCCCCCCTCCCCCAAACACCCCCCCAAAACAAAACAAAAAACCTGTGGGCTGTGGGGATTGCCCCCCTGCCTGAAACCCACACAGCAGCTGCCTCATGGCACAGGTACAGTGCAGCTCACAGGGCACTGTGCACTGTCTGGGAGCTGGGACTGAGCAGTATCTGGAGCCATCCCAGCTCCCGGACAGCGCCAAGCTGTCCTGCACCCACGCGACCTGACAGCTGCTGCTCGGGTGCCAAGCCGGGGGGGGGGCGGCACACAGGGTTTTTTGTTATTTTTAATTGCCAGGCTCTGCCACATGGCCCCAGAGCCCCTCTGGCTGCTGCTGGAGCCGGTGAGCATGGTTTTTGCAGGGGGTGTGGTGTTGTTTTTTGAGTAGTGGCTTTTTTTGTAAGTCACCCCATGTTCTAGCACATAAGCAAGTGCATTATGTGAGTAAAAGCAGCAGAATCTGCCCCTCAGCCTCCTGCTGAATTGCACGCTGCAGGAAAATGGTGATTTACTCTTGCATTTAATGTTTCCACATTTCATGTATTTTTAATCACTAATTTGCCCCTATGATAAGGTCAATTTTCTAACGAAAGGGAGAAAAATGACTAGCCTACAGAATATGAGATGCATCTGATGTATTGGAAGACATGACAAATTACTTTAGAGAATATCCATGCACGTACATAGGCAGCAAAACTTAGCTATAAATTATGGATATAGATACCAATAGCTAGAGAATTTTCATTAGCACCTCCCCTCATTTTGTATTTAAGAGGTAGTTTGGGCCACCCAAACTTACGGGAAGCGCTAAGCTACTTGCTTCCTTAAGATCTACTGTTGTAGGGTGCCTAATATGATAATGCATGACTCAGTCTAGTTGCAAGTGGTCTAAGTCTTTTCATTTTCTATAGGTACACAAAGTGGAGAGGTTCACTTCTTTACTATACCTACAAGGCATACAGCATGTGCTATTTTCTGTCTCATGCTATTTGTTCCTCTGGTACCTTGCATCACTAGTGCTCACAGGTTTTTTTTGTTCTGTTTTCCCCCTGGCGCCCATTCTGTTGCATGCTGACAGATGCCCTTTTTTTTGTTGTTGCTTCCAGGCACTCTGGTATTTCATGCTGTTGTGCCTGTTGGCTTTTGGACATAGTAGAAATTGTGAGAGACACTAAACTGCTTCTTTCATGTGATTAAGTTAAATACCAACATTAACTCCTTGTTTCGTCATGATTTCCTGTCATGCTTTCTCCATAATTATTCTTGGGTTAAGAACAGTAGGTTTAATATGTTTGGGGCCGTATTATCACAGTCAGGCTCTTATCTACTTTTTTGATCATTTTCACAGCGTTTTTATAAGTGGGGGGTGATAACTGTTTTTTAGGCACTGGTATAAAATGCTTCTAAATGCCATATGGTATGCTCCTTGGTGTTGTTTATAACACTTATATAGCGCAGTAGGTATAAAAAAA
>JAGPOW010001918.1:13938293-13960458 GCA_030014935.1 Caiman crocodilus | reverse complement strand
AACATCAATGCATCATCACAAATACATGAACATGCATCTAGAAAGGGAATCAGTGGAATTAGGATAGGACTATGTGGGCAATCACCACTTTAAAAGCTAATGCCAGCTACAAGTTACAAAATCACACTGCCACAAAATGTAGTAAGAGTGTTGAGAGAGGGATCTGCTATCAGAAGTGCAAACACAGCTCCTTGTATATCTGAAGCCAATATTGGATACAAAGTCTTTACCCCAGCTCTACAGAAGGATACCAGATGACCAATTCTGTCCATATGTGGTATGTGCATCCTCTTGACTCTGTAGTTATATCCATGTAACAGAACCTGAACTTTAACTAGCTAATGAAATCTGTGGGACAGAACATGACTCTTCAGTATCCATCTCTTACTGTTTTTAGATGGAGTCAAAATTAATAAAATCCCATTTCACATTCACCTTTGTGCCTGCCAAAATTTAATTATGCTTTGTCTGTCTCCTTTAACAATTTCAGGTTATTTTGCTTTTTGGAAACAACCTGATGTTCTCTTTCAACCAATTTATAAATGTAGATTTTTTTCATATACTAAGATGCTGATGACAGACTGAACATTTGAACCATGAGGAGTAGTATACAAGTATGTGACCATGTGTTTATAGACTTGCACGTGCACACACATGCATATAAATTCCATGTTTACCCTGATATTAAAAAAAAAAAAAAGTCCAAGTCTATGTTACATCAAAGGAGCCTTTGCTTAACTCTCTTCTGATCTTGTAAAGCACAAATGAGCTTATGAGGGCTATCTCTGTCTACACATGGCTCATGAGAAAGAGATCTGAACTGTTGCATTTTAGGAGTTCTCAGATGATCCTCGGTGTCTTCCCAGCTCCAGAGCTTCTTTCTCCCACAGGTCTATGGGATAGGCTGCTTTCTGGCTAAATAGCTGGATTGTGGAAATTCACATCATCATTGCTATTTTTTTTTTTTTTTAAGACATCAGTCTCAGACTGCTTGGAAACTGAAGCAGTTTCCTTTGATTTATTTTTTCCATCTCTTTATCTTTAATTATTTTTACATACCTAAGAAACTCTATCTAAAACGCTGGTTACAGCATATTAAAGTTGCATGGTAAAAGTCAAGGAATACCAAGGTTAAGCTTTCATAAGCAACACAACTATATGTTACAATATTTGAAAATACTAAGTGCATAAGCATAAGTTGCCAGAGTCAGCTTTTATGTGCAGTCCTAACTTTGGCATTTCCTGTCTTTAAAGTGCTGAACTATGCAACCTTACCATTCCTCTAACCTAGCAGTTCATGCCAAACAGGCAAACAAAAAAACCTCTGTAAGTCAGAAGTTCCTGAAACCAACAGGCAGTGCTGATCTCAAACCCTAGGGCTCTTTTTTTCAATGGATTTGACCTATTAATTGACTTTTTTAAAACTTTTTTTCATTTTGTACTGATAGTTTTGTTTTGACTTGGTGCTTAGATTCCACATCTGGTCACTGTGAAATCCCAAGGAAGCTCCTTGTCTGGCTCTCAGTCACTGCATGAACAGCCTGCAAAGGGGATGGCTGGGTTTCAGGAGGCTCTGACGGTGACCTCTCACCGCACTGAGATGCCAAGGCAGAACTCGGACCCCACCTCAGAAAACCCTCCTCTCCCCCCTCGTGTTGAAAAGTTTGACCGAAGTTCTTGGTTACGACAGGAGGAAGACATTCCACCAAAGGTAACATTTGTCTCGCTCTTAACTTTCAGAGCTAGAAAGAAGCCATCTCAGAGCTAGCCCCCCATGGCACCTCAGCACTGCTCAGTGCTGTGGGGCAGAAGGTGGAACTCTGGGGCTTCTTTCTTAGTTGGTGGAGTTCACATCCTGTTACACTCGGGGGCTGATCCCCTGAAGCTCTCGGAAGATGATCATCAGAAAGGATCCTAGCTGGTCAGCAGTTTTCAGGTTTGACCCCTGCTGGCAGCGGTGTTCATATAGGCAAGCCTAGGAGATGCACTAGGTTGACATTTTAGTACAAGTTGCTAAGTAGATGCTGTTAGCAAATCTCTGGCACATGCACACCACCACTAAATAATATTGCCTTGTGATAAATAGCAAAGAAAGTTCTCGAGCCTGATTTGAATCCAAAACAAATCAATGTCTCTCTTCCTGAGGGGGGCGGGAATACTTTCTGCTTAAATTGAATTATTAGCAACATAAAATTTGTCATACTCAATAAAACTGGTCATTCTAGGTTAGTATCCTGCCTGCAGTCGTAATCAATACCTAATGGAAGATTTGTAAAGGCTCCAGCAGCTTTATTCTTTCATTGATATTATGGCAGATGCTGGCAGACCTTCTTTAATTAAGACTCTTCTGGTACAGTATTTCAATCGTATTGTTTATACACCTTTTTGGGGGATGAATTATAACTTTGCTGTTAAGATTTCCCTTAGACTGAACAAGGTCTCAGCCCAGGAGCATATTTATGAAGAAAAAAAGCTCTACAAATTGATTGTGACAGTGCCGTGAACAGTATTTTTCCATGATTTAGATGGAGTTTTGCCATGCTTTAGCAAATAAGCAGTTTGAATCTGAAAACAAAACATCAGCCACTTGGGCAAGGCACTCCTAGTAGACCTCATAGTGACAAGTTGCCTCAGCATTTAGTATTACTTACATTTTTGGTTGCTGTGTTGTGATTAGGATACATGAGTGCATACCTGAACGGGAGAACAAGCTGGCTGCAGTCTTTTAGTATGGCATGATACAACCCCTGTTCAGAGAAATGCAAATTCCTTGAATAGTTCCCATGTTGCCTCTAGCCTTCCATTCCTGAGCTGTGCTGTTCTGAAGTTGAGAGCAGGACAGCTCTGGTAACAATTGCTACCTGCCAGGATTTTGGGAATCTAGGCAATAGAGATTCAGATCTAGGCAAAGGGCAGTTAGATGATCTACCTAGGAATATAGACGATGATGATATAATGACTAGAGACATCTTATCAGTATTCTTCAGTGTTCTGCTAGGAGATCCTGCTGATCTTTTTGGAGTATCTGACAGGGTTGGGTAAGAGCTGTTTTGAGCTGATTGTTATTAATGTCCTTCAATTGACTACCACAGTGTTATGTTAAGCAGCTGCTCATCTCCAAGGGGTCTTGCTTACAGGGTTTTATGGCAATTTCTGCAGTTCACACCCTATTCAATCTGTACATGAAAATACTATGAGAGCTTGTGAGATGAGTAATAGAGCCCTTTATTTAATATGCTGTTGGTACTCATTGCTTTTCGTGGAGTCTGGACAGAACCATCTCCTTCATCTCAGTGTTTCTCTCTTAGTATATCCTGGAGATGACATGCATGAGAGTTAGTGGTTATAGGCTCTGTCCAGATAAGAGGGGGATGTTTGAGGATAGACAGGAGCTGTGTCTGTACCTTCAGCTGTTGTCTGCCTGTTGTCAAAGTGCTGGGCAATTGGGGTCTTACTAGATTTGTTACCATTCCTGAATTCCCAGATAAGGGCAGTGCTTTCAAAAGTTCCTTTTCATTTATGTTCCTTTCCGTTAGAAGTCAGTCTTGAGAGCCACTCAAGTATTTCATTTGTAGGTTGCTCAGAACGGTGGCTTTCTGCATTTAGACAAGGCAAACTCAACAATTACATTACATTGCAAGCGTGTTACACCTGTGGGCAACATAACTGCCCCACCAGCCACAATTTTATTTCTTGGTGAAATTCAGGAAACAGGTTACAGTCTGCTACAGCCTAATTAATCTGGGGCACATGCAAAGAAAGCGTCTCACTTGTGACACATTCAGCAAGGATGCTTCTGCTGTTGGACCCTAAGGAACCAGTAGCTGGGTGTTCTGAGTCCCAAACTCTTAGTGCTGGATTTGAAAGTCCATTGGAGATCCAAATAGGTGTCTAATTTCAGCAACAGCAAGAATGCAACAGCAAGAATGCACACTACTTTTCCTGATTCAGGCATTTTCCTCACTGTGACTGTAGAACTGTGTACAGCAATATTCAAGCTGGTAACACCATAGTTTCTGGTTCTTCAAGGAAAATTGGTTCGTCATTTCAGTTGTGCATAGAGTGTATGTTTCCAAATGTGGGGAAAATATCATTTAGATCAATAGATTATATCTAGAATGGCAATGGACCTGTTATAAATTAATATGATCAATAATTATTGTGAAAATTCTGGCTCATATCAATAAAGTCGCAGTTGGCATTTATGCTCAAACCTACTGCAGAACCATAGGAATTGTCATACCATATTTGTACCAGAACCAGATGCTTCAGAGGAAGGTGAAAGATATTTCATTAAAGACAATGACAAAGTAATATATCCATATGGGAATTTTGTTTTTAACCAGAACAGTTGTTGCCTAGGCGTGCCTATGGATGTGATGTTCTCCTTCTCTCTGTTCCAAATTATTTTAGCCTCTCTAATACAACTATGAATGTTCTCATTGTTACCTAAAACAAAAAGAAAAATAATAATAATAATAATAGTAATAATAACTTTTAGCCTTCATGCCATCTTGCAGCAGGCAGTTCCACAGGTAAGAATAATTCTTAGCTCTTTCCATGGGGACTAGGTATTGCATAACTTCCTGCACGATGCATTGAATCTCTAAATGCAGTGGGATAAATCAGTGTCATATTTTCTGGCCTTGTAGAGAAAGTTCCTGAGTTAATGTTTTGTAACAAGTAAGGGCTTGCAGGAGGTGTTTTTAGGTTTTTGATTACGATAAGGTGAACAATCCTGGCTGAACATCTGGGTTTCTGTGAGGTCTGGCTTTCAGCCATTATATGACTTCAGTGACTGAAGCACAGAAAAACCAAGACATTTGATCAAGGGAATTAAGCCTCTGCCTGGATTCCACCCTGTGGCCGCCTCTTCCCAACCCTTTTCTATAACTACTGCATTGTGTTGTATTGCACTGCATTGATATTGTCACAGCATAACTTTTTTTTTTTTTTTTTGCATGAACTCTTCTTTTTAATGGCTGCTGAAATGACCTTTCTGACTAGTCCGGAGTTTAGCCTTGCCAAAGTTAAAACAACCGTTCTGGCTTAGATGTGGGTTTTTGTGAAATTTGGAGCTTATGCAATCCATGTTTGATAGTGTATAAATCTCCGTGCTTGATATTAATGGATACATTTTTTGGATTCCATGAAGCTCTCTGCCTTCAGGAGCAGCCATACCTTGCAAAAGATGAAATAAAGAACCACTGAGGCATTTATCTCATATTTCTATGATGCATAATAGGTGCCAAGAATCCTGTTTCATAACCACTATAAATATTTCTTCTTTCTCCATGGGAAATTAATTGCACATCAAATCAGAAAGCCTGCTGAAACCTGATCTCCCTGAATATTAGAAGAGAAGAGCTGGGTTTAATTGCCTAGTCTTAATAGGTTTGACTGTGCTGATTTTTCTTTCAGGTGCCTCAACGAACAACTTCCATATCCCCTGCTCTAGCTAGAAAGAACTCTCCTGGAAATGGCAGTGCATTGGGAACTAGACTAGGATCACAACCGATCAGAGCAAGGTATAGAATGAGAGCAAAATTTCACTTACTCTTACATGTTAATTCCTGGTATGCCAGTTTTCAAGACATCCAAGTGGAGGGCAAACATCGGGCCATGATCTAGAGTCACCTGTAGTTCATGGAAAATGTCATTCATGGAGAATGTGAAGTTCCTTTTACAGCTATCTGTTTACCACTTTGGGTAGGAAATGAGGAACAAGGAGTCTGGTCATGGAAAAACAAGCATCATAGTCATTGATTCTGCTAAGGGCAAAATAATGGTACATTTTCCACTATACAACCTGTAGGTTGCACTATACTGGAATCCAGAGGTGTGATTGCAGCACCTTGTACTAGTTTGAGTACCAGTGACAGGAAAACCACAGTGGCAGAGGATTCAGTGAGTTAAGTCCCAAGCTATCGGGTGGGTAGATACAGCCTACAGTACAATCACATCATACGCACATTTAACTTGTGTGAATTCAACTTTACAGGGCTAGGAGGAGGGGTGGGGCTTCAGTTTGCGGCAACAGTGGGGGGTTTGGGCAGCGTGGTGGTGGCCCGGTGATGAGCTTTATTTCAAGCGCATCCCACCACCATTTTTAAGTGTGGGGACACTGATGCACAAGATGTTCTGGGTGCTTTAATTAGAGTAGCTCTTAGAGCCACTCTAATTAAAACAGTGCCTTCTTCCTCCCTCCTCTCCCCCCACTCCACTCCTGGAGCACATGTATAAATGCCCCTGGAGGCCAAATCCTGGCTGGACCAGCAATGTGAGTGGGGAGCAGGGATGGCAGCTGATGTGTTGCAATATTCCTGTTACCCAGAGAATTTCATGAGTGGTGCCAGGGGGAAGTGTGATGCGACAACTTCCCTGCTGCTCAGAAAGTTAGATCATATTTAAATTCAAGTGAAGGAAAAAATGTCCTTCATGTCAGTGGATGTAGAATAAGTCTTAGAGGAGCAGCATGTATTTCTGGCTACCATGTACTGTGGACATTAGAGAACAATTTACTATACTACTCCTGGGAAAGAGCCTGACCTACTAACTGCACCCCAATGGCTGCCCTTGCTGTACTATCATCTCTTCTTTCCCCCTGTGCGCTGGCAGAACATGTTACAGAAGGACCATTTTAAAAGTAATATAAAATACAGCAGGCTCATTCAGAATTGAAGGAAAAAGATGGAGCTTAGGCTTATGAGAGCTAGTATTTGATCTGCAGACTGTGATAGTGTTGCGAACAGAACTACAGATATTATCAAATGAAATGCCAGCTTAAATCTTAGGATAAATGTTTGTATTCTATATAACTTTCTTTGTGGAAATCTTTGAAGGTTTTCTTTCTTTCACTTTGTCCTTTAGGGTAAGGTCAAAGGCATCAAATGACAGGATTTTCTAAGCTAAATTAATAATGACTTACAGTATAAACCATTTTTCCAGTCTAATGTCTAAATTACGCAGAAGCAGCACTGCAGAGAGTGTACCAGGCTCATCTTGAAATAAGTGTTAGGGGTGTTATGATATAGATATTTAAAAAAGCTTTTTTTTTTTTTTTTTCTGAAAGGAAAGGCAGGCTCCATGTCCCTGTCATGGACCTCTATGCATCTCTATTGCCAGTCATCCATAACTAAATCATCTTCAGTTCTCTAGCACAGAATCTCATGCCATTTATCAATGGTAGTATAAAGCAACTCCTGTAAAAGCAATAACATTTCCATAAGTGTAATTATGATATGAGAGAGAAATAATAATGCTAGTTTGGGACTGTTTAATTCCAGTAATAGCATCTTGCTTTTGAAACACATTTGAGGTATTGTTTATAGTCAATATAGATAATTGCATCTCTTGCTTCAATTTAAGAAGACATTTCTTGACTAACCCCTTAGCCAAGGAAGCCCCAGCTAAACCATGTATTCTGTAGACCAACAACTGGTCAATCACAGTAACATCAATGTGTCTTCTCTTCTTACTTTTCTTTATCCATCTACCTTTTTATTATGGATTCCTCCCTTTGTATACATTTTAACTTTGTATTAAATATTCTTTCCTTATTTGCTATCCTTAGCAAAAATAGGAAGTTGCTATGCTTAGAAAGCATGTTCTTTCTGCAGTCAGCTTAACTTTTACATATAACTCACCATATAAACACAAGGTATGGTGGACAGAGATACTTAAATGGCAGTTGTACTATTCTGCCCACTGGCTAAATTACTCTAGGTCACTTATAATGTATGAACAACACACTTGAAGATTGCTATTCAGTGCCAGTGTTAAAAATTACACGTTATATAATGCAGCACCCTAAATGAAAGCAACAGAATAAGCTTCCTTTCATTTTTAGTAAGATTCTGAAGGATAAACAAAAATATCGCAGAAAAATAAATTGTGTAAACCTAGGTGAATGTTTTTGGGTCTTATTGCAGTGCCAAATGAGGATTTTGTGCTGTAAATGAAGTTGCTGTGTGTAAACCAAAACCATTTTTTGTTCCAAATGTAAAATGGTATATATTTGTAAGGGAGGGTGAGACAGAGGAAGAGGTAGTAATGTACGGTTGGTAACTTGTGCAGTTTGCAATGCCTGAGATATGAAGCCATGAAAATCAGCGAATGAGAGTGCACAGCAAAAAAATAATTTGCAATCATATGGCAAACGTTAGCAGAGGCTGGAAACATAACTAATCTGTGAACTGCAAGGACCAGCTTCTTAAACAGAATTTATTTGACCAATTCATAATAAATAAATCTAAAATTGTAGGGATTTCTTTTAATGAAAGAATTCTTTTAGTTAGAATTTGGCAAGAGCAAATGAATCTTATTTTAGCTGCTTCTAACCATTTAAATAGATAAAACTGTTTTGCATAATATTTCTTGGAAGCAGTTTCAAGCACAATGGAAAAAATATCCATTTTCACTCTTAAAAACAGGAGTCCAAATTCTCAGTGGATATAAACTGGCATAGAACCATAGACATTAGTAAAATTCTGCTGATTTCCACCAACTGATGATCTGATCCATAGTTCAGAATGCAAATGTTATTGACCTTCTAATTATATAGGCACAAGAAGGTAATGGTATCAGCCATGGCTTTGGCATGCATAGGTTTTCCTATGACAATCAAATATTAAGATCAGTAAAATGTCTGCCTAGGCTGAGGAACGTGACCAATTTGTCTAGGGTAGCTGAAATGCTAAGGTGGGATGTTTTGTTTCTTGCTTTACTGGAAGCCAATTAGTGGCAAGCAAAAGAAGTTGCAAAAATGCTTAGTCCTTGTCTATATTAGGGGGAAAAAAAGAGCTCTTAAACTGAGTTACCTAAAACCTGGTTTCACTTGAATTATTAGATCTGGTAAATGTTATAGGAGTTTTGCTTATCCTGCTAACTCGCATAAAAACTACCAGTTGCTATGCCGTCATAAGATTTTAAGGGTGAAGATGCACGTTACACTTATACCACACTAAGGTCACCTAAAACACAAGCATCTTCATGTTAAAGCTCTGTTAAATCCTTCTTAGTGTTCTCTGAGAGCCAGAACAGGGATAGAGTCCATGTGTCCTGTCTCATAAATACAGGGATCCTGGCTTTCTCTGATTTAAAAAAAAAAAAAAAATCCCCATTTTTCAGTTAAATAAGTAACCTTAAATTCACGTTTTTCTATAAAGAGCCAGCTATTTATTTGTTTATTTATTTTATTTGTTTCTCTCACACACACACACACGGCGTTTCATTTTGATTATGGAAAATGGATTTTGGGTTCTTTTAATTTGAAAACTGGGTATTTTTTAAAATCAGAGAAAACCAGGATCTCTGCTCATAAATATGCTCCTATTTGCCAGGCCTCTCCTGGCAAGTCAGAGGTGTGCAGGCAAGAAACAGTATTAACCCTTCATGTGCAACTTGTCACATTCTAGCTTTAGTACTGCTTAACATTGCAGATTTAGTATTGTCTAAGTGTAATGTGCATCTTCACCCTAACACACGTTAGTAACATTGTTAGCTAGAGTAGTAGAGAATAGTAGAGATGCATCAAGCCTAAATCTTGCTGATTTTTCACTGAGATTTAAGCTCCTGTGTCACTTAAGCACTTGTGAAAATGGGATTTAGGCTCTCACTTTTTGGGGGGATAATTTTACTCATAAAGCTGGGGTGTAAGGTGCACACACCTACTGCTGTCATCTTGTATTGCAAGTTGTTGTGGTAAGTTTGACCATCTCATGTCAGGTTGGAAAGGATTTGTTGAACCCATGATGCTGTATTGTCATTCAGACTTTCTCCCAACTCTCCAGAAAATATCTGAAGTAGGATGACAACATCTGCTTTGTTGTAATGTGCATTTAGCAATCCAGACCTGAGGAGAACAGAGCCCATCATTGAGAGTCCCCTGCAGAGGACCAGCAGTGGCAGCTCCTCAAGTTCCAGCACCCCCAGCTCTCAGCCTAGCTCCCAGGGTGGATCCCAACCTGGATCCCAGGCTGGATCCAGTGAGCGTAACAGAGTCAGAGGTGAGATCATTTCTTTCTTTTTCTTTTAGGCCAGTGTTAAGACCTGATCTGTGGTCCTTCCCTATTAGTTGTATGACCTTTTGACAAGTCACTTAGGGCGCCTATACACAACTGCTGGTGCTGCTCCAGTGCGCTGGAATTCCAGTGCAGCAAAGCAGGCTCGATGAATCGAGTCTGCGGGAGCATGATGATTTCTGTGCTCCAGCAGCCTCTTGCGTCTCATCTATCAGCATCCCCACACTTAAAAATGGTGGCAGGAACCTTGAACTAAAGCTTGTCGAACGGGCTTTAGCTTAAGCACCCCCCACTGCCATTTTAAAGAGCAGAGACACTAATACACAAGACACAGAAGCACTTTAATTAGAGCAGCTCCCAGATCCTAATTAAAGCTCTGAGCCTAATTGGAGCTCCAAGAGCCACTCTAATTAAAGCTCCACCCTTGGAGCACATGTAAAATTGCCCTTAACTTATAGGATTCTGGTCACTTAAGTGTGTAAAGCTGATTTGAGAAACCTTTTCT
The DNA here is from genome assembly GCA_030014935.1 of Caiman crocodilus. Classification (NCBI taxonomy): domain Eukaryota; kingdom Metazoa; phylum Chordata; order Crocodylia; family Alligatoridae; genus Caiman; species Caiman crocodilus. Next base: position 13,949,931 of record JAGPOW010001918.1, on the reverse strand, counting down.
GGTTTCTGTTGCTCTACACCTGATTTGGGCAACTGGATTTCTAAAATTAGGCTCTAATAATATCCTTCCATTTTCTCCCCTGTAAAACTGAGTTGATACTTGCTCCTTCATACCCAGCACATTCGGATGGTCTGAGAGGGTGCTGTATTTGTTCACAGCAGTCTTGTTGTCATGCCAATCCCCACAGATGCTATTTAGCATTTTGGGTGGTAAATGATCAGTTTGGTCCAATAATCTGTGTGGTTTCCAAATACTTGTATGAAAAGAGGTGCCAGTTGTGGTGGTGTGTAAACTAATAGATCCTGGGCACACACTTTTCCTTTGTTAACCCAAACTCGACTTTCTTTGTGGTTGGGTTTTTATTTTTTTTACTTCATCTGTGTTTAGAGAGCATTCCTCCAGGGAGAAGAGAAATGAATTATCTCATAAGCTGTTTCCTCTAAAACTCTGTCAACACAGGACCATGTTTACACTGAATTTACGTTTCTAGCTGATTAAGAATGGCTAGAAGATGCCAGGAAATAAAGATCTTTTTCCACATCTAATCACAAAAGGAGTTGCTAGAGCAAATTCAGCCAGTTTATCTGCATTTCTGTCCTGAAATATAAATCCACAGAGTTGAAGAGTGGTAAAACAAATGCTATATCTATCCTTTGAATTTTTTATGATTTGCCTGTAAGATGACATGCTTCTTGTTGAAATAATCAGTTCTCAAAGTAGCTGATTTATGAGCAATTGTCCTTTTGTGTTTGGGGTTTTGTTTGTTTTTTTTACTAATGAAGAATTCTCTGGCAAGTAATGTCCTAACTATGCTAGATCCTCTGGAGTTTTTAATTACTTATATGTCCCACTCTTTACAGAGTGCACGTGTTTCTTCAATAGAAAAAAAAGGCGGTAATGTTAAATCAGCTATTAGATTCAGTTAGGAGTACTACTGCTACACCGAAGACAGTACAACACAGCTATATTGCATGTAATGCCTTTCAAATCACCTTCAGAGCAGCAGGCTTTATGGTGTCTATTGCCTATACAAACTAAGCAATACAATTACCAATTTTTTTTTTATTATAGCAGAGTGGAAGAGAATATGATGTATATGTTTTCCATTGTGATATAGAGACAATTAAACAAACAGAAAGCTACAGGAAGGTTTTTCCAAACCACAGAAGAAATAAGGGAGGAAAGCATGGCAAGACTCTTCAGAATGATGGCAGACATCAGTCCTAGGCTTGAGAGACTTGAGGGTCAAATCATTTTCTGAGTTGATCACAGTCTTTCTGTATGATCTGGGGCAAGTTCCTCAGGGGAAGACTGTCTGTCACCTGGGAATAGTGGTCAGGCACAAGAAGACTTCTCCACACCTTATCCAAGGGCTATGAATAACTTGTGCAATGAGGAACACTTGCTATGGCTTCTGTGCATCCCAGAAGCTACAAATTACCACAGATGGGGATGGGAAGGTGGCAACCACTTGGTTGTCTCTTGCTGTACTGACCCATCCACCCCCAGACTGGTATAGGTTGCTTACCTGGGAAAGAGGCAGACTAGTGGAGGGGAAGCAGAGTCTTTAGGCACACTGCCCCAGCACCAGGACACTCCCACATCAGCCAAACAGAGCTTTACCTGGATGCTACAATTTAACCTCTGGGACAAAGGCTTAACACTGCAGTGAGTGAAGTACTTTGGGACCTCCAGTAGAGAGGTGTAATAGAGGTGCTAAGTGTTGCTGCTGTGTGTTCAGTCGTCTTCTGTGAGCAAGAAAAGTGAGAGATCTGTGACTAGGTTTAACCCATGAAGTGTTTTAGGACCAGAAAGGGTAATACTGATTTTGAACTGGATCCCTAAAGAAACAGGAACTGGATTTCTCAGAGGTGCCACCTTGGATTTGTTGCATAGCAAAGTTTCTAGTTCTGCTGCTGGATTAAAGTCTTCATTTCTCACTAATACCTGTGTTTTGCTTTTGCCCAGGAAATGCCAAGCCTGAGGGGTCACCTGTGCTCTCTCACGAGCCTTCTAAGATAAAACAGGAAGAAAATAGGGATGTGACACGCCCAAGCCGACCTGCTGTGAGTTTTAAATTATTTCCTGATGGAGTGATGAAGACCTGGCTGGCCAGGTTTCCATTCTATTTACTTACCCAACTTTAGGAACCAGTAGAAAAAGGAAAATCCAATCCCATCCCCACCATAAATCTACAGCACAGGAAGAGGCCATGAGAGATGGGAGTGCTTTGAGATTGCATGGTTTTCAATTACTTAAGTCCACAAAATCACATTAGCATTTGCTTAAAGTTAAGCAGGAGCTTAAGTGTTTTGCTGCGTCAGACCTGTTCTGTACCACATGGTAACCTCTGAAGCAATCTTGCAGAGGGGGTGTGCTGTTTGTAAAGGTTGGTTACCCAGCCACAGCTAGTCATCATGGCATAAAAACAAACTTTGCAGTAATTTCAGTGCAGTTCTGTTTTATTCCTACTTTGGCAAAGGCCCAGGAAAAATCCATCCAAGTGTTTCTTTCCAGCTGAATGTTATGTTTGACGTTTGTATTTTAAAACTGCAGAGTGAGTTGGACTCAATAACAAAATGAATTTCCACTGTTTCTCTATTTTAATGTGTATTGATGTTTTGTTGATGTTGTTTTTTTTCTTTATACTTCACAGCATTGAGCTAACAATTCTAATTTTATTTCTAACCTGCTTGCCCTTCCTCTGGCTTTTTCCTGTCCTGATCTGTTTCCTCTGATGCTGATTAATCTTCCCTTACTCCCAGAGCTATAAGAAAGCTATAGATGAGGTTAGTGATATCTTTTCTTAGTTGGTCATGCCTTTGCAAGGTTGACTAGTTAGAACTTTATATCAAACCATGTTTTCTTGGTGCTGACCTTACAGAAGGTGGTAATGCAATCCTGGTTCAGATTTCAAAACTGAAAGATTGTATTTAGATACAGTGAGCTAATCTAAAGGGCAAAATGGATCTGTGAATGTATTTTGCTTTAGTACATTGCTTGACAAAATCCATATGCAGACCACTTGCATGGGGCCACCCCAACAATTCTGTCAACCTTTATAAGCATAGCCAAATGTACTACAATATAAGACAAGTATTGCTCTCCATTACACCCTCTGTGGCCCTGTTGATTCCACGGGAAGTACAAGCTTAACTTAGATCAGTATTTGTTCAGATTTCAAATAAAACCATTTCCTGATGACCATGGTTCATTTAGCCGCATGAGTCCAGGCTGATATTCTGGTGGTACATTGCTCTGACTTTAGATTCAGTGAGAGGGAGCAAAAGATGGAACTGCAGGAATTAATTTAGGAGCCAGCCCCTCAGCTGATGTCTGTTGGCAGAACTTCATTTTAATTAACAAAGGTGGGCTGATTTTACACCAGCCCAGAACCAAGCTTTCTGACTTGAAGACTCTGTATATATTTTGGAACTTGGTTGTCAGTGACTGTGCATGTGTTAACCCCAGCTGCAGCAAGGAAAGCCATCCTAGGTACGAGCTGCACTTACCTCTGCTTGAAATTGGGGTAGTCACTGCTTTTCTTGCCTGCATTTGGGGTTTTACAGCAGCTGTCAACTGCTGACCATCAGCGGGTGCAGTTCCTGTTAATCTTGAACATAGATGGAGAATTAATTACTACTTATGAAGGGAAAAGGGTCCAGATGCTGACATCCTTGCTTGTAATATCATACTCTGCCCTCTAATTTCAGATCTTGGAACTGGACCTCTGAATAGACATCCAGATGCCTTCATTTCCCACATGGGGAATATTTTTTTCAATAAAATCAGTGTTTGGGAGTAAAATAAAAAGGAAAAAGAAGCAATGTTTACAAAATGGATGAAAGTCCATTGTGCTTTTGCTATTAGTGTAAACTCACCTGGATCCATATTAGGATTTAAGCGTTCCTTAGGTGCTGATTTGATGGGGGTGGAAGGAGCAAGGTTTGAATTGGCAGGGATTCTGAACTCCCTTCCTCTCACTGGACAAGCAGCCACATAGAATAAATTTTAAGACTGCAGTCATCGTCTGTGCTATAGGTTATTGGGGGGCAAGAGGGAAGGGGGGGCTAATGAGACCTCAGCTTGTTGCTGTTTAATGCAGGTGTCATTCTGATTCTAGTAATGGATTGTAGCTAATGCAGAAGAATAAGAGTGAATTGATGCTCTATAGATAAATGCGAAGAAAAAGTCAAATTTTGCAATGGTGCTAAGCATCTCTGTTGTAGGGTGCTGAATGCCCTCAACTCTTAGGCTTCTGTAGGAGTTGAAAGCAATTAGCACTTAGCAGGATCTGGCACAAAGTTACAGAATGTGCTTTGAAAGAAATGCAGAAAGTCTTCAGAGCGGGCTTGTGAGGTGACTGCCTCTTGCAATGTTCTTCACATGGATTTCATTAGTAATACAAATGATTAGAACACTACAGAGGTATCTGGGTTGTCTGAGATCTGTGTGTCCATTTTTACGTTGAATAATGTTGCCTTTCAAATCTGTCTGTCACCTCAGCAGTGATCCCAGTGTAATGGCATTCAGATAACTAAGCTGAATCTCTAAGGCTCAAAGCTAATGTTACTATGAGTGTCGATTGGCAATGCCAGTCTTACATTCTATCAAAAAAAGTTATACAAATTTTACATATTTCACCTTATGCTGATATTTTTAAAACCAGATTTGTATGGTGGACAGTGTTGAATTCTTAAATTGCTGGTGTGAAAAGAATAAGCGTTTTTGATCTAGTATTGATGAAATGTCTGATATTTATCTGAACATGCACTATTCCAGTTAATGATAACTGTACTGGCAATGATGCCTAGCAAGCTATAGTGAACCTCTTCCTAAAACTGTTTCCTATTTAAAAAAAAAAAAATGGAGCAGAAAAAAATTAGCCAGTTACATACTTTGTTCTCTGAGATTTGAACCCAAGCGATGTATTTTGTTTAATGAGAGAGATTGCTAATAATAAAGGACATAAATCAGTATCTAAATAGGGGTCATATTAACATAAAATTCATGTCATGCTTTACGATTCTGGACTGTGAATGTACATAATTCCAGAAAATATTAAGTCTAAAGACGTCTAAATTGTAATTGCACTAATAATATTATCTCTTGCATTATGTTATCTTCAATAATAACATTTTAAATATATTTGGAACAAAACAGCATTTCTTTTCTAGTTGTCTGATCACTTTTGTTCCAAGAGCAAGACACTGAAGTAAAATAACCCTATAAAGTGGTCGTTATCTAGAGAAAATGATAGCAGCAAAGAATTAATCATCCCACAGCAAAGTTTGAACTGGAAAACATTGGTTATCTCCTGATATGGTCTGGTGGTATTACTGGTATTATAATTTCCAAATTAGGAATGTAAATGTAATCAGAAGGCATAAAAAAAAATTTGACAATGAACACGGAAGACTGCTAATATAGTTATGTGAATCAACTGCATCTGATTGCAGGATTTTAACACGCCTGCATTCTTCTACTATACAGTAGAAGCTACTGGCTTTTTTAGAAGGGCTAAATTATGACGTATTTAAGATGCACTAACAATGACCAACCTCATGCAGTTCAATGCGGCTCCCTGCAGAGCAAGTTTACTTGTCAGTGGTTTTTAATGGTGTCATGGGAAGTAGAGATAGCCTTGATGTAAATTTCTCTTGGCTATAGTTTGTGGGGAGAAAATTTACCAGTTTAATTTGGTATCCACAATTATTTTGCGTTGAGTATTGCAGATGTGAAATAGAAGGTCAGTTTCTCAGTCCCGTCCTTTGATGTTTGGAAAAAGTTGGAATGAGTACTAACGTGCAAGAAGTACAGTTTTAAAGGGGATGTAGTTTTCTTTTAAAATGCCTGAGAAAGTGGGAAAGGACCTAACTCAATTAAGTGAAAATTGATTAATCAGTTAACCTGCATTTTTGTATAGACTGAAAACAACTATGAACAACGCTAGTCTTCGTTGACTTGATTGTTTTCTCAGTTTAGAAACGCCGAACAAGCAACCATAGAATGAGCTTTAGCATTAATCAAAACAAGTAGTTTTCATGACTACAGATTTGATTTGTATTTCGATCACAAATTTATTGGCACTGGAAGTAAATGTTTAAATGTCATATTCATAAAAGAATTAACAGTGTGGTGATGGGTTTTAATACGTAACATGCCTGTCAGCTGAATTCCCTGCCAAATAGAAACAGATTTTCAGTGTACTCATATTTCCTTGTGTATACGTAGGTCCTGATCCAAAGTGCAGTGAAGTCCATGGGAGTCTTACCTGTACTTCAGTAGGCTTTGCAACCAGGCTGTCTCTTTTCAGATATGATATGAATCTCTATCCATGTTTTTTCTTTAATATGGAATATGTTCTTATGTATTTCTTAAAGTATACATAAGAAGATGCATTTCAATAATAGATTTAGGTAAAAAATGTAACATGATCCTCAGGTTTCTTCTGCGGCCATGTTGATAGCGATTAATGAATGTCAGGGGAAAAATACTGGGAGAGGGAGAGAGAACTCTTTGTAGCTGGCAATGGCTTAATGCCAGACAAATGAGAAATGTATCTGCCTAAAATATGCTCCCAGATGCACAGACTCCTGGGCACCCATTTTGAATTAATATAAAGTCAATGGTTTTGCATGGGTTGTAACTGCCAGTCAGTAGGGTATAACTTGGGAGTAGAAGGTACTGTACGCCTTTCCCCATATTAAATAATAGCCCTGAAAACAAATCATGATTTCTGACCAGGTTCTTAATAAACCCCCTCTGAAAGTATGAAATGATTAGTCTGTTTCTTCTTTTTCCTTCAAATGACTGATCACTTCATTGCAACAGACACAATTAAGTGTGACTTTAGGACAAATTTAAATGTCAATAAAGCATTTGATTTGATCTATGTGGAATTAGGGATGAAAGATTGCTCACTCCATTTAAAGCTGTGAGGGCTTCATTTTGTGTTTCTAATCCAAATAGGGCTGCAAGAGATTGTGATATCTTTAAAATGAAAATAACAGAAGTACAGATTGCGCCGCAAAATAGTACAGGCTCTCTATTGAAAAATGAAATTGCTCTCAGTAGCAGTTATATATTTTTACTTTTTTTTTTTTTCTTCTAATGAAAAGAGATAGGTTTTAAGACCTCCCTACACCATCTTAATTAACATTATTCTAGTCACCCTGCTGGAATGGTAATCTGGAAAATTATGGAATGCAGTAAAGAGAGAATATGGCCATAAGAAAATTGTGGAATTTAGTATTTTTCAATGAGTTTCTTTCTCCCTAATCCTTTATCTCTGACCGAATGCACTGATGGCTACATCGGTCACTAATATAGGGAGAAATGGTAAGACTGACAATTGCAATGCTTTGTTCGTCATGTGCATGCGTTGTGCAATAGAGTTCTCTAACCCATTCTAATTAGAGCTCTCATGCTTTTTTGCCCTACTGCTTCCCCCTGCATTGCTATAAAAGCATGTAAGATAAGAAACAGTCTATTTTCTACACGGTGCCTGCAATGTTTCTTGTATTTAAATAACACTGTCTATTTTGTATAACTGTCAAATCTAAGGTTTCATCCGAATCATGGTAAACTGAAAAATTTATTTTGAGGGTTGGGACTTTGGGTCCCCCCCCCCCTTCTACTTTTTTTCACTTTCTCCTTACCTTTCAGGCTGTGACACGTCACATAATGTGCTATAGCTATTTCTGCCAAGAGAGTTTTGGTTTTTTAAATTCTATTCTACTTTAATTGTTGTGGTTGACTCAGAGTCATGACTCAAATTTAACAAAACATGATTCTGCATCAAGCGGAGCACTTTTACTCTAATGATGTATCGCTGCATCTTGGCAACAAGCTGCCAGCTTAGACTGATAATTGAAGTGGATCTTGCCTTGGGGATTGCACCATTTTGTGCAAGACTTTGTCATTGCTTTCTTTCCAATGGCATTTATAACAGAGCAAACACCAGTAGAAAGGGTTTTTTTCTTTTTTTGAGAGAGGTTCCAAAGAAAAGAAGAACCTTCTGGATAAATTCTCAAAACCTGTCTTTGAAATAGCATTGTTTTCCAGTTTACTATGATAGTGACTGAATTTCACCTTTTCAACAAATATAATTTTTACATGTATATACATATCAGTGTGTATATATACACCGACATGTGTGTTCAAAACAAAAAAGATAGGTCAGCTCTTGATTTTCAGCAAACATGAAATCAGTTTTGTTTTGTTCAATAAATGCTACGTGCTACAAACATTGTTTTATGTTTGTCTTATGTTTGTAATAATTCTGTAAAGCTATTTCTTGTGGCTCGTGCTGTAACATTGGCTTTTGAAGAGATATGTGTAGCTTTTTCTCCTTGCTTTATATACAATTCATATTGGTTTCTCCTTTTTTGCCCCATTAGGACCTGACTGCATTAGCAAAAGAGTTGAGGGAGCTGCGTATCGAAGAAACCAACCGCCCCCTGAAAAAGGTGACTGACTACTCTTCATCCAGCGAGGAATCAGAAAGCAGCGAAGAGGAAGAGGAAGATGGCGAAAATGAAACGCAGGATGGGACAGTGCCTGTCAGTGACATCCCACGGCTTATGTAAGAGATCATTTCTTTAAAGGCACGATGGTGAAATTGCAGTGTGCTTCTTTTCCTTCTCACTACAAAAAAATTATAACGATCTTGAGACAGCAGTTCTTACATAGGTCTGTTATCTTCAGTCTTCAGAGCACTGGCAAGTTACAGGTGGTGGGTCATTGTCTTTGCTTTTAGCCGCTTCTCTACAGGCAAGTAGGGTCACCAGTGAAAATGTTAAGTTTAAGGAAAGTGCTTTCTTGTCGTTACTTGTTGTACAAGCAGCTGTTGTCGTTGTAGTTAAAGGAGAAGAGAAGTGACCGTAGAGCTCTTGCTTGTTGAAGATGTGGTTCATACACTGGAAAAGGGACCTTTCTATTCCTTATATTGTTGGGCCAACATTATAAGCTTCTAGATTCAGTGCCTTATATTAGAAATGTCACCGTAGCTTTGGTTGTTTAATTCACTTAGAAGATAAGTCATTTTTCAGGCTAACATTGGAAGTAATTAATGGGAAACATTAAATCTTCTACATTGTAATCAAACTTATCTACCTAATGCCTCTGAGCATGGTGGAAGTCCAATCATGCCCAGTGATGTTGTTATTGCTGTGGATCCTTTTTTGCCTTCTAAGACCAACCTATAGCAGGGTAAATGCTTAGCAGATACTGAATGTTCCCTGTGAAATGCAGAGCTCCCTTGACTCTCATTATGTCTTCATCCACTTTTCTGCAGCATCTGTTTTTCTCAGGACCACAAAATGCTTTATGGACTTGTCTTCAAAATGCCTGTATGAAGTAGAGAATCAATATGTTCTCTGTTTTACAAATGGGCGCCTGAGGTACAGTGAAATGAAGGGCCAGGTCTTTCCTCCTCATAAGATGGAATTGTGCTGACTTGACCAATGCAAAGCCATTCAAGAAGCTTTGCTGGAATTGGTATTAACAACCAGTTCATTTTCTTAACTGCAGAATCCTGTATGATACAACATTAAGGTGTTGATCCCTTTTCAGCACCTCTCATTGTTTGTGCTAGGATACTGCCATGTTATCAGGCTGGTACAGGATATCACATGCCTTACCAAGGTATGTCCTCACTATAGAATGAACCTGGGAGATCAGCACCTGGTTTAGCTTAGTCCAAGTTGAACCACTACACTGTAGAACCAGATCTGAGTTACCCTGTCCTTACTGGTGCTGCTCTTGCTCATGTGTCCCTTGGACTTCCAAGGTCACATTACATAGTTCTTTGTACTACAGTCAGCTGAGCCTCTCTGGAGTTCCTGAAAACCTTTCCTGCCTTTTTGGACCTGCAAAGGAATTGTTGCAAAACATTTTCAGACTACCAGCTTAGCCCTCAGGATATATAACCTTATGTTCTTCCTAGAAAGTGAGTGGGTTTCTAGCCTGAGTAACAGTGACATCTGAGTCTTAACCCACACCTGCAGCTGAGCCCTGCCTACTTAAGTTTACAAGTTACATTTCAAATCTCAAATATAACAGTAAGGCTGCTCTGTATTCAAGAGCAGGTACAGAGAAACAGGATTTTATAGCACCTGAGCATAAGTGGGTGCATCCTTGGCCAGCTCCCCTGGGTAAAACTTTTTGTTTGCTTTCTGCACCTGCTGTCCCGCTCCTGTATGCCACCTGTCATATCTTGACCTAGGGAGAGCTAGGCTGCCATTTTGTACAGAGTAGGAAATTAAAAGCTAGTGGCTTTAACTAGCTAGCAATAGAGACAGTAGGCTCATGGTCAGTGCAGAGACCTAGAATTCAGGAGTTCTGGATAACTTCTCAGTTCATCCACTTGCTTGTAGTGATGTTGAGGCAGTCGCTTCCCCTTTTCTGGGCCTCAGTTCCTTATTTCTAAAATTGGCATAATTGTGTGGCTGTGCCTCCCATGGTGAGGTAGTGATGCTTAGTTTGTTAATGACTGTAAAGTGCTCTGAACTTCTCACATGGAAAATGCTGCAGAAGCTCAATGAATTATTAAATGCCTTGGGTTGCCCTAGTGCCATTGTGTTCCTTTATATTATAAAAATTCTGCATTGCAAGGCAAGGGTGTAATGCTACGCCATGCTGTGCAGCAATCTCTGCTGCTTTTCAAAGGGAGCTCCATGCATTGAGCCCCTGTGGTACCAGGCCCCTCATTAGACCAGTGACAGGCTATACTCACTGACCTGCTTTGCATTCCTCCGGTTATTGACAAGCAGTTGTGCACCTGAGTTGCACTTTTAAAAGTAAATTGCCTCATATTGATTGACAACGACCAGTGAAAGTGCTTTAAATAAAAAGTTACAGGACTCATCAACATCAACTTCATTACAGCTGTTGACTTTTTTTCCTCTGGATTACCCGTGTCATTCACCTCTGAGTCTTCCTAGATTTTTTTGGTCTGTATCAGTAAGAATTGAGGGTGTCAGCATTGTGCAGAATCAAGTTGCAGCTACTCCAGGATTTAATATGATTAAAATGAAGAAGAGCTTGTCGTTTGGCACAGACGTACTTATCAAGTGCGGAAGCTAGCTTAGCGCTAATTCTGAAGTTCTGATGTAAGCAATAACGGAGGCTAGCGTGCACATTACATCCACATTAGTCATGCCCTGTAGAGCACAAATACAAAGTCCCTTACTAAAAATACCTCACTATTCCAGCTATCTGTGTAACATAATTTTATAAGGAAAGTTACATTTTTATCTGTAAAATCGAAGTATATATTTTTCTAACAAAAAAATAAATTTAGGTCAAGCTGTGTGATTGAGAATGTCTGGATACACTTTGAGGCAGTTTTTTTTCAACGTATTATGCCGCTTGCTTGTGGTAAAATGGAAAGTGGATACCCAACTACCTACCCTACTTGCTCGCCCACCTGGCTATATTGCGCTAATATTTATTTCATCTGTATAAACAGATTTATGAAAAATGCAGGAGTCAGGCTACCAAGTGAACGTCAATTGTTGTTTGTTTATGTATAAACATCCCATAATAACTGCATATATTTAGCACTAGGCCAGTTAGAGCCCCCAGCTCTTTCAGCTGCCTCTTTTCAACTTAGAATGAAATATTGTTTCTCAGT
>JAGPOW010001918.1:13913152-13934702 GCA_030014935.1 Caiman crocodilus | reverse complement strand
TAAGCCTAGTTCCCTCAGCTTCCCTAACCAACGTGCCCCAGTCCCCTAACCATTTTTGTTGCCCTTCACTGGACCCTCTTAAATTTGTCCACATTCTTCCTATAGTGGGGGGTCCAAAACTGGACACAGTTTTGGATGGATACTTTATTGATGCTTTGTTGCTATATTAATTCATTTTTTCCTTTACCAGTCTCTCTGTGGACTAGCCTATGTGACCAGGTTCAGACACTTATCTTCCAAGAATAGATGATGTAGGTTTTTGCTCCAGTCAATTGTTGCATCACGTCATGACAGATCTAATCCTGAGCAACATACAGGACCTTGTCCAAGATCTGCTCTGTAATAATAATTATAATAGAATCAAATTCAGCATCTCAGCTGGAGCAACAACAAGCAAACAAAAAAACCCTGCCATGCTAATATTTAATGCTATGAAGGGGAAATCATACAAAAATGAGCAACGTAGAAGTTTAAAAGGATCAGAAAAATGTTAAAAGGACTAATGTAAAAGCAACTAATGGAGAGAAGTCCTATACTATTCCCAAGCATTCCATGAACCATCTTTTGGGCTGCAAGAAGTCATGTGCAAGAAGAATGTAAAAAATGGCAGCCATTTCCTCACCTTCTAAAATAACCAGAAAAACCTACCCTTTGGGGACCAAAAGTAATAAAGAGAAATGCTAGACCGTTTTGGAGGAAAGGAAGCGTATAGCAGAAGAAGCCTTACAAATAGTATTGTATCCTGCCACTGGGTCAGAAATGGACAGAAATGCACACTGGCACTCGGTATTAAACTCATCTAATCCATCACTGTTCAGTAGAGATTTTTGGAGCATGGTGATACCTCTACAGTCTGTCCTGCCAGTGAAGTTAATTCACTTGATATAAACACAAGGTGCTACCATGATGAGTCAACCACTTTTGGAATTATCTTGTTAGTAAGCATTGCTACTGTAAAATCCTTACGCGACTAGAAGCAGCTGAAAAATCCATCAGGCAATACAATGTAGTGTCACAAGCAAATTTCCCTGTTACTTTCTCTAAAGCCCATACAAATCGCTGAAAGGGATTTGTCTGGGTCCTGGATACTCTTAGGCAGAAATGATGCAGATTCAAGGTGAAGATGACTGGTAATGATATGTATGACTGGTAAAGGAGTTGTGCGACAGAGCAAATGTCAGCCTCAGTATTTGCCCAGGTTTGATTGTTCTGAGGATTCTTTCTACATCCACCTTCAAATGGGCAGTTCTTAGCTATATGTACTGATATGCCGCAGGTGGAAAAGTGTCCAGGGTGCCAACTGACTAGTAAAAGTAAGGTTTGGGGAAGAAACATCATCACAATACCTGTCCATATGGGAAAATCACAGGTTAGTGTGGGTAATTTACATGTTTGCAAGGAAGAGCCCTGGTCTTCAGTGACATTTAGATAGGTACTTGGCTGGGGTCCTGTGACCCCAGCACTTGTTCCTGCCATTGGCAGGGGGTCAGACTAGATGGCCTGCTCTAGGCCCCTTCTGACATCTGCGTGTTACAACCCTAGCAATCTTTCGGCTACAGTACTATGTGCGGTCATTTCTTTGGTAACTGCAATTTTAGCAGCAACTGACTGGACTTACAAGGCCATGCTTGGCAGGTCTGTCAAATTTATAACTCCTCCAAAAGGTATTGAATATGATCTATCTGGTCTGGAGAGGACATCTTTGCTGGGTGCAGTGAGAGCCGAAAGAAGAGGAAAGAATTAAATATAACTTTCTTTCATTAGAGCATCTATCTAAAAATGTACGTGGAAGAGGGTTTTCTCCTGTTCACAAAGTCATGTAACCCTCGTTGATGCCAGTGGGACCTTTGTGTTAATGCTCTTCACTGCTGTTTTGTATCATAGAAGCATGCTTTACGAGCTGTACTAGCAATTGTGAAAACCTGTGATCAGGTTACTGCTGTAGCTGTAGAGGCCAAATCTGCCATCTACTTACTTCCCATGGAAATGTGTGGGCTAGATTCTGTTCTCAGTGAAGTCAATGGCAAAGTGACCACCACGGCTGTCATGCTGACCAGTGGGATTTGGCCCACGGTTCCTTGTCACAGAAGATCAAACTAAAACAAATACAACAGTTTCTGTATTAACCCTGTTTGTGTAACGCAGCTAACGATATCTTTATTTAACTTGTGATTCATTCTGTCTGTTTCTTCTGTTTCAAATTTTCTGCTTGCCAGATTTGCATGGGGTGAATACAGCTGAGAGGGCTCCTGTTCTGTGCTTGCTTTGGTAACTGGGTTATTGGACTAGACTTGTAGGTTGGTTGGTTTGTTTCTCTTTTCTTTCTTCCTTATACTTTATGTCTCTGCAGACCTCTGGTGAAAAAAAGCGCTCTGGCCACACAGCCAGCAATGGCTTTGCAGGCCACATCAATCTCCCTGATCTGGTGCAGCAAAGCCACTCACCTGCAGGCACACCGACCGAGGCCCTGGGGCGAGTCTCCACGCATGCCCAAGACATGGACTCGGTGGCGGAAGTAGGTGGTGGGGGCTTTTTGTTAATCTGGCTATCCCTCTCCTTTTGTGCTGCTTTAAATGGGTATTAACAACTTCTGATACAGGGTCTCCGCCAGTACTGCCTCTAGCTATCTCACTTTTTTTTTCTTTTTTGGCACTCTGTGTTTATGACTATGATTGTAACTGAAGAAAAACAAAATCCTTTGGATAGTATGTGTATCATTATAGGTTTTAGATGTGGAAACCACCCCACTCCTAATTTTCAGTTGCAGAAGCTGATTTAGCATCTGGAATAATGGGCCTAACCGAACCGTACCAGAAGTTTGTGGAAATCCAGATATGAGTCTGCACTTAGCACCTTGAGGAGGAATTCTGGTCCCAATGAAGTCATTGACATTACTGAGGCCAAGATTTTATCATCTGGCTGATGCCTAATACTTAAAGGTGTCTAAAAATATAGCACATCTTTAAAGTTGCATGGGTTTCTATTCAGGATGCAAGTAACTGTCCTACTAGTTTTGGAGTGAAGTGGCCAAATGTTCTTTGCATGAGATAGAAAAAGGGTGTTATAAACTCAAGGTTGTCAGTGATTATCTGAGGAAAAAATAAGACTTTTTTATTTTTAAGACATAGGTTAAATGACTTACCACTTTATTCTGATTTCTTTTTAATTATTCAGCTGATTTTATTGGTTCCTTGTTGTTCATCATATCATCGTCTCATCACTTGGACTTAAAGATTTATAAAATAAGAAGAAAAAATGTTCATGCTTTGGCCCAAAATGTTTGGGTATTTGGGTTTTTGTTTTTTGTTTTTTAAGTGAAAGAGGAGCCAGCTGCTTATATAAGCAAATCTTTCTGTGGTTATTTGAGTCTCTGCTAAAAAGATAGAGCAAGAATAGTGTTTAACTGCATGTGTTTATAGTATAAAAACTAAGAACATCCTGAAAGCGGCAAAGCTAGTGTTTGTAGAGCTGGACCAGTTGAGGATAGGTGCAAATTGAGTGCTCAAACTCCCAAATGACTCATGGTACCCCTAGCAGTATTCTCCTGTCACAGCAGAGAACTGCATATGTGTCACCACAGCCTGGCTCTGTTTCATGGAGATGAGCTATCCTACTTCTGTGTGGCTAGAGTAGATTTCACCATTGATGGGAAGGTCATTTGCAGGTACTTGAAGGGTGGCAGTCCTATAGCTAAAGAGAAACAGAATTTTTTTGCCTTACCTCCCCGTCACACGTCTATTCTTTTTGGCCTCTGCCAGACTCAGACTGTCATCTCTATGACACAGCATCAGTCATGCTGACTAATGCCCAAGGTAAAGCTGAGGGACTGCAGAATGTACCTGTGTTGCGTAGGAAGGGAACTGTAATTACCTAGCTTGCTTTAATGTGAACCCTTTGTCAATCTCTGTTTAGAATTGGATTTCTTTTATTTTTATTTTGTTCACTTTAATTGAGAACAGGTTTGAATCTAGGCAACATAAGTGACAGGCCAGTAATTATCCAGCTGTGTTATATCAGGGGTAAAGAGATTGGAAGGACCCTAGAATTATCTTATACTGCGGCTTGGTAAGCTGAGTCAGAAGTTTATAAAAGGTTGAACACGACCTGCAGGAAGATGAGGTCTTAATATTTAAATAACAGATTTGGAAATTATTAAAATGCCAGCTTCTTAGATGTAGAATAGCTGAGTCTGAGCAAAGAAAGGAAAAGGTTGGTGCATGCAAACAGAGTATTTCATCCATCATAGATCATGCATTTGAAAATGCATTGTTCTTAGTTGGAAATGATCCCTGTAAATATTGAGTTTTCCCTTCTAGAGAAAAGCTGATGTTTCATGGAGAGTTTTGAAAAAGACACCCTGAAGAAACAATTTTGCATGCCTATATTTATTATAGATGTGTGTGTGCATACCCACAGGCACACGGGGTGTATGTATATGTGGCAGGGCACAAGCCGTGCATGCCACTTTAGGAGGAGCTGGTAGGCTGTGGAGCAGCTGGCAGGTGGACTCAGGCCCAATTAGGCAGGCACCTGACAGCTAGGAGGCTGCCTGATTGGAGGAAGGTTGGGCAATTAGAGCATAAGCCCTGACTCAAGGAGCAGGGCTTGCAGTTGCAACTGGGGAGCCAAAGGATGAACATCACCGGACCTGAGGACTGCTGCTCTGGTAACACCTGGATGTTAGGGTGGGAACTATGAGAATGGAACTGGTTCCTGTGGATCCTGGGTAAGACCTGAAATTGTTCCCTGCGGGGGTTGGCTAGTGCGGTGGGGCTGCCTGTGGAGGAGCAGCCCCCAGGAAATGCCCACCTGCACCATCCTAGTGAAAAGTAAGGATAGGGTGCCAGAAGATCTCTGCCCGTTGTGGGTGACCCCATGGAGGGGAAAGGCTGGGGGGAGCACACCCTAAGAAAAGCATCTAGCAGTAATGCTGCCAAGACCCTGGAGAAGTAGGGAGGGTCCAAGAGGGGCCAAGCTCCACTGAGTGGAGCCTTAGGGGTGTAAGGCCCAGAGTAGGGGCCAGAGTGTGACCCAGTGTGGGGCAGAGTGAGCCAGAAGGGGTATGTAGGGTAGGACCTGGGTGGGACCTGAAGGGCTATGTAGAGTAGGGCCTGACCAGAGAGAGGGTGGCCCGGTGAGGGGTGTGGGTAGTGTGCCCCAGAGAAGGGGCCAGGAAGCCAAGGCCCACAGAGTGGGGCCCAAGGCCAGGTTTGTATTAGAGGCTGAGTGAAGCCCAGCAAAGGGGCCAGGGGAGTTGTAGGCAATTTTGGATGCCATCTGTGAATCATGGGACACAGTATTAGGGGGAGTTTGGAGCCATGTATTTTGGCCCTAGGCATCAGGGCAACAAATGGACAGCCTCCTGCATGTAAACATCAATTTGTGGTAACATCAAAGACGTGGCAGACGAGCGAGGGCGGGCGGTCCTAGACGGAGTGGGCCAGTGAGGTACTCGGCCCCAGGACAGCCCCCTGTTACCATATATTACTTATAGCTTATATACTTATTTCTTTAGAACTAATTTCATTAGATTGTTAATTCCCTGTATGGCTCCCAATTATTTTTTACTTTGACAACACAACCAGTTACTATAGAGACAAACAGTGATGTCACAGAAGGTTTTTGGAAATGGATAAAAAGCAACAGAAGAACCATAGGAAGTAGACGGTGGGAACATCTACTAGATTATCTGATTTTTCCCTTTCCAGTGCAGAAATGTGCCCTTCAGTACTTTTTCAGGTATTTTCTCCAGTTAATTTTAAAAATCCTAAGCAAGAAGGCTTCCTGTGTTTTGTTTTGGGGTGAATCTGTTGCCTAGTCAGGTATATCCTCCTGTCGAAAAGCCTCACCTGACACTGGGCCTAAATTTTCTCTTTCTAAATTTAATCTCGTTAGCCTTAATTATATTTTAAATTACCCGCCACAGAGAAACCCTTCAGTTGTTTGTAGGCTGTTAATATATTACTGACATCTTTTAATCATTCCTTAACAAAGCTTTATATGAGGATAATAGTTTCTAAAGTGTCTAAATGCCATTGGCTGTCACTAATTCTTGCATCACTTCAGTGCCTTTGGAAATGTTACCCATAAAATTAAAGCCATCATTTCTAGGCTCCAAGTCGTTTTACTTCAGTTATAATAAGAACTGTCATCTTCACCTTTATAAAAGTATTTATCTAATATAAAATATGCTGTTGTCCTTTGTGGGTGAAGAGGACCACATCCAGCGGGGGGGAGGAGAGAAGACATGGGAAAGAAACAGGGTGGGAGAGAGAAGGAAAAAAGAAATAGAGGGGAAAGAGAGAGGAGAGGTGGAGGCTAGGTCGCATGGGTACGCAGGTGACTTATAAGCTTGATCTTTGCCTTGAACAATCTGCTGCAACAGGGGCAGAAAAGCAACGAGGACTGAGTACAAAAGGTTTTCTTTTACCTGGCCATGCATTTCCTCATTGCTTCTGCTATACATTGCCATCCAAAGGCCAGCGCTTCATTCTGGATTGTTGACCTCCGGTTGGATGGTTATGAGCAATTTGCTCCCACAACTACAGGTTGATGCCAGACCTCTTTAGGGACACCTTTAGGGTATCCTTGTACCGCTTCTTTGGTGCACCATGAGAGCATACGACATTTGACAGTTTGCCATAGAAAATTTTCTTTGGCAGGCAAGTGTCGGGCATTCTTGAAAGGTGGCCAACCCATCTTAGCTGCACCAGTTTCAGTAGAGTGGGAATACTGGGGAGAACTGATCTTCTGAGCCACCTCAGTATTAGCAGAAAGATACCAATATAAAATATATCTAGTTATAAAGAGCAAAGATTAGGGAAAATTTGACAAAGCAGAATTGTTTCTAAAGAAATAACTCCAGTAAAGTCTGAAAGGTAAACTTTAGGATAGCATTCATTCACTGAACCTTTTGAAAGAGAATTTTATAAGCTGAAATATCTGAATCATAAGTACTGGAAAGAACTCTTTCAACTACATATTCACTCCTGAACTTATTAGTTTAATCCCTGCCCTGTATTCAAAAGAGCTTGCAATCTTTCTTGAGACTCCAGCATCTTACTTGGGGCATGGTAAGATGGTGCCGACCATGGAGAGAAGCATACACTTTTAGCTGAGTAGCTATTTTTTTAATACTCACTAAGTGTGATATATCAGTATGCATGCAATGGCTATGCATTTTGCCTTCAGGCATAGATAGCAGATTTGATTCTAGGCCTTAGTGGCTTAAAGGAAATCCATATTAAAGAAGAAAACTATGAATTTCTTCTGTGCTGGAAGACTTGACTCTTATTATTGTAACAGCTCTTAATATAGGTCATAAATGTAACATATCCTGAGTAAATACTGTAATAGAAAAATAAGCTGCTCAACTAGGGGAAAACTCATGCCATTACATTTCCCAAGATAAGAGTTTCATTTTGCTGGGGAGAAGGTCTTAGCCTCGTTTTCTTGACCTAACAAAGCAGAGGCTTTAAAAAGAAAGCAGTGCAACATTAGAATTTTTTTCCAGATTGGTATTGCAAAGTGTATCAGCTTCATCATTCCCAGGTTAAATGTTATTCGCTTAGAAAATGACCTTTTCATCCCTCTAACTCTAATTTTGCAGTTTGATTGAATTTAAACTTTTTTTTAAACTAAGTAGTCCAGTAAAGTAATCTACCAAGATGTATTATGCAGTTGATAACGTACTTAAGAAATACACAGTGGTTGGTATGGTAAACAGCAAAACAGCCACGGATAAAGACATATGACCAATTCTATTTATTGTGTGTATTTGTACGTCTCATGTTGTTCTGTCCACTAATTCACTTCTTCCAAGAGCTGGAACTGCTTCTAAGATTTAGGTCTCTGGATTGTCAACAAAAAACATTAAAATATTTACTAAAAACATTTACTTCCACCCCAAATGTTTGGTTTCTTCCCAGAATTAAAGTAGCCAGATGCACAAGATGAACAGTATTCAGTCTTGGATCAAGGATGCTTCTAATCTAAGATCTAGTAATTGCACAAACTAACAGAGCTAGAAATGGGAATTGTATTAAACAGCCACCATATGCCTCTTTAGCAGTATTGTGTTTGTTCTGGCTAATCACAAGATGGTGGATAGTCAAACTAGAAAAGTTATGCCTCCAAAAATGGCCTAGGTACATTTCAGAAACCTCTAAACATTATTACTTGTTTTTTCTGTCTCTTCAAGACAGCGCCATGAGATCCTTTTGAGGATGCCACATTATGCCACACGACCTTAGCACTGTTGTGTGTATGCGTTGGCATACCTAATTCACAAATTAAACCCAGAGATTGCAAATAGGGATTGCATAGTGTCAAACCAGTCTGACCGATTGTGGTCTTTGCTGAATTGTTTGGAACAGAAGAATTGCTCTATTATATTCCATCACCATAGAGTGAATGAAAGCTAGGAGGTGGCATTTTCTGAGGGATGGCTTGAGAAACACTGCTTCGAGCAGATGGTTACAGTTGAAACTATGCTGATACAGGGAGCTTAGTTTTATGGGTGCACATGTGCCAAAAATCAGAGTTGTGAGGGGAAGGGAAGTCTTACCTGCCTGGGCTCTGTGCACAGTGAAGGCAGCCACTATTGAAGCAGCATCAGCATGGATGGCAGCAGCCCCATGGCACGGGCTCCCTGAGAGCTGCCGTTGGTGCCCTGTTCACTCCTCCTTCCCTGAGATCCGCTGTTGGGTACAGGAGTGACAAAGACTGCCAGGAAGGAGAGGAGGGAGGGAAGGACCATTTTGCTCCCCCCCCACCCCCACCCCCCAATACACAGCTGGGTGCAGTGCTCTGCCTATAGCAGGCAGTGTGGGGCTGCCTGCTGTGGCAAGTATTCCCCAGGGTGCAGTTCTGGCACACCCCCTCGTAGTTGGTGCCAAAGGCTGGTGCTCTGTCCCAGAACTGTAGGTTTGTTTCTTGCCCGTGGCCCCAGGGTCAGCAAGGCGGCAGTGTAAACATGGGGTAAAGTGCTCTCAAACATGTCTTCGCTTTGTTGTCTATGGCATATGTGATGCACACCAGTTACACAGCATTGCAGGCCAGTGCAGTATAAAGTCATCTCTGACCCTTTTTGGAGAGATCCAGCAAAATTCACTGAGGATGTCCTTGCTGGCGAGCTGCTCAGCCAGGCCAGGCTTCTGTCATTAAACCTTTTACAGCATATTGCCACGTGCCCTAGTCGGCCCTCATGCTGTGTGTATTATAGTCCTTTTCTTTTTCAAAGTGCTGTACAAGCCTTCCTGAATTTGTTTGCTTATAATGTCTACAGATATCATTTATTTTTGGAGGGGAAGATGTACATAAAAACCTGATATGGTGTGACAGCAGGGAAGAGAGGTTTTGAACAGAGGGCTATGGGGAAGGGTGACTTTTTGTGAACTAAAGGAAGAACATTGTTATAATTCTTTCCTCTGAGCCATTACTCCATTGCTTACTTTATAGTATGGCATGGGAAGTAGCACCAAAGCCTCTTTCACGCCATTTGTGGATACCAGAGTTTACCAGACCTCCCCTACTGATGAAGATGAAGATGAGGATGAAGAGTCCTCTGCTACTGGTAGGAAGCACTGGGGTCTGTATTGGGAACAGTCAAGAAGTGGGCAAAATGATTCGTATAAGATCAAGATGAACAACCCCAAAAAGTCTTTCAAGCTCCCAAAAGTTCATTGACTTTCTGTTTTGTGTTACTTTTATTTCCACTTTCTGTCCAAATCCCAGAAATAGTGAAATGCTATGTAAGGGAGCAGGAAGCAGGAAATTGTGAAAATCTATCCATCCTTCTCTGGCTTGAGAGGTCCTTTTGAAGGATCTCATAGAGATTTGTACATTATTGAAACATTGCTGTTTCTGCTGTTTATTTTATTTGTAGTGCTGTAACAGCACAGCCCTGGTTGTGGATCTGAACCACTTCGTGCTTGTCACCACGAACACAGAACAAAAAGGCAGACCCCAAAGAGCTTATACTCAAAATATAAACCATGAGACAGTGGACTCGCCCGAAGAGACAGAGATGTAGCCCAAGAAAACAGGACAGTAATACTGGTGAATCTGACAGGCTGTGGGCTGAGCACATCATCTCCTCAAGCTTTCCCCCAAAAGTCCATGTCTAACTGAGTTCAGTGATCCCATAAATATGGATCTTGAATCAAACACCAGCTGGTTTATAGGTTCTTTAATATTGTTTTTTCCTATATAAAAATGAAACATAATATGACTATTTCTGATTAGTGAATTAGCCAGTTGATTAAAGAGCTACGCTTCCTTTTTTTCAGCACTGTTTACCAGCGAGCTGCTCCGACAAGAACAGGCCAAACTGAACGAGGCAAGAAAAATCTCTGTGGTAAATGTGAACCCAACAAATATCCGTCCCCACAGCGACACACCAGAGATCCGGAAGTACAAGAAGCGCTTCAATTCAGAAATACTCTGTGCTGCTTTATGGGGTAAACTTGTATAACTACCTAGTGTCTGTCACAAAGCTGTCTGGAGCCCATGACTGAAAATTAAATGTGAATATTCTTAAGGCTTCCTCATGCATCTGTGTCTCAGTCTGCAGCAGCCTTATGCTACACAACAGGGACGTTGGGAAGTTTATAGTCGATAATTTTTATGTGATCAGCCGATTTTTTTTTTTTTTTTTTTTTTTTTTTTTTTTCCCCCTTATCCTTGAGCACCTGTGTTTGCTGTTAAAGTCACATGTATTGCCTCTTTAGGTGCATAGGCACCTAAAATTGTCTTGTTGCCATTTTAGAACCACCAGTTCCAGATTGGTGCCTGAAGGGTGTACAGAGACGTTTGAAAACCTGAGTTTTCTATTTCCAAATGAATTTCACCTTGGGTTTGTTTTGTCAGCATAGCGTATCAGCCAGCAGTGTGCACTATGTGCACCTGCCTCCAGTGCTTATTACAGTTGTGCAGTAGGATAATAAAAGGCAACATGTAAAATTTACAAAAATGCCAGATTCACTTAAGTGAAAGTCAGTGGGTCTTAGACTTTTTGAAAATGGAACTAGAGCAGGTGACAAGGAGTCAACAATAGTGACTTCTCCTTGCCATCTGGGATACCATTGACTAAATCAGTTAAGCTTTTTACACTGAATCAGAAGAGGAATAATATCATGTACCCCAACAGAGTAGGGTCAGCTCTCAAAAGTTAAGGTTTATTAAATGGTGGTTTTCATAGCATTGGATGGAAAGTTCTATCAAAGTGTAAATTATTATAATAACCCTTTTCATTATAAGAGTGATTGTTCATTGTAAGAGTGATTTTAATGCTTATAGTATTTCCCTTTATCTTTCTGGTACATAATCTCACAGTGGTTTTTTGTAGTTGTGTTTACTTCCTTTCTGGGAGTCTAAGGGAGCAGCGAATGAGTCAGATGAGCTGATCTATGGCCCATTGAAATGGGTTTGTAGCATTTGACAAAGTAGGCTGTATCCTACGAAAGCCTACATCTTTCTGAACAAGTTAGTCTTTAAGATTCCACTGCCTTCTTGAGACTAACGCAGCTAACTGCCTTTGTCTGAAATGAGTCGAAAAACTTGTTGTCTGCAGTAGGCTAGGGATGTGACACTTCAGGCAGCAACAATGGAGCCCTGTTTCAGCTGTCCTATTTGTTTGTTTCTTATGCAGGTGTAAACCTATTAGTGGGTACAGAAAACGGTCTGATGCTATTGGATCGAAGTGGACAAGGGAAGGTCTACAACCTAATCAACAGGAGGCGATTTCAGCAGATGGATGTACTAGAAGGACTTAATGTCCTTGTAACAATATCTGGTATGTCTGTCATCCTGTTTTGGAGTTCATTAAACCTTCCTATTTTCATTTTTCTGAGAGCAGTTCAACGTCAGAAAGGACCTACTTCACTAGCATCAGAGTAAGAATAACAGGATTAACCTTGAGTTTATTAATATAGAATCAAAGATGTTCAATCTGCAAAACATTTACTGGGCATCTTTGTTCTATCTCATTGCAATTCAGTATCATTCTCTCTATTATATTTTCATTTACTGGGGAGGGAAGATACCACATATAGCCAATTTGCAGATTGTATTCCTGCGACCAAAAAAGAAATGCAAGATTGTACATCCAGGCCCCTTGAATAAGCTTGATGACAGTGTGATTACTAGGGATCCTGGTTTTCTTGTACATTCTCTGATTAGAACTGCAAATTCTCTGATTTAAAAAAACCCAAAATCTTTGATGAAAGTGGGCTCGCTCACAGTGTGTGTGTGTGTGGGTGGGTGGGGGTATCAACTGAACACAATGTTTTATTGATACATTTACAGTTATAAAGCTATTTGGAAGCCTATTGGTACCTCAGTCACTATAATAAAATACATTCAAAGTACCTATAAAATTTGGTATTTGATTTTGGGTTTCTTATCATGGAAAATCAGCATTCCCCCTGCCCCCTTCGCTCACAAGGACACGGGTGCAGACCCCTCACTCCCAAGCCACAGCCCCCCCAGCCCTGCCAGAGGAGGTTCCTAGCGGTCAGGGCTACAGGGCCAGGGATCTGGGTCTGCAGCCCCCTGCCCCTGCAGCAGAGCCCAGGCTGCAGCTGCTGCCCAGAGGCAGCAGTGGCTCCTGCAGCCCAGGGAACAGAATGGGGAGTCCAGCTCCCCCGCCCCCATGGGCAGCATGGCTGGGGCAGAGCCCATGGTGGCGGGGTGTGCAGGTGTGGGTTGCCGGCTGTGGGCTCGAGCTCCCCACTCTGCAGCCCAGTAGGTAGGACTCAGTGCAGCAGGGCAGAGCAGGACTGGGCAGAGAAGTTCATTGCCACTGCTGGGAGCGCTGCATTGCCACAACAAAATGTTCCATGTCTACCTGGCAACAGCAAGGGGCATAACTCCATGCTGCCACCTCACTGCTGCCAGGTGAGCAGGGGGCATCTCACCAGGGTAGCATGGGACTTGCAGTGGCAAGAAGCTTCCCTGCCCAGCCCTGCTCTGCCTTGCCATGCTGGGTCCCACCCGGTGGGCTACAGAGGCCCTGGGGGAAAGGCAGCGGAGCAGGGAGCTCCCACCCCGAGCACGTATCTGGCAGGGAGCCAGCCCCCACGTGCACATGGTGCCCCCTGCCTAGCAGCCCTCCTCCCACTCTTCCCCAACCCCTTGCAGGGTGGAACTCTGCCTGTCTGCAGAGAGCTCTTTGCAAAAATGGAAATTGTGTATGTTTGTCTGTTAAAATGAAAAATCTGCGTTTTTCTCAGTTAAAACCTGCGGATTTTCCCCATTTTCCGCTTTTCCGTGGGATCCTCCAGATCCCTGGTGATTGCATGGCAAGCAGACTGTGCTTTCCTTTTGATTTCCTTTTGAATACTTGTCCACCAGTTCTGTGGTGCATTTTTAAATTCCAAGAGTGCCCAAAAACAGCACTATATAACTCAGTTTTCAACCAGTAACATTCTGTGTTACAATGGTAGTGTAAGAGTGATGTTGTAGCCATGATAGTCCAGAAATTGTGAGGCATGATATATTTTATTGGACTAGCTATGTAGTTGGGATAGAAGCTTTCAACGGTAAGACCTGACAAAGAATGTCTTGCCTTTCAAAAGCTTCTCTAGCTCTATCCCAGCTATACAGCTGGTCCAGTAAAAAAAAAAAAAAAATCACCTCCTGAAACATGGACACTTAGCAACAGCAATCTTAAGGTTTATAGCCTACGTAAAGTGTGACCACCAGAGGGCATGCTAATTGTGCAAATCTCACAATCCATCTATACTCCAGAGCCAGACATGCACATTTAGCATATTGTTACCTCAAATGGTGATAGCTGGCTTGCAAGATTTAAAACTGCAGAGCTGCTTGGAAGACTTTTTGAATGAAGGTGTCAGAAAGATTTAGATGTGGGAGAAGTAAATGAGGACTGTTCATCTGGTGGTGATTGAAATATTATGGTGCATGGAAGCTATGGTATGTAGTGATCCTGAGGAAGTTGAGAATGGTAGGTGTTGAAAATAATACCTCTGGGTCCAAAAGCAAGGTCCATTATTACCTGAGCTAAAAAACAGTTCTGTCACCCAAATGCATAAATAGTGTGGTGGCCGGGAGAACTGGTCAAAATTTTTTTTGTCAGAGCATTTTTTAAATTCGTCAAAAGCTTTGTATTTTTTTGCAGAAACTTAACTGTTTCAGTAAAACTTTCAGGAAGGTGCCTTGGTTCCCAGGATAGGCTTTCACTTGCAAGACAGAGGCAAACACTGCATAGGCAGTTTATACCTGTGCTCCTAGAGTGGGGAGGGAATTCACTCATTAAATGAGCTTTAGTTAAAGCTCTCTCACCACCATTTTTCAGTGTGGGGACAATGATACATGAGACACTGGAGTCTGCTGGAGTGCAATAATTACCATGCTCCAGCAGACTTGATTGATAACAGCACATTGGGGTGTCAGAGTAATGCGTCACGCATTGGAGCAGTCTTGCTGCTCTTGTATAGGCACCCATAGTGTGGTGGTTAGGGACCTCTGCTGGGATGTGGGAGCCTGCTTTTGCCTCATTTCTTCTTGGCCAAAGAAAGTGTAGTTTTCGAACAGGAGAGAATAGTGTGATCAAGAGACCTTCTGTAGACTGTTTCAGGTATGCACCTGTGATGTTGGACACCTAAGTTCTGCTCCTTATTCTGGTATGTAAGTGCATTATTTCCTTGCTAAATAGCTATTCTCCAACCATTTGGGTTGGTCTAATAAAAGATATCAGATTCACCCAAGGAACCTTGTCTGCTTATTTCCATGAAGACACAGGTGTCTTCATGGAAATAAAAGGTATCTGGAACGGGCTCCCAAGGGAGGTGGTGCTCTCCCCTACCCCTAGCATCTATGAATCTGTCAGTTTCATTCTGATGGATCAAAAATAAAAGAAATTCAAGTAACTCTAGCTGAGGTATCTCCATGCTGCTCACTGTGCAGTGTAGACCTGCTTCTGAAGAGAGGCAGGGTACTGCATTAGATTGTAGCTACATTGTGTTTTAAGTCTTAATAAGTATTTTAATTTTTCCAATAGGAAAAAAGAACAAACTGCGAGTTTACTACCTTTCATGGTTAAGAAATAGGATTTTACACAATGACCCTGAAGTAGAAAAGAAGCAAGGCTGGATCACTGTGGGGGACTTGGAAGGCTGCATACACTATAAAGTTGGTGAGTGCGACATGATTTATATATTGTATCTAGCCCCTCTGGAGGAAAAATTCAGCATAGTCCATACTACAAATCGTTATGTTTACTCTAGTATTGAAGAAAAAAGTGTAATACATCAGTAGTCCTGAAGTTGATGGGCAACTCTGTTTGGTATTTATATGACCCTTAAGGCCTGAATTCCCCATCTGCACTGGTATAAATTGGGAGTAATGTTCTCAAAGTATGTGAAGACTTAGCAGTATAAAACTAGGATAAACAATAGAAGAATAAGGCCCTCAGTTACTAACCTTCCAGTTAATCTTGGAAGGAGTTGATTCAGTTTTCCTTATTTCTCAACAACTGAAAATTTTGAAGACTGTTCTTTTACCCTGGTTTCTTCCAAACTGTGCCAATGGGAGACTTTGTTTCCTTAGGCCCTCTCTGCACAGTCCCTGTATCATGCAATCATAGGGTTAATTGGACAATTAACTTAGACTGCATGTGCAAATTAACTGTCGCACCATAAAAAGGTCCACCTGGTATAAAGATGTTGATAAAGTTAGTACACATTTTTGATAGCTGGTTGCTCTCCAGCTTTAATTTGCATATGTAGCAGGGTCTGCCCCTGCAGCTGTGAGCCCTGTCAGCTGACAAAACTCCTGGATGCCGGGGTGCGCCATGCGCAGCTGGGGCTGAGTCCTGCAGCTGAGGGGACTCTCAGCCATGGCAGCACTGGGCATCTGCAGACTTTAGGTCCCAGTAACACCCTGGGGCTGCTGCGACAGAGACCCATAGCTGTGAACACTGGGTCCTGGCAGCTGTGGAGCATGGTTGCAATCTTCTGGTCCTGAGGACACACCATGCACCATAAGAGCCTGCTTCTTGCCAGAGCTAGGGATTGGGTTTCTCCTGCACAGCCAGTAAGGTTCAATGAGATCTAATGCATGATCCCACAGTCATGCTTCCTGCCATGCATGTGGCATTGTGTGGATCACACATTAGATACCATTGTACCTTTACCTGCACATCTAGGGGACCCTTAAATACACATAGGCTAGAGACAGGCATTATACATAAACTGGTTTAAGTGATCAGAAACTGGTTTAAACCTGTAACAGAACAGATGTTCAGTGCACATAAACCAGTTTGAAAATGGCTGAGCCCCATTTGAGATAAACCTGGTTGAATGTAGTATCAGACTTAACTGATTTGGGTCCAACTGGTTTATGCAATGTCTGTCCCAGACCCCTTGCTGGTTTAAGTCAAATCAGATACTCCCAGCATGCTCTCTAGGCTGGGCGAGGCTCTCTGCTCTACAACAGAGCTGGCCTCTCCCCTCTGTTCCCTGGCTGGAGCTTGGCACAGACTGCAGGCATCCCTGCTCCCCCTCTCCCTTCCCCGGCCCTCCGCCTTACAGACACCTCTCACCATTAGCTTAGCAGACCACATGCTGGCTACCATCCATGCTGTGGCAGACATGACAAAGGCAGAATCAACAGGTACCTGGTAATGTCCCTCTGTTGTTTTCTTAATGGGGTGATGAACACTGTTATCAATTCCATGCTGGGCTGGTCAGAAGTGGGAACCCCTCCCTAATCAAAGTGTCCTGCCGGGGCTTGGCCACGGTCCCCTCAGCTCAGCGCTTGGGAAGGGAAGGGAAGGGAAGGGAGGGCTGCTCTAGCACCCCCCAGCTCCTAGCCTGAGTCACTGCAGGCATGTGCCTGCATGTCTGGCATGTCTGTGCAGTTACAAAGTGATTTAGCCTAGCCTGGTTACACTAACCTGCAAAGATTGAATCAATTCAGGCTCAGGCTTTTTAATGTCTGTCCTTAGCCATATTGAGCAGGTCAAGTTACCACCTGGTGGCACCTGATAATACTCTGCTCTTCTGATGGAAATACCAGCATTGCCACACCAAAACTAACTAATAAACCGTGTTGTCTAGAATCCTGTCTTTGATGCTAGGTGCTTTGCAAGATGATTTAAAACTTGTATCAGTATACAGTTGCCTCTGTGCTCAGTGAGACAATTTCTTCCTAAACTTAGCTAGCAAATGGTTACCAACCTATGTATGCTATGAAGCATAAACACAAATGCCCCTGGAAATGTGATACTGACTATTGTAACAGCAGGTGGTAATATGAATGAATGAGCTGGTGCTTTCACAGTCCACAGTTCAGGAAGATTTAATTGGATGGAAAAGTTTTTGGAAGAAAACTTCCTTAAAATATTTTATTATTAAATGATCCCTCCTCTTTAAATATGATTAACGTCACATTAATGACCATAGAAATGTATCAAATTGCATTTTTTTGTTCTATAGTTTTACATCTAGCTTATTTGAAAAAGAGAAAAAAAAATTTTTTTCCCCTTTTATTTGTAGGTGGTATTTGGCCTGACAGAATTTCAATTCACAAATAGTATTTTGAAAACAACTACAGGAATTGAGAAGGTGGGGGCGGGGAATTCAGCATGCCACAGTAATAGTTAAACTTTAGATTCATCTATGTGTATCAGATGGAAACTTCTCTATTGGAAAGATGGCATTGGAAGCCCTTCTTTGAGAGATGTTATTCAATCTTACTTTAATTAAATGGATATTTTAAAAATCAGTTTTATTTTAATTTTAGTGAAATATGAAAGAATCAAGTTCTTGGTGATTGCCTTAAAGAATGCTGTAGAGATATATGCCTGGGCTCCTAAACCATATCACAAGTTTATGGCATTTAAGGTATGTTTGTGTTACTTAAAAAAAATTCTCCATAACTATAAATGCATTCCAATATAGTTATTATGCAGATTAAGAGTATTTATACCTTTTTTTAGTTATAGTCCACAGGCTTCTTACCAGGTCAGGGTAAGGAGAGGCAGCTCACTTATTTAATGATGTGATGAACCAACTAAAACATTACCTGGCAGATGTCTTAATGATGTAACTCTTCCATACTTCAGGCAAACAAAAGGATTCTTTGAGAACTAAGATATTGTATTTATCTGCCTTTGCAAATTATAAATAAAAAATCATGGATAAAAGGTGCAAGATAAAGAGCTAAGAATTGCTAATCATTAACATGTACTTGTGCTTAGTGTGGTTTTGGTTCAGTGGTTTGGCCATCTTACTTCTCTACTATTTATTTAATCTGTGTGACAAAATTAATCAGTTCATTTACCACTAGTTTTATTTTTGAATAATAATAATAATAAAGTTTTGCATTTTAAGATGTTTGTTTCCCCAATACAGATTTTTATCTCAATGTATAAACATCCATAATGGTGGCCACTTTTTGCAATCCCCCATCCCCCAAGTTTTTTTCACTGATCTTTCATACATCACTATCTGCATTTTAAAGCACTTTTCATGTTTAGATCTGTGCAAACGCTATCTGCAAGGGAACAGCAAGTTCAGATAATTTTTCATGCTCAGGATTGCACGCATTTCATGCTCAACTTGCACGCATTTACTGTATGTGGTTCATTTAGGACAGGGTCATAGTCTCCTTCCCTGAGCAAAGCCCAGCGTAAGTGGGCTTCTTGCAAAGAATAAACCAGAATTGTAATGGGACAGGTTCTCCCCACACTTTAGAAGAGATTTGCTGCTGATTTGTTCAGTAGCCAGTAGACTTTGCCAGTCTATCTGCTAAATAGTGTCCACCACCTTTTTCTGGACCTATGCAAATAAAAAGCATCCTCAGGGGCCAATACAAAGTCCTTTCTTTCCTTGGTTACTTTGCCTGCACCCTGCTACAGGAGATGTACAGCATGGAATTTCATAGTTTCTAGGGTCGGAAGAGACCTGAACAGATCATCAAATCCGACCCCCTGCCATGGTCAGGAAAGAGTGCTGGGATCATAACACCCCAGATAGATATCTATCCAGCCTCCTCTTGAAGACCCCCAAGGTAGGGGAGAGCACCACCTGCCTTGGGAGCCCATTCCAGAGCCTGGCAGCCCTAACTATAAAGTAATGTCTTCTGATATTGAGCCTAAATCTGCTCTCAATCAATTCGTGGCCATTATTGCTTGTTATCCCAGGTGGTGCCCAGGGGAACAGAGCTTCACCTATTTTGTGCTGGTTCCCCCCGGTGAGTTTATAGACGGCCACCAGATCCCCCTCTCAGTCTTTTCTTGTGGAGGCTGAATAGATTCAGTGGTGCTAGGGCCTAAGGAAACTGAAAATAAAACTTAAGAGACTAAAGGACTAAATTCTGGAGCTTTTCTGGTTGGTCTAATAAAAGAGATCAGATTCACCGAAGGAACCTTGTCTGCCTAAGAGCTTTTCTGAGGCACCTGTCAAAATGAAGGGACAGCAAGGGATGGGATTTGTCCAAGCCATAAGAGGAAAAGACAGGACATGATCTTATGGTGTCCTTGAGGGGTTTTGTGACTTCAGGACTTCCAAATAGCCCTTGCCCATACTACCCTGTGCAGGCTATTTGTGCTTCTAACAAGACTATACCACAACATAAGAATGAGAGCTAACTGTTTTAAAACCCCAGGACAGGCAGAGATTAGCTGTACTTTTGTGCTGTCTATATGAGCATTTTAGGGTATTGTATTCCTAAGTTTGAAAAGCCCCTCTGTGAGGAAAAGACAAGGGATGTGTATGGGACTCGTATTCTGAAGGTGAGGGAGGCGGTAGAGGAGTGTGACAATCTTCGTATGGAGACGCACGGGCTTTCAAGCTCGTTCTGTATCTGAATCCCTATTTACAGTGTCTGCATGGCAAAGTACAGCGTTTATGTAACATGTCAGACAACCTGATGGTTACTTAAAAAGGCAAGGAAAAACATTAGAGCAGAACTTCATGGCTTCTTGTAAGATGTATTGTTATAAAAAGAGCTGTGATAGCAAATCTGCTTAGACAGCTAGAGTGACCAAGAAATACTCCTCAGATGCCTGGGGGGAGGGAAGGGGGGAGATTAAAATAGAAATATAACTAGCGATACATTTAATAAGAGACAAATTCAAGGAAATATGGTTCTGTAACTAGCAAGCTGCCAGCATGGGGATCTATTTGTGAAGTTGACTGAAGGGATTTTAAAAGTCTTTTGCAGATCTCCAGCACAAACCGTTACTTGTTGATCTCACAGTGGAGGAGGGTCAAAGATTAAAGGTTATCTTTGGATCACACACTGGTTTCCACGTGATTGATGTAGATTCGGGGAACTCTTATGATATCTATATTCCATCTCATGTGAGTATGTGAAAAAATAATTTTACTGCATGACTAGCAGGACACAGGTTTCCAAACATTCTGGGAAGTAGTGTCAAGTGCTGGAAATGTTGATAACTTGCTGTGCTTGGATGAATGAGGCAGGGATATTCACTGCACCCCTAGTAAGGCTTTGTTGAGCCATCTAACAACATGGGATCCCAAGTGTTTGGGCATCCAGAGTGTGGCACCCTTCATTCTCTGGAATCCTACAACCAGACTTTCCTGAACTCTGCTAATGTTCATTCACTTCCGTTTCAGCTACATTGGTTTAAGCATGTATTATTGACAAGGCAATGGTTTAAGCCTGGTTTAGTTCCATTTCAAGCTGTTAGGCCAAACTGTATAAGAAACTGGACTTGTATTTTAAATATGCATAATATTTGTCAGGTCCGATCAGACCAATAGCCAGCCTTGGAGAGTATCCTGTCTTGTACTTGAGTAGGAGATGGAAGAGGCACAGAGGTGTAGCTTAGGATGATTATATTGTTTTAGCCACTGAAGAAAAGACATGTCAGGGGAGTTGCTGCATCCTAGTTTGTCCTTTTTCCAAGTGTAATTATTCAAGAAACAAAACCATTTTCTCCTCGGTTCTGTACACAATATTCTTTATTTCTGCTCCCCTATAATTTGGACATAAGGTATATTTATCAGTCAATTGCATTTGATTTGTATTGCTCTCAAATGTCAGCCATCGTTTTGGGGGGGGTGTGAATGTTGCTGTCTCCTTGTAATTGCTGAGGCTGTTTCCCTTTGACACTTGAGACATTTTGATGATGGGGTAAATATGACAAATTACTCTTTTTCAAGCCTGTGCTTTAAATGTCTGTGCGTAGTTGTTTAATGTCTATGTGCTGGGCTTTGGGGGTTTTTAAGGCTCTTTTTCCCAATTCAATTTCATACTGATTCTTTGTTTTATTTTAACCTCAGATTCAGGGCAATATTACTCCTCACGCCATCGTCATCCTGCCTAAAACAGATGGGATGGAGATGCTTGTGTGCTATGAGGATGAAGGGGTGTATGTGAACACCTATGGACGAATAACTAAAGACGTGGTGCTCCAGTGGGGAGAAATGCCAACTTCTGTGGGTAGGTTAATCATTCTGCCTCATCATAGGCAAATGAAAAGTAAGACGAGAGATCAAGGGAGCCATGGGGTCATTTGAGCACCAATCTAAAATAGTCTTTTCCAGTCAGATAA
>JAGPOW010001918.1:13878849-13892434 GCA_030014935.1 Caiman crocodilus | reverse complement strand
AAAAATGTAAAAGTTGTTGCTATTGCTGACTTGGTTTTTAATTATGGGCCAAACTCTGCTAAGTCACCTGGATGCAATCACCACTGATTTCGTAAAGGAGAGCAGAGTTGGCTCCACAGTGTGCTTCCCTCTCTGACTCTCGCTGCCCCACATTTGTACGGTCACTAGCAATCTTTTTGCTCTCTTTTTTTTACGCTGTAAATACAGGTATATCTACAGAAGAAGCGTGACTACAAGCCTCTGCATTGCAGCATTGGTTGATTTACCATGAGATAAATGTGTTCCTCCTGTATTTGCTGAAATGACACAAATTATTAATGGTCAATTAGGTTCATTTCACATGCTTCGGCAATGGGTACAGCTTGAAAACCTTAATAGACTTTGTTTCAGATACTGTCATCCAAGGCCGTGGTGGTGCTCAGCCTCCAATCCACAGGCTGAATCTGGCCCACAGGGCTGTATCATCCCACACAGGTCCAGAAATTTGGGGTGGGGGGAGCAGTGGTAGCATGAATTGCAGAGCCACAGTGATTAACACCATCACTGCTCCCTTGCTTCCAAATTTCTGGCCCCGGAGGGCGGGGGGAGCCCTGTGGGCCACATGACACAGCCCTGCATGTCTGTGCACAGTCACCCCAGGGCTGGACCAGGTGTGCTGAAGCGAGCCTGCAAACTGGCTCACACCTGCAGACTGACCCCGCGTGTTAACACCCTGCCAGATCTGCCCTGCAGATTGGCTCCATGCCACCCACCCAGCCCGCTGGGCTGAAATCTTGAGTACCGCTGATCTAAGGGTCTTCCCAGGAAGCCAGATAACGCAGCCCACTCTAGTGAGTCTTCCCATTCATTCCAACGAGATTTCCTTCAGGCCTACGAAGAGCCATTTCCACTCGCTTTTCCTAGGCTAAGTCTAACATCAAGCTTAGGTCAGTCCATGAAACCATCCACGGGCAATTGATTCATGCTGTCACTAAACATCCACCCCTTATGTTATGTGTTATTTGGGGCAAGTTGATAAACTTCAACAAGTGGCTTGTGGAGCCAAATTTGGATCTTCCGAATGACGGAGTTTTTCCATGCAGGCGTAGGAGGTGGAGAGCCGCACGCAGAGGGGTTACCAAAGAGAGTCACAAGTCCCGGTTCAGCTGATCATTTATGTGTGTGCTCAAGTCCTCCTCCATGCAGCTTAGCATTTCAGCACGTGCTGAAGTCCCACACGCGGAGCAGGCAAGCGTGGCTGAACGGCAGCTTGAGCGAGCTCTGTTCCCTCGGCGTGTAGCTTTCGTCATTTGAGACTCCTTGCATCGTCCCCATTCAGGTTTTGTCTGCAGATACAAATATACCTGTTGAACTAGTGCTTTCTAAGCTTGCATAGCTGAATCGGCACAAAGCCCTGTCTGTGCACAGGGTGGTCCTTCTTAAACTGACTTTAAAGCAGTCTTGCTTAAATTCAAAATTACACTTCTGAAATTACATAACTACAAAACCTTGGGGGTTGGACAGGGTCTCTTACTCCCACTTCACCTCAGAAGCTGGGTGCAAGCTCCTCTTGACATGGATGTCCTAGAAGACGCTTCCACCTTATTTTGTGCTCAAGGACATGGCTACAAAATAGTTATCGAGAGGTGTGCTGCTTGCAGTGCATTAGCTCCTCCGCGGTAACTGCCGATGTGCATGCTCTCATCTCACGGTCATGAAAGTGGGGTAAGCTACCTCCCCTTGTTGTGCGGGAAGGGCAGCTATCTCAAAGTTGCCAAAGGACTATACACTCAGTGCCGTAGCAAGGAAGTCTGGTGCCCGGGGCGAGCCTGTAGAGGCAGCCCACCCTTGCCTCGTGCACAGCTCCGGGAGGTGCAGGCCTCTGCATGCTTGGCCAGGAATGCATGCAGCGTGGGAGCTGCCCTGCCCCAAACGAGAAGTTTGTGGCTCCATCCCATGCCCTGCCCTAGGTGGGCAGTGCCCGTTGGCACCCGTGGTGGTCACCCCACTCGCCCCCCCCTTGCTACAGCACTCTATAACCTCCCACCTTGGTTTACCTCCGGGTGACCTGTGTGTGTTGCTATGCCCTAAAACGAGTCCAGAAGCACATCTGCACCTAAGCAGTTGCCGTGCTCTTTCTATTCAATGCTACAGAAAAAATTACCGTAAAAAAACCTGACCCAGGCATGAAACCTCCCTAATCCTGCAACATGCTAACCAATGCAAGCTCTCACTAGTCTGCCATGTTTATGGTAACCTTTGGCTCATGTTTATGAGACATGGTTTATGTCTCACCTTAGCCCCTACCCTGCATCTTTCACGTGTATTGACAGCCAAAGAATTAGGCAACCCAGTCCTAAAGAGAAACATGGCTGAATGAGAGGCATAACAGAGCAGGGGGCAGCAACCCCCAGCACGCGTGCTGAGCGTGGCATGCAAGGCACGTCACCGCCAGCCACAGCCCAGGCTGCTCCCAGCAGGCGACTGGGAGGCTGCAAGCCCTGCTGCAAGCAGACCGGGCTTTGTGGGCCGGCTGCAGTGGGGAGGCTGCGAACAGCTGCTCCACGGTCTGACGTGTCGGCACTCCAGCACCTTCCAAGGTAGACATTGTGGGGTTTTTGGCACTCCGGCCGAAAGACGTTGCCTACCCCTGCTGCAGAGGGAGAAAAATGAGTCTCAACAAGTGGTTCTGAGCCTCCAGTTTCACACAGGGCAAAGGTGCGCATTTGTTTGGGCCCGTCTCTAATCTCCAATGAGCTGCATTTGAAGCTAATCTTGCAAACCTGTTAATTCCTGTATCCTGATAACCAGCTTTCAGGTAGGTACTTTGTAGGCCCTGAGTACAAAATGCAAAGAAAGGGTATTTGTCAAACACACACTGTCCACACACGTGCAGAGGGAAGAATGGACATATACAATGGAGGCGACATACAAAAGCTAAAAATATGAGGAAGACTTCAAAAGGCTGAGCCTAGCCTCCAGCTCCCTGTCAGATACATATGCTCTTCAGTACATACCGTCCCGGTGGCAAAACCCCAGAGATCTCAGCAATCAACTGGAATAGATTAATGGCCTGAACCTTTCTCCTCAAGTTAAAGTTTTACTTGTAGCCAGTGCAAAGATTAGTGGTCTTTTTTTTTTCTTTCCCCTTTCTTCTTTGCAAAGTACCTTTTAGACCCCTGTGAAAGAGGCCTGATTGATAGCAGCTCTTCTCTCCACCGAGCAGGTAGGGCCTGAGTTTCCAGCGTGTGAAACTCTTCAGGTCTCACCCCCAGCCCCTCTCTGAAGTGCAAAGGAATTATTCACTTAGTCCCTCAGCCTGTGCCTCCCTGCTGTGGGTGCCAGTGGGGTTGGTTTCAGCTATTGCAACGGTCTTTTAACGATGATATCACCAGTTTCTAAGCCAAAGATTGCAAACGCAGGTTTTGCTTATGCATCCCACATCACCCACTACTGGCCCAGACCAGAATCATGCCAGTGACCTACAAGGACAAAGCTCACAATTAGTGTCTAATCACCTGAGCCAAAGGTTAATAATGCCAGTAAAGAAGGAAACAAGCACTGAACTGTTACTGAAAGGCCAGGGATAAGACCTTTTTAAAATGAAAACTGATTTTTTTTTTTTTAAATGGTTAAGGTGAATTTTGTCCAATGAATAATATGTGAAAATATATGTAAATTATGAATATATATCTGTATGGATAGGATTTTTGTGTACTCGCGTAGAGATCGCCTTCTACGTTCCTGGGCAATACACGTATCAATTACTTATAGTAAATCTTGGTAAATACATGCATTTCTGTGTACAGAGAAGTAGATGGAGAGAGCTCTGTATATGTATATGGGTGTGTAAATAATAGCAGGTGTTTTGCTAATTAACAGTTAATTACCGGCATCGCTCCATTCCTGTCTACTACACCCGTGACATTTTCATTCCAGTCTCCCTCCTGAAATTTGGTAATGGGCAAAAAGGAGCTTTACAATTTAGCAACCAAAAAAACCCTCCTCCACAACAGCCCAGGGAGATTGTGAACATATCAGAACCGCCGAGACCCCAGTAGCACCTGCTATAAACGTACAGCTGTATCATAAGCCCCAGGTTTGCCCGTACACAGCACAACATACTCACTTATTACTGGAGATGTTCTCTTGTTCTGTACTCTGCTAATGAAGCCGAGCTGAGAGCAAGTTGAAGACATTGTGCTTTCTCTATGGGGGGTTTTACCTTCACAATGCCGTCTTCTCGATGTGTGTCTTGTTTGTCGAGTTGTTCCCCAGAATAACAAATCTCTTTATCCTTTGCAATTGTCCGGAGTTAAACAGTGTTAAAGCAACACGTAGTAATACTGTTGGGTTTTTCATTAACATTCAAACTGAATCCCATCTTCCTGACCAGCAAGATTTTTCCTCCTATCCCTCCTGCCTGTATCTCCTTTCATCTGCCCCTCCTCTTAAACAGAGGATATAAACCTTGTCCTAAGGTTTAGGAAAGTTGCAAAAGCCCAAAGGAGGGGTTGCACCCATAGAATCCCTTTGAAGACCAAAAGAATGGACAAGACAAGTAAAATGCAAGATAAGGTTAGTGATATTTTACTGTAGGGTCGGTCCTGGGCTGCCTTATGGGAACACATACTGGGTAGCAGGAGGGTCGAGTTATTGACTGTCCAGAACAGGGGGAAAAAAAGGCTGAGCTTGGTATTTGCTTAGAAATATATTTTTGAAGGGGTTTTCAGTTGATCTAAAATGTTTTAAGGTGTGATAGAAGCAATGGAAATGCAACACAGGGAAACCAGCTAAACGTAGCTGGACAGTCAGTTTCTACCCAATTGATTTTGCAGCTGATTTCAGTGGGCTTTCGTCCTGAGTAAACCTGTGAAACTGAGCCTGCAATGCTGTGTATGGACTTTTTTAACAATGTTATGCATTTTTGTTAAGGAGGGCACTGGGACTGCTGTTCCTTTCAGAGTAATGTGTTTAGGGTGCGGAGGAATCGGTTTTGTGTATAAATCTGCCTGTCTGTGACCGATCTCACTTCACATTAGGGGCGTAATGAAAAGTGCGAATTGCAACCTGCACAACCTGGATACCTGTCTAATGCTTTACGCACCTAATGTCACTTGCTGTTTTGGGGCCCGATCCTGCTAGGTTTGATGTATGTGCATTTGCCCTCAAATCTCAATGAATTCAAAGGGCACTGAACGTGCTCAACCCCTCCCCAGAGGCACTCAGTAGCTCATAGGATCCCCATGAAGAACTACTGCTGGTACCAGTCCATCCTGCGTGGTGCTGTGCCCCTGCACATTGATTTTAATGATAGTCAGTGACTCCTAGGGTCTGGTCACATGACAATACCAGACACAAATAAGTATTCATTGTGGGTTCCTGTTCCCCAAACTGCAGCATTTGCTTTTGGAGCGAGTCGAAGCTCAAGCATTGCTATGAATGGCGTGTTTCGCGGTCCCTGTTCTGCTTGTTGTGAATGGTAAATTTGCTACTCTTATCAATGGGGGTAGGATCAAACTTGCCCGAGGGGTCTGATCTGATATTCCCTGTACACGTAGCCCCTGGAAACTCTGCTTGACGTGGTGCTCGTGCTGGCCAGTGCATTTTGTAAAAGCAGCATGACAAGTGATCTTGGGTGAAAGCTGCCTGTTCGAAATGATTGTTGAGTCAGCAGAGTCGCCTTGGTCAATGCGGGACCTTTCTTGGTTGCCGACAGACAGATCAGTCTTCTGCAAAAAAGTAATGACAACTCCTCTGTGGGACTCCAAATCAGCGACTCACAGGTCAGGTCACTCCTCCGGTCAGAAAGGGCCTGGGACTGGGTGTGGATAGCTAGCTACCTACGGTTCTCCCTCGTGGCAGTGGGATTGGATTGGAAGATGATTGCTTACAAGAAGCAATGGTCTAAGGTTGCAGCAAGAGAAGTTTAGGTTAGATATTAGGGGGGAAATTCTCATTAGGAAGGTGGTGACGCACTGGACCAGGCTGCCCAGAGAGGTGGTGGAAGCTCCATCCTTGGAGGTTTTTAAGACCCAGGTAGACAAAATCAAGGCTAGGTTGATCTGGATGGGGATGGTCCTGCTTTGAGCAGGGGGCTGGACTAGGTGACCTCCTAAGCTCCCTTTCAACCCAAATTTTCTGTTTCTATGATAATACGATTCCCTCCTTGAGCTGCCTCCCCTCCCCAGCAGACTGGGTCCTCTGTGTTGTAAGGGGGACCCTGGCAGACATGGGTGAAAAAGCACCAGGGAACAAGATAGCGAGTCTTTTTACCTGACCGGGTAAGGAGCTATATTTAACAATAAGTTTAAATTTCTGTGATTAGGAAGAGTCCTGTGTGGACACGTTACAAAAGACCTCTTCCTATACCCAGTGTGTTACACTATAGTGACTGGGGCAGAAGGTGTTTAGTGACATGCGGAGCATACGGAGCAACCTTTGCACTCCCTAGTGCAGGGGCCAGTTTGTCCCCTCGCACAGCTTAAAGCAATGCCAGGACTGCATAAAGCAGCGCCTGACAACGACGCTCTTCAGCCTTGCTCCAGCAAGGTTCTGGTCACACTTTCTTCTCCAGGCACATCCCTGGCATGTGCCCTTACTTTATGAAGGTAGCAAATTGAACTGCCTTTGCCTGCATCATGATCCTGGGACTTGTGGTCATAAGACAAAGACGACTCAGGGTTGCTCTAAGTTACTTTTAGCTACAAAGCTCATTCTGGCTGCTGGATATCATCAGCCTCTGAACTGAACACTCCCCTCCTCCTAGAGGTATCCTGGCACAAATGGGGGTGCCTCGGATCTGCAACGGTGGCTGCTCTCCACTGCAAAATCACCCCTCAATGAGGAACGCCTCCATCGGCCAGTTCTCCTGCATTACAGCTACTTAGAAAGACCAAGACAATGAAGGGTACTGTGGGCATCCTCTTAGCTGGGTGAGAATCTGGGCTTTGATTTGAAACAACAGATCAAATTCTGCCCTCATAGATACCCTGCAAACCCGTCGGTTGCAGTGAAAGCAGGATCTAGGCCAGTCTGTTCAAGGTTTACACTGCAGAAAAGTGACTCCGCTTTCTGTTTCCCGATCCTCTCCTAGCACCTCACAGGAACCTTGGTTCTCTCCGTCTTCACTGCAGTGCTGGGCTTCTTCCAGTACGGTTACAGCCTTGGTGTCATCAATGCGCCACAAAAGGCAAGTACACAATATGCAATTCCATGTGCGGTATCATTTCCGATTCCCCTTTCATTCCTACATTATTATTTCCATTAAATTAGTACCCCAGGGTCCAATGAGCATTAGCACTCTAGATACTGGAGCAATGCATAGGTAAGCAGAATGTCTTCCCCAAGCATTTGTAATCAATGGTGTAAGTGTTAAGCTAACAAATACATTTGCAAGGTCATGTGTCCATGATCACTCCGTTCATAGAGGAAGGGGATTGAAGTCCTTGGTCCGGGCTCATAAAAACTCATCTAGAGAACAGAGCGGGGGTGGCAGAATATTCCCCTGACCTAGCAATGGGTGTTCCTGAGCTCTCACGATAATCTGACAGTGTCCACGACCACTTTCCACACTCTCTTCCCTGCTGAGGCATTGGGGGATAGCTACCAGATGGTACTGTTCAAAACTTAGCAAGGACACATGATAGATATGGCTATGCAAATGCCAGTGACCGCTCTGTTGCGGGGGGAGGAACAAGTGCCCTGTTTGCCAAACCCAGGTCATACAAACTGGCCATAGGACACCTTCTCTATAGAAACACAGTTGAGGGGCAGAGTGAGAAAGGCATCTTGCTGGCGGCTTTTTGACGTGCGATAAAGTTCACCATCAGTTGACCTAACTGTAAATGGATACTTGGTTATTTAGGCCGAGGACTCAAAAATAGCTGGATGTAACGACAGTCATATCAGTCCATTGTATGCCACTAACTGTAGAAACTACTTCAACTATTTTAGTCCTATGGATTTGTAGGTTCAGGACCTTTGACCTTTTTGGTTCATGTCAATGGCAAAACTGCAAACGGGATTTGAAAGGGGCTGGGATCTTGTCCACGGTGTATGAAGAGCCTCCATTTTATGGACTGCTAAGCAGAAGAAAGCTAACTAGGAACAGAAGAACTAATACCTGGCTGTATTCCTTTCCCACCGCAGGTAATAGAGGCCCATTACAGACATGTGCTGGGCATTGCCCCTGTGGACAGAAGTGCCATCAATTTCTCGGAGGCAGATGAAGGCACAGCCTTTCCAGGTATAGAAGCAACAGATAGAGTCGCGAGCACGGCAAGCGCACACAACACCCTCACCATGTATTGGTCCCTGTCTGTGTCCACTTTCGCCATTGGGGGGATGATTTCCTCCTTCACTGTTGGATGGATTGGAGACAAGTTAGGCAGGTGAGAAACTTTCTCGTTCTTTAAAATTCATCAGTGGCCAGAAAACATCTTGGAGGTTATCATCCTCATCACCATCAAAGCTGTGGGCAGGTGGAAGGGGAGGGGAGTCAGCTGCGCCGATCCAGGCACCCAGGGATCCACAGCCAATTAAGACAAAACAGAACGAAGCAACTGGATCGAGGATCTGGATCACTCTCTTACACTGAAAGAAAGGGGGCGGGTGGTGCGTGTGTGTAATGCGTGCAACTTTCTACGCAACGGCAGTCTGATCAAGACACCAGGTCAGAATTGGGCCCCCAAATCTCACTGTAAGCATGAAGTATTACACCAGCCTTTTTCCAAGTATTTCAAATGATTACACTCCAAATCCCTAGATTTGACTTTCCCTAGGAAACGCCTCCCTCCAGAAGTTGCTCTTCTATTATTTTTCCCAATTCGAAGGCATAGCAAGATTTGGGAGATTTTCTCCTAAAATCATCCAAGTCAGGTTTATTAAAACCCGAAATTAAAAAGCTGACTTTCTATTGTACTTTTTGTCACTCCAGACAATCCGCTGGTGAAGAGCTTTTCTCAAGCTGTAATTCTGTCCTGTTGTGTCTTCTCATAACAAAAGGCAATGCACTACATGTGCAAGGAATCTGTGCAGAGATAGTTGTGCAATTGCTTTTCTGATTGCACCACGGCCATATGGGTTTCAGTGCATGTGATCGTTATTCTTTACCCTTTAGGTGTGACTTGATCACTGGCAGTCAGCCTAATTTGGTACTGCGGTGCCTATAAAGCAGGCGTATTCCCTCATTTAAGGGGCATGGAAGCTGACATGTAACAGTCCTGCAAGTGACTTGGACTGACAGAAAATGATGCGACTAGCAAAGGCGTTTTAAATAAGTCCAGAGTTAAATCCAGCACGGGCGAAGCAACAAGCCAGTCTTTGCCCTGAGCAGGTAGCTTACCCGTGTGAGTGTCCTCACATCACAGTGATTTTGGGGTGCCCTGAGGCCACTCAGAAGCAATGGGAGCCCTCCTGGGAAAGAAGATAGTATTAAGGCATTTTAAGCAAGATTCCTATCTTGATTTCACAGCTGTAAACACAGAGCAACGCCAGGCGTTTGGCACTTGGCAGGTTGTGCTCAGTCCCTCTGAGAGCAGGTCCCAGAGGTGCTTTTACACATGTTCCTGGTGCAGTCTGCATCAGTCAGTGGAGCCCGCTCCAGCCGACTGGAAATCCTGCTCAGCGTGTAAGCGCCCAATTCCTAATTTGGGTTCATACCATAATTTAGTTTTAAAAATAATTTCTAGCTGTAAGGATGAAACTAGATGGGCAGAATTCATATAATGAAATCGTTGTAGAGCAGTTTCAAGCACTCTCTGTCGTATAGGAGGTCATATATAATACATTGTATTGGATACAGAATGATGAGGATGGTGACAACGATAATAATGATGATAATCATGACGGCGATAACAATCGTAAATGTAAGCTATGCGAGGAACACCTATCCACACCTAGAATGCCCGAAAAGCTAAAGCACGACAGATTTCAGAGCTGGACTTACTATCCCAATGTAGCTTTGTTTTTAATGCATTGCAGGGTGAAAGCCATGCTGGCGGTGAATGTTCTCGCGATCATTGGAAGCCTCCTCATGGGGCTGGCAAAATTTGGCCCCTCTCACATCCTCATTATAACTGGAAGAGCAATCACGGGGCTCTACTGTGGTAAGTTAAGGACAGTTCTAAAATCTGTCTCTGTAATAAGCTTGCATGTCTGCTTGCGTGTCTAAGGGGCTGCTCCGGTGGGAGAAGGGTATTAAGCAACCATCTGTAACCATCAGGACACATCATATGTTGACTATAAGGATTCACTTATCTAATCAGCGCAAACAGGTCTCCAGGATAATGCAAGGTGATGCTCTGAAAGTGGGAAATGGGTTGTTTTGTATTTAGGCCCCAATTCCACAAAGCAGATTCAGCACCACCGCTTGGCCACTTTTCACCAGGCAGAGGAAGGGTTTTTTCCCAGTTTTCTGGAAGATGTGATGCATTTTTTGTACCATCTGATCTCTTCCCATGAGGAGCACAATATTGGCAAGGGATATGAAAGCCACAGTGACAGAGGCAGACAGAAGCCCTAGAAGGAAAAGCAGGAGGAGCTGATATCTGGGAAGAAATCTGCCTGGGTATGACCGTCCTTCCAGGGCGTCCCGGCAGTTACTGTGGCCACATAAACCAAGAAGAAATGAGCTTTCCTGGAGGAGGACTTCTCAGGACAGGTGTTCAAAATGTAGTACAGAGGGATGACGTCTAATGATCAGCCAAGAAATCTATGCATTACTCTACTGTTCCTGCTGCCGATTGCCTTACTGTATTTACCTGAATTCAGGACTACTTCAAATTTAAGATGACCCTCCTAATAATTAGATTCTATACGTGGCGAATTTTAAATTTGTTTGAATTTTCCTTGTACGGAATCTAATTAGTGGAAGGAGTCCTTAAATCCATCCCCCCGTTGCTGCGAAGGGGAAGTAGCAGCTGGGGGTGACACGGGCTAGACTTCCTACTCCTTGCTCCCCTGCCTGTTGTCCCCTTGTATCTGTGCCTGCCCCCTGCCACCTGCCCCACTGCGACTGCACCCCCACTCCCCGTCCCCCCACGTGCAAGGGAGGAGGGGCCAAGCTGCAGGTCCACCCCCCACGGCCTCTTGCACACTCCCTCCCAGCCTGAGCCAAAGTAAGCCACCTCCTGCCCTGGACCCGTAGTTGAATCCAAGACCAGGCTTTTCTCCCCCCACGTTGATTTGACGGAGGCCTCGTCTTGGAGTCAAATGCATGCAGTAAATATGGCTTAGCAATGTGCAAGTTTCATCAGCTACTCTCTCGGGCTTAGAAGGAATGATGAACAGCCACGTGGCAGGTCAGACCTCTTCAAGACGTGGAAAGACTCCAGGAACCACAGACGTTTGAAGCAAAATCGTTTGTGCATTTATATGCCGTAACAGGACAGCTGCTCTGCAAAGGTCTCCCTGATGAAAAGTCTGTGAATCTTCTTTCGAGGAAGTGATCAAAAGGAAGTAATGGAAAGGCATTCAAGGGGGGAGGCTCTGACTTCAGGAGGGAATGTGAGAGGGCAAATAAAAAGTGAATGAGATGGAAGACAAAATTAAGAAGAGCAATGTATTTCAGGGGAACTGCAAGGTTAGCAGGAGTAAAGTAATCTTTGTAGCTGTGTTCTTTCCACCGAAACAGAGGGGGTGTCATAATCCTGTATGCCAGCAATCGCAGCACTCTGGGTAA
This sequence comes from Caiman crocodilus, assembly GCA_030014935.1. Lineage (NCBI taxonomy): Eukaryota > Metazoa > Chordata > Crocodylia > Alligatoridae > Caiman > Caiman crocodilus. Next base: position 13,880,772 of record JAGPOW010001918.1, on the reverse strand, counting down.
AGCCCCATTCTTCAATGTGAAAATATTTTGTCAAATCCATTTGAACCACCCCCATAATAGAGTGAGCTTATTTTACGTCTATGGGAAGCTCCTTGGCTTTGCTTCAGTGAGCTGTATCTTAATTACTGGGGCTTCACCTAATCAATTTTTCTGTTCCTATTGTTGGTATTACAACTACTACTATTACTATCTCTAGTCATAATATGCACTTTGTGCTGCTGAAATCTTGGTCAGTAATACTTTAAACCTAGAGTGCAAACAGAAAGACAGTACCTTAGATTAAGAAAGGCGCTACTTTACAGAAGAAACATATTTTCCCTTAATTGGTTTGTTATCACTGTTAAGTATCATGCATTTGGCTTGATCCACAAGGCCAATGGACAGGCAGAATCTTAGGTAGACACATTTCTTTGCATTGAAATACCATATCTCAGAAGGTGTTTTATCAGAAGTAGAAAATGGAGCTTAAGTATTGATTGGGAATAGATTTATCCAGATTGCGAGCCCAATTCTGGTCCTGATTCAGATATATTTTATTATTCAGAGCACTCTTATGCACATGTTTAATCTAGGTGAAGTGGTCTGAATCAGGTGTGCCCTAAACTGACACCTTCTGCCAGGCTTTCCATTTCCATTAAGACAGAAGGGCTTAATGGGAGGCACTCAAAACCCAGTGGGAGATGATCAGCATCCAGCACTGTACCTGGACTCCTGGTGGCCCCGGGCAAACTTTGAGTAGTGGGCCCCCCTTCGCCAGTGATAATGATAATAATTATTATTATTTACACCATTTTCGGGCCCCCTTTCTGTCTGGGCAGCCTCCTGGTTCACCTGTGTCCAGCCCTGTCAGCATCACATGGGATTGATCCCCAATCCTTTTCCTGGCAAACTAGTCATGTTTTTCCTGAGCTGTCATTTAGGGTAAGTGACTTACGTGTACACTTTTTTCCAGGGCTTTCATCGGGACTTGTTCCAATGTATGTTGGCGAGGTATCGCCCACAGCCCTGCGAGGAGCACTAGGGACACTTCACCAGCTGGCGATAGTCACCGGGATTCTCATCAGCCAGGTACACGAGAACACGGGCAGAAGTCACGAGTGGTGGAGTGTTACTACCAGGGTCGCGCTGGTGATTTGCACCAGCGGGTGCCGAGCGATCCCTTGTTAAAACTCCACTGACAAATGGAAACGGTGGTGATTTCCCTGCCTCTTACAGTGCCCACCTTCTTCCTGAATAATAAATCATCCCCAGCAAAGATGAATCTCCACCAAGAGGTGACAAATACTTGTGCAAGTAGCTTATCTCTCTTCCCTACAAGGTCCTCATCCACTTCCAATCGCACTTGCCTTCAACACTGCACGTGTAATCCCTAGGGTCACTGAGAGAGCCAGAATGTCAGCTGAGATGACTTGGCGTGGATCCTCGGCCCTCTGGGAGCAAGTTTACATGTGCACCGTTGCTACTGTGCATTAAGTTTAGTACTTCTAATGTGAGGTACTACATAAATGCACAGTAGCCAACGTTAATGCGCGGTAGTAATGGTGCATAGCCTTTTCATGACACTTAATACGCAGTAGACTAATTCCACTGCATGTTAGTGTATTAGCACGGTTTTTGGTGTGGCGCACTAATGCGCACTAGAATTACTCTACATTAAGCAACTCGTGTAGACACGGCCTGTATTAACCTAATCTAGCTTCCTGTATAATCCAGGCCAAAGAATTTCGCTCACCGTATCTTTTTGGAAAAAGCTTGAATGAAATGTTAGCAAAACACACTATTCCCTTCCTTGCTTGTAGCTATGGGAAGAGCTAAGATGGCAGAGAACAGAGGTATTTTTCCAATATTAGCTTGATTTAGAAAATGAATTTCAATCTGAAAGTACTTACAGTCCTTTGATGGTCACTTCTCAGTGGCTCACAC
>JAGPOW010001918.1:13826607-13855841 GCA_030014935.1 Caiman crocodilus | reverse complement strand
TCAGAAGGTATCATTTTATCAAATGATAGATTATAAAAAGTACACATTAAAATCAAACCTCTATTATAACGTATTTTAAATGTATTTAAAAGCGTATTTTTTCCTGATGTTATGTTCGTTGAGTAGGGTCTATACAGGCAATTCCATAATAGCTCGAAATAAAGTCTGACTCTTGTACACTGTGTGCGGCAGGGGAGGTGGGTGTGGTGTGTGGGAGGCTGCCCCCAGGCTGAGTCCCGGAAGCTGGCCAGGGTGGGGTTAGGGAGGGAAGTAGGGGCAAAGGGCACATGCAGCAGAGCTTTCCCGGGTGGTACAACGCAGGTGCAGGTGTGGTCCGACCCCCTTCCCATTCGGTCCGTGGCTGCCCTCATGGTGCTCCACGTGGGGCTGTGCCCCAGCCCAGGGCAGCCTGTGCCACACTCCTGCCTGCACCCACCACTGGCACTGCCTCAGCCCTGGCCAGTGTGCACAGGTTCCTGGCATTTCCTCAGCCGCCTGCAGGTGGTCACTCATTGCACTGGTCAGTCGAGGGAGTGGTGGCTGGGATCTGAAGCTGGAGCCCCGTGCACTGGGGCAGGAGCCATCCAGCTGCAGCTTCCCCACTGCCTGCCTGTCTGTGTGGTGCCCAGCGTGCATCCACACACCCGTTGCCACCTCTCTATGCTACCTGCTGCCAGAGCAGCACCGCCGGGGCAGGAACGGGGGAGGCAATGCAGGCGGGGGAGCCGAGCTGTACCAGGCTGCTGCAGCAGTGGCGGAGCAGCCCTGCTGGGCACCTGCGTGTGCTGGCCGGGGCTGGGGCCGGGGCAGTGCCGTCGGTGGGTGCAAGTTGGACAGCCCTGGGAACAGCCATGGACTGGATACAATCAGTTGGCAAGCCAGATCTGGCCTGCAGGCCGTATTTTGCCCACTCCTGCATTAAGGACTACCTGTTTCTTCGATCTACAGACGGTCCCTGAGGTGACTGAAGCTGCCGGGTCTCCGAGCCAGAAAGTGCACATGTCCAATTTTCCCCTTTCATTGTTTCCTGTGTTCTGCCCACTGAGGCCAAGAACAGGCCCTAACATTTGGCAATTAAATGTTATTGCAGTTACAGACAGACACTGGCAAGCCCTCTGTATGGCCAGTTCTCCTTCTTGCTGCCCTCTGCCTACTCCAAAATAGTTTTCCAGAGACCATTATATTCCAGCAAAGCAGCTGAACTAAAGGGTTACACACTGTATTGCTTATGTAGCTTATAGGTGAGGGAAGGGGCAGAAATGGGGTCTCTTTCCCTAAAGCAGTGTTAGAGGGTCCCACCATTAGCTCCCCAACTGCAAGCAAGATGGCTATGCTGTTTCCATTTCAAGAGCGGAGGCTAGCATAGGTATCTGCACGATGCATCTCGCAGGGTTTTTGGCATATCCTGGCAGTGCCCGCTGGCTGTTGCAAGCAGAGGAGCTGGGAAGCGTTGTGCCATCAGAGATCAGTCGGTGTCATCGTCACCGTCTCCCCTGGCAGCCCAAGTTTCAACCCTCACCCTGCTGCCTGCCTTACTCGTACTCCTCCTCCTGATGGTGCTTGTCGCTGCTGAAGACAGAGAAATCTTCCCTCTCAAGGCATGCGAGAGGCACCGTTCAGTTTAAAACCTGGACCAAGATCAGTGATCTTGCCTTCTTCACCCAGCACAATGTAGCAAGAGCCTCGGTTCTCACACCTATACCGCCACGCTGCTCATCGGGTCCTGAAACCCGTCGTCCCCTCAACTCTGTCAAAGCACCCCACGCCTAACCTGCAGTTTTATTTGTTATGTGGAAATACAGCTTGCTTAATCTTCCAGAGTTTTAATGATCATCCAAGTCAGCTGGGCTCTTCCAGCAATGCCTACAATATTCCCCTAAATTTTGGAATTGAACAGATGTGATCCTCAAAGGTGTTGTGGCATAGATCAAAAATGCCACTGAGTTTAATGTTAGATCTCCCTGCACATAGCCAATTAATAAAAGTGTCTACAAAATATTGCCAGGCTGCTTATTGCAATGGCCTCCTGGGCGTGACGTCCATACCCACGTCCAGCCATTAGCTACACCGTGCTCATTATTAACGCCCATAATAACCGGGCAGGCTGTCTATTTAGCCTAGGTGTTCTGCATTACTTGAAATCACCAGCACCATCTGCAGGATCAAAACAGCAAACTGCATCTGCAAGCTTTCAGCAGAGGCTTCTCTCGCAGCGAGGCTGAAAGGATGGGTGTCTTTCAAGAAACCGCAGCTTTTTCTTTCTAGATTCTGTTGCTTCATGTCTCTACTTGCGAGCCGTTCGTATTGGACAGGCACTACACTATTTCAAAGAAGCTGCTATATAATGCAACCCTAGCACCTCGGAGAAGTCTCACTTTCTGCTCTCTGTGTGTAGCCACACAGCTCGTACCACATTACCTATACTAATCTAACCCCCCACCCCAGCGTGCGTGCATAGACAAACTCACATATGGGCCAACGGCAGGGAGCAGAGCCGGGCACAGTGTGTGGCTGGGACCTGTTGGTGTCGAGGCGGCCCCGGCACAGCCACGTCCCAGTCCAGCTGGCCACGATCCTGCACATTTGCCGAGCACCACTGCAGCTGGACTGAGCTGCGGTGGGGCGAGGGGCCACCCCGGAGCTCGGTCCATGCTGCACATGCCTGGCGGGCAGTGGCTCTGCACTCCCGGTGCTACCCAGCCATGTAGCGATGTTGTGTGGGGTCCTGCAAGACCAGCCCCAAGCTCCAGCTCCAGTACGGACCTGTGGGTAGGGGCAGCTGCAGCTCCTGCCCCGGGTCGGGGGGCAGGGCACAGGTTGAGGGGGCAGGGGGGCATGTTGGGGGGACCCAGGCCCCAGTGAATCTTATTCCACCTCATGTTGGTGTAGATGTGCTAATATCATTAAGGGAATACGCTACATCAGTTTACAGTACCTTGATGATGGAACGCTTATATCCGTAGTGGGCACATCTACATGAGACGTTTCCTGCGTGGTAGACTGATCAGCTGCACAGGAAACATCTAGGTGTCTAGATGTGCACCCCATTAGACTGGAGCAAACTAATTTACTCTGCAGCAGTGCACGTGTAGATGCTGCCCCAGCTGGCTGGAGCACGAGAGTGCTTCAGTGTGGAGAGCTGCCTGCTGGCTAGCCTAGCGCTGAAGCACCCTCATGCCCTAGCCAGCCCTGCTGTGAGGGGAGGCTGGCAGGGATCCCAAGTGCCAACACATGCCGGGAGCAATAAACTCCAGAGCAATACCCTGGAACTAGAACTCTACAGGAACAAAACTGACGTCTAAGCCAGGCCTTGCACCACAGAAATCCGGTCTGTTTAAACTAACTTGATTTATTCAGTAGGGTCTACAATGTGCTAGGTGAGCCCATCTGCCCTGGCATTGTGTCATGCACGTCCCCTTGTCTCTCTGGATAAATTCTGTTAGTGGCTGTAAGCAGCTTGTTAGCACCTTACCCTAACGAAGGTGGTGCTAAGTGATCGTTTGAACAAGCCCTTGCTCCATCTGCTATTCACCTCTGCTGTACTGCATTTTTCTGCAGAACCAACTGTAAAGTAGGGAGATATATTAGACAAAAGTTTAGGCACAAAGTCCCCTCCCTCAGGCCTGAGAAAGAAGTAGATACAGCCTGTGTTAATACCAGATCAGATATGGACTTTTTGTTTAACTTCTGTATGAAAATGGTCGCTTTAGAGAAGCGGAGAATAAACCTGCGGAGCAGAAAAGGAGTCACTAGAAGTATCTACAAAACAAGTAGAAGACAACTAAGTTAATACATCATCTAATTATGCAACAGAGTAAGAGTATTCAAAATGGAAGGATCATGTTATTAGCTATGGAGTTCGAGGCGGTTAGCAGGGAGAACAGGTACATTGTAATGAGCCATCCCCCGCGGAGAGCTTTATGAACAAACATAAAGACTGAAAATGAATTGCTCTTCTCAGCTTTAACTACAGTACTGTTAATGTTTTGCACTTCTTTAGCACCTCTCCTTAGAAGATCTGAATGAAGTTTGCATTCATTATAGCACTGTAAACACAGATAGGGAAGGTGAAGCAAGCAAAATCAACTGACTTTTCTAGTCATACAGGAGGCCTGGCAGGGTTGGGATTAACACCCAGATTGCTTCATTCTGAATTACAAGTGTACTGCCTACTTTTAATTAGAGAGGGAGTTTGGTTTAGCTTCTCTGAGGAAAAGTAATCTGGTGGTTAGGCAACTAGATGAAGATTGTTTCAAATCCCTTCAACTCTAATCCATAAACCCTAGTCAGCCATGACTTAGCTGGATGGTAAGCGGTGACTATAGTCTTACTGTGCAATACGTGTTTCAGTGTTACCAAGCATAGTCTTCTTTGAGGCCCTTTTGTTTTTCCCATCCCTTTGAATCTTATTGTAAGCTCTTCTGGGAGCTCTATGTCCTTGCTTAAATGACTGTAGCATTCCTGAGCTGCTTCCAGCTTTGCGGTGGGCTGTGCCCGCTGCTGCAGCACGCTGCCTCAGCATGGAGAATTTCCTGGACGCGTACTGGCGTCACCCTCCAAATTGTTCCTCCTGTTCCTGCCTCCAGGTTCGTACAACTCCAGCCTTGTCTTCACTTGCCTCACTTTGCTATTAGCTGCCAGCGCGCGCACACATCCCCCCCCAAGCAATGGCATCAAATCTCTCACTTGCACCCTGGCAAAGCTCCCGTCTCCTGTGCCTTCTGCCAGCTGCTGGACTGTGGCAGGTGTCTTCCTCTCCCATCACAGCTGGTGAAACGGGGCAGTTTTTTGCAGTCACAGAGCTCTGGGTTTGCTAGCTGAACTCTGCAGTGTGGACTAGACAAACCATTTTCTGAATGTTTGGCTGGGGCTTGAGAGAGAGAGACTTGTCTGACCCTTCTGGAGATCACAGGCAGAAATGCTATGAGCTGGGAAACTAAACTAGTTTGCATACTAATTTCTTTCTGCAACTTGTGTCTTAGCTGGTGACAGGGAATGCATGAGTCCTGCTTTAAGCCACCACCAGCACTTGTTCAACTCTCATTTTCTTGGGAAAATGAAAACACTGAGTATAAAAATAGAGTCTAAAAAATGAGTATATAAAAGAGGTGGTGACGGAAGGCGTGGCTGAGGCTGCATGCCGCAGGAAAGCATCGAGGTGCTACCTTAAAAGACAGGCTGCGTGCAAAGCATACAGAAAGGAAGTGGGGGGAGCACATTGGTTGCTCATGGTGACGAAACAACCTCTCAACATGCTTTGCAGTGGTTCTGGATCAGGCCCATGTGCACGAGGTGGTAAGACCGCAAGACACAGGGTCGCTGGAGATCGGCCCAGCATGTATCAGACAGGCCAATTCCTCAAGCGGTGCCAGGAGCTTCCCCCACTCAGGAACAGAGGAAGATGCAAAGATTACACCCGTGCGTCTCACCCTTGGTAGGCAGGAGGCACCCCTTGGAAAATGCCAGCTCTTACTTTTAAGAGCAGTAGTTTCTGTTGCAAAAAAAAAAATTAAAGGAGCAGTAGTTTCTGTTGCAGAGGCCTCAGGCCACAACTATGGATTTCTATTTGAAATCTCTGGGTTTATCTTGTGAATCATGTTTGCAAACCTAACAGTGCTAACAATGTTGTGTGGCACCCAAAGACACCCATGAAAGGCTTTCAAGGCACCCCTGGGATCAAACGTCCAGGGACAACAGCAGTCCTGAAGTGGGTGGCTATTGCCCGCTGGAAGCTCGTTTGCCGGGGTCATTACAGATCTGTGGCTAATCACCTCTGAGCCGACAAGCCAACTAGTGGTTGGATGTCTGCTAACCAAGGATGGCTTCGTTCCCTCCACGTTGGATCCACTATGGGGACGCCCCCAAATAACTGCAGGTTGGGATGGCTGGGTCTTGGGCGGGGTGGTCACTGGCGTACATGTGCCTACTCTGCCATCCCTTCCCTTTCCCTTTCCACGGCAATGCTGATGTACCAACATATAAGGAGAGAGGTAGCCTCTGGGCATCTCCCATGCCTCTGGGCTTTGCTGGCTCCCACTTGGGGCACGGGAGGAATTTCTCCCCTCCTGCAGCTACAGGTGCCAGGATTTTTGCATTTGGTGGCCACGGTGGTCTGAGACAAAAAGAAATGCAAAACTCTGGAACTCTTCTGTTAGACTAAGAAACTGCAAAAAACCCAAACCAAACAAAAATCTTTTCCTGCACGCTTTTGGGCACATGTGCCCTTCCTCAGGCTCAAGGAAAATTAAAGGTGGTAAAAAAGTCCCCAGAGGCAGAAACAAATAAGTGCAAAAACGAAGTTGCCCGAAAGCTTGCAGAAAATGAGCATTTATTTTTTGCAGTTTCTTAGTCTAGTAAAAGGGGTCCCCTCCCAACCAAGAGCTCTAGGGGTCTGCATTTCTTTTGGGATGTTTCAAAGCCTTTTTCAGCGGCAATGCAGGGTGTTGCAGCCAAGGCTGGGATGAGACCTAGACCCCAGGGGTCCTGGCTGGGGCACCCCTGGCATTTGGGGTCAGGCAGGACTTTCCCCCTGGTCAGGGGGTTTGTGCCTTGCTCTGCAGCGGGGCGTGCACTGGAGACCGCCGCCCCGAGCCCCGCTCTGAGCCTCCTGCGGCCCCTGGCGGCTGACGCAGCACAGAGAGCCCCCTGGCCGCCCGTGGCACGTGACGCGGCGGGACTATTATGACCCACTCCGCTCCCTGTAGCAAGGGCGACATGGCGCAGTCGAGCCACGTGCTTGGGGAGGAAGAGGAGGCAGCACCCCGGAGCCGCGCCGGCGGGGGGAGGAAACGAACGTCCGCGCCACGTGACTGGACCGCAGCCAATGTCGGAGCTCGGCGGGGGGGAAAGGCGGCAACCCGGAAGTGAGTGCGCCCTGAGCCACATGGAGAGGGAGGAGGGCGGTGGAGCCCCGCCCCCAGCCGGGGGAAGGCGGCGCAGCCAATCAGGGCCGCGCCTGCCTGTTCAAAGCGGAAGTGGGGGAGGCCCGAGCTGTGGGTACTCCTCCCCCCTCCCTTCCCGGCCTCTTCCCTTCTCGCCGGCGCCGCAGCCAGGTAAGTCGGGCGGGTGGTGGGGTGCGGCAGCGAGCCTCGGCTCGGTTCGGCTCGGTTCGGCGGGAGGTGCGGGCCGGGCCGGGCCGGGTGGGCAGCGAGGCGGAACGCATCGGCGCGGCGCGGCGGGGCGGGGCGGCGCCGGGGCGGGGCGGCGCACGTGGCTGACCTCCGCCGCCCGCAGGCCCCGCCGGACCCCGCGCTGCTGCCATGGCCGACGACCTGGACTTCACCACGGGCGATGCGGGCGCCTCGTCCACCTACCCCATGCAGTGCTCGGCGCTGCGCAAGAACGGCTTCGTGGTGCTCAAGGGCCGCCCCTGCAAGATCGTCGAGATGTCCACGTCCAAGACCGGCAAGCACGGCCACGCCAAGGTGGGGCCGCCCCGGGGGCGGGCGGGTTTCTAACCAAGCCTTACTCCGGGGGTCTGGGTCGGCCTGGCCCCTGGGGCTTCGCCTTGGCTCTCCGGTTCTCCCCTCCCCGCGGGGAAGAGCAGCTGCCAACAGCTGGAAGGGCCTGGCGGGGCGGGCAGTTGTGCCGCCGCTGCAGGGAGCTGAGTCCACGTGCTTGGCACTCACGGTGCAGAAATATAAAGACCTACTTTGGGGCGGGCAGTTTAACTTTGGGTAGAGGGCCACTTACTGAGACTTGGCCGTCAAGGGCTGCATGACTGGTAGTCGGGGGCAGATAAATATTAACTTTCTAATTTTTTTTTTTTTAGGGGATCTGCGGGCTGCATCCAGCCCGCCCTTGACAGTCAGTAACCCACAGTGCTTAGCTAGCTAGCAGACTGTGCTCTAGCTTGGGTCGACTTCACTAGACCTCTCTGGGAGTGGTGAGACGTTATTGCCCATCTCTCTGAGTTGTAGTCGGACCCCCCCTAGCCTTCTCTTGATAAAGACGCTAGTTTGTTTTTTAACGCTAATTCTAATGTCAAGGGTGGCGAGTGAGAGGTTGGGTCCTTGTTAGAAATGTTTGGGTCTCGGAGCTTCAGCAGATTGGTGAACGTTTCGGGTCACGCCTGGAGAATGGTTTGGCTGGAAGAGGCATCTTGCTTGTGTGTTTTGGTTTATCCGGATAATTTAGCCCAGTATTACTTTCTCTGCCTACCATAGTCGAACTACCTTTTTGTGTTGTAGTAAACAAGCCTGTGCTTAACTGGGGGCTCTCTTCATGTTTTTTGGTAATAATCAATTTGTTAGAATTGCAGCTAATGTAGAAGGGGGTGCTTATTCCTCTACTTGGCCAAAGTAGACTTTGCCAAACTAGAAAACTTGCTGGTACAGCTATACTGATGGGAGGACTCTCTAGTTATATCGATATCTGATACAGTGATGCCATTGTAACTGGCCCTCCGAAGACTTCTTTCCAGACAAAACCGTCTGTTTTTTCTAAAAATGTTGTCCTTCCCCTCTGTCTCACTAGAAATATGCAGCTAAATTTCAAATTGCACATAATCTCTTGCTTCTGTCATCTCGGTGGAATTAAAGATGCCTCCGTAGCAAAGAACAATGTTTTTCCATCTTTCCACCCCCTGTGCCTGATTTTTAGCTTTTTTTTTTTTTTTTTTTTGCCAGTGGAGGCTTTTAATCTTTGTTTTGATGTTTAATTGCTTCTTGCAGGTCCATCTGGTTGGTATTGACATCTTTACCGGTAAAAAATATGAAGATATCTGCCCATCAACTCACAACATGGATGTTCCAAATATCAAGAGGAGTGACTATCAAGTGAGTTGGTGAACTGTCTACAGAATTTCTTAACTAACCGCAATAAGCCTGGATACCAAGACAAGTAAACTAATACTGTTCTTAATATCCAGAGGATTGCATTAGTTAGTTTAAGAACTTGGTTAGCAGTGGCTGATGACCTAGAGGTGCAGCAAACGTCCTGTTGAGACCTGGCATTAATTGGCTTGTAACACTTAGTTTCTGATTGGTTTTTTGTTTTTTTTTGTTTTTTTCAGTTCATTAAGCTCATGCACTGCTAATGTTCAACAAGTTTTATAACCAGAAAATTTATAATGGGGTCCAGTGTTTTCTTGAAATGAAGATACTTTCCCAGTTCTTTGGGATGATAACCTTTTCTTGGTTATGTCTTCCTTATACTGCCAACACTATATAAAACCTTCCCCTGAAATTTGAGGAGTCTTCATCTTGCTGTCAGCCAATACAAGCTGGTAACATGAGCTAAGAATTTGGACAGGAGATTCCATGCTCACTAAAGAGCGTAGGGGACTAGTCTGACTACATGGTCTAGGGAGAAAAAGTGACTCCTCTCTTCTGAGAGTAGGACTTAATTTGCCTTCAGCCTTTAACTTCTGTATGTTGCATAGTTCTTCTAAAGAGACTGTTGCTCCTGAAACCAACCTTCAAAGTCTAGAAAAGAGACTATGATCACAAACTGCTGTCATAGTAGTTGTAACACTTGTCTGAAAGGGGGGAAAAACTTCCTTTGCTTGGTGAATAGACTTGCATAACTGAAAGAACTACACTTGGCAGAGGTTACCACTTAAGCTGTTAATTGCCCATACATGCAATAGGAAATAATTGCTCTCGATTTAAAAACTGGTTTCTAAGAAAAGGCAAGTAACTTGGCCTCTGTTACTGAGAGTTTAATGCTGGAATATTGGGTTGGGAGATGGTACAGGAGTTTGTGTTGATCATAAACTAAGATGGCCCTGTCCATCTAATCTGGACCGAGACTGTACCAACATCTATTGAAAGACTCGGTCTGGTGGGCGTAGAGAATGGACAAGTAAACTTCTCCCCACCAGTGTGAAGTGAGTTGTTGTATTGGAGCAATACAACATCATGTATTCTGCCCTGTAAAGTGGACATGCACCCTTCTTGGACAGTTTTAAAGAGTTACTGGCTGGTGGCCTTTTTGAAGTGTTATGTGGATTAACTGAGAAGGATACAAATGTAGCAAAACCACCCCAACTTCTAACACTGTTTTATCCAGTGTTAAAGTTGGAAGTCTTGTTAATTTTGTATCCTTCTCAGCTTGTCCAAAGAACTCCCTAGAATTCAACAGCTCCAGTCTTTTTTGAAATGTAAATGTCTGTACCTTAAATACTTTTATGTCTGAGCATGACCTGGCTCTGCTTGCATGGTGCTTTTGCGGAGGGCAGGGCAGTCTTGGAGGTGTGAAACTTGAAGTTTCCTGTTTCAATATTATTGTTTTGTTTTGTTTTGTTTTTTTCCTTCAGCTTGACTTCTAGGTTTTGTTTCCCCCCCCCCCACACACACACACCCTTGGAGCGCTTTTTAAAGGCTTATTCGGCACACTTATGGGCTTATAAAATGTCAATGCTTAATGCCCGATTGTGCAGCTTCTAGCCTGCTGTGTCCAAAACTAGCTGCTTACTGTTCCTACTTAAATAGGGGAACTTGACATTTTGGTATAGAAATCAACTTTTGATTAAAAATGGCCCAGAATTTACCAGACAAATTATGTAGCACTTGTATCATCTGCCCCTTGTCTCTAAGATGTTTCAGTTAACAATGCTATCCAGCTCTTCCATGAAAGAGCAGTACATAGAATAAGCAGTTGACTAAAACTGCAGCCATGAGACTCATAAATAGTAGCTGCATCTAGAAGTTTAACAAAACCGAACGAGCTATTGAAGTGGTCTTCAGATCATCATCCCATCAGGTTACGTTGATTCTAAGAGTTGCCTAGCTGACTTGTAGGATGTAAAATTGTCATACTGCCAGCTACAAAGTGCTTTGTAAATGAGTCTTAAAGTTGACCACTGATGTCAGACTTGCAACTCTAGCTTAGGAGATGCTTGTAATTCTCAGTCTTAAAAATAGCCCTTTTTTTTAGATTTGTAAAGTGAAATGGCTTGTGCTTAGCAACCTAGTACTTGGTGCTTAAAGAGGCCTCTAATCTGTTTTGCTAGAGGGTACTTGGATTCAACACCAGACAAGCTAATCTATTATCAAACAGCAAATCAATGGTGCACAAATAAGTGGCAAAGTTTTATAAAGTGCAACTTTTCTTTGTAGCTGATTGGTATTCAGGATGGATACCTCTCCCTGCTAACGGAAAGTGGTGAAGTTCGTGAGGATCTGAAGTTGCCAGAAGGTGACCTGGGCAAAGAAATAGAAGGGAAATTCAATGCAAGTGAAGATGTGCAGGTAAAAAAAAAAAAAAAAAAAAGCGGTTGAAGAGTCAGCAGAGCCACTTTCATAAAGCAGCCAGGACCTCCTTAAGGTTCTGCAGGATTTCCAGTTTGGATTCAGACCCATCATCTGATGGGTATACACTGATGTTTGCAGTGAAAATAAGTTGAGCAAGTATCTGATTGAAATGCATTTCTGCCATGAAATTAGGGATGTAAAAGTCTTGCATGCTTGCTAACACTGGCAGCAGAAGCCCACCCTTTTGGGGCATGTGGCCACACTCTTTTATATAGCTCAATTTTTCATTTGGGGGTAACGTACAAGCTGGACTAGCAACAAAAATAAGGAGACAAACCCCTCCTAATAACTTTCTAGCACAGACAGGCTAACTGCATCAATAATGGCCTGTGACAGATGTATGGAAAAATATCCAGTACTTCTCCAAAAGGAGGGAAGTACATCAGTTTGACCCATCTCCCTAGTGTCTATATAGATCAGGCACTTCAAGGCCTTTTTGGTGCTTTTAATCTTAAGCTGATTCGGTGAGCTATTGGATACAAGCACTAAAAAGCCCCACTGAAAAATGGGCAATCTGTACAGACACTAGTTGAGCCCAGTCAGACTAATGTGCTGCTACTCTTGGGCATGTGCTGTCGCCCTGAACTGGAAGTAAGGTGCTGGATGTTTTTGTTTCGTTTTTCCCATCTGTAAACAGTGTTCTCCTATCTTCCACCTCTCCACTCAACACCCCCCCCCCAAAAAAAAGGGGGGGGTATTAAGGAAGCAAATTAACAAGGCAACAGAAAAAGACCACAGGGACAGGAAGAAATGATCCTGTATCTAGTTTTGAGTACTTGTGTACTTCATTGTTAACACTTTTTTTTTTTTTTTTTTTCCTCTTGTCTTCTAGATATCTGTTATATGTGCAATGAATGAAGAATGTGCTGTAGCCATAAAGCCTTGCAAATAAACAAGATCACCAGGCTCGAGCAACTGCTCAGGTCTGGACAAACTACAGATCTTTAAATTTGGTTCTGATTGTCACCAAAGCTCTGGCCTTCACAAACAACCTCATTTCTTTTTTCCTCTCTTTTTTTTTTTTTTTTTTTTAATTGTTTCAGAATAGTGCTGGATTCTAGATTAATGTTGCAGGCTAACTGGCAGTTTTCAAAATCACTGAGGTTTTAATTCCTTATGACTTGTGTGACTGTCTTTTTAACATTCCTGTGGGTTTCAGTTCATAGGTCTAAGAAACCTGATCAGGTGTCACTAGTGGGTATATTTTATTTGCTTGAGCAAAACATTGTCTGTCCAAACAGACAAAGTACAGTATTCGGGGGCTTTTAGATGGAGGGTATCTAGGATTAAAAACTAACCTAGAGCACAAATAGTTCTTTTTTTTTTTTTTTTTTGGACATGGTCTTTAGGTAGAACTGACATATAATAAATGTAGGGGGTTTGTTTATTTGTTTGGTTTGTGTGGTGGCTTTTGTTTTGGGGTTTGTTTGTGTTGTGGGTTTTTTTGGGGTTTTTTGTTTTTGTTTTTTTTAACTTAAATGTTATTTTGTGATTTGGGACTTTCACTGACCTGTAGGTGCCAATCACAAGTTTTAGACCAAGAAACTCAAGTGATCAAAAATGCCAGCTCGCTTGACAAAGTCCTGGTGGCCATGTGCAACTAACTGTATTACCTCTGACTGGATGTTAAAGCTACAGACTTTCACTCGAGGCCTTTGTCAGACTTGGAGAAATAAAAATAGAAAAATGCAGTTCAATTGCTCTCTTCTATTGTATTTATCTTGGTCTATAAAAGGGGTAACACACTCCCCAGGAATCGGTAGCAGTGCTTCCAGTGTTTAGGTGTAAACATTCAGGTTAAACTTGCTTTTTGTAGCACATGGACTGAATATTTGAAAACAAAATAAATTGTAGCATCTAACTAAATGCACAGCCTTTTCAGGTAAAGGAAACAAAGTTGAATCTTGGGCAACCGAAATGCCAACTCTAGGCTTGGCAGACTACACCACTAAACAGTTATGGCTCAATTTTAGAAGTTAGTTACTTTTATCTAACTACGAGTACACAACAAATTCTCTGGTTTTTGCCATCAGCGGGGTAGTTTTTCTGATTCGCCAAGAATATGTATGCATGATATGCTTAATGAACCTTTTAAAAGCTTTGCAAAAGTGGTGACAAAGTCACTAGCTTGCTTTGTCTATATCTTACACCTGAAAACTTCATCCCTCTGTTTAAATTGAGGTGTGTGTTTTTTGTTTTGGTTTTTTTTTTTTTTTTTTTCTTTCCCTTTTAAAGCAACACAACCATTTTAGCTTGTGGCTTAACCCTCACAAATAACACTTCAGTTAACAGACTGGTTTTATGAACTTGCCTTAAAGTTTTAATGGCTGTTAACTAATTGAGGACAACTTGTAAACATTTGGAGTGCTGCCATACAACAAAAAAAAATGCATAGTTCAATCGCTTGCTTCTCTTTGGTAGTAGGAGCCAGACTTTATGCTGCTATAAATTAACTTTAAAAAAACAAACAAACCAAACACAGCCCACTATAGAAATTCTCCATATCTCACAAGTTGTCAAAGCAGCTATTCTGAGACAAACGTGTATGTACAACTCATCTTGGTTATGGTAAACCTTAGTCAATTTGAAGTGTGCCTCTACAAAATGTGCCCATTTGCCAGTCTCTTCATGACGTGGGGAGAAGCACAATGCAGCTTAAAGCTAGCCATTAATAGCTGCCTTGTCCATAATTAAAGCACAATGAACTGTAACTAAATCTTAGCAGCATGTAAATATTGCTACCTACTTACCTCTCCATATAGGCTTTCTAATTGAACCTTATAGAAACTGTCTTCCTTCTAACACCTTGGTAAATCTGATTTATAAGGCAAGGCTCTGGACCTGACTACAGATTGAAATGGGTCCAAACTAAAGTAGGTGTAAAAGTGCTTTCTTAATAGCTAAAGCCATTTTGCACCACTCTTTTATTTTTTTTATTTTTATTTTTTTATTATTATTATTTTTTTTGTTGGCCCCTTTTAATAGGAAACTGTGGAAGGGGCAGTGTGTATTCTGAAAGACCGGTATCACATGGCTCAAATATGACTAATGCTATTGATATTGTCAATGACAAGTTGAGGTGCCTGATATCAGCTGGAAAGTCTAACAGTGATATAACCTAGTTAATGCAAGTTCCAGACGCTATCACTGTTATAAATGTTGCAGTTTAAAGGTTGGACAAATTCCAAGTCCTTTCTGTTCTCTTTGTGCTTTAATACCAATCTTAAATGTATAATCAGGCTTCACAACAACATTTGATGCAGTCAAATTTGGGTGCAACTCGCTTGCAATTCTTATGTTTTTACTTTAGTTGTCGTCTTTAATCCTCTTCATTTCCACCCCTTTTCCCCCCTGCCTTGGTTACTACAGTAGTAGGGGCTTGGTCTGACTAGGGCTTCTCGGTACTATTATGATGCACCTAAATAAATTGATTTCTAGAAGTTGTAAAGGCTTATTTCTCAAGTAGTCAGAAATGCCTTCCTAAGGGGTAAAACTGCCTTCAATTCTGCAAGACTTAGGTTTTTGATTTGGTACCTCAAAAGAATCCATTGGGGTCTATATGAATCTAACTGCGCATGATAATTTTACCTGTTGTTTATCCACCTTATAATGCACTTAAAGATGGATGAAAGTTTGAAGTATGGGGTTATCGTATACATGGAATTGCCTGTAGATCATGCATAAACCTATGTGTGCTAAATCATCTTATAGATACTTCACCAGTTAAGTTTATGGTATTATGTTAAAGGGTTCCTATTGAATTCAAGACAGACACTCGAACCATGTATTTCGTAGCAGCATCTTAGCTCACTGTCATTTACAGCACACTTAAATTCTGACTAGCTCCAGTAAAAAATTTCATGAAAAATGTAGCAATTTAATAAAACTTGACTGGGGAGAGTTTCTTTCCTCTCAGCTCCACTCTAAAACTAATGGCATGTTTGTGTGGTTTGTAGCACTAGCTTCTAAATTTAACTTTTACGGTGATATTTGTAATACTGGGACAAACTGCAGGTTCTAGTAGTTGCTGTAACTTGCCTAAGTTAAAAGACTTTGGAAACTGGGGGGAGTGGAGTTAGGAAGTATTTTACTCCTATTTTGTTTTTTGTGTTCTGGGGTTTCTCCCTCTCCCTTTTTTTCCAGCTCTTCAGAGAGCTGTAGGCTGTTACTTGCCTCCAATATGGGTGAATATTATTTAACAACTTAAATGGATCCTCCTAATTTTTGCTTGATTATGGTGGTTTTTCAACTAGACTTGCTAGTTGAGCCATGTTCTCAGGGCTGCTTTTACTAAAAATTTTAATTAATTGAAGTTCATTGCATTAACAGTAACTGCTTGTAAGTCTCCTGCTGGGTTTTTCTAATTCATAAATCTATAACATGCCCAAAATGGTGCATAATCTGCAATGTCAGAATATTGTATTTTGCATAATCTGTTCAAGAATCAAAACTGGTGACTGGTCAACTGGGTAGTTACTGAAGGTTAAGCATGTTAATTGACTTCAAAATTCAGAAAGTCGCTTGCTTTTGTTTTGGCTTTTTTTTTTTTTTTTTTTTTTGGTTGAAATAATTAGAATGAAGTTTGTCACAGTGAGACCTAATATCTGGTTTAAAAAAAAAAAATTACACTTGGGCTTAGGGGGGCAGTATAGCAATGAACATGTATAGCGAGACAGTTGTTTGTTTGTGGGGTTTTGGTTTCTTTGTTGTTTTTTTTTTTTTTTTTTAATGAAGGCATAAATCTTAAAAGGCATTATGTTAAGTATATGGTGGATTTTTAAAAATATTTTGCAGGGTACACTTAAAACATTAGAAGTCTCACTTTTTAATGTCTTTAGTCTACCCCCTAAAGTAGTTAGCTTATGAGAATGATTCTGTATTGTGGTTTACAGCCAGTGTGAAATTGGAAGTAAGTATTTTTGCTTAGTTTTAAATGTTAGCCACATAATACTAAATATCCAACACCTATTGTTCGCACGTTTAAATTGTAAATGCACCAACTGCTATTCAGTGTACCATTTAAAAAAAAAAAAAAAAAAAAAAAAGCCTGGGGAAGAGGAGAGGATGTTTCTTAATGAAACTCTACCTGCAAGGTCATTTAACTGACCATAGGGGAGAAAAATACCTTGTATGCTATTTTATTTAGTCTTAGAGTTAAGCAAGCAATGGATCTGTTTGGTCAACTGGAAGGGTTTAGATGTTTTATATGTTGAAGATATATTTGCTTTCCAAGTCATAAACAGTAATTTGAAAGATATAACTGTACATTACCCTTCTGTAATAGCAAAGTATTCAAAGTTACTCAGAGTAAAACATGTTAAGGTTACAAAGATTTGTTTTAAAGAATGCCTTTAACACTTAAAGTTCGCTAAAATGCTTTTATAAAATGTAACTAAAGTCAAAGTTCACGAACAATAAGGAAAAAATAAAGCTAAATTTAAAGGTCCGGTCTTGAAGTATTGGGTGTGTTTTTTGTTTGTTTTGGTTTTTTGTTCAGTACCTTTTTAGCAATATATCTGTTTTTTGCCACAAATATTTTCTGGAAAGGCTTGTCAGAGAAGTTGTATGGGGGAGGAAAATTGTTTCCCTTCCTAGCAAAGGAAATAAACTCCTCATTCTCTTGACGCAAGCTGTGATTTGTTGTATGTTCCTTCAAAAAAAAAACAAAACAATCCAATCAAATTTGGTGAAATTATGGGGTAAAAACCTAGATTTAATGAAGAAATGTCCTTCTGCTCAGGGAATATAACAGTTTATTTCTTTCCTCATGCTGGAAGGATAAATGCCCTTAAACTTGATGTCGGATCAGAAAGTGTTTCTCCAAAATGACAGGTTACAGCCTAAGTTAGTTTTAATAGAGCTGTTTTCTTCTCGATGTGGAGAAGGCAATAATTTTACTTCGTCAGGAAGTTGGCTACTTCCATGCTTTCTGACCCAAGTACAGAGAGCAAAGTTCTGAAAGCTGACCCTTTCCTCTAACTGAACTGTTCATAATGTTGTCATGTGTATGCTGGGTATCTCAAGTTGGTTCTATGTTCCCCTGTATTGCAGTTTTGAGGATCCAACTAAATTATAGCTCACCAATGACTGACTTAAAATTTATGCATTAAAGTGATTGACAACACTCCAAAGAATCAACTCCAGTGAGAATTCTGCAATCTTGCAAGGAAATGGAGCTTGGACTAAGCCTGCTGCTGGGTAAGGGGTGGTGTTATACAAAAAGTATTAAAGGAAGCTTTGGTGTGGTCATCTGCTTCTGCAAACACCAGCTGTCTGGACCAGGGGTTGGTAACTGCCAGGCTTCAGGTCAGATCCAGCCCATAGGGGCCATTTGATCTGGCCGGTGATGGTACCTCTCTTTGCAGCTACTGCTTCTCCCCACAACAGCAGAAGCAAGAGCAAGGAAGTGGAGCAGTTGCTAAAATGGTTGCATCTGCTGTTCTGAGCTATCTAGCTTTTGTTACAAGTATGTAGGAATCTAATCTATTTGCATCCAAACTCAAATGGCAAATGAAAATGAGGGGGGGGGGAGTTAGAGGTTGATGGTTGCCTTATTTTACTAGGTTAAATGAAGTCCATCTTTTATCCTTTTCAGACACTGTGAAGATAGTGAAGGAATAAGTCACAGTGAAATTAACCCCAGGGTACAAATGATTTGCAACTGAAAGCTATCCTGAAGGAAAAACCTGTTGGTAGCTTTAACCTGTTGGAGGATGGTATAGACTTGGAATCAGACAACTAGGGTAGGAAGGGACCTCAGGAGGTTATCTAGTCTAGCCCACTGCTCAAAGCAGAACCACCCCAGCCAAGGCTGTGTCTAGCTGGGTCATAATCTCCAAGCAGGGGTAGTCTACAACACTCTGGGTAACCTGCTCCAGTGTCTTACTATCCTCCTAAAATGAGAGGGTTCTTTTTTTCCCCTCCTCTCCACCCTAAACTTCCCTTGCTGCACCTTGACCATTGCTTCTTGTTCTGTCATCTGCTGCCACCGACAACAGTCCAGCTCCATCCTCTTTTGAACCTCTGAGCCTGCAGGTAGTTAAAGGCCATTAAATCCCCTCTGTCTTTTCTTTTCCAGACTAAATAAGCTCAGTCTCTCATGTTATATGTCCCAATTCCTGAACCATTTTTATTGCTCTCTGTTGGGTTGTCCAATTTGTTCACAACTTTTCTGTAGTGGGGAGCCCAAAACTGAGCAGAATGCTCCAGATGTGCTCTCACCAGTGCTGAATAGAGGGGAATAATCACTTGTTCTGACCTCCTGGCAGCACACCTACCAACACAGCCCAGGATGCTGTTAACCTTCTTGGCAACAAGGCCACCCTGCTGGCTCATATTCAACTTATTGTCCACTGTAACCCCCAGGTCCTCCGCTGCAGAGCTGCTGCGCAGGCAGTCAGCCCCCAGCCTGCACTGGTGCACGAGATTGTTCTGTTCTAAGTGCAGGACTTTGCGCTTTGTCCTTATTGAACGTCATGCTTCATTTCTTGGCCCAATCCTCTAACTTGTCTAGGTCAGGGGTTTTCAACCTGTTTTAAGGAGTGTGCCCCTTCTGGATCCACTTCTGGCAGAGTGGGCTGTGGGGGGGTGGAGTAGCAGCCGGAGATCAAGTGGGAGGGGTGGTGGATGGTAGCAGCAGCCACTGTCTGTGAACTTTTCCCCACCTCCACCCCCAGCTGGCTGGGTGACCCCTATATAGCCACTGCCCTTGCCCCCCTTCCAGCCCTGCTTGTGGGGGGCAGCAAGGTGGGGTGGTACATGGTAGCACTCTCTCTGCTTGCCCATGCATACCTCCAGCCCCTTTCCAAGTACCGCCTGGTCCAGGTCACTGAATCCTAACCCTACCTTCCATTGTATCTGCTGCTTTTCCCCCACCCACCCTAGCTTGGTGTCATCTGTAAGCTTGCTGAGGGCACTCTCTGCCGCCTTCCAGGTTGTTGATGAAAACACTGAACAAGCCCAGCCCCAGGACTGACCCTTGGCGCACTTCACGTGATGCTGGCTGCCAACTAGACATCAAGCCATTGATTACTACCCTGTAAACCCGATGCTCCAGCCAGTTTTCTATCCACATTATAATCCATTCACCTAGCCCCTACTTCCTTAGCTTGTTTGTGAGACTGTATCAAAAGCCTTGCTTAAAAATCAAGGTCTACCACATCCGATGGTCTCCCCTTGTCCACAGAGCCAATTATCTCATAACAGAAAGCAGTTGGGTTGTCAGGCATGACTTGCCCTTGGGGAATCCAGGCTGACTGCTCCTAATCACCAGGGATCCGGGTTTTCTATTTCCCATGGAAAAATGGAGTAAGCAGCGGATTTTACCTCTTGCCAGAGGCACATGTGAATATGTCCTTTTGCCAGAGAAGCCAGTGGATTTTCGTTTCCCCATGAGCTCTCTGCAAGCTGGCAGGCCCCTGGAGGGAGGGAGCTGAGCAGGGCTGGGGCTGCTCCCCAGCTTGGGGGGAGGTGGGAGCAGGGTTGCAATTCATGGTTGCAGGGCTCGAGCAGGATGGGACCCCAGGCGGCTTGTCTTTGGGGTGGGGGAGTGGCTCCCAAGGGGGATGGGGGGACCTGCACCCCTTAGATCTGTGCACGGGGAAGGCACAGGCTGCAGATGTGTGCTCCTGCCCTGCTGCCCTTCGCAGCCCGGTGGGCGTGACTGCAGCAGGGCCACGCAGGGAAGCTGTTTGCTGCTGTGAGCGCCCCACTGCCCTGGCGACATGCCGCCTGTGTGCAGGGCTGCAGCGCGGGCAGCAGCACGGGGTCGTGCCGCTCAGAGCCGTCCTGCCTGCACGTGGTGCATCGCCAGGGCAGTGCGGAGCAGCTGTTCCATGCAGCCCCGTCGTGACCTGCTGCGCCGGGTCCCGCCTGCTGGGCTGCAGAGGCCCCGGGGAGGGAAGCAGGGCACAGCGGGGCCACGTGAAGAAGCTGCTGAAAGCTCCCCGCCGTCCTGGTGACACGCGTCCTGCACGTGAGGCTGCTTGGAGGGGTGCAACCCCGTGCCGCAGCCCCATGCGCAGAAAGTGTATCGCCAGGGCTGCCTCCCTCGTCCCGTCTCCCCTTTCCCTTGTGCTTTCCAGCGTCCTCTGCTTCTGCTAGGGCTGGTGGCATCGATCTCCCAGTGACTACTGACGGCAACGGGGGAGATTTTAAGAAAATAAATTCAATTAATGACATTACATCATGGGCGGGGGGGGAATCTCTCGGAAGAGCTTCCTTCAGAGTCGGCAACTCCAGTTTCTCCAGCGCTTCAACACCCCCCCCCCCCGCGAGCCCCTGCATTGCGCCGTGGGGCAGGGCACCTGCGCGTGCGCACTCGGGGCGAGCCACCCCACCTGAACGCACTACCTCCGCCTGGCCCCTCCCGCAGCTGGGCGCGGGGGACCAAAGCCCCGCCCCGCCCCACGTTGGGCAGGAACACTGCGCTGTGGGACGCTGGAGGATCCTGTGCCTACACGCCCTGCAAAATGGTACTGCGCAGTCACGCCTCCTACGTGCCAGGGATTTTGACGTATTAGGCTCCGCCCCTGCTTGCTCGAAACGCGCTCACGTTTCTGCGTAATGACGCAACTCCGGGAAACTCTATAAAGGTCCGGCCTGGCACCCACGCGGTCCTTTTCCAGCAGCCTCCGCGCTCTCAAGATGGCGCTGGTGAGTGAGCGGCGGCGGCGCGAGGTGTCGAGCGAGCCCCTTCCCCCGGCTTCCTCCCCCTCCCCTCTCCAACGGGCGCGGTGGCGCGGCGCGGCGCGGCGCTCCTTTCTTCCCCCCCCCACTCCCCTCGGCTTAAATGGGCCGCGGCCCGAGTCCGGCCGCACGTGTGTCTGCCTGGCGCGGGCGGGCGGCCGGGTGGGAGTGCGGGGCGGCTCCGCCTCGGGCTCTAGGCCCAGGCCCTGGCTTCGAAACTCTGCAGCTGGCGCGGCCTTGGTTGGCGTGTCCTGCTCCAGCGGGGGGCGCCCCTGGCGTCACTTGCGTCTGCGCCGCGGGCCGTGACATCAGTGTGTCCGCGCCGTGACGTCACGCCCCTCCCTGTTCCCACAGAAGGACAGGAAGGCCAAGCGGGCGGCCTGGAAGTTCAGCCTGGACCTCACCCACCCCGTGGAAGACGGGATCTTCGACTCGGGCAGCTTCGTAAGTACTTCTATTCATTACGATTTTTTTTTAGAATTAACGTGGCTTTTGGAGAGAAATGGTGTCGACTTGATTTCAAGTTGGTTGGTTCCTGCATTATTTTTGACCTGGTGGTTTTGGTTAGGCTTGGCCTGTTGACGGCTCTCGTATTGTTAATCGAGTGCTTGGTTGATTGCATCTTTTCTGAGAAATGGCAATTTAAAAAAAAAATTTCTATTGTAGTTGGTCTGACAGGGATAGTTTTTTTTAATTGTTATTTGACACACCGTGCACTTTTGTGTTTAGTATTTGGACATAGTAGTAATTTTTTGACCAATATTTGGTCAGTTGCCTGAACTTTATTTGATGGCTCAAATACCCAGTCCTAGTTTTAGTTGTAGGGGGCATGACTTCACTGCAGTGTATACATGTCTGTAGCCTGTCAAATTAAACCTTTGTTTTTAACATGTATCCCATGGCTAGGGTCACTTCCCTGGCGCGCACCTAGGGCACCATTCCCTAGTGTTCTCTTTCTTGTTGGAATAGGAGCAATTCCTGAAGGAGAAAGTGAAGGTCAATGGAAAAACTGGAAACCTGGGGAACATCGTTCACATTGAACGTTTGAAGAACAAGATCACAGTGACATCTGAGAAGCAGTTCTCAAAAAGGTGGGCATCTTTTTCTGCCTCTAAAGATGTTGATTTAATTGTGATTTAGCTGATTCTGAACTGGTGAGGCATTGTGAAGGTAATTTTTGTGCCCTAGGCCTATTAGTACCACTCCTGTACCAGTTTGACTGTTTTGTTTGCATGTTATGGACTAGGTTCATAGATGCTAGGGTCAGAAGGGATCTCAACGGATCATCGAGTCCAACCCCCTGCCTAGGCAGGAGAGAGTGCTGGGGTCAGGTGACCTCAGCCAGATGCCTACCCAGACTTCTCTTAAAGATCCCCAAGGTAGGGGAGAGCACTACCTCCCTTGGAAGCCCATTTCAAATTTTGGCCGCCCTTACCATAAAGTTTTTCTTGATATCAAGGCTAAATCTGTTCTCTGTACATTGTTTATTTACTAAAATAACTCATTTAGTGCAACACCAAATGGAGTCTCTGTTCTGCTGCAGTAAAAGGTAGCTCGTACTAATGCATCTTATATCCTTCAGATTAAAACAGACCAATGCTTGTCTAACTGTCCCTATCATAGTACATTCAAGGGTGGTTCTCAAGCCCTTAGGGTAGAGAGTGCACTTAAACATGTTAAGGACTTGTTTAGATATTGCTCCTTTTTGGTGTGGCTATAATTCGAGTCCCAATAGGAGATGATATTTACAGCTTATGCTGTTTCCCCAAATGAAACAGTCTGTCCTAGCAATAAGACTTTGGTATGCCAGCATATACTGTAGGGTTTGTGAACTTTTCACTTCTATCAATCGTAGATAAATAATTGTAGGTAAAACTTTGGTGTTAAGTAATGTCATATCACTGGAGAATAGCTTGACTATAGCAGACCATCAAATACTGCAAGAAGTTTATCCATCAAATGAAATTATGTATGTGAATTAATAATACATTTATATAATCAATAACTTGAATTACTTGCAGTCTTAAGTGTGGTAACCACGAAAAGGAAACGCAGTGTTTGTTGCGTTCATTGCTGCGAAATTCAGAGTTCTCACCTGCGAGATGCAATGCAACACAAGACCGCAGTAAACCCTGATAGAATGTTAATATATTTTTACTTTTTTAAAAGGTATCTGAAATACCTCACAAAGAAATACCTCAAAAAGAACAATCTTCGTGACTGGCTTCGTGTGGTTGCATCTGATAAGGAGACTTATGAACTGCGCTATTTCCAGATCAGTCAAGATGAGGAGGGATCAGAATCTGAGGAATGAATTAAGCTCTTACTTTATCATCTTAACAACAGTGTACAAAAGACTAAACCAATATTTATGAGAGCACTTTAACTTATTGGTGAATAAAGAATTTGTACCTTTAGGAAAATACTTCCTATTCAAGTGTGGTTCAGTTAATTAACCTTTCCTGTACTTTGGCAGGCTCAGTACACTGAGCTGTACTGGATTTACAAATCTCTTCTATCATCAGTTCATACTAGAGTAACCCCTCTGAAGTTCAGGGGAAGAGATGGGAATCTCAGTGATCCAGAAAAAAGTGTCGCCATTAGTCTGGATTGATAGTCAAACACTACAGTCTGAAGTGTTGAAAACTATTTAATTACAGCAAATTATTAAAAACAAGAAAAACAGATAAACCCGTTTAAAAAACCAAAAACCAACAACAAAAAAACCCAGAAGGTGTTTTTGAAAAAATATCTTTTCTTCAAATGCTTACAAGTAATATTTATATTATGGGCTGTAGTAGAAAATCTTGATAGTCAACATTATTTAGATGGAAATAGCAAGTCTAGAGTTACATTCCAGGAGTAGGGTTGTTTTTTAATTGGAATAAATGAATCCCATAACGTTTCAGGATCTTCAAGTTATCTAAATCTCCATTTTCAGGTAGAAAACTGAAAATACCAGCTTTAGAAAACAATAAATGTTAGTATATACAAACGTCAGTGAAATAAACTAAAAGCATCCCTACTGAGTCCCATCTAAAGCATGTTACATTTTAGTTATTAATATTCTTGCATTTTAATTCCTTGATCTTGACCAGAGGTGGGCAGTTATTTTGGGTAGAAGGCCACTTATTGAGTTTTGGAAAGCCATCAAGGGCTGCATGACAGGCAGCCCAAAGTAGACTAATATTAATTTTCTAAATTTTTTAGTGGCCCCATGGTCCGAATAGAATGGCCTGGTGGGGCTGCATTTTGCCCACCCCTGATCTTGACTATACTGGTTTTGTTGGTTTTTGTGCTAAACAGGGAACCATGTAGTTCTGCATTTAAAACTAAGATTTCAAATCCCAGAATTTAATAATTTAAATAAGCCCCACAGGAATATAAAACAGGTATGCTGTGTTCTTATCACAAATGAAATGTAGCTGCAAGTCTTACAAGATTGAAGCTCAGTGGTAAAGGCAGCGGGGTCAGCAGTGGGTGTCCTGAGTTATGGTTCCCTGTGAGAGGCAGGATTTCAGATGCATCTTATCTTAAGTCCCTTTGTGATACCCTAAATGTTCAGCTTACATTATTTTAATATGTATATGTTTACTTAAACTGAACATCCCTGAGATATAGGCATGTTTCGTCTGGCTTGATCTCTCTTGGCCCCTATTACCTCTTATATTCTGACTGCAGTTGACCAGCTCCAGTGAGATGGGGTGCGGGTTCCTCTGTCCCAGCCCTGTGCAGTTGGGTCACTTTCTAAGGAAGGACAGATGTTTTGAAGCCCTCAGGCTGAGGGCCTTGAACCCAACTGTCCCACTTTCCTGAGTGCTATAACCATAAAAATACGCAAAAGATGGCCATCACAGTATCAACTCAATGAGCTCTGAGTGTGCCTACTATCTCGGGGTCCTCTGGGAACTTAAGCATGGGGATGCATAGCATGGGAAATGGACACCTAGCTAGAGAAGATGGTAGCACCTGTGAGGATGCACATGCTGAGAACTTCAGGTGTTTGCTGGCTTTTGCTAGGAAGTTTATGTGCCTGGAGACTGGCAGGCATTTATGTGGTGAAATGGGGTTCCATTTAGTCCCAAGTTAGATGCTTACGCTCTGTGTAACTTACCCTTTTAGATATTTGTGCTTTTTTTGTAGGGTACCCTGTGTTTCAGAATTAGAAGATAGCTGAGGCCTAGCAGGCCATCAAGCTGGTATGGATAAGGCACGAATGCAAAGGAAAGCTAGCGTCATGCACTTTTGACTCCCCAGTCCAAATGGTTAGGTATCCATTTTAGAGCTGGATCAATGGGAGGCAGCCCTCAGGCTGAGTTGACAGTAGTGCTTGAATTCAGACACCTTATCCACTCTGCCACCACTCTCCTGTTTCAAAATAAGTTTTTCCAACTCATACAGTTAACGAATACAGTATTAGCTGTGCAAGTAGAATATTTACTTTCTCATATTTGTATTGAAAGTTAATGGTGGGGTAGATAAAATCTTACTAATTCAAGAGGACTTCAGCCTCCATAATAAGGAAAGATAGGTATGGGATATACGTAGTATTTCCTGTAAACACACTTACAAAGTAAGCTCAGCATGAGAGAACCATGTAATATCTATGGATTAAACAATGCAGTATTTATTCTTACAGTAAAATAAGAGGTTGTGGTATAATATTGAAATGTTCTGCTTGCCTAACGGGTCTGAGCGCTTTGAGTAAGTGCAGCTGGTGAAGGCTGAGCTTCCTGGTGCGCTCATGAATGTCAGCACTATTTTTTGCTGATGTCTTGTACAAAAATTACCTATTGAAAAAGAATGCTACAAATTCCAAGCCATGCATTTTTTTTAAGTTCTACTTGACATCTGTTTACACTATGTAAATCCACATGAAGTATACAACAGGGAGACTGTTGTTGAAAATGTGCAGCTCATTCATCATTTCTCAATTACACTACACCAAAACTTTCTGAGTTTCAGGTAACAAGGAAAAATGAGGAAAAATTAAGTTGGAAAATTTCCTCTGCCTAACTTCTACATTTTTGTTCTCATTTGATTTTAATTGCATCACAAAACTATCAAAACTCTGACAGCAGGTCCTTACTATTGAAATAACTTAATTTCTTTTAGAGGAACTACAGCAACTTAAATAAGCCTAAGAGCTGCAAGCTAAATTGGACAGTTGTAAATCATCAGCTGCACCTGCTTTGAGCTACTTTTTAGACAAGTTAATTATATTTAAAATAAAATACCTCAAGCTAGATGGTATACTTTGCTGCAGGCAGACATGTCACAACTATCCTGGAAGTTGTATGGTCCTTCTGTATGGTGACAAGGAGTATTTTCTTTCTCTGTCTTGGATTCTGAAAGATGCATATCTTACAAGACTTTAAGGGAGGGTATGATAAGGACTGCCAACTACCAAACTTAATTCCCTTCCCACTTCTGAATAGGCTTGGTATATGTGGCTGCAACACTGAGGAAAGCAACAAAAGTCATTGCAATAGTCTTTAAATATGTGCTGATTACTCACTGACTATCTGGTCCCTTCTGGGCATCTCAAGCTAGGCATTCAAAAGTTGAGATGCCAACTTACTGGTCAGCTTTGAAAATGTTCAAGTGCCTCTTCAGGATGAGGGACTGCTCTTTTATTGGACAAGATTTCAGATTGGATGGTACCTAAAGACAAATATTTTTGCTACTATAACAAAATGTATAATAATGTAGTTTAAGAGAACTTAAGAAATATCTTGCCAGCAGAGCTGATCCAAGTTTAATCAGCAATTAACAGGCAAAAATTTCTTAGGTTCTCCTTCAACTTTAATTCAGAGCAACATAAATCTGCAATAACTCACCTGAGGTCAGTTGCATTTTTTATTTGCAAAGCCAAAGATCTTTAGGTGTTTTCACAGGAATATACTATTTGGAATCTAACTGACTAGAAAGGAGGGAAAAAACTGTCTTGATAGTAAAGTACTGGTGTTACATACAGGAACACGCCAGCCTCTTTTCTTTTTATTGCTGCATTTAGTTAAACAAGAAGTGACATGAGTAATGATTATATCCCAAAATATATGCCCACCTAGTATTCAAAGGGGCACATTTCCAGGCAGCAATATATCCTTCAAAACAGACTGACACAGCAAAACCATTCCATTTAAATAGTATCACCCTGAATCAAATCAAGCTGGAAGGCGTAACATTGCCATGCTTCCTTTCCTTCCTTTTAAATTATGCTGCCTGTTATGCAGCTATTCAGCCCAAGTGCAATATCTTACCATTATTCAAAAGCTATGAAAATGGCTGGGATTTCACAGCAAATGCAGCTTCACTCTGCAGATATGGCTGGGTACAAACCGACAACAGACTCATTTCAGGTTTTAAACCTGATATTAAAAAAAAAAGATGTAATTATTCCATGAACCTTGATTGTGTGCCCTGACTGATACCTCAGTGAAATTTTCAAATGCCTACCTTTTTATGGCTTTCACCTGTGAGCACTTTTTGCATTGCTAAACTAAACAGCCATGTTCCAGTCAGCATTTGAAACAAACTGCTTTCAAATCTACTGCCATATGAGAAGTTTGTATCCTTTGAACTTCTGACCTGTATATACACTGCATTTTCACGCTGCCTTCTTATCACGCTCGTTGGACTGGAGGAGGGCTGAAGCCTCATGTTATGAGTCAAATAAATGTGAGCTTATTTCAACATCCCTGTGATGCGGGGAAACCAAGGCACATAACTGTAAAGTGATCTATCTGCCCAAAGTTAAACCAAATGAAATTCACTTCTGGTGCACAGAGCTATCATAAGGCCTATGGATCACTCAAGGACATGAGCAACAGTAAATTTATAAGTAGAAGTGAGCATCTTAATTTAGCTCTCTCTTGGGAATCTCGCCCAGACTGAATTTATGGTAGCACAGCTCAGCATACAATCCGGTGCAAGCACTTCAGGAAAAAAAAATCTTAGCAGAATTACATTTCACAATGCAAATGAACTTTGTATTTGAATATAATTTTCAACCTAGTGTTAAAATAAAAATGTATTCTATTTGGAAGAGAATAGGCTAATTTAAATACAAATGGGGTTATTTGCAAGATTAGTGTCACTCATTAAAGCCATAGGAAAGATGCCACTATACATAATAAAGTGAAAAGGCATGTCTGAAAACCCTGAGAAGAGTAATAGTGCTTTTATAATTTTACGTAGACTTTGCTTTCAAACAGACCAGGTGTGGTATGAAATGGGACCAGCCAGGAGCGAGCAAAACAACCTGAAGTGTTAGGGCAGGAAGGTGCCCTTCAAGGAATTAAGATTAGAATCAAGCCGAGTTGGCCACTGACAAAATGCATGCCTGAAGGTTCACCCGGTGCCTAGATCTCTTCCCAAAGCAAAACCAGCGCAGCCGGAGTGATGGCAGTGACAGTTTAAGGTCTGTCCGCTCACAAATCAGACTGCTTCTCCCACAGCGGGGGCTGAGGTATTTGATCATCATGTGAAATGCCAGCAGCTGCTTTCTGGAGCTCCAACAGACCTGCAGAAAGCTGGTGAAATCCTATCACTCAGGATGTCCATTGGGAGTCTTGCTATTGACTCTAACGGAATAAAGCCCTTCAACTTTACTCACCTTCGTGGCCTGGAATCCCAGGTCTCTGGCACTAGGCCACAGCCAGGGGCAGATGGTTCCCAGAGGCCTGTTTTGGCACATGACAAGTGAGAAGGGGTAGCAGAAAGGCTTAGAAGTACACAGACTTCGAGGAAATAGCTCTGTACTGGATCAGAGCAGGGATTTCTCCATCTAAGATGATGCAAAACATCCACTGTGGACAATTAGGTCTTAATGGACCTTAATGGGAAGAGATTTCTTTTTAACCCCAGGCACTTAGTAACTAACACCTGATGATGTGCAAGGCTTGCATGTTCTTCATTGATTCTTTTTTTTTTAAACCCTTAGCTAATATGATTGTGGCCAGCATGCATCTCAGTTAATAGTTCCCCCTTGGTTTGTTGGGTCTCCTAGGAATCCACGTAGCGAACAAAGTCACTCACATTTGCAGTCCATGCCTGCCTCTACAGGGGGCTGTTACAGTTATCTGCATTCCTTGGCATTTGGAAATGTATGGAGCCTGACAAAATAGAAATGGTGTCCTATGCCCAAAGTTTAACACGCATCCTGGCAAGTTCGGGTGCTTCTTTCTACAGAAGTCAGGTAAGTCGGGCGGGCAATGGTGGTGGTAGCTTGGGGGATACACATGAGGAGGGGGTGGCGGCAGTGCATAGCCTTAAGTGCTTCTACACAAA
>JAGPOW010001918.1:13797859-13826507 GCA_030014935.1 Caiman crocodilus | reverse complement strand
GGGGTCCTGTGACCCTGGCACTCGTTCCTGCCATTGGCGGGGGGTCAGACTAGATGGCCTGCTCTAGGCCCCTTCTGACCCTAGGTACTATGAAACCATAAGTGTTTCCACCAGTACAAGACCTGGGGCCCGTGATTCAGAAGTAATGATTAATTATTGCACATTCACACTAGCTAGTCTACTGTAATACAGCATTAGTGTTGTTTGTCTGACTTTCAGATATACAGTAGGTGTCTGTTTCCTATGCAGCTGTCAAGACAAAGCAGTTTAACATTATTATGCAGCTTTATCTAGAATCTCAGGTTGTTTTCTGGCATCCTTCTGTTTTCAATTCGGCAGGTTGATGCCAGAAGCAGTAGCTCCCCAGCAAGATGTTGGAAACGGAAAAAAGGGTTAGATTCTTATCATCCACTGGGAGGGCTGCCATGTG
Organism: Caiman crocodilus; assembly: GCA_030014935.1. NCBI lineage: Eukaryota > Metazoa > Chordata > Crocodylia > Alligatoridae > Caiman > Caiman crocodilus. The sequence continues at coordinate 13,826,077 of JAGPOW010001918.1, read as the reverse complement.
CAACTCCCATTAGTGGGAATGGGAGCCACACGCAGAAATGCTGAGGCATGTCAATGATAACATGTCCTTTGGTTCACACTGTAACTCAAGAACACACTGCTACGTGACTACTCTTGTTCAGCTCTGACCAGGCACTCTCCGCTTTACAGTCAAGGCCTTTCTTAGATCAGTGATTTTTCAACCTTTTTTAGACTCAAGGTTATCCCTCATTAGCCTCAAGGCACCCCTTAGCCAGATCTTAGATTTCACTCATTTTCTTGGCTACAGAAAAATAACAGAGCAATTCGTCCGTTGCAAAGAGCTCACAAAGACCACAACAGCTCAGAATGTGCTTGACACTGTGGCTTCCTGTTCGGGTTATCTTCCAAATCATCTATAGGTGTTTGCACGCCCACCAGTGCTAAGGTTGTGCGGCACCCTTAAAAGGCTCTCGTGGACTCTGCAGCACCCAGATGGAGAATCACTGCCATAGCCTATGGCTGCTCAGCCCTTGGCCTGTGGGCTGGATCCACCCCCAGCATTGTGTGATTCGGCCCATGTGACTCCCCATAGATCCAAAAAATTGGCAGCAGTGGAGCGATGGCACTGCTCTCCCACTGCCAAACTTCTGGACCTGTGGGGAGCCCCACAGGCCAGATAGCAAAGCCCTGAGCTATATATCAGGCGCACAGGGAGGTGCAGGGCCTGATCCTGGCATGCAGGGCCTGACATGGGGAGGTGGCGTAGGGTTCCCAGGCCAGGTGGGACCAAAGCGGGGGGGGCAAGCAAGGTCCTGCTGGTCCCAATCCTGCTCACTGACTGGTCATGGGCCACTCATCTGACCTGCAGGCCAAAAGTTTGAGCATCACTTCTTTAGACCATATCTGCACTATCATGTAGGCCTTAAGGACTAAAGAGCAGAACTGAGGAGACTGCGCTTCCCCGTGTCTTGTGTGCAACTGGCTCTGTACGTGGGTAGCAAGTCATATAAATAGGAAACGGGGAAAGCAAGCCAGAGGCCTTTACATCAACTGATCCACAGGTTTCCGTATTTACTGGCTGTTCCACCTGTCCACCCACAGGGAGGCAAGGAAAGCAGGCAAAATTGGCCTTAAGCTAATGGGATAATTTGAGGTGCTATTACGGCTAAGGACCAGATCTGCTGGAAGATTTCACCTCTGCAATGGTTTTGAACTTCAAATACAAACCAGTTCCTGACACTTCCCCTCCGCACTCGTCTCGTATTCCTTCATGCTCCCTAATTTCTGCTGTTTCCTTCACCCCTGTGCTCCCTCCTCTGCAATCCACCCAAGCAGATTTCCTTCATGCTGGCTGCAGGAGCAGCGTCCAAAGGGGAAATTAGTGCTTCAAGGAGGGAGGGAGACTAGCTGATTCCTGACAGCTCACCCTGCTGAGGAGAGCTGTTAAAGACCTTGGCTCCCCGCTGCCTGCGCCATTGGGGAGGACACTGGGAAGAGCTACTTTTCCCGCAGCGGCACAAAGAGCCGCGACCAGCATTGCAAGAACACCAGGAAAAGCCCCCATTTCCCATGGCAAGAAAACCAGTCCCTCTCCCTGTGGCTGGAGAGCGTGCTTTCGATGGAAACGTTATGGAGGCTGGGATGTTTGATGATCCCACAGGCAGGCCTACATTTTTATAATGCTACAAAGGGCTGGGATATGTTGTAGCTCCACAAACATCTGCCCGCGCCCTGAGCATTTTTCCCCCGAGACTAAGCACTTAGCCAAATTGCAGTGGCTATGCCAAAGGGCAATAACAGGCTCAACCCCAGGGCTAGGGTAAACTCTCTCCTCGCATCACACTGCAAGTAAGATCCCCCACCATCCACATCAGCCAGGATCAAATTCCCCATCTCCTTTTTCCCTTCAGCCTTTTGGTTCTTCATAGTCATGTTCCTTTCTCTTTACTTCTTCTCGCACTAGCCCTTTTCACAGGCACTTGAACACATGTAACAGCTTGCTCGTATATATTTTAAGTGTGTCCCAAGTGTATGGAAACTGGCATTTCCTGACAACCGTTAGGTACTAACCTTCACTTCCCACCAAGGGCAGAGAGCTACGCTGTGCCCTTGAGTCACTAGCTCCGTGGGGGAAAGCAGGCGGTACTATTGTGATTCCTAGTTAGGCTTGTATAACCTCCTGTCTGGTGCGAAACACGGTGCTTCACAGAGCGCTACATTACGTATCGGGTTTTTTTCTAAAAGAGGAAAACAAATCTTGAACAGCAAACACTTGTCATGAGAGTTGCACCGAAGGAAATGATGGAAAAACGGTTTGCACATGTCAGCCAATCACTGTAGCTATAATGCTAATGAGCCATTTACTTAGGTGTAAGAGGCAGGATGAGGCCCTGGAGCAGGCACTGGACTGTGACCGAGCTCTTGAGTGGCTGTGGGATGCTAGGCAGTTGCTTTACTTCTCTGTGCTTTGGTTTCCACATCCACCCTCAACTATTTACAGTGTATGCTTTTTAGGGAAGGAACTCGGCAGCACTATGTCTGGACTACCATGATCCAGTCCCAAGCTCAGCTGGGTCCTCCAACTAACAATAAAGCAGCTCCTTAAATTCCTACCTAACTACAGCAAGCAAACTGATAAAGAAGAAATCAAAGCACAGCCTCCCTAACTCAGTTCTGAATTTCGGGTCTCATAAAAATGCCTGACAAATAATGGCGGTGTAAGAGTGATGTTGTAGCTGTGATGGCCCAGAAATTATCCAAGAGGCAAGGATTTCTTAGGGTGATAACTTTTATTGGACCACCTATGTGGCTGATGCTTGGACTTCAGCTAGTACTTAAGTTCTGCGGTTTCTCTGGTTTCATACATGGCAGGGAGGCAAGAGATTTCAAATGGTTTAGTTAAACAGCCAAGTGATGGGGCACATCTGAGCAGCAGAAAGGCTAGGGATAGAAATTGCACATAAACTGGTATAAGTGATTGGAAACCTGTTCAAATCTGTAACACAACAGAAGTTCAGTGCACATAAGCTGCTTTCATAATGCCTGAAACCCATTTAATATAAACCTGGATGGATGTAGTATCAGACTTAACTGATTTAGACTAAATCAGTTTATTGAACGCCTATCCCAAATCCCCTTCAGATTCCAGTTAATTCACAGTGCCCCAGCATCCCAGGATTATTTGCACTGCCCCTGCAAACCCCCATTGCAGCGTGGGCAGGCTATTCTTGGCCCAAGTTGTTGGCTCCAGCTGAGCAGGGAAGCATGCTATAGCCCCTCCCACCCCCTCCCCCTCCTGGCCCAAACCATTACAGGCACGTCTGCATTTCCAAAATCAAAGGTAAATAGTATTCACTTACTTATTGGTTCAATCTATGCAGTTTAAGACCAGCCTGCAAAAACTGAATCCATTCAGCCTCAGGCTTTTCGACTGGCTGTACTTAGCCCTGGTGTTTGCCCAATCCTCCTCTGCCGCCGTCTATATTGTTATTTGCTGAGACATGACGTAAAGTTTTATTCAGACTTGCAAGTGGATTGATGTGCCAGTAGATGGCGTGCTATATCTAAATTACTAGTGAATATTTTCCATGGCATGGGAAGTATATTTCTCGAGTATGATTTGTCAGAATTTCTGAATGCCACATTGTCAATCTCTGGTTTATATAAGACTCCCTCTTTAAGTATGGTGCAGAGGATTTCATCTGGAAGGCAATGCTTTGTTGTCATTAACATTCATCATACATGCTTCCAGGCTCAAGGGAGTACAATACAAATTATTGTTCTTATTCTGTATCAGCGCGCTAGAAACTGCTCAGTACACAGTGGGTGATAGTCCCTGTCCCAGGGCCTTCGATGAGGCAAACAAACAATGCAATTCCTCAGAAAGGGACATGCTTGCTGAAGTCAAAGGTCATCCTTAGGATTGGGGAGAGTAGGCCTGGACTTTATTCCATTAAGTGTCTTTCATAACAGCTGCAGCTACGACTTAAAATTAATAGAACAAAGGAAAAGAGAGATTTACAGGAACAAACCAAGGATAATGATGGGGTCAAGCCTCAACTGGTGTAAACAGATACGGTTCCATTGAATTCTCTGTAACAGAGAAACTAAAACTGTTCTGGGAGAAGCTGAAGAATGGTCCTAAAGCAGGACAAGACTGAGCAGGCGGCAGCTGTGCAGCTAGACATTCATTTACAGATGCTGAGGCCTGGAGACACAACCTTGAGAGAAAAGCTCAAGCTGGAGAATGCCACTGTCTTCACTGGCAGGGATCATCGTGAGGTGCCATGTAATGGTAACATACAGTGAGGAAAAGTCAAAAGGGTTGTTCATATGGGATGAACACCCCAAAGCTCCACCAGCAGCTTGTGTTACCGTGGAGCTGCACATGTGAACTGCACCTTATTGAGATATGTGAGTTCAGTGAAGACCCAGATATGCAGAAAAGAACACAAAGAGGTTTGGCCTTCCCATAGTCCATTCAGGTTCTTACCCCATCCTGTCTACGGCCCAGATCCTCAAGCACATTGAGGCGTCTGCCTCTTTAGCACCAGTATCCACCATTTAGAAATGCCTCTGTCAATGCCAAAAATCACCATTCAACTGGGACTTAACAAGTGGGATTCTCAGAGCAGGTGGTCACCTTGCCTGTCTTGTTAGCATGGCCCAGTTCTGCAGGTGTTCAGAACGTGCCACTGCCAGCCCCAAAAAAGAGCCAGGGGATGAGCGGTATGTGTGTCCTCCAGAATGGCCAATGGCCTAGCAGTTAGATCAGTCCCCTGGGATGTGGGTGCTTTGGCTCAAATCTCTTCTCTGTCTGATTAAGACTAGAACCTGACTCCTTATTCCAAGGGAGTGTTCCAACCACTTTTGGATATTGTAGAGAGGGGGAGGGCAAGCTAATTTTCTACAGATGGGAAAACTGGATTTAGGTACCTAATTCTAGGAGAGGATTCAAAGACCAGGATCCTGAACGGTGGGACGCACCACTGACTTCAGCTAGGCCTGTCTCTGCAGGTGCATTTTCTTCTCCTCTATCCTTCATTTCTGCCTAGCCTGGGTACCTCCACACTCAGCTGGTTTGTGGAGGGGCCCTCCTAACGTACCTTCTCTTGCCAGGCATTGTTTGGGAAGCTTGGAGACCTAATGTGGCACTGAGAATTGCACTGCAACACTGAAGGATCTTTGAGGATCAAGCCCAAAATACCTTCCACAAGCATATTAAGCAAAGAAAATAGCATTTGTCAGTGCAGCTCTCCTGGAGCAAAGATGTAGACGTCTACTATAGCAGTCAAACAGCACCTTTGTACAAAGCCTATGTGCTTCCAGCCTGTAATTTAGCTCTTATCTTCTCCCAAGCTTAGAGCCATTTGGGTCCAGGGTTTAGGTTAGTCCCATATATGTGAATCTAATATTTAGGAGCAGGATGCTTAATGAACCACTGACAGCAGGGGCAGTTATAGTACTAAAAAAGGCCCTGCATGGTAGGATGGATGCACTAAATCTTTGTAATGTATTAATGATGTAGAAGCAGGTCTTCAGTGAGGGCAAACTTCAAGGAACACAAGTAACTTACTGAGAACTATGCATAGGAAAGGTGCTGAATAGTAGTTTCTGAGACTAGTGACCTTGGGTTGGTTATTCACAGGTATAGCACCAACTGTGACCTAATAAATCATTCCCAACCTAGAGAGCCCCTACAGTTTCCTGGATCACTCATGTGTTAGCCTCCCTACTGAAAATATCAGTCACCTTCTTTGCTCACCTCCTGAAAAGTGGACAGAGACCATCCTCTCATGAATGCTACTAGCTATGGGGAAAGTGGGGGTGCAGAAAGGTCACTTTCCTCTGAGGCACTGGGACATTGGCCACAGCTCAGGCTGGGAGAGTTTGGCTGGGGTGAGCTGATGCTCCTGCCAGTACTTGGAAAACCCAGAGGTTCCTGGGTTGGGGGGACTTGCATTTCTGCTCGCTGTCATAAACATTGCCAAATGTGGGGTCAGGAAGCAATCTTCCCTGGGGTCAGACTGGCAGAGCTGGTGAGGGCACTGGGCTTCCTTTGTTGCACGGACGATGTTCTGAGCATTCTTCCAGGTTCTTAAGGGACCGTCTGAACTGAGTCACCGGATGCCAAAGACAATAAGTGGATCAGCAGTTTCTCATAAGTTACTGGAACATGGGGCAAGGAGAAGAAACTAGGAATTCAATAATAAATACAACAACGTGCACAAACAATGGGAATTGAAAACAGATGAAAAAGGAGCCTTCATTTTTGGTACAGAAGGTCAAGAAACATTTTCCCACATGGACAGCACTACTCGCAAAGCATTAAAATAAGCCCTTTCCTTGTATCCACAAACGAGCCAGCAACATACCACTGAGTTAGTTTTGGAATATTTACATGGCAGATTTAAGGATTCAGCATAGATCTGCAGAATTAGCGCAGTTTATTTTAGTTCACTTCAGCCTCTACCTCTCTGTGCAGTGGTGGGGAAAATGGCTTTTATTTTATAAGTGCTGCTCAGAGCATAATGCAAAAAAATTATCCTAATGCTAGCAATTATTGTTTTTATCTTTTAATATTATAACACCAAGAAACAGCAAACTCTAAAATAACATAGGCAAAAGATGTCGATGCATTTCAAAAGTAAGAGATCACACTGTCAAAGAAGAAGGGTGATCCTGACGGGAGGGTGTTAGCATGGCTCCCAGGAGATCTAGGTTCAAAAAATCCTGGCTCTGCCCCTGACTTCCAGGGTGTTAAGGTCTAGAGTGAAGGTAAGTACTTTAAAAGCTGTACATGGATGATGTAAGCTGTAAGCATGCAAGCAAACTGCAAGGGATGTAAGCAAGCTGGGGGACTTACGTTTCTGATGTAAGCAAGCTGCAAGGGAGCTCGCTTGCTATGGCAGTGGCGTGCACATAAGAATCTAAAATAGTTTTCTGCTTTGCTGACTCTGAGCTCAGCCCTGCTTAAGGGAAGACACAAAGGTGGCTGGAAAGACGTGATTCTCCATGCTCTTGTGCCCTTCAGGTGGATCATTTGGTGTAACAAAAGTGGAGAATCAAGCCCTTCAGCCCCAATTTCCAGGAAACAACATGGCCTCGTATCTCTATGAAGTCCCAGGTATGGCTACATGGCACTCTTCGTCACCCAACTTTTGCTTGACTGAACTGGTGCGTGTGCAGCATGGGAACAGGTGCAGCATCTAGGAAGAGTTCGGGGAAAGCAGTCTCAACCTGACAGAAGCAAGCCAGGCACGTAGACTTTCCCTCTCCTCCAGATTCTTCATTCACTCTTCAGCACTGGCACCAGAGCCAACAGATACACCTTGATGTTGTTGGCTGCTAGACAGCCCTTGGATCCTGACTCCTCCGGTGCGGATGGTGACTCAAGAAGGAGATTAGGTAAGTGCTAGTCTTCATTTCACTGTTATTTCTGTCCTTGATGCCTCATGGTTGCTTAGAAGCATATTTGCCATCTTCACATACTGCTGCTACTGTTGTAGACCCTTTATGTTCTGTTACAGTGATGATCTGGGGAAGTAAGACTCCTGCTCTCCTATTTTCCTGCCCCTCACCTTATTACCTTGTCCCCTGCTAAATGAATCTGAAGTGCTTTCTTTAGCTCCCCTCCTTCATCCTGCCACTTCATTTAACAATATTTACACACTGGGAAGAAAAAGTCTCCGGGATGTTGATAATATTTATTGGCACTAACAGTTGGGAGCTGTAAAGATTCCAAGCATTTTTCACATGAGTCATTTCAGAGATCTTCTTGCTGTTATCAGCTCCCAGGATCAGTTCAGGTTGCTTGAAATGCTGGAGGATGCAAGTCTCCTTCTCCCCTGGTATCTGGCTGAAATGGAGTATTTGATTTAAAAGAGCATTAGCCTTCTACTGAAGGCTCTGGACCTAATAAAATCCTTGAACTATGGACAAGGAACACAGGAACAAGAGACAAAATTCATCTTGTTGCTGCAAAAAACCAGCAGGTATTTATAGGCCTAGTTTGATATTAAATGCACATTCATCTTTTCTATGTCTATGGCTCATGCTTCATGCAAGCTAATGTCTGGCTCTTCTTTTCTGACAAGAAGTGTGTTGTAATCAACATCTGGGAACAAGGAGATCTGAGTTTGCCTTTGCCAAAGATCTTGGGAAAGTCAAATAAGGCAGAAGCAAATATGCCGATAATAGGATTTTCACCCTCACAGGCTGTCTGCCATTGAAGTCAATAGTGGTCTAGGTTGTAGCTGTGTTGGTTTAAGGACATAGGCAGACAAGGTTCTTTGGATAAATCTGATATCTTTTATTAGACCAACTCAATTGGTTGACTTCAATTGTCATTGAATTCAATATGCATTCATCACCTTTTGATAATCCCACTGGGTGGCCAGTCTGCATCTTAGACTCTCAGAGAAATGTAGATGCCTAAACCGATTTCAGGATGTGGGTCCTAAATACCTTTAACATTCTGGCCCTTACAAATAAAATAAGGATACAAGCTCTACCTAATCTGCTTCCATGGAAACAAATGGGAGTTTCACCAATGATCTGAGCAAGCCATATTTTGAAAAGTCCAGCCTCTGTACCTCAGGTGCCCAGAAATCTTTGCTTTTCTGCTTTTGAGGCTATGAGATGAAGCACCCCAAATAAATGCAAAGTATCATTCTAATTAGCTTACAGTTAGACCTCCCAGTGAATGTCAAGTGCTTCTGCAAGCACTTCATTGCAAGAAAGGCCTCAGTAACCTGGAAGAATGAGAACTGCTTTGGGCCGCGATGTATCCGTAGAGATACAGGAGATTGTCTTTCCTTTTACTCACATGCATGTAGTCATACTATTTCTGCTCTGATCGACATGAACAAGGCTATTTTCATGAAAAAGTAACCTCATAGCTGCTATAATTCAAGTTATGGTTATTGATAGAACTTTGCGCTACGGGTTCACATCAAGATCATAACTAGACTGGAGATTTTAGACCAAAGCATACCAGAATTAATTTGTATTTTAGTTTGCTTGCACTAGAGGGCTAGGTGGCAGAGGGGCTAAGGTGTCTCTGTGTAGGTGAAGTTACATGTTACACTTAGACAATACTAAGGGCACTTAGAATATGAGCACCTGCATGTTAAAGCCTGCCAACTTGTGCTAACTGCCCTCTGGGTGTCTCAAAGTTATGCCATTTCACATGAGGGCTGTGCTGCCTGGCTCATGTTAGCATAACTTCAGTCTGCTCCACAGAGCTAACACGAGCAATTTGCAGGCCTCCAGTATCCAAGGATGCACTAGTCCCTGCCAGCCCCACCAGCCAGAGCAGGGACAAAGCCTGGATGTCCTAGAGTAGCCATGCCGCTACTTGCCAGCCCTCTATGGCAAGTCAGAGCTGTGCAGGCAAGAAATGGTATTCATGTGCTTCATGTGCAACTGCTCACAGCACAGTCTGACTTTAACACTGCTTAGCAGTCCACAGCTTTAGTATGGGTGAAGTGTAATGTGCAACTGTACCCTATGGCTCCAGAAGCATGAGTCTGAACCTCACTCTGGACTTGTGCTAAAGGCTATCCCCGTCAGTAAAAAGGTATGTGGCCATTTAGCCTGGAGAATCAAAAGGCTGAACACATTATAGTTCCATCACTCCTATGTCTGCTGCTACTGATAGAAAGGGCTTTGCCTTGCCCATGCTAGCCAAGTGGGTTAGACTTTTACTTTATCCCAATGGTGGGCCAGTCTTTGTTCTTTTGAACTATCTTTCCTATTTTTCATGGGTTGTTTTTTTTTTTACTGCATGTTATTTGCTTTGTGAAACATGAGTTTATATATAGTCTGCTGAGTGCAAGATCTCAGCTTTTTTTTCTCCATGCCAGCAACAAATCCAGTACAGGGATTTTTCTACAGCACAATGGGGACTATTAACTGTTTGGAAGTGACTTTGTGGATTGTCCACGGGTTTCATGCTAACATGATGTATGGGATGTTTTCATGGGATGCTGTATTGGAGCGGAAAGAGACTAATGAAAACAAAACAAAGATGACACCCAACCTTATGGAGATTTTGTTATTACAGTTAGATTGACCCAAGGTTTGTTTTCAGTATGAGTAGGCCCCATTGACCCAACTGAACTGTTAAAAGGAATTCAATGCTAAAATGTTTGTTATTAGATCACTAACTGTGGGATATTCAGAATTCAATGAACATTTAAACCAAAGCAGACAATTCTTGCTTTAGCTGCCAGGGTATTTGTGATGAAACATAAATGCGTGTATGTAGACATTTTCATGTATAGTATTGCCAAACCAAGGCATTCAAAAAAAGCACAAACTGGACTCCAAAAATGATTATATTGGCTTACAAATCACACACACACTCACAAATATATAAAACCCTCATGAGAAAGAGAAAGAGAGAGAAAGAGGTTATTTTTATTTTGTCTTTTGTTTTTGGGGCCTTTGGGATTGTACCTGCCAGGTTTTCTCTGCAGCCAAGTAGACTAGAAAATCAGGAGGTGCTAGTAGCAATATAGCCTTGCAGGAAAGATATATAGCAAAGAAGTTTATGATAGCATTACCCACTATGGACCTCATCCAAAGCCCAGTGAATTCAGTTCAAAGACCTACACGCTTCACAAAGCTTTAGATGCAGCCCTCTGGGAGTCATTTGTGAACTGATGCTACTGCAAGAATGGAGTGCATTTGTATGGTGCTCAGCATCTGTCTGGAGCAAGCTACTGATTATCCCTGGCTGGTTCAATGTCTCAAACCTTCTTTGTGCTGTTTGAGGATATGAAGGAATCGGTAGCACCTTAAGTGAAATTCTAGAACAGATAACCTTTCATACCATTTAATACCTGTGCTCTCAGTTCAACGTAGCTGAAATAAGAATAAACACTGAGCAGAACTGAACAGAAGGTAATACCCAATGTAAAAGCATATAAACCTGTTTGGGAAAAAAAAACAATGGAGTCCTGACCCCCACTAATAAATAAGGGCAGTGTCCTTACTAAGAGCTTCTCTGTTGTGTAGGCTGCTAGCTTAAATTTAGTCTCTCAAAACTCCCGAGTTCCTTTCAAGGGAAAAGATCTTCATTAATTGTCCATATAAACAACATGAGAACCTAAACCCCACAGAAAAGATCTTGGTTTATCATCAAATACAATGGATAGCACAGCTCAAAGTTTAATGCCATGTTCTGAGCATTGCGCGGGAGCCCACTTCCCAGGATGAAGCCTGAAAGCATCCGACTTTATTCTGAAGGCAGAGAGGTCATGAAGCTAGGCTGCCATGCTCCTGGTACAAAAGTCACAGAGTATAGCCAGTTCATTTTAACCAAGCATAAAGAAGTCAAGAATGCACAAGGTCACTTTGCTTTGGCAAAATTTCACTGCGCCAGGCAGTTCTAGACTACCCAAATACCCATATCATACTCAGGAAAACTGAATTTCACTTGAAACTAAATGATACAGGAATTATAAAAACCAAAGACTAAGAACAAACAGATCCATACCACATCAAAGCTCATAATAAGAGATCTGCTTTTAAAAGGCGAACCCATCCTAACCCCTCATTTCCTTTATTGTCTTTTCTTTTGCAGGATAATTACAGTGATTACATTCTGAAGATTGGGGGTATGTATATTTTGGTAGTAATTCTGGGTAATTTAGAGATACATCTGGAGTCAGAGTGCATTTCTTTGGTATGTCCCTTAACCTGCGTGCGCTGAGCCAACTGCGCTTCACCTGTGTAGAGCAATGAAAGGAGGTCACATCTGTTTTAGTCACATCTGGCTTCAAAGTGTAAACAATCAATACTAGATGCATCCTAGGAGAGCAGGAGCTGCAGTTGAGGAGAAAGGGCAACAAAGCTGGCTCCTCCGTGTTATACAAGGGCTCCTTCCTTAGCTGAGCTAACCAACTGAGTGTGGGCGCAAGGAGTAATTAGCTTTGCAGACGCTAGGTCTGGTTCTAAGCATGCACAATCCCAAGGCAGTTTTCAAAGTCCATGCCATTATTTTTGAAGAACCTTCTGGTTCACGTGCACCAGTAACGAGGGAAAGCAGCTGGCAGAGTTTTCACCCTCCTGGGTGGAAAAGGAAGTGGAGGTGGTGTCGGTGTGCCTTATGTGTGCCGACAAATCCTGTAGGCTTGCTTTGCTTTTTGCACCTTTATACAAATCAATGGTGCACCCACATCTTTAATACTGTGTGCAGTACTGGTCTCTAGTCTTCACATCTCCAAAAGGTTGTAGTAGCATTTGAAAAGGTACAGAGAAGGGCAACCAAAATGGTCAGGGGCCTGGAGCAGTTTCCGTACTAGGAAAGACTCCTTTGGAAGTTCGGAAAGGTCAGTTTGGAAAAAAGACAGCTGAGGTCTATAAAATCATGAAGGGTATGGACAAAGTGTTGTTCTCCTAGTTTCAGAACGAGGGGGCACCAACTGAAATTAGTAGACGATAGGCTTAAAACTAATGAAAGAAAGTAGTTTATTTATTACACTGTGCATGGTTAACTTGTGGAATTCATTGCCACAAGAGGTGACACAAGCAGATAGCATAGCCAGGTTCAAAAAGGGACTAGACAAATTCTGAACTGAATGGTTGGGATGTTTCCTTTGGTATCTCTAAACCAATATTGGTGGATGCCATAGGGGATAAATCACTCTCAATCAGTGGTTTCCAACCTTTTTTTCATTTGCGGACCCCTAAAAAATTTTGAATGGAGGTGCAGACCCCTTTGGAAATTTTGAATGGAGGTGCCGACCCTTTGGATTGTAAGTGTGGATATTCACATACTTTTGATTGATCAGAGTCATCTTTCACGGGCTCCTTAGATATAGTCTGTGGACTCCACTGCTCTAGATATATTGGGTACAATTCTTTTCCTCCAAAGCATCTACCCCTGCCACTGTCAGAGACAGTATAATGGGCTAGATGAACTATTGGTCTGACTCAGCATGGCATTTCCTCCCTCTCTATGTTCTTACCAGATTAATGTTGCTGTAACTCCACTGATTTCTGAAGCCTTAGTCCTGACTTCAACCAGTGCAGGCGAGTTCAGCGTCACTGCAGTTCTTCAAAAATAATAAAGTGATGCAAAGCGACAGGCATTTTTTCAGTTGCTTCTATGTCTGCTACAAAAGCAACATTCAGAACCCGTGAGACAAAGCTGAAACCTTTTTGCTCGTCTTTGGTAGGGAGCCTGGCTTTCCCATCAACATCAGATGACTGACGTTCACTTAGTGCTGTGAAATCAGAAGCAGAGCATGAAAAATGGCATTGGTTCCAGAGCACTTTCAGCCTTTTCTTTGAGTCTTTTCATTCCTCCAAGTACATTCCCTCAGTAATGCTATCCTCTTGGAGTATGAAAGGCATCTTAAATAGGGAATTCAGTATGCTGTTTAAGTCTTCACTACATTGTCCCATTGTGAAATCAGTGTGAGATGGAGCCCAATAGGTGAAGAAGTCGTTTTGCAATTATAGATATGAAAACATTGGATAGGCTCCCCAGAATGTTATAAGAGGAGACAAGTAAGCCTGGAAACTAGTAGTAGGACTTTTGTAATCCCAGGGGATCTTTGTGGCTTCTGAGTTACATGGGGCCGGCAGAAAATTATAACAATTCTAGGGATAATATTTACAACACATATACATGTTATAGTTGAGATATATAAAGCTGACAAATGGGATTGGAGACCTGATTTTCTATCAAAAGGTTGGAAATTGAAGCCCAAGTGTGAAGATCCTCGGACAGGTTTGAAGAATCACAGTGCATGTCTTTGTAGGACTTTGAAAACATTAACCAAATAGACAATCCTCATGCCTGCCTTAGGAGGCTCATACAGTCGGTATCATTACCCCACATACGTTGAGAAATGAAGGCAGAGAGGATAAGTCCAACTCAAACTTGAGTTCCTAATCTTAGGCCCTTGTTCCCCTAGTTGGGAACCTGTGCAAATTGACCCATTTTCAGGTGGCCTGACTTCACACATGACCGGGGGGGAGTTAAATGTACAACTGCAATCTGAAGACCCTTTTTCTGGCTCCAAGCATACACTAATTATGTTCCTGTTTTAGAAATTAGCTTTTGTGCATAAATATAGGACAGGGCTGCTCAACTTCTAAGCAGGTGGGGACTGCAGCCATGCCCCCCTCTGGCACCTCCCTCTTTCTTCACTCCATACTACACGTGGGCAGGCTCCTTCCTCAGCTCCCCTGGCACTGTGAGCTGTGCCGTGCTGCGCTGCACCGTCACCCCTTGCAGCAGGGGCAAGAATCAAAAGCTGGAGGAGGGAGGAGGAGCCTGGAGACCAGCCAGAGTAATGAGGGGAGCGACAACTAGGTGGGAGCCCAGGGACTTCAGATTAATCCCTCGTGGACTTCATGTGGCCAGTAGGCTGCCAGTTGGATAGCTTGATGAGATAAAATATCAAGCATGCTTGCATAACTAGGACTTCTGGTCCTTCAGCAAGGCTGTTCCAGCCCTACTTCTCTCTACTGGTTGTAATCAGGGCCAAGCACAGAAAGAGATACAAGTAGCTGCCCAATTGACTGCAAAAAGGGAGAGCTAGAGGAAGTCAAGGGCAACTTTCTGGGAATCAGTCTGCCCATTACTTGTCTTTCCTTCTGTGTGCACCAGGATAAAATCCACTGAGGGGCAGAATCAACCCTAAAAAGCAGTATGTACATCTCAATTAGGACAATTAATATGAGTATATGCATGTAGGATTAGACCCCTGGATTATTTTCGGCAACATGCATTAGAAAGATGATGTTGAACAAGTATAAACCCTTGTTATCACAAGTATTTGTTCCAGGAACATGATTCTAAGAGTTATTTAACCAGTTAGAAATCTATACCATGAGATGTGTAGGCCCAGTCAGCTAATCAGACACTTTCATTTCATATTTAGTATGCTGAATGCTTACAAAACTGCTCACAAACAACATATAGACAGATGACGTACTGAAATCATCTAGTGAATAATATCAAGCAGCACATTTATGGAAGTCATAAATGGCTTTTGGGCAATCCCTAAGCAGCAAAGAAGACTGATTCAATTCCTTTTTTGCAAAAGAATTCATAATTTGTAAAGAAGACTGACTGAATGCACTACTTGCTACAGAACATTTGGCCAGCTTGATTTCTTTTTCACTTTGTAATTCAATACATAAGTCTTTCTTTTCCTAGGGTAGAGAGGTTAAGCTATGCTGCATTCATTTTTCATAATTTTTTCTAATAGGCTTGATTACATATTTGATACATTTCGCATTGTCAGAATTTCATAAACAAGTTGCTCATTTCCCAGATTTACAATATAGCACAAGCTCAGTCACTCCTGGGGTATAAAATATTTTCATCTGAAGAAGTCAAAATCTCAGTTCTGCTCTCCATCTCAGTTTGATCTCAGTTCTGCTCTCCATCTACACTACAGACAGGTAGCGTCAGTGCACCTTGGGTAGGCATATCCGATTTGACTTTATGCATGGTAATACGTCTCACACTGGCAGTGAAGACATGGCAGCATAGGCTAGCAATAAAGGGCTGAATCTATACCCAGGGTCCAGGGCAGGTTTCTATAATCTGTGTTGAATCCCAGGTCATACATGCAGCTTTCTCCAGTAGTCACACATTTTCTGATATTCATACTAAAAACACATTTGTCAGTAAATTTTCCACACTGGTTAAGAATGATCGTTACATTGATTAGCTACACATAATCAGTGTGCTGAATAGCTTAGTAATAAAAAACAGGATTCAACAAATCATTGGGTATTGTATTTCTGATCCTAAATATAAGTTCAAAATCCTTCTGACTTGACAGGAAAAAAAATTAGCTTCGCTCAGAAGTGTAATAATTAGCAGAAAAATGGAAGTGCACATCTGAAAACTGAAAGCTAAAAATTAACATCGAAAGCTTTCAGAAGGTCTCATAGGGCTTTACAAGGAATGAATATCAAATACTGCTCAGATTATCCTGAAATTAATATAAAAATTGATGTAGCCAAGTACGATTTTCTGATAATTTGAAAATACTAATATTTTATCTAGCACTGATCTAAAAGTATCTGGCTATGGATCTCTTTCTTAAAGCTCTGGGCGGGACACTTAGGGGGAGATATGTCTTGCAGCTTCAGCTAAGTCTATGTCTGCATTCTTACTTGTCCAAGTTTTTGATCACCCAGTTTTTAATATGCAAAGGTAAGATCCTCGACTAGTACAAACTGCAAACTGATGCAGTGATACCCACAGAACTCAGTTGATTTGCATCAGCTAAAGATTTGATGTTTTGATGCAAACTGTTTTTAAAGCAAGAACTGATCCTTTTCTGGATAAATATTTTAAATATTTGTGGTTCCGTGTGGATGAAACATTTGTGATGCTTAAGTGAACAATGTGACATATGCCATTGGTATTGGTGGGAACAGGAATGGGTACAAAAGGTATTTTTTTCATACCACTGCTAAATTCAAAGACAAACCATCTAGAAAGAAAAGAAGCACAAAAAGGCAATGAGGAGCCTAACTAAGTTATTGGGGTTGGCACCAAATGTAAATACTGACTGCATACATAAATATGAGACTGTATCTTCCAAGGTACCACTTTGGCAGTTCCTCAACGCCTGTCCTGACACTGGGTCTTAATATTTCAAAACCTAACCAAGTTTAACTATGAAGTGAATTGTTGTGCCTATTACAGCATCCCCGAAGCTGTAGGGGCCAATCTAGCTTTGAGGAGCTAGCCACTGCAAAATTGGCCCGTGATTTACAAGTTAAATATTGATCGGTTTCTACCCACAGGTGCGCAAAATGTTCTATCTACATAATATTAATGCCATCGCAACAAAGCCATCTTGTCACATTGTGTCAAAAATTCACATAATTTTCTTGTATTGTTTGTACTGAAGTAGATATGAGGAAGCAGCTTTGCTCAGTTTTGATCAGAAGACCCTTCAATCTAAATTCCTAGATTTTTAAAGTTCAGAAGAAATAAACACTTAATAGACTGTCCATATATAACAGGTCAGCTCTGAGTGATATGTTGGAGTTCCCACAAAGCAAAGTCCCTGCTGTCAAAGGGGAGACACCTTGGAGTTGTACAGTGCTGTCCTGAAGACCAAGGCTTAGGACTGCCTGTGGGCCTTATTTCCTCTAATTTCATGTAGAGCCCAGGTATCTCACAGCACTATCCGGTCTATGATGTGCGCTCCCTGCCAGACAGTTTAAGGAGAAGTATGAGTGCCAGATTATACTTGCAAGACAATTAGAAATGAAGCATGAATCCCAAGTACTTCATTCTCATCAGTTAAAATAACATAGGTTGATGAATATGTAAGTGTTCCCCATAAGTGTTTCTCAGCTGGCCCCTTCAGATCCCAAATCAGCAATGTTATTTCAAGAATAATTAGCTTCAATCATTGAGTATCTTTGAGTAACTATTTTAACAATTTCCAGAAGGAACTCCCTGTTTTGGCATCTTGGTAGAACAACGGCGTAAAATGCCTTTCCTTGGTTCATATCATTTGCAGAATGATGGATGACTTCTACCCAGAAGCTCATTTCCCTACCTATTCATTTTTTTACTGCTCATTAACCTGGTAAGTGAAGCAGTTAAGCTAGATGACCTTTGCTTTGGTAAAAACAGATCAAACCCTGGGAAATTAAGAATCAAGTCTCAGCCAATGAAAACTCTCATAAAATACAGGGCTGCTCTGAAAGATGAATGTCATTTGATACTCAGCAGGCCCGCTCCCTTTGCAGGTTCAGATATATATTGTCACTGCTCTTGTCATCCCTGCAAAGTCAATGCAGCTGGAAGGGGAGTAAACTGGTGTCTGTTCTGGCTCATGCACTACCAACAGACTTGCTCTCATTGTTGGGCATGGGCAATTCAGAAAGACCCCATTCTGATTTGCAAAGGCTAAATTGCAAGGAAAGACTTTGTCTGGAAAATAAGGGGTAATAAACACAAAACTCTAGGATGCCAATTTTATGAAAGAGCTTTTTGGAATTAGGACTGGGATTTAATCATTTAACATTCAAAATGACCGGAGCCAACCAATCGGTATCATGCAGATGAGTGAAGGTGGAAGAAAGGACTGTCTTGGAAAATAACTTGATTGATTGAGAGTGAAGGACACTCCCCTCACGGTTTTTACCTAGAGCCTTTGGAGTCTGGGGAGCTGGATTAGTTGCTCTAGGAGCTATAGATCAGAGCCAAGATGCTAAGACCAGGGGATGTGTCTACACAAGACAGTAGCGTCAGGAAAAAACCATGTAGCAACGGTACTGTGCAGTAATGCCAATTACTGCACAGTCATTTAGTACTTGCTTTTGCATATACTTAACAAGTAGTTGTGCAAGTACTTGCTTACGCAAGTACTTAACAACTGCACAGTCTGCCACTCGCGTAGACGCGGCCAGGTTTCCTAGCATTACTACACCAGGTCTAAAGAACTGGTGCAGACATAATTATATCAATAAATTTCCCGTCTTACTGCTAGGCAACAAGGAAATATTTTCATCCTGTGGTGAGGAAACAGATCATGAGAAGGGAAGTAGCAGTTATTTGCTCTCACTAAGCTATGTGCACTTTCCATGGAACGGAATAAGGTAGAGCACATATGAATTCCTTTTTGAAACATGATCATTTTATATTATATGATCATTAAAAGATTACCTCTGCCAGGATTTCAAGCGTATGATTAAATGAAGGTCAATTAAAATCTTGTACAATCAGTGCACCTATTAGCTCCCATAGCGTGCACAGCTAGATACCAACTACTGGGTCATCAATATACTGGATTTGATGAGTTTTCCCTGCCCTTACCCATGCAACATGGGGGAAAAAAGACTCTCACCTTGGATTCAAGTACCAGGCTAGGGTGGGGGGGAGAGACAGCAGGCAGCTGTGCCTGTGGCTCTGGCCCCCACCTGAGTTCAGGATCAGAGCCGTAGCCACTGCCCTCACTTTGATTCTGTTCCCCCGACCTGGTCCCTCCTGCTGTCTCCTTTCCCACTCCCACCCCAGATGCTTACCCCAAATCATGGCTCCAGCTTTTACTCCAGACCCACTTCAGCCCGGCGGCATGGAGCGCATGGGTGGCTCTAACTTCCACCCAGCCTAGCAGCAGGGTTGGCAGCGGCAGTAGCTCTGGCCCCAGCTCTGGTTCTGACCAGCTCCAGGCTGGGATCCGGGCTAGAGTTTTTACCACTGCTAATGCTGCCTATTGGCGTTTTGGGCCAGAACCGCCAGGCATTGTGCGCCCCAGGCCGGAGCTTGTCCAGAGCTGGAGCTGGACCCCGAACTGCAACTGAGAGTTAGTGACAGTGCAGGGTGGAGGGCAGGCAGCAGAGGGAACCAAGTGCAGGGTTGGGGGAGCAGGCGCAAGGTACTCGGGGAGCAGTGGCAGGGGTCACATTGCTTGACTCCCCCTCCGCTGGCTTCCCTACTGCCTGCCCCCTGCCATTGCTTGCCTCCCTGCTGCTGCTTTTCCCATGGCAGCAGTGGGGAGGAGAGAGAGAGAGGAGGGACTTTTTAGGATGACCCTTCAATAATTAGATGCTATAACAAAGTAATATATTTTCTGTGTCTAGAATCAAATTCAAAATCACCTTGGATTCAGGTAAATGGGAAATAGTAGCAAAGCAAGGGCTAAAATCATGACCATATGAAACATTCATTATTACGTGAGATCTTCCAGTAATAATTGCCATGGATCCTTCTATGGACTTCAAACTCTAGTCCTTAATGTAATTAAACAGTAATAATTAAATGAATGAGCTGGATGAAACCACATCTGCTCAACTGTACATCACCTGTGGGATGTGGATGGGGTGAGGCAGACCGGACCTTGAAGAAGTTTAAAAATTTTCCATTGGACCACTCCTTTCTTCAGGGCATTATGTGCCAGGCTGGGAGAGAAGAGCTGATAGGTGGGGTCCACCAGAAAAGTGAAAAATTCACCGCAGGAAGGAAAAACCAGAAGTCAAAGATTGCAGAGGGCACTCAGTCTGGGACCAGAAGACAGGGGGCTGTGGAAGCAACTAATGGAAACTATTGGCCACTTCTTCCCACTACTGCATTTTCACTGGCATGCATGATCCAGCTACTGACCCCATCACAGAGTCCCTTGCCACTAAATTGTCACCAAAATGCTGCATTGCTGAAATGACACCAATATCCAGGCTTCGCAAACTGGATGAAATTGCTAAGCGGATTGGATCCAGCCCATGGGCCATACGTTGCCAATCATTAGGGCTAAATAGGCTGAGTGCTATTTACATCACAAGGAAAAACAGGGATGTCCTTGCTAACTGCCCTAGAAAGAGAGCGCTGAAAAGTCCTTCCTTTATCTGAAAAGGACACTTGTTACATAGCCCGGATTTTTTGTTAGTAAAATTATTGTTGGTTTTCTTCCTTGTCCTTTTTGCATACCCCAGCCTGACAGCAATTCTAATGTAGGCCCTTTGCTAATAACTACTGCTGAAAAGTTCCCTTTAGGTTAAAAAGCCGGAACTAGTGTTTCAGGTGCTTTACTTTGTCCATGGAGACCCAAGTGACTGCTATATGTAGTATCATGATTGTGGAGTCCTGTTCTAGATTATGTTTTCCCTGTTTTCTGATCATCTGCCTACCTTGGTGTCTCTGCAGATGCATGCACTTGTCTGGACACATGCTGGAAAGCGGGACAAATGGCCTGCTTGTGGTTCTCAGTAAAAAAGGATGACCAAGATTACTGCAAAAACTGCTAAGGACACACTGAAAATACTTCCATGCTTGAAAAAAGCCTGACTCCTTTAAGGCCAGACGAAGTGGAGGGACCACGTTTTTGTTGCACATTAGATTTTTTGAGGCCACTACTTACCGCTGGGGTGTGTGTAGATGAAATGGCGGCCCTAAATTGAAGTGGTGGTTTTTAAAAAACGCTGCTTCAATTTAGGGCCAATTAAACCCCTGTGCCACGTGGGAGGGGCTGGTACTTCCCTCCGCGGCAGCAGCAGCCCCCCCAGGCAGTACCCACCCGCAGGCACGTGGCTCAGGCGGTCCCAGGGGCACTGTAGCCACGGAGGGGGGCTCCGGGCACAGGGCCCCTGCGCAGCTCAGGCAGGCAGGCTCCAGGGGTGGGGAGGGGAGATCAGGCTTGCTGCTTTTCTTGGGCAGAGCCTGCCTTCCCGGGCTGCTGCCAGGCTGCCTGCAGGGCTTCCTGCAGAGCCTCTGAGCTGCACTGAGCCCGGTGCGTCGCTCTCTGGCTGTAGGGGCAGCTAACTAAAACCCCTTTCAGGAGTTTTATATTGCTGTGCCCTAAGTCATTTAAGGTGCATTATGCTGCCGAATTTCCTACAGCGGCTCGAATTAATGCACAATACATCACCGAGGCGTGCAAACACCAACACCATTAAAGTGGTGCAAAAGTGTTTAGCCCATTTTAAAGTGTTGTGCGCACACGCCCCTCGTTTTGTCTTCACAGGGCACTAATCCAGGGCACATATCTATTAGTGGTGTTTCATTTTAATCATGAAAAAATGAAGATTCAGGGTTACTTTTTTAAATCCGAAAATAGGGGATTTTTTTTATCACAGAAAACCAGAATTCCTGCTTATCACCCATTCTCCTTGGACTGGTAGAAAGAGCGAGCTGTTAGTTAAAAACTATGATTCAGAAATCTGTTTTGATCAGTGGGGAGGATTGGGATAGCTTTTTACTTTTATTGTTGCTGGCCCATAGGCAACACCCTCAAATTCCACTTCTGAAGTAATAACAGGGCAGTACTCAACAACACAGATGGTGTTTCCATCAGGATCAAGAGAAAGGATAACCTTTGCAGAGGGGCTGAAGTTCATTTAATAAGAAAAATGCATTTATTTGTAGCAGAGTAGTTAGGACATTGACAGCAAAAAGCAAAGGCCTGTTTTGATACTGGGCGTCAAAAAGCAAAGACAGGTGACAAGGTAATGGCTTTGTGATCACAACCTGTGCAGTAAATAGTAAGGGCTGTACGTCCTCATTCATACATGAAGTCCTCAATGTATACAGTGAGAATTACAGGGAACAAAAAGAAAATGAACAAATATTTCTGTGCAAATCAATTGAGTCCATTCAAGGGAAACTGCTGTGTTTGCTTTATCGCCTGAGATAAACACCAACCGGTGGATACTGCTTACTGGGCTACTCATCCAGAAGGGTGAAGGAAGCACTACACATGGACCAATTTTGGGAAAAGATGTCCAGGTTAAACATCAGGTCCTCCAAGTGAATATGTCATTAATATAATACCAGGGTATTTGGCAAATGACATCCAAAGCATACATGTAACAGTAGTGGTAAATATGTCACAGTGGGTCATGTTGCCTCCCTGCATTACAAGAAAAACTAAGGCCACAACACATGTTGATGAAATGTTGCACATCATTTCATAGCAGTGCCCAAAAATGCATTGCCGAAATGGTATGAGAGGCAAGGACTTCTTGTGGCACTTTTTATTGCACCAACAATAGTTGGGAGAGCTGTCAGACAAGCTTTAGAGCCAAGTGTCCTCTGGTGAAATGGCTGATCCTTTCAAAGCTCACAAACTGAAGACTATTATTGACTCTGCAACAGTAAAATTATGACAGTAATAATTCTCAAGTGTGAAATAAGGCTAATAATAAGTTGTTTTCTTGTCAGGAGCTTATTTGGGGAAAAAATGAAGTTGGTGTGACTGGGTGCATCTTACAGGAGATGCTATGGCTCAGAAGCAACGAGCTACTGTGCTGTAGCTCATTGTGTCCATGCAGTAGTGTTGCCAGGCACTAACGGTGCAATGAAGATACTCCACAGGAGTAACAAGTTACCGTGCAGTAGCTTGTTGCTATTGTGCATTAGTTTTGGGGCAAAACTGTGTGGCGATGGTACTGCACAGTAACCCCAGTTACTGCACAGTCCACCACTCGTGTAGACGTGGCCACTGAGAGGAAACCTTCCGAGGTTCCAGCACGTGAGGAAATAACCACCAGATTTACGCTGTGGCTCATATATTACAGGCTATGGTATAGCAAATAGGAAAAAAACCCAAACTAAAAAAACCTAGTGTGTCAGACTGCGGGACAACATGTATTACAAAATATCAAAGCTGTGTTTTGGTGTATTAACTAATGGTCTTACAGCATATATTTCCAGAAGAATTTATAATTGGGAATGTAGACATCAATCAATAAAACACGTCTCTAAATCGCTTATTCCCTTTTTTGGTATGCTGTGATCTTTCTGCGGCACGCCCAGAGCCAGCTGGACTGGCATTAATCTTTTCAAGGGAGTTTTCCACTGGCATTTCACGGGTCAAAAAATATCTATGATCTGGTTACCCCTGATTTATTACAGATGGTGGAAGGGAGTGATCTCAACATCTCCTTGGTTATGCCTTATGTGATACTGATTTTTAATCACATTCATCATACTTTTAACCCTTTCTATTCCTATTCTTAATGTCTCTATCAACATCTATTCTCAACCGGCCCAGAACTGGGGTTCTGGACTGTGGTATCTGGAAGGGGTGTGCTGAAGCTCACTTGTTAGTGGTCATACAAAGGAAAACCTCTGAGTGGCTGGTGCCTGATTTCCATTGCTGTCACAAGGTGGGATTCAGGCTCATGTGCCTATGCCATGCTCTCACCAAATGACAAGATCTGTGCAGATCTATAATGCTCCTCGGTCCCTAGTGAAGTTCTCAGGTAGCACCCAAATCTACCAGATTAGTCCATCTGACTGAAAAAGTGTACTGTGGCCACTTATTTGATCATTTCCAGTTTAGCCACAAGCTTTATTGCCTTTCCTTTCTCTTCTTCAGCTGGTTGTACTAAATGTGCAATCAATACAGTGAAAGGGGCTGTGACCTTAGACCTGGCGCTGACTTGCTTGTGCGAAGTCATGATGTGCATTCTGATCCAAGCTTTGACACCTACGTGCCTGAATTTAATGTGCCTAAACACATCTAGATCAGGAATTGCAGCGCCTCGCCTAATGGATTGGAAGCCTGAGCTTTTGTTATTTGTTATAAATACAGTGGATAAATTAAAGGAGGAATTACAAAAAAACCACGTCCTCGGGGAGAATAGATTTTAGTAAGGAAGTATAAAGTAGGGACTGTACCTTCCAGGGATTCATTATTTCACAAGTAGTTTGATTTTAAGAATAGTTGTATTAACTTGTTATTAAGATGTTTGCTTGCAGCTTTGTCTATACAGTGTGAAGCAAGGGACTCATTACTTATGTTTGTAGCACGCAGGAAGTGGGGGATTGTCACTAAGTCATAACTGAATTGTCAAATTACAGTCGTCAATTTACCTGCAGTTAGACTAATGGAAACTATTGGTGAACAGTTTCTAACCTGCATGCACCAGGTACAATTGTTAGTCTGTGAAGTACATAAGGAGATAATGCCTAGGCATGTCTTGACTACCTCCGTGCTCAGCTCCAAGAGCGCTGCTGAGAAGACCACCCCACCTACTCATTCCCACTCTGCTTGCACTAAATCCTGGGAATTTGGCAATGCAGCTACTTTAGAGCAATGCTGGATACACCCTCAGACCTAGTCTTGGGCTTTCTGTCTCTGGTACATATTCTACACTACCCCTAAGAGGCAATATGGGCATTACCCAGGATGGGGTGTGCATGGATCAGGCACAAGTGTGGGGGGCATGCTTCTCAGGACAACATCTGAGGAGCAAACTGCAGAGCATGAAAAGGAAAAGGGGAGTGGCAAGCAGAGCAGTAAGGGACACTGCTGTCCATCTTTTCTCCCCATGGTCCCGTTATGTCATGTGTCAGCTCTGAATCATGCTCTGGTTTCTGAGCAACAAGTCTGGTTATATTGGGGTTCTCAAAATTAAACAATATTTGGGCAAAATCTATTCAGCATTCTCAGAGCAGGCCTCACAGAAAACACGGCAGGAGAGGAGGAACTTCTTGCCAACACCAGGAGGACTTGCCTGTGATGCAGGAGACCCAGGGCTAACTCGTTCTCTGCCCGGCTGGGAGCAGGGAGAGTTCCCCAAGCACAATACTAGACATATTTTTGGTGGCTCTCTCAGGCTCTCCTGCTGAAGCTGTTCTACTTTTAGACCCTTAAATATCCATTGGGCCAGAGAGGTGATCAAGAAATACATGTGGGAGACTTTGGTTTCAATCTCTGCTCCCACGAATAAAGGAGAGACTGTATATAGAGATGATACCTGACAGAAGCTGGGTTTTAAAGTCAGGTCTCCCATACCACAACTAAATGGTCTGATTAATGGGCAACTGGCCATAAGAAGGAGACACTTCCTTGTTCTTTTTTTTCCCCCTAAAGAAGGACTACCCTTGGTTAGCCACCTGCTTTAGAAAGGGCTCCTGGCTGCATATCCTGAGTGAAGAAAGATGCCTTTCCCAGCTCAGAATTAGGTACGTAGTTTTATGACAGAGGCTGGGCTTGAGCTGTCCCCCTTTCTTTAGCACTTCCCATTGACTACATCAGTAGCTCTCCATGTGGCAGGATGACTTTTGCTAGTGCCTAACACTTTCCATGCATTTTACAGCACCTGGGGCTGTGGATTTTACTAGGCGCCAGGGCACTTAAGACCCAGGGGTTGCAAGTGCCTGCAGTGGCATAACTAAAGTGGGGTGACTGGGGCAGCTGCCCTGGGCATCGACTTAGGGGCCAGAGAAGATTCCTGAGTCTTTTGTGGATTCACCCCATAGAAAACGACTTGCTCAAATTCACAGAAGAAATCTGTAGTGCACTGAAAAGAGAGGCAAAAAGCAAGACGACTTCTACTCTAGAGCCTTAACCAGAATGCTTCCAAGCTCTTTACATCAAGTGTGTGTCTACATTGCATAGGTCACTGGCCTCTAGACCTAAACATCTGGCTAGCCTGGCCGAATTATAACCATTCTCATAGTAAACACATCCTCTGTTACTCTGTCTTCCCTGTTTGTACAGGCACATGTGTGTGTGTGGCGATGCAGCTGACTGTTCTTGGTGACTGACTCTGTCCCAGTCACTTGAGTGAATCTTGTCTGCCCCAGCTGGGGGAAATGCAGAAGGGGCGTTGGAAGGCTGTAAGCGCTCAAGTGATTTTGCAAGAACTTGCCAAGTTGGTTTCTGGTGTAATTTCACCCCAGTTAAGTAGGTAAGCATGAGTTCAAAGGGGAAAAAACACATGCTCTAGGGTTTTGTGTATAGTTGGCAGGGGGATTTACCCAAAAATACATATAAGCACCTTGCTAAGACTTGCCATTGGCAATCGCTCAATTAAAAATGATCTCTACCGTGGCTCACTGATGGGTCATGAAGTGACGTCAGAGTCCAAACCTTGAGCCGCAGACCCAGCCACAAAAGGTACAGATCTTTCCTCAGGGGAAAGTAGGCTATAGGCTAGGATTTCTCTCTTCTTTCCTCTGTTCTCTCTTCTCTGCTTTGAGGGCAAGATGCTTTACGCTAAGACTATAATATATTTGTATCACATTGAACAAAGATGTTTGGACTTGAAATAAAGAATAGGGTTGATTTGAAAAGCTAAACTGATAGCTTCCAAGGATAAAACTCGACTTGAACATTACTACAAAATAGATCTAAGCATTGCACTTTCCAGGGGAAGATACGGTAAATATGAGGCTAAATAAGCAGCAGCTTGTACTGTCAGCTGGGAGATCATGGTGATTTGGGGTCTTTGAAAAGAATGCACTTAAGCATACAATCCTTGCACTGTAACTGATAACATCAATCCAAAATTTACCCCATTAAAATTTTACCACCCTAGATTTAAGTCACTTCTTCACATTCTCTTTTGGCACATTTCTTTAGTTTCTCGCTGTAAGGCAGGTTTTCCAAACTCTGAATTCTTCTTGTAATCTTTTTCTGAAGCCTTTGGACTTTTCCAACAACTTCCTGGAAGTACGGACACAGTGTTCCAGGGACAGGGTGACTGCCTCTGTCCCTCGAGGTGCCCCTACCTCTGCTCCCACTCATGAGTTTCCTATTTCTATATGCAAAGTTTCTATCAGCCTAATAATATTCCAGTCCCACACTGGGAAAACATACGTGAGCTACACGGGGTGTGTCTACATGTGCATTAGATCCAGGAGCACTTTACTCACAAGTAAACTACTAGTGAGTCAATGCTCCCAGGCAAGTATCTACACAAGGGACATGCTCAGTTGGGATGGGCTTCACCTGTCCCCCAAAGGTAAGCGTGTGTTCTCTTCTAGGTTGGTGGATCTTCTCTGGTGGGCTTTAAACTAGGCTCACCGGGGGGAGGGGAAGATGAGGGCGGGGGAAGCCGTGGACCACTGAACCATGTGGCACCCACAAGGACAGCCCAGCCTGAAGAAGGAGAACATTGGGAACCTGCAATCCATGGGGCGGCCAGCGATACAGCACAGGTAAGCAATAATCAGGTAAGCAATAAGGGGCCCTTTGGGAATCAGAGCTGGGGGGTAGCAAAGGTGCCAGGCACAGGGCTCAAGTGCCTATATAGGAATGCTAGGAGCATGGGGAGCAAGCAGGATGAACTAGCGCTCCTACGATTTAGTAGGGCTAACAGAAACCCAGTCGTGGGATTCTTCCCACGACTGAGTGGTACATATTGAGGGTTACAGGCTGTACAGAAAGGACAGGGTGGGGAAGAAAGGGGGAGGGGTTGCGCTCTATGTCAATCAGCAATATACATCAACCCTTATCAAGACGGAATCGAAGGAGGAGAAAGGAGGATTGTGGGTTAGGTTACATGGTGGGCAAGGAGAAAGGGATTTGGTGGTAGGGGTCTGCTACAGACCCCCACACCAAGGGGAAGAGCTAGATTTGAAGCTTCTGAGGCAGGTCTCAGAGACCATAAAAACTAAGGAGGCGATAGTCATGTAGGATCTAAACTACCCAGACATCTGCTGGGAGACGCAGACAGCAAAGTCCCGCCATTCACGCAGGTTCCTATCCTGTGTACAGGACCTCCACCTGATGCAGGAGGTACATGGTCCCACTAGAAGGAATGCCTTACTGGACCTAGTATTGGCAATGGGGCATGACATGGTAGGGGACCACAGATCGGTGGTCACCTGGGGGACAGTGATCATCAAATAATAGAATTCATCATTAGACGTCGAGTGGGTAAGGTAACTCATAGGGTGAAAGTGCTAGACTTTAGGAAAGCTGATTTTAATGAACTCAGGTGATTAGTCAAGGACACACTGCAGAGTAGGAGTTTTGAAGAGATGGGAGCCCAGGAAGGGTGGCTGTGCCTTAAGGAAATGATCCTT
>JAGPOW010001918.1:13765939-13784937 GCA_030014935.1 Caiman crocodilus | reverse complement strand
AATCCCATCCTGTTCTTGTCCACCCACTCCTGCAGTCAGCCCAGATCCCGCTGCAGCCTCTCCCTCTCCTCTGGTGTCCCCACCTCAGCCCACAGTTTGAAGTCATCAGCAAACTTGGATAGCTTGCTTTCCACCCCCTCGTCCAAGTCAGCGACGAAGATGTTGAACATGGCAGAAGAGACCTCCCAGTTTTGGGACATAAGAGCAGCCTTCTTCTCTTGCCTTCTTTAAGGTTGGGAGTGGGCAAGGAAAAGGAGTAAGAATAGAGACTACCACTTGTGTGTATACTCAGAAGGAAAACAGGGTCAGAATCTAAGACGGGAGAGTTGAGTACAGAGTGCTTATGCTTCAGCCCTTTAGTCAGCTTGCTATAGTAAAGATGGAGGCATGGCAACTTGAGCTGTGTGCTTGATCAAGTTGGTACCTTGCCAAGAAATACTAGACCACACGGCAATAAAGAACAGGTGGTAGCACCATCTGTGTCCCGTCTTCTGACAAATTCTAGTGTAGGCTGTCCACAGGTAAGAGTAATGAAGATACTCTCTTATGTATGAGTCATGCTAAGACCAGCACAGGCACTGAAGTGTCTACAGGCACCTTCTGTCAGCTGCCATATGGCAGCAAGAGACTTCTGTCTCTTGGAGCGGAGATGGAACATGACCAGCAGGAACAAGGGGTTCTTCTACCTACAGAGGTACTCCGTGGGCAAGACACATGCAAACTTCAGCAGCCAAAAGTGGTAAAATGCTATACTGTAGACCAGGTCTGAGAAACAGTGCTCAAGCTATGCAGTGTGACTGGGCAAGCGGCCTATGTGAACAGACAGAAGGCAGGGTAGATATACATCTTTATACATTAACTAAAGAAGAGATATCACAAGCTTTTGTGAACAGTAACACATACCCCCTGATAGAGCACCCAGCTTAACTGGACCGCATCATCACACTTGAGTTCAAGGATCTCTGCGTGTATAGAACCCAAGTCAGTCAACATCGGAGTTGGTACTTGAATTAACTCAGTGGCACAGACAAACCTGTAGTCTGAGCAGCCAGTGGCAATGAGAAAACCAAACAGTCTTATTTTGTGGACCGAACAGACTTGGGCCAGAATGGAATCTGAGGTTACGTGGCACTAAGGATCTGTTGAGACACCTCCAGTTCTGGAAAATACTCTTCTCTGCTCCAGACAGTATTAGTTTAGAGAGTAGAAGTCTGGACATTTCAGATCCTGTGGTGAGGCACATGGTATGAACAACCTGATGGGCAGAATGCAGCAATATTAGAAGCTCATTTTAATAATAGTACAAAGCTGCTCCTGTTAAAACCTTTTCCTAAAATGGCATCAAAAAGTCACTGGCACATCCCTAATTTTAATATAGGGATCATACAACATGTCTGTGACCTAGATAAAATGAGCTGTCCTGCAACTCTGAGTTCCAATTAGCAGCACTCTGGACTGTGCGACGGGTCCATGGTTTAGCTCATGGCTCATACCTTGATTTAGCTCATTGGTGAAAGAAGTTTGAGCTTAAATGTTCAGATTTCGACTAGGTTCTGATTCCAAACACTCCCAAATCCCAAGAGGTATCCATGGTTTTAGTTTAAGCACCATATAGCCACTATATTAAGAAATTGCTGCATTTGCTGGGAGCAGAATCCAATTTGCAGTCCGGTACCCTACCTCCCAGACCACATAGCCTCTAACTTTATTAGGAATTGAACATACATCTCATAGATGGAACATGCCACCTTATTTGGCCCATCCTCATCTTCTAATCATCCTCCATCTCCACATGGCTCCCTTGACATATGGCTATCCCTCTGTAGGTAGGTATAACAGCAAGAGGGAGCAGAGCTGGGCTAGTGCATCACAATTAGTACTGCATGTGCTAGCAAACTGGAGCCGATCTGGGTATAGAGAGCTCCCTTTGTCCAGTGACACATCAGACCAATTACTGGAAACAATTTATATTTAATTTAAAATATATCTCTCTATGTATACTTGTACCTGTATACTTAAAAGCAGGGTTACTTACCATGCTATCTTACTGCAAGATGCTGTGGCTTTAAATGTAGCTGGGTAGACTGGCAGCCCAAGTCAGTCCCACCAGTAGTGGTAAATTTTGAAATTTAGAGATGCTAGACAGCAGGCTCCTTTCTTTCACTTGCTCTCCCTGGGGGCAAAAAGGATTGATTTTTTCAACATTATGGCTAGATGTGATTTTAAAACATTATGGCTAAATCACTACAGCTAGCAACTCTACAGTAGCCTTCCTGCTCTCTCTTCCTGTATTTGAAAAGATTTACAATACATATTTTTCCTTAAGAAAAGCAAATTAATGAATTGTCCTTATGTGGATGTAGCTGGTTTTCAGTCAAGAAAATAAGTCTAGTATAGTCAGATTTTCAAAACTACTCATGCATCAACTTCTCAAGTGCTCAGCATGCCCAGCAACTGAAGCTCATTGCAACAGTGCTCAGAATCCAACAGCCCCTGAAAATCAGGATATTTGTCTTGTTGCCTAATTGAAAACATTAGGTTTTGCAGCACCTGAGCAATATGGATTTGAGCTACAAGCACTTGCTTTCTCTGTGTTTTGCTTACTCATTCTTTTATAGAGTGATCCATTTTTTAGCTCCAAACAACAAGTGACATATCCAGGAGATTGAACATGAACATCCGAAAATAGATGACATTTCATGACATGATTCTCATATGGAGTCATATTTCTAATGCTAATAAGACACTCTTCCACGACTGTCTAGAAAATAGGTACAAATATAACTCTGCAGCACACTACATGCAGGACTTAGGATGGAATTAAGCAGCTTTGGTAAAATGACTGGATAACTCAGTTAAGAAAAGCTTTTACCTTGTCATACGTAAAATTTTTCCCTAAAATGCTGTGTAGTGTCATTTCAGACATACATCACAAAATTATCCAGATTTCTGCGATACAGTTTGGCACAAGTTTGTTTAATCAGTAAGAATTAAGCATAAATGGAACATGAACAAGCTCTTTTGTTTTCCGGTACAGGACTCACAGTCGAGCTAGATCGTTTACAAATTGTTCTGCATTATAGCAGTTCAATAGAAAACTAACTAAACTGCAGTGCACGTAACTGAGAAGTCATGACTCTCTACAATAGTTTAGGTGGTTACCTTCTGCCCCTGCATCTTGTATGCATATAGTTTTTACCAGTCTGTCCAGGACTGTATCTAGCTTCCATTGCTTTCAATTGGATGTAGACAGGGCCTTCACTGAGATGGTACCATTATATTGCTCACCTTAGAAGCTGCATAATGAATACAGCAGAGCTGTATTGTCGCCTCAATGAATGTACGGACCGCACGGGAGCACCAGCAGCCAAACAAATAGCTCTGCTAACAAGATGCGTTTCTTTTGTTAAAATAAATTCTGGGAAATTCTATATTGAAAGTCTAGATTAAGAGAAGATTCAAATTTGCAAAGCTAAGCATGCCAAACTCACATAATGCCAGGGTCCAAGTTTGTTGTGGTCCCTTTACTCTGCTTCTTGTACCCATTGTAGTTCTAAGCATAGACACTTACTACTCCTAAACTTTGTAAAGGAAACAGGTTTTGCAAGAACCCCAAACTCACTCAGGATGAAGTTTCCCCATTGGCACAGGCTTGTAACAAGGACTATGCACCAGAAAGCTCCAGCTCTTGCTCTCAAAAGGGTTTTAGAGGTGATGGTCAGGGACCTTGTAGCTTTTGGCACAGGGGTAAATGTCACCTTCACTACGCATTGCGCACACAAATGATGATTAGATGTGGCTTGTCATACACAAATTAGTAAAACCATGCTAGAAGAGACTAAGCAGGGGGATCTATGATTGTAAAAGAAAATGGTATGATTTTATATTGTATTTGACAAATATGATGGGAGCATGCAATTAAAGACAATAAGGCAAATCCTCATCTGGTGTAAAAAGGAACTAAATTGATCTACCTTGGTTTATGCCATCTAATGATCTGGCCATATATCATGATACACATACTCAGTGGAACAGAGTCAGCCTTGAATGCCCAGTCCTAATTTTGGTAGCTAGCGATTACAGAGCACAAAAGACTCTAAGCTTTATATTCTTTTGCATATAGACTTTGAGCGCCATACATATTTCAAATTCACATATCTGCACATACATTGTCACCTGGGAAAAATCAGTAATGTGAAATATTACATGCAACCAAGTCTCACATTCTGACTTCCGTCAAAAAGAACTTAGCTTGATCTTTTTTTTTCCTTTTAACTTCCCCAAGGCTTCATAGTTTCTTCCTCTTCGTGGTATGCTCCAGTAGTTCTGAAAGGCAGGGGGTTACCCCCCCACTCTCATCAGGAGAGTAAATGTTGCTTTAATTTCCCCCACCTAGTGCTGGTTAAGTGCGGTCACTCACAAACCAAAGCATGTGTGAGGCCAGCAGTGGTACTCTGCCCTAATCTTCCTGCGCTCTTCATGGAGAGATGGACCTAGGAAATCACATCATCGTCTCCTGTTTGTATGCGTTTTCCAGCATTAGTTACACTTCAGCTGGCATGAAAGTCTGTGCCAGGCAAACTCCAGCAGCAGAAAAAGACTGTGTGACTAGAAGACTGGTATTGTGAACAACAACCAAGGCCCCTAGCGTGTTAAAAATGTAGACACATGCCTAACTTTACTCATTGACTTCAGTAGTTCCACATGTGGCGACTGAAATCTTGAGCCACCATTAAAAAATCAATGTAAATTTTGAGTAGTGAGGTCAGTAGTTCTCCCAGTGGTTGGAGTTAAGCATACACATAAGTCTTTACATAATCACAATCTGAAATCTGATATTATTCAACAGATATAGAGAAGGAGCCAGTGCAGATCCAGGCAAATGCTGCCAAAAACCTTGTGCAGCTATTGATCTGATGCTCGTATCAGTTTGTCTCTGCTTCCTGGCATTAGCTACACTTGTACTGGCATTTATGTCTGCGGAAAGCAAACTCCCCAAAATCACAGAAGCGAGTCTCCATGGCAACTAAATTTTACATTTTCCAAAGTATTCACCATGGAAGTGCTCATTCACTCATCCAATCAGGGTTCAGAAATAACGCTTTATGATTTATCCCACCAGCCATGAAACCAGACATCTGGAATGGTGAATGTCGTTAGTTGTGCTATGATAGAATTGCTCATAGTAAATCCACAGAGTTAAAAATATGGCAAAAAATATGGCAAAATACAGACTGGCCTGCTCAAGGGAGTTGTAAGCTGCCCATAAATATTCCATGAGCAGAAAGGAAGCTAAAGAGAATCCTTTGGCTCTTTCCCCTCACAATATGAGTATGCGTAAGTCCATGGATGACAAGATCGTCAACAGAGAGGGGAGTCCCCAGCCGATCGCTGAGCCAGCATCAAAACCAAAAGTGCACTTCCCCTGGCACTTCTGGTTTTGCAGCTGGGTTTCCAGGGGGTGCATGGCTGATCTCAGGGGGTGCATGCGCACCCATGTGCACCCCCTATATGTTGCCAATGCTTAAGTCTTTCTCATCTTATAAAAGCACCCCACTTGCCTCTTCAGCCAATTTACATTCGTTTTATATCTAGTCTCATTGAATCTGCTGGATACAACTGCCGTCTGGAGTTCTTGGCCACCCATTGCATCCTAAAACTGCTCCAATCTGACCTCCCCTACTTGTACTCCCTGGAAATGGCTAGTGACTTTTTCCTCTCCAAATCTCAGAACATGTACTTTATCCCTATTCTCTTTGACCTGTCAATCGCCTTCAGCGCTGTCACCCACACTAAAAATCTCATCCCTTAATTCGTTTTCCTGCCCCTGGTTCTCCTCCTAGCTCTCTGATCACTCCTTTAGGGTATTCTTTATAGGATCTTACAGATTCCTTCTCCAACTTTCTGTAACAGTGCAAAAGGAGCCTGTCATTCATCATTATCTCTTCATACCTTCTCACTCTAAACGTAACCACAAAGAAAAAATCAACAATTATCCCTGCACTGATGATTCACAGATCTACTTTTCTTGTCTTGACTTCTCTTCTTCTATCCAAACTAAAATCTCATCCTGATTCTCTAAGATCTCTTGCTGATGTCTAACAGCAAACGTGGCAAACTCAGAGCTCTGAAGCTTTCCCCAAAGCATTTTGCATCCACTTCCTCTCTCAATCACTGTGAGCAATGTCATTACCTTGGTACCGTGCATTATACTCATATAACCCAGACCCTATCTTCTGCCCAAATTTATCTATAAGTCTTCACATCTCAAGTATGCCTAAACCTTCCAGATTATTTCTGCATGGCATCTCAAAGAAACATCCTCTTTTGTCCACCCACATCTCTAAAACTAATCATCCAGGCTGCTACCTCACATTTTACTGCAACTTTCTTTTCTTTGGCCTTAACAAATGCGATCTTGCCCCCACCTCTTCAAAATACTCCTTAATTGCTTTCACCACATTACTTTTTTTGATTATTCCTCCACTGGATCCCCTTTGACGATTGCACCACATATAAGCCGTCTGTCTTTGGTTTCAAGGTCCTTCATGGCCCATTTCCATTCTGCTTATCTTTCATTCACTATCACCATGTTGGCTCCCCACTTCTAATCAGCCCATAATGTTCACTTGCCTTGTTAAATTAATGAACAAGCACCTTGGTGCTTTCTTCTTGACTTCTTCTTCATGCTTAGAAGTTTCTTGTAATCATCCATAAAGACACCTCATGAACTCTCAAATCCCTCCTTCAAATTCTCCTTTGTCTACAGAAAACTTGACAACTTTAGGCCCCTTTTGTGCTGATATCCCTGCTTGTCATGCTGCCCAATATTGCCTGGTCCTCCCCTGCCTATCTCCATCTGTTTCCCTTGTCCAATATTGTAAGCTTGTAGAGGCAAGGATCTTCTTTCCATCCTACCTTATACAGAACCCGCCACGGGGCGCTGGCTCATGCCTCAGGCTCCTCAGCACTGGGATAACAAAATAGCAGCAAGGATGTTAATTAAAACTCTTTTCTCCTGACCCCATTCAGTGCCTTGATCCAATAACTCACGATATCTCTCTGAACTATGTCGGTCTCAGGCATTTTAACTGACCCCACCAGCAGGAGTTTAATATCATTTTAATCTATTTGAATTCAAACAAGAAAAGAAAATCTCTGGGACCAAACAAATCCTGTTAGGATAATGCTCTGACAAGCTCTTCAGCACAGCACTCAGCTCAATCAAACCTGGCAATTAGAGAGGATATGCTGGTCCACATCAGGTATCCCGGTTGTAGCCTTATTGGTTTAGAGGCAAAAGGTCTAGTCACAAAACTCATGGCAGAGTTTAATATCTTTTATTAGATCAACTAAATAATTCGCCAGAAAAAAAACCTTTATTTGCAAGGTTTCAGGGACAGGCACCCTTCATCAGCAGGGATTTGGGTTTTACGTTCCCCCCAGGAAAACAGAGAAAACCGCGGATTTTATCTTTTATAAATGTGATTTCTCATTTTACCGGAGAAACCCCCAGATTTTGCAGTTTTGCACTGAACTCTCTGCAGGCGGGCCGAGTTCCAGCCTGCAAGGGGCTGCGAGGGAGGGGGAGGGCAGTCAGGCAGGTGGGGGACCATACGTATGTATATGCACATGGCCTCCAGGCAGCAGGGAGAGGGGCGAAGC
Organism: Caiman crocodilus; assembly: GCA_030014935.1. Lineage (NCBI taxonomy): Eukaryota > Metazoa > Chordata > Crocodylia > Alligatoridae > Caiman > Caiman crocodilus. Next base: position 13,777,272 of record JAGPOW010001918.1, on the reverse strand, counting down.
TGGGCTCTGCTCTGCTGCAGCTGCTAGGGGCAGGGGGCTGCAGAGTTAGGTCCCTGGCCCTGTAGCTCTGGCAGCTGGGGGGCCCATCCAGCAGGGCTGGGGGTGGGGGTTGAAGGGCACCAGCAGGGCTGGGGGAGCAGGAGCTGGGGGTTGGGGGTGAAGGGCATCAGCAGGGCTGGGGTGGGGGGAGTGAGGAGCGCCAGTAGGGCCAGGGAGGTTGTAGGGAGCCTTTCATTTTAATCACGGATTTGGGGGTTTTTTTATCAGAGAATTTGTGATTTTTTATCCGGGAAAACCAGGATCCCTCATCATCAGGCGTAGGAGATTGAGAAGTTTGTAAAAGTTCTCCTAGGAAGAAATGAAAATTCACATTTCACAGGACAGCTGTGAATATAATGCCACACCATCAGCTCTTCTGTGAAATATTCATTTCTGCCTAGAAGAACTTTTACAGTCTTTGCAATCTCCTATGCCTGATGAAGGGTGCCTGTGCTTGTAAGTGTACAATAAAGAATTTTTAGGTTTTTTTGTTGCAAATCTCTAGTTGGTCTAATAAAAGGTATCACATCTGCCACAAATTTAGATTTCTGGTTCACTGCAGGAATTCAAGCACTTCCACTGGGAGCATTCCTATTTCCCATCAAGCAAATTTCTTTGCCTCTGGTTGATCATTATCAGCTGTTTAGCATGACCTTAAGAAGACCCCATGCAGTGAGTATATACTACCAGCTGACAGTTATAAACTCAGGGTCCACACAACAACGGGAGCTCCCCATGCACCAAATAACTCAGTGCAAATAGCCCTGACTGAGGATGGTGGAAACATGGGTAGACGTCCCTCTGCCTTCGGGAAGTGAAGCCCATGCATCCCAAGAGACGGCCTGACCTACCAAGTTATAGGCTGTGAGAGAGGGAGGTCAGGAAAGCACCTTGCTGTTCTTTGTTACATAGAATAATTAAGGAATCACTGGGTCCAAGACGGAAAGAGCAAGCATCGTACTATAGCCTCTTGGTGAAGGCACTCATCTGGGAATGAAGGAAATCCTACCTCCCAAAGAGGGGGAAACTTTAGGCACAACCTGCCCTAAATATTTTCTACCCACTATTTTAGGCAGCTGCCCTATGTGGACCACTGGCGTTTGTGAGTACCATTCTGAGGTGCCTAAGTCTCCCTGTCCGTTATATGGTAACCCTAGGTCTCTAACCAAATATTGGTGGGGCAGGCACCTACATCCCTTTGTGGATGAGCCTTAAGTTCTAGAGCAGAAGGCTGTCTATAAGTGTGTGTATGCTCATCTTAGTTGCTCAACTGGTGAAGTGTAGCATTGGCTTCAATGGTGCTATGCCAATTTGCACCAGCTGAAAATACATTATGATTTGAGAAGCTAAAGATATGCACACTGCAAAACTGGTTATTATCACATATTAACACATGTTGTTCCTTCTTTTTTCCTGCACTCTCGGTCACCCTGTTGTGACATCATGTCTCAGATTTGATTTTTAGCTCTGCGAGGTGGAAAATGTGGGTGTCTTCCTGTGTTCTGGTAATGTGCAGGTGCCTTTAAAATTAATGCTAGTTGATTCAATATATCTAGAATTTAGATTTGCTGACCCCGTACTTGCATCAGTCAGCAGTTACGCACAGAAGTGATCTCATTTCAGTGGAACTATGTAAATAAATAAATATTTACCGGTGTGAGTAGGAAGCTCTGGCTCTGCTCCATTTAATTTGGGCTCTTGTAAGAAAGAGAGAATAACCAATTACCAGACCAATAAAGTATCCTAAGATTTATGCTATTTTTAAAAATCTTCTTGGCAGAGGGACCTACCTACATATGAACTGAATTTTACTTACTGGCTTCAAAAAGGCATAACCATTCTCTGTATTCCAGAGATCATAACTCCTTAAAATGAGAAATCTGCTTCTTGTTTTGCTATCTGATTAGGAACCACGAATTCCACAGTTTCGTGAAGCCACGTTTTAGGCCATGGGACATTTTCTTTGTTTCTTTTTTGGTTTTTGGATTGTGACAGTAATGGAAATAAGCAATTAGTCCTCTTGGGCTAGGGCCAGAAGTAACACATAAACCAATTAAAATAATCAGAAACTATAAATATAAAATAATCAGAAACTGCTGTAACAACAGCAGTTCAGTGCACATAAACCAGTTTCAAAATGGCTGAAACTGGTTAAAGATTAACCTGGTCAAACTGAGTATCAGACTTAACTGATTTAGGTAAAACCAGTTTATGGAACTTCTGTCCTGGACCTCTTCCTCGTTCAAGTTAACTCATAGTCCTCCAGCATCCCAGAATGCTTTTCAGGGCTGGGCTGGGCTGGGCTGTCTGCTCCAGCAGAGAAGAGTTGTGGGGGGGTGGCAGAGCAGGGACTACCCCCTCCCAGGCAAACCCTGGCTGGGGTGGGGGCTAGGGAAGGAGGGTTAAATTCCCTTCCCCTTTTCCCCAAATGCAGAGCTGCCCTGTTATGTTAAAAACTTACTGCTGGCTGCAATTGTGAACTACAAATGCCAGAGGCACCAGGAAGAGGAAGTGATGAGCAACCCTGCAGAGTCCTGCTGCTGTAATTCTGGACTGCAAATCCCAGACTCCTCCGGGGCAGTAGGAAGAGGAAGAGAACAGCCCATGCTGGCTATGTGCTAAAGAGCTGTGCCCTAGCACCCCCCAGTTTCTGGCCTGAACCACTACAGCTGTGTGGCTACATTTCCTGAATCAAAAATGAATGTCTGTCCAGTTGTTTCTCAGTTTCATAGATTTCATAGACATTAGGGCTGGAAGGGACCTCGGAAGATCATCGAGTCCAGCCCCTGCCCCAGGGGCAGGAAGTCAGCTGGGTTTATAGGATCCCAGAAAGAAAAACATCCAGGTTTCTCTAGAAGGAGTTCAAAGTAGGTGCTTGAGCCACCTCCAGTGGCAGGCCATTCCAGACAGAAGTTCTTCCTTATGTCCAGCCTGAAATGGTCTTGCAGGAGTTTATAACTGTTCGACCTTGTAATTCCTTGTTTAATCTCTGCAGTTTAGACTAACCTGCAAAAACTGAGTCAATTAAGCCTTGGGCTTTTTGACTGTTTATACTTAGCCCAGGTGCACACATTCTTGATTCTCTTCTCATTTACATCAGTTTTTCCTGGTGTGGTTGCATTGAGATAAATGGAGTTATCTCCTCCCGACTCAGGGCTTGTTTGCACGTGGAAATTTACCACCAGAACTGAAGTGGTACAATTACACCACCATGGGAGAAGCTACCCCACTGCAATTTTGCAGTATAATTATACCACAATAGAGAGGGGTAGTTAGCCAAGTTAGTTCAAAGTTAGGCAGAAAGCAGGGCAACATAGGACTAACTTGCTCAGAGAGGCATGAGCTTTCCTAGGCTACAGCCTGTTTCGATGCTATACCAGTATAGTTCTGACAGTAAATTTCCACCTGTAAGCAGACCCTCACACTGGTGTAAATGAGGGGAGAATCAGACTGTTATCCCCTCTGTCTCCTCTTTCAATCTAAAGGACTTTCTTGTTGATTGGACTACTCTCACTGAGAGCTTCTTAGAAATTTAATCTGAACATGTTATAACTTGAAGATTTAACAAGGGAAAAGCCACCTATGCATTAGCTAAGAGCAATAGCTTTCCCTTATTAATAATATGAGCAAAAAAAATTCAGACTGGTCTAAAGTTTTGAGTCTTGCTGAACACTAGTACCTGGAGTAGAAATGCGAACAAATGTCCTATAGACTTGAAAAATGTGTTACCTGGTGATAAAAAGTGTGTTGTTCCAAAGATGGATCATCTTATTGTCAGTTATTTTAAGATTTATCACTTTCATCTTCAAGTAGTTTCCAGCAAAGTCTGCTTCCCCAAATTCATTGTGAGCTTGAGAGTTTTTTAAAAGTGAGAGTGAAAGTCTATATGAGGAGAATTTTCTACTCAAATTAATGCAACAACACATACAACATTTGCATACATACCATCATTCCCCCATCTGAATTTGTAGTTACACAGAATTTGTAGTCATTGTGCATGCACAGTGAGTCTCTACTTCTTAAAAACCCGGGTTGAGAGACAAAAACTAAATGACACCATAATATTAGGTTTTTGCTTCGTGAAAATTATTCAAATCACATAGGGCCTGAAAATTAATTATTCAAATCACAGACCATTCAAATCACATAGGGCCACAGCCTCAGCTGATATGAATTAGCATCGCTTCATTTCAGTCAGTGCAGACACCAGCTGGGAACATGGTTTATACACCTAAATTTATCCAATAGCCAGACCTTCAGTTGGCATAATTTGATGCAGCTCATTGATTTCAGTGAAGCTATGTCAAGAGTTATATCAGTTTATTCCAGTTAAAGACTCTGGCCTTAAATATCTGGACTTAAGGAAACTTTAAGCCTTTTTCTATTTTGCTTTTCGTTTAATTCAGACAGTGTTCAGCTATCTTGAAGGATATGAAAACAATGGGTCAGCGGAAACAGTAATGAATATAATCAAACACTATTTACTCTAATGTATCAGATTCAGATGAATTTGCATTGCCGTGCTTTTGAGAACACGGTTTAGAAGCCTGTTGCTTAATTGTTCTTTTCCCCTCTAGGTTTTTCCATTTTAGTCTGACAGGATGGATTCGTACATGAAACGGCTTAGCAAATTTAAACTAGGAACCAGATCTTGGTTTCAGGTACAGCAGTGTGAATTTAGGTGAAAACCCGTGAAATAACGAGTTACTCCAGAACTGGAACACTGTAACCGACAGCAGAATCTGTCCTCTTCTTTCTTCCTGTGTGGCAGAGGGTAGATCTTTATCCTACTCTCGTTGTTGACATCTGTTCTTTATGATCTTGTAACTCAATCTTTTAGAACCCTGTCATCTTGGGTATTTCATTATTTTGCGATCACCTGTAGGTATGTGTATCTCAGATTTTGTCTATACCTATCTGCTTCAGCCAGCACAAGCTCTGATGACACTGACCACCACTGCCAGAGCACATCCACGCGCTTCTGAGAGCTCAGCACAGCTCCATTTAACAGCTGTGCCACGAGGAAGAAAGTGGACCCTCAGTACCTGCTCCTGAAAGGACTGCTACAGCCAACAGAAGGCATGGGAGTATTTGCATGTACCCCCTGCCAGCTGCCAGACATCAGAAGAAGCCTTACCCTGCTCAGGGGAGATGGTATATTTCTACTAGCAGCCGCAGAGGAGCTTTGAGTGTGGATACAGTCAAAGTTTTGCCAGAGAACTCCAGGTATGACGGCAAAGCTTTCTAATGTTGCCTCACCTGACACCAGTATAACTCTTACAGCCTAATGGCGTGTAGAATTTAGCTCATAGCCCATCCAGCGGTGGGCTAAGCATTACCTGTACCTGTGCCCTCATTAGAAAAAGCTTGTCCTGTGAACCTCACATAAAAGCAAATGCCAAATGTGCTGATGCCTCGCTTATGACAGAATCCTTCCTATGCAGTTAACAGGATGCTAGACTGACAACAGTGTAGCACTGACTTCATCAGCAAGAATAGAAATCACATTTGCTAAATAAAAAAGCAAGCAGACACCCAGTTAGTCACTGCAAGCCAATTAGCACTCATTGAAAAAAAGCAGCTGAATTCCTTGGTTTCCCTTAGTTTGCTATACAGTTTATGTTCTAAGACTGTGAGGAAATGCCTTTGGACAATTTAAAAGATTGCCTCACTACAAATTATAGGACGGTGGGAGAAAAATTGATTTGCTAAAAAAATACTTGTATTTTCTTGATCTGTCGTTTATAAAAAGAATGGCAGCATCTAGAGCAGCGTCAGCACCACTATATTAGCTTCCTGGGGAAATGGCCATTATTAATCCAGGATCTGAGCACAGCCAAAAATGAAATGGTGAACAGGAATTTAAATCTTCAAATGCCAAGAACGGAAGGAAGAGTGTTAGGGTGAAGGTCTCAGACAGAAAGCAGGACGTGTTAGTGTTGGGGTGAAGGTCTCAGACAGAAAGCGGGACGTGTTAGTGTTGGGGTGAAGGTCTCGGACAGAAAGCGGGACGTGTTAGTGTTGGGGTGAAGGTCTCGGACAGAAAGCGGGACGTGTTAGCTGTTCTCAAATATTCTATCCACGAAAGCTTTCTGAAATACAACAACTTAAGCAAATGGGTAGAGGAGGTAGGAAGAAAATATATTTAAGTGGGAAAGAAAGCAGTCAATGCTAGAGTGATAATAAGCAGACTAAGTCCTCCAAGGTTTCAGAGCTGAGAGCACGAACTCCTACGCTAGATCATGTCTCTTCTAGACACCAAAGTGAACAGGTAAACTGCTGCAAAGAAGGCCAGATATCTGCACCTTTTACACATAGCCTCTTCTCACTTAAACTAAAGAAGCATGCTCATTAACTCATCTGTTTGCTGAAATTACTAGATATCAACAAGCTGGAGGTACTGACAGCTGCCGACTGGAATGTCACCCAGCAGGGTAGGAAGACTTCGGGATTTGCACCTGACAGCGGGATGAGGGCTGTGCCGGGTGGGGGATCCCCCTCCTCTTTTTTTTCCATTTGAGAAAGGAAGCAGAACTGACTTGAATTGTGTTTGGGGGAGTGGTATTATGTCCCAAGCCAGTGGCATTTGACATCAGCCATGCATTACTTTCTCAAGCAACCGTGTAACCTTACCATCTCTCCCTTTGTGTTCCTAAGACTCCTATGAACACTCCTCTCTTTGTGTTTTAGCTGGGATCTGGACAAATCGATTTTTTGATTCAGTGACCAAGCCAAAAAAAAAAAAGTGCGAGGCTGACCTAAATAAAAACCTTGCACATGTTTTAGTGAAGTAAAAATGTATATAATAATCTTTTTATAACCTTTAAAATTAAATGCAAGCAAATGTAATAATAAAACATTATTTTGAAATGAGAAAACAAAATGTTTATTCTGAAATATCAATATTAAATGGTTTGCCCTTTTCACATTTTTCTAGGGTTTTTTTAAGTCAAAACATTTAATTAAATCTGCACAGTTTCAGTCCACCTGAATAAGCATTTTTTCAGTGCATGTAGTCTTTGAGCAACAAAATTTGTTCAACTCTAATTTTAACAAAGTTTGTAAGATCTGTGACGCAAAGTCTTCAATTTTATTTGTTTCATAAATTTGCCAAGCATATCCATAGTGCCAAAGAGTAATCAGAATAGTGATAACAACACCAAAAATACAGGTAAATTTGGGGTCTTCTTATTTCAGACACTAGGAATACTGGTCCACAATATCTATAGCTAGGGATCTATCTAAGTTGCAGCTTCATAGATTTCACGGAAATCACGAAAAACAGCATTGTCCATGATTGCTGGCAAACTCTGGCATTGGCCTCCATTTCCCATGAAACCAACCAAAAAAAAAGAGGTAGTGAGGTACACTGAATGAAGACACCCTCTGCCAATCAGTGGTGAAAGGAAGGGCCGCTGCAAAATCGGCTCTGTGCACTGCGAAAAACCTGCTGTCTCGCCACAACCTGGATACGTCCCTATCTGTAAAAGCACTAGGCGCTCTTACGACATCGTGCAAGGTTCTTTGGGTAAATCTGATACCTTTTATTAGATAAAAGTTATTGGATTTACCCAAAGAACCTTGTCTGCCTATCTCCTTAGCCCAACATGATTACAACCAACACCTTTTAGCACATCTTCACCTCTGACACACTCACACTGCACTGTTCAGGGTATTGGAAGCAGGATGGCCATGCTGAATCAGTCCTAACCAGCAGCAGCACCATGGGTACAGGGGCATATCCAGAGAGGCTGCAGTGGCATGGCTATACCCCCTTCTGGCTATATGGCAGGAACATCAGCTGGAGACTTTTTTGAATCCCCAAAGAAGGTAAGAATCCCCGCTCTTCCCCTCTGTGCTCAGAGGCATGCCCTTTCCCCTCTCGTCTCCATCCCCTCCATCCTATTTTCCCTTCCTCTGCCACTGCCACTCTTTCTGCTGTCCCGGGGCGTGTGGGACTCCTGCCCCACTCCAAGCTGGGTGGGTTGTGTGGGGATTGGGCTCAGCTTGGGACAATGGCAGTGGTGGTGGGTGGACAGGTTCCCCCATCCTACTGCCGCCCCCCGCCCCCAATTCCCCCCCTGGTTCCTGCTACCCACCATCACTACCACTGTTGCTGTCCTGGGCTGAGCTCAATCCCTATGCAGCCTGACTGGAGATGGCCTTGCCCCCAGGATCTGGAAGACAGCAGCAGCAGGTGTGGGAGGGAGGGGAAGGGAAGGAAACAAGGAAGGATTGGGGAGGGGAGGGAGGAATTCTTCCCTGCTTTGGGAACTTAAAAAATGCCTGGCTACTGCTCCTGTGGTGCGGTCTGCCTGCCCTGGTGTGGGGGCACAGGAACAGATCCAGAAGCGGTGCAGTGGTGTGGCTACACCATTGTTTGGCCTGGATTACTCTGCAGGAGTCTCTGGGGACTTTTATAAAGTGGCAGAAGTACATAAGAATCTCCCCTTCCCCTCTATGCTCAAAGGCACACTTCATCCCCTCCTCTTCCTTCCCCTCCTGCCTACTGCTGCTGCTTTCCCTGCTGTCCTGGGAGCAGGGGAAGCTTCAAAGCCTTCCTGCCCACTCCAGCCAGGCCGCACAGAGGTTACAATCAGCTGGGACAGCAACAGCAGCAGCAGCAGTGATGGGTGGGACAGTGGATTCCCCCACCCTGTCCAGTCCCTTGGGAGCAGGTGGAGGAAGGGGGAACACACCTGCCCATGGCTGCTGCTGCTGCTGACCTTGTTCCCAGCTGAGTGTAGCCCCTACACACTTCCCCTTTGCAAAATCCTGGATCTACTCCTGCATGTGTGCATGGCTACACTGCTTTGTATTCAGCAGAAACCCCTGCAAGGGAGGAGCCCGGGGAGTTTGAAGGTGCAGTAAGTCTGTAGTGAGAACATACCTTTAACAGGTGCAGGCTTTAAACTAGCTTCACCGGAGAAGGGTCTGCTTTGAGTGGAGAGGATGCTTCACCAGCATGCAGGGTGACAGGAGGAAGGGAAGGACAGGTAACGATAAACCTCTGAGGAGCAGGAGGCCACAACTGTCCTGGGAGTGGGAGGAAGGCACAAGCACCCTCAGGAGGCCTCAGGTGCCTCTACACTAACGCTCAGCGTATGGGGAACAAGCAGGAGGAACTCGCCCTCAGAATAGCCAGTTCAAACCCAGACATAGTAGGGATCACAGAAACGTGGTGGGATTCATCCCACGACTGGCCAGTGAGCATTGGGAGCTATAGGCTCTATGGATGGGATAGAGAAGGAAAGAAGGGAGAGGGTGTGGCGCTCTACGTCAAAAAGCAATTCACATCCTCTGCCAGCAAAATGGGGTCAGTGGAGAGGCAAGCTGAAGTACTTTGGGTCAAGATACAAGGGGGTTGTGGGGAGAGGGATGTAATGGTGAGGGTCTACTACAAACCCCCCAACCAAGGGCAGGAGCTGGACCGGGAATTTTCAGGCCATCTTGCAGAGGCACCTAAGGCAAGGGATGTAGTTGTCATGGGTGATCTAAATTACCTGGACATCTGCTGGGAGGAGCAGTCAGCCAGGTCGGACCGTTCTAGGAGGTTCCTGACTGAGATACAGGACCTCCACTTAACCCAGGAGGTGCACAGTCCCACCAGAAGAAATGCCCTGTTGGACCTGGTCCTGACCATTGGTGATGATCTGGTAAGGGGCCTCTAGGTCCTTGACCACCTGGGTGATAGTGATCATTGCTTGCTGGAATTCATCATCCAGCACAGGGCGACAAGGGCCTGCAGCAAGGCGGTAGCCCTGGACTTCAAGAGGGCCAACAAGGAACTGAAGAGGTTGGTGGGAGAGGCGCTGGGGTTCTCGAGGGCAGGGAACTCAGTGCCCAAGATGACTGGTCATTCCTTAAGGAGACAATATTCAGGGCCCAAGGGGTGACAATCCCAACTAGAAGCAAAGGGGGCAAGAGTGCCCAAAAGCCTCCCTGGCTCACCAAGCACGTCTGGGAATGCCTTGCTGCCAAAAAGGCAGCATACACCCGGTGGAAAGGGGGGGTGATCTCCAAAGAGGAGTATACCTCCACTGCTCGGGCCTGTAGGGGAGCTGTTTGGAAAGCTAAGGCAGACATAGAGCTAGGACTAGCGTCCAAGATCAAAGATAATAAAAAGTCCTTTTTCAAATATATAAGGAGGATGAAGAAGGCACCGGGAAATGTGGGGCCCCTGCAAGATGCGCTGGGCAATCTGGTGGTCGCACCAGAGGAGGAGGCAGACTTCTTTAACAAACTCTTCACCTCCGTTTTCTTGGGCAGGGACCAGGACTTCCCCCACCATGATTCAAGATGGACTCGAGGGGAATGCCTCAAGATCTAAGGTTGAGAAGGACCAGGTTAGAGTGCTACTGGAGGGGCTGGATGTGTTCAAATCAGCAGGTCCAGATGCTCTCCACCCCAGGGTGTTGAGGGAGCTAGCAAGGGTTATTGCAGGGCCCTTGGCATGGCTTTACGAGCACTCGTGGTGCTCAGGCCAGGTGCCAGATGATTGGAAGATAGCCAATGTGAGGAGGGAGGACCTGGGCAACTATAGGCCCAACAGTCTTACCTCAATCCGGGGGAAACTCTTTGAGAAGATCATCAAGGAGCACCTGTGATGGGCCAGCATCGGGGATGATGCTCAAGGGCAACCAGCATGGTTTCACTGACGGCAGTTCACATCAGACCAACCTGATTGCCTTTTGCAATCAGGTCACAAAAGCACTGGACGCAGGTGTTGCTGTGGATGTACTCTTTCTGGACATCAGCAAGGCCTTTGACACTGTCGACCACCCCATCCGCATTAAAAAACTAGGTGACTGTGGCATTGATGCTTACACGGTCAGATGGATTGCTAATTGGCTGAAGGGTCGTACGCAGAGGGTGGTGGTGGATGGGTCATATTCGACCTGGGGGGAAGTGGGCAGCGAAGTCCCCCAGGGCTCGGTCCTCGGGCCTGCGCTGTTCAATCTCTTTATCAGCGATTTGGATGACGGGGTGAAAAGCAACCTGTTCAAATTTGCTGATGATATGAAAATATGGGGAGAAGTGGGCACATCAGCAGCGAGGGAGAGACTGCAGAAAGACCTGGCTAGGTTGCAGGGGTGGGCTAACAAAAACAGGATGCATTTCAATACAGACCAGAGCAGGGTGCTGCACTTGGACAGTAGTAACCAGCAGCACACTAAGATGGGAAACTCCCTTCTTGAGAGCATGGAGGCAGAAAGGGATCTTGGAGTCATTACTGATTTATAAATTAGTCTGGCCTAAGGCTGATACTACACCCATCCAGGTTTATCTTAAAC
>JAGPOW010001918.1:13735660-13750532 GCA_030014935.1 Caiman crocodilus | reverse complement strand
CAGGAGCCTTATTCTCAGGATTCTCAAAAAGGTGGGGACAAGGCAAATCTTAATTCACCTCTGAAAAGACAAGTGTACATCCTGAGGTGTTAGCTATTTCAGAACCACTAATAAGCATGCAATTGTTTTAACAGCTGCTTTTATAACGGCTGAGGGGCATGATTGGCAGGCAATGGCAGTGGTCACTCTGCACGCTGGACGTGACTGATGCAACTTTTCTCTGCAGTGTTTGCTGACAAGAAAAGCAGGCTTTGTGTGCAACAAACAGCTGCAAGGAATTACCCAGAAGTAAGTCAGGCAGGAAATAAATAGGGATGGTGGCCATCAGGGACAGTCACCTGCCCTCAGGGGTACCTCAGAGCAATAATATTGTAGCTGATAGCATAAAGACATATTTCTGCAGTCTATCTGAGCTGCAGCTTAATGGAATAACTGCTATCTCTCACAGGTGCACACGCACAGATGCAAAGTTTCCAAACGTATTGCACAGGATGCCATGGCCTCCAGAACGGTGAGATGAATGCCAATTCACTGCCACTATCTGTGGGGTTTACTTACGTGCAGTTTAATACTGCCAATAGAGGCAAGAGTCAATGAAAATCACCTGTTCCATCACATGGTAACTGAAAAGATGGAGGCTTAAGAGATGTAAAAGTTATAAAATGTTTATACCTGAAGCCCACAAGCTCCTGGAAGAGACGGGATGCTGAACCAAAGCTACGGGCAGCAACGGAGTGGGCTGACTGCTAGAAAAGGTCAGACCTATTCCTACAGCATTTTATACCAACATCAAACAAGTCCCCCATAGGCACAGCCTTGACGGAGAAGCAGGGGTCAAGCTGAACAGACCTGAGTTCTGGATACGGACACTTCAAAACAGCACTTCACAAGAGGAACATCTTGGACAGCCCCCTATGTGAATGCAGTGGCCAACAAACAGCACAGCACTTAATTGAAAGCTGCAGTCTTTACAAATGCCCAGACGGGGCAGGTGGACTCCGCATGTTAGGCAATAATACCCGAGAGCGGCTCATAGATTTGGAAGTCAATAGCTGATACCATATGAGAGAGTGTAATATCTAAGATGTCTGGGAAAGGAACTACCGCCCAGTTCTACAACCCGAAGCTGCACTAGCAGTCTCAATTTAAATATTTGTAATATCTGACAGCTTGTTTATACGTAACCACAGCTGAATACCATGGTGTAGGGTTTCCCCCTCTCCTCCACATCATTGTTAACCGTTTGGCACAAAGAACAAAACACTCCACCTGCATTATTTAGTATGGGGATCACTTGCTTTATAGCAGAAAATAAATAATGGAAATGCATCAAATCTATGAGAGATGAATAGGAGGGTTCAAGCAGAGCAAGGTTTGCTGTCTAAGAGAGATGAGCCTGCAAAGTACAGAATAATTTATAAGGCATTTGAAAACATGCTAGTAAAATTCAATACTCATCTCACTGACATTATACCGTGTGTGTGTGTGTGTGTGTTTGTGTGTGTGTGTGTGTGTGTGTGGATTATATTCTCACATACACATAATTATGTACAGGTGGAAAAACACCAGAGTATATATACTCTAATGTGTATATATATACCATGTACAATATACATATATAATATATGGAAATACTTCTGAGTGCGTGACAGGTACTGATCTTTAGGATTCCCAACATCATGGTACTGCTAAGCAGACATCTGGGAACAAAGCAAATATGACATGTTGAAATGTTTCTGTAATTCAGACAGAACAGCCTATTATTGGGCAGCTTGGGATCCATCCAGGGAAAGCGGCTGGGGATGCTGGTATCAAGGAAGGCTGATGGTGTAGCACTAGCAGCAGCAACTTTCCATAAAATGACTTTTCAGATTTGGGGTTATTTACTAGCAGAACTTAATCCTGCACAACACAGAAGTAGTGTGTTGGTGCATTAGCACAAGGAAAAGAACTGAGCGCACCTCCATTAATAAGTGTACAAATGCTGAATTATGCCAGCCAAAATAAAGTTAGCAAGGAGACTATGTGATGCAGATTTGCATGCTCTGTTTACAGGAAGAAGAAAAATAATAGTGTGGACCTAAGAGGAGATTGCATTGATCAAGACATGATCTGGCCATCAACATACCTCTGTTAGTGGCAATCTGCCCTAGGCAAAACTCAGAGCAGACACTGGCATGTGAATGCTACTGAGACATATAGTATGATTTCATCAGATTTCAGACATCATATTTCACCAATGGATCAGCTTGGGCAATGGCATGAGTCAGTACAGCAGAGTCAATTATCTGTAAGTCTGCTATTGGGAAGGGTTTGTATCAATAAAGCGATCAGCCTGCAATGAGGTTTTGCTGGTTGGTGAGATAACTGTGCACTGTTATTTATTTGTGCTTCGCTATTCAAAACTTTACATGGTACAATACATTTACTTTTTGCTTTTAAATTTTTTTTCTACGTGGTACTGTAATTAAAATATTGTTTTCAGCACTTCATGCTGTGTGGCATTTGATTATTCAGAAACAATGATTACCCAGAATGATGACTCCAGTTATTCTGGATAATCGGTGATTTACTGTATATGGATGGAGACTTCCAGGGAATACTGCACCTACTATAGCTGCTACAGCAAGAGGTGCTGGTGACCTGGCATGCAGGGCTCCCTGATCTGAACCAGTATCACAGTACAGTGCTAGCAGACCCTGTGCTGGACAGGCTGTTCTGTCACTAGGATACAAAACAGAAATCCTTGCAAGCAAGACATGTCATTAAAAGCCACTGCACTTTTTCCAAGAGTCAGGATGTTATCTTCAGCATCTTAGATGAAATGATGGTAAAAAGAATTTAGCTGTGATTACACCACAGTGGTCACTGCTGCTACCACCAGAGAGCTTCACTAATAGAAAAGTCCAGGTCCTACGTTCCCCCTAGCATAACTCCAGCAGAAGTTTGCTAAACAGAGTTACTAAGAGGAAGCACTGGGTTATTACAGCTGGTCTTTCTCATGCCAAAGCACACTTTTAAGGAACATAGTGAGTGTTGGCACTGCATTGAACATGCTGTGGATTGGGGCAGACTCCATGCACACATCCACCCTCTGCTGCAAAGAAGGGATCCAGCCACTTACACAGATTCAAATCATAGAGAAGAGAGGAGAGCAGAGGATGGTAGCTGCCATTTCTGTTTCTTTTTGCCTACCAAGTTGAATTCTCATCCTGCTGCAGCATAAACACAGGGCTTATGCAGGAGTGACACAATCAAATGAGGGCTACAAGAATGTTATTCATATAGGAAGCTTCAAATGCTGTGGGATTCAGCGTGGTTGAATAAATAATGCTCTCTCTATCCCCAGTTTCAGAATTCTTTATTTCTGACGCACACAATTTTCAATAATGAGCAAGGGGATACCAAACCTGTGTGGAACAGAGGCTACTCTGGGGGCATAATAATGACGTTCCTTGAAATGAGGGGGGCACCTGAGAGCTGCATGTTGATCTCCTACTTCAGTTTCCACAACTGGATTAAAAAAACCCTCCCCCTGAGAATCACTAATTGGACAGAAAATGCTTTCATTTGAGGCGCACGTTGCAGAACAGAACTGAAACCACACTAGGGGACACTTTTAATTAAGCCACATCTAAAGTGCATTCTCTTTGATGAAATGCCAGAGGTCAGACTGCTAGACAAGGAAGCCAGCCATTCAGGTGAACGTTACGCAATGTACCCAGTGGATACGATTTAATGAAGCAACACGTCCTTAATCTGTCAAAATAACTGTTGACATATCTTTAAGCAGAAAAGTTCTGGTGCTTTTTAAGGGCTCTGAGACCTCCTGGAAGTTACATGGATCCTCCACGGAGCCAAGGGCAGCCATCACCTGGTCCACATGCAGAATCTGCTCTACAGCCAACCCTACGCGTGGCTTTCTAGATAGCCACGAGCACCCGCTGTGCTTCACAGATGCTGAGCTCCACTCTGATCTTAGTTGCGCTGGGGCCACCCTGGCAGAAATCTGCCATCAACAGTGGAGTTGCCCAGCTTTTATCACATATCTGGCTTACCAGGTACAGGTTTCACAGAAGCTTGCTTTGGAGAAGGACTTCCTGTGGAGAAGGTCACTGTGTTCTGTACTGTTGTAATTACAGCTTTTCTTAGCAGAAATGCAACCTCCTCGTGGAACCATTTCATATCCTGCCCCATTGAGAAAGCCGAAGGCAGCTCTTTTCACCATCCCATCCTGATCTGCCCTAATTTCAACACTTTCAGAATGAGAAAGATGCCGTTACGTGTTGATAAACTGGATTCTTCTCATCCATCTCTGAATCGCTGGTTTGTAATCCAAGAAGTGTTGTTTAATCGTTGCCCACTGAGTGGAGCTGAGCTCTCTCCCATGCTTCGGCTCCTTTAATGGCTTCAGCAGTTAATTTTTTCCCCTTCCCAGTAACAAAATCACACAGATCTCGTCTGTTCATCTGCCCTCGAAGCAGGTGCTACAGCTCTGCAGAAGGTGGCTGAAGTCGTGCTGACTCATTATGGCAGACAGAGCTCATTAGCTCTCTGCTTGTGCAGTGCCCAGCACCTTCTTGGATGGTCCCCTGGCATGGCCATAATCAACATGACTAATAATAATGCAACTCTGCCTGGTAATTAAGAAAGGAGGGCAGGGCTGTCTCAGGAAAGGGAACTAAGACCCTAAGACAAAGGTGGTCCTGAAAGGAAACGCTGAGCTCAGAGAAGGAGTTGAAGCAGACATTTCTGGAGTGTTATTGTTTTCCTGATAATCACGCAGATGGCAATTCCCAGGAAGGGGGTAAATGCTGAACACCCACCCTTTTTCTACACACAGAAAATGCACCAATATCAGTTGAATTGATTTATGCTGATTAAGTTAAAACCAATGCAAGCCCCGGTGTGGACACACAACATTTGGAAAATAACATATGATACTACTTTATACGTGAATGTTTCATTATACATTAGCTTTTCCCAAGATGCCTCTTAAACAGCACTTTCAAAATCTTCCTGTGCCACCAGTTTATGCATCCATAATGGCAGGTCCCTGAACAAACAGGAGTCCATTTATGCAGCTACACAAACGTTGAGCCACAATCTTAAATATTAGAGCTTTAATTTTGATCTGTTTAGTGCAGCGCAACTTGTATAAAATGCCTACAGCTTCCACAGTCTGACACAGAGGTAGGCTTCAAAATTATTATTGTTTTTGATGATGATAAGTGCTACAGTTAAGATATATTAATTGTTTGGTTAGGGATTACTACACTGCCAGAATAATGACCATATATTTTGTATACCCCAGTTACACTCCATTTTGGGTTTGGCTACCTATCAATTCCATACACAGAAAACACAACCTTTACCAGCTGCCAAAGATAGCACTAGGGACAACCTCAAAGGAGAACAGAACATATCTCAGAAGACCAGAGGAGTCATAGAAATAAACTAGGATAAAATTACAGCTTTACAAAATTTGCTGCATTATCTCACAATGGAAGTATAATTGGGAAACTGTCTTTTGACTAATGATTTCTCTCTAGCCAGACTAACTGTCAGAAACATAATTTTAATTGAACCTCACATGGCAACACTGAAGCTCTGCTTAGGATGTTTTTTGCCCACAAATCAGCTAGTGCACTGACTTCTCCAGAACCATTGCTTCGGATAGAGGCAATTGGAAGTGACCTACAGAACACAAAGTACGGTTAATTTTTATAATGCTGTTTATGTTGATGTCCATTCAAACTGAAATAATTGGAACAGCAGATTGACTGGCTGCAAATCTCATTACAATCCTTTTTAACTCAATTTGCACATCCACCCATCTAAGCAGAGAGGCAAGGTCCAGTAGATAGGTTGTGGAACTGGATCCCAGGAGATCTGGACTCTATTCCCAGCTCTGCCACTGGCCTGCTGGTGATCTTGGGCAAATCCCTTCCTCTCGCTGTACTTCAGTTTTGCCACCTCTAAAATGAGGGTAATGATCCCAACTTCCTTTTGCAAAGATTTTGAAGATCTGATACAAAAGCTCTAAGACCTGGGTGTCAATATTATAAAAAGGAATGTGATGGTAACAAGCCTCTCTATATTATATGTAATCAAGCAAAATTCAGCCCTATCTTTCAAGATTAGAAAATTTCTCAACAACATGGGCCAAAAACATACGTCCCTCCTCTGTCTAATAAAATATAAGAAAATGAAAAGCCACTTATTTCACCAGTGGGTACTTCAGGTTTACTGCTATTTTTAAATCAACTTTTCATTGAACAGCTAACTTTTTGAACTTTGGGCCCAATCCTATAAGGTTCAGTGTCCTAGCACTCAGTTAAGTTAATGAAAGCCGAGGGAGAACAGCACTTTGTAGGATCAGGTGTCACCTTCAGACGTTAAAAACAATTTGACCAAAACTGGACTCCCCTTGTAGGAAAGCTGCAGCTGTCTCTGCTAGCGGTGAAATAGGTCTCAGTGCTTGACCCATAACAGCACCTGGTGACCTTGCTGCCTAGGGAAGCCCACAGCTCTGAGTTCAGCACCTCAGCACCTCAGTTAGGGCCCTCTAAATGGGAACCCCAGATGTCAGTGCATTGAAAGAGCAGTCTGACTTAGTCAATGGAGATGCTGACGAGAGGTGTTTCTTAAACCACCCCCTCAAAGACAAATTAGCTGATGTCTTTCCAGTGGCTGGCAGAGCTACACAGAAATACTCGAGCTAGATTTGCATGTAGTAGCTCTGAAACTGGAAGCTTGCTGCTGCACCAGTCTAATATGGCCATCCTGCTTCTGGGTCCAAAGCAGCCTAAGCTTTGCACTTGACAGACACACTGTTTGGTGCCCAACTTTAGGTTTCAGGAAAGTGCACCCATCCATTTAGGATTTACAGCCATGAAGGCTATCCAGGAGTTAAAAGTGCCATTTCTCACAAATCATGGCTGGAGGTGGAAGAGAAACTCCACTGCTACCCAAGAGCCCAGGACCATTAGCTAGGACAAAGCTACAGCACTCACCCAGGATGGGGGGAAACTCAGGCTCGGTGGTGTAACTAAAGTGGGGACAGGGGGCAACCATCGGAGGGCTGAGGGGGTGGCAAAAAAGGCTGCTGACACAACTTCCAGAAGTCACTGCTGCCCTTGTGTGTGGAAGCTGCCCTGGACGCCTGGCCACGCTGTTGTGGGCCTCCTCTGTCCGAGGGGGCTGAATGCACGTCTCCTGCCAGCGATGCCTTACCCAACAGGCTATTGCGTATTCTCACATTCGTTCCTGTTGAAGCTGTTGCCTTTGCATAGCACAATTAACCATTAACTGGGTTAATGCAGCCTCCAGCACAGCACTCACGGTCCTCACCTGGAAGGGAGAGACCCGGGTGCCGGTCCTTGGGCCAATCAATGTTTAATAACAACTATTTTATATTTTTCTTGAATTTAGAAAAAGGAAGTGCATTTTGTCTCAAAAAAGTGGTATCAAATTAAACATTTCAGCTTGTCGGCAGAGGTCATTTTTTTTCAGTGAAAACTATGTGCTGGCTTGGGCAAGGATTCACAAAGTTCTGCTCAACCTTACCCTGTACTTTTCAGCTAACAAATTATTTGTCTCAAAATTTCACCCCCTTCTACTGGCTAAGCCTTGCCAGGAGTTACTGGTTTGCCACTTGAGCTCAGCGAAACATTTAGCAAAATAACAAAACTGATTCGCATCATGATCCCACTGGCAAACACTGCATATTCTTTCAAAAATGCACCTAGTGGGTGTTATTTGTGTTGCCCTCTTTCTGCTTGTCGAATTTGTAGGAAAAGAACAAAATATATTGAGAGTCAGTTGTAACGGTGCCATATATTAAATGAAATTATGGCTTACAAATACACAAGCAAATAAAGGTTGGCTAAAACAAGCACTTGCAAAACAATTTTTTATCTCTGGGGTGATTGTTTATTATGGTTATGTCTTCATTGCTTTGTGATTTGCAAATAAAAATATACTGTTGGCTGGAATTTACTATGCTGTAGCTATGGAGATATTGTCTCTGGCAACCTTATGCATTTGTTTTATGAGATAAGTAGGATCCCTCCATCACTCTGAATAATAGCGTATATAATTGAGTAATTATGAAACAAGACCTACTAATTTTTTAAAGGGGCACCATGAAAATATGGATATTTGTCAAACAGTGATATAGCCTGAGTGCATGATTTGCAATAGTCTTCAGTGCATTATTTGCAATAATCTCTCTATTCAGAACTGTAGCACTGAATTAAATGCGAGCCCTGTAGGTTGCAAACATCCATTTTCGAAGGATGGCCACTGTATAAGTCAAGACAACAGCAATTTGTTTCCATCAGCAAAGACAACTTCAGACAGACTGAGGTTTGAATCAGTAGACTAATTACACTAATTTGTTTCACTGAAGTTTTCTAAAATTAAATATTTCCAGAGTAAGACTAAGATTACATTCAGAGAGGGACCTGAAGAAGTATACTAAATCCCCAATGACTTTCACATTGATTCCCAAGCTTCGGAGAGATTCAGAAGTGGATCTGTATTTTGCAATTGGTCCCTTTCTCTCATTAGCGAGCTAAACCAGCACACAAGACTTTAGTACCCACAACATAGATGTTAGTTTATCCTAATCTAAAATTCACAACCCAGATCCGTCTGATATAATCACACATGCAGACGGGATAGAAAAGTCCAACACAGTAAAACATATTCTTAAAGCCACTTCTAAACCGCGTAATATGAAAAGAAAAAGACCCAGATAATGGAAAAACAATTTTTAATCTTCATTTGTCACATTTGTGATATGGACCTTTACTCCTCTGCAGGATCTTGCTAAAGCTCTGTATCTAATTTTTACTGATCCCACATCAGGACTTCCTCTTGGCAAGTTAATAAACTTCTTCCTGGTACAGTCAGGTAAATTGCTCAGTATACAATTGTGAAAACACTGAGATTCCTATGGGCTGTGTTTTGCCACCCCTCCCCACACTGAGTAGTAAAGCATTATAATTTATAAAGTAAAAGTGAGGGCAAATGTGAAAGAATCTGGACCAGGGTGAACAAGTGTTATTTAGTATCACTTCATTCCTTACAGACTCCTATTTACTCCAAGAGGATGACTCGGGGTAAGGTACCACTCACCGTGAGTAAGACTATGAGTCTCGGCCTTCGAGTTAATGCTATGAGAGCCCCTTAACACGTAACAGAGATGTTTGTCAAGAAATGTATGACGTTCCAGTGGTTGTAACTGGTCTTTGGTGTGAGGGCATTACTTACCCAAATATTATTTATTATTTAGCATCAATATGTGTCAGACAAAATATAGCCAAGGGGTTTCAATTCTGAATTAAATTATACATTTCAGATACATACCGGTAGATTTTATGAGTTATTTTCCATGGTGCTCAGATACACTGTAAAGAGGGTGATCAGACATGAACCAAGGTAGATGAGAGATTGATAAATACAAATTGCTTACCAAAGAGTTAGCTGTTCTCAGTACCAGGACCAAACCTCTAACCTGTCCATGCTAGCCAAAGGCATATTTTAATATGTCTGACATCAGCTAATGTGCAATTGGACTATTTGAAGACTATGGCTTCAGTTCTGCTCTCAGTTGCACCATGCAACTATTTAGTCTTCAGTGGGGATACACCATGCAAACTGTTGGCTAGAATCGCGTCCCAAAGACCTTCTTTCTCTTGAGTGGACACATTTGTTTAATCCAAAAAAATGACCCCAATAAATATCTCAGATAAAAGTAATGGAAAGACACGGCGTTCATGAACACTTATACAACTGATGCTGACAGAATGTATTTTAGAAGATATATTTAAGTCCATTTGGAGCATGTCTGAAAAAGGCACTTAAAGATAAATCAAGGTCTCTCTCCCAAACCCTGATATACAGTGTCTGGTCTTTCTCACAAACTCCTCATAAATCCCCATTTAGATTTAGACCATCAGATCCATTTTCCATCCGATTTTATTTCTTCTATTCCCAAACTAATACTAGGAAATGACAGCTCCCATATTTCAGTTTGACGCTTCATTCAAAACCAGTACTTTAGCAAGATGTGTATAACCTGTATGTTCCTGCAGGTTTAAACTTCAGCCTCCATCCAGACACGGGTATTCTTGCTTTCTTCTGTCCGCAGAACAACAGTGGCTGAGACCTAACTTGGCCCACAGGAAACCTGGGTTCACACCACTGCTCTGCCACAAAGTGCGTGTGTAACGTTGGCAAAATCCTTTAATGTCCCTGTGCCTCAGCTGCTCATCTGAAAGCCTATATTTCCCTACCTTACAACAATTTAGCAAGGATAAAGACAGGGAGGTCTGTGAAGTGTCCATACCCTGCTGTAATTGGAGCCATGTAAGTATCAAAGGCAGACAAGCAGCAGGTTTCCTGTTACAGGAAGACCTGACACACGGCCTGCATTTTGAACTGAAACAAAACCAGGACCAAGCTTTCATTCTAGTGCCATATTCTGTGCCCAGCAGCGGATACAGCCTTTTTACGGCACCGACTGCCTATGTGTTTGTGTGCAAGCCGGTGATACCTCCTCCTCTCCTGGATATGGTTTCCGTAGTAACATTCCTTTTATCACATAAGGGGATTCACCAGATTAAAAATGGCAGCCTCAGGTCATTAAAATCCATGAAAAATCATTGCTATTTACATTTCTGTTAGTGAGGAACCAACCGCAATACTCAGTTCAAGCTGGGAGGCTGGGATCTTTGAGCCCAAACAAACAAGACATAAAGCTGTCGGTGTTTGCCCAATACAAAATAGAAGCTTGTCAGCTGCGTTAAGGCACTGGACACAAAAGCACACCCCGTTCAAAACATGCAGTGTAGGGAATGGCAATCTAGCAGCCTGAAATTTGCATTTGGATATGGTGCCCGAGGCTTGGGAAGAATAAACTGGAGTGTTTTCTAAGGCAGCAGCTTCCAGGGTTAGAAACTAACTGTGCAAGAGTAAGAGGGTCTTAACCCTGGTGTGCTAGCACTGACCAAGCTTGGGCAACGACAGCTGATTTACCTCGATAGCCCAGGCAGTTTCAGCTGGACATAGTGTTCATCACTTCTCATCCTAGAGCCACTGCTGTGTAAGAGTTACTGATTCAGGACAGCTGTTTCCAATTCAGTTGATGTTGTGATATCTTTTCATAACAGCGCTGGATGAAATAACTCAGCCAGAAATAGCCTTGAGCTACAACATCCAGATCTGGATTGCAAATCTCCTTCTTGCCTCTAAGTTTGGAGGCAGCTACCTCCTGCATTTTGCTTTAGCTCAGTGGTGCTGAACCTATGGCCCATGGCCAGATCCGGCCTGCAAAGCCATGTCATCTGGCTTGCACAGCTCCCCACAAGTCTGGAAATTTGGTGGCAGCAGAATGGTGGCAATTAACACTGCTACTGCTCCCTCACTGCTGAATTTCCAAGGCCATGGGCTAGATGACGTTTGTTGTCCAGTGTCAGATCAGGCTGGCATGCAGGGCTGGGACCAGATCCAGGGTGGGGAGCCTGAGCTGGCACATGCGGGGCCAGGGCCCAACCTGATACATGCAGAGGTGGGAGGTAGGTGGTCCAGGCTAGGGCTGTGTGTCCAATCTGGCATGTGGGGCTGAGGCCACATGCTGGATCATGCCCATGCACCAACCCCACACTGGATGAAGCCCACAGGCCAACCTCACACCACTTATCCAGGCCACAGGGCCAGAAAGATTGCGCACCTCTATTCAAGATTAGGGACCAGCCTTAAAATTCAGATGTTTAGATTTCAACCTTACTCTACACCGATAAAATTTGGGCTGATTTATCCCTGGAGTCTACATTAGGCACATTCTTAGTTATTGTTGCCAGCAGGAGGGCCTCACCTTTCCAGTCAGTTGCTCAGGCACACGCATTGCTTTTGCAGGTCCACGGACATCCCAAAATTTCCAGAGGGGTGAATGAAGGCAGAACTTAAAAAGCTTGAAAGCTGAGTGACCCAACAACCGAAAGGAGAGGTGTCCTGCAGGTTCAAGAATCCTCCAGGTGGTTTGCCAGAGAAACAGCCTCAGTTCAAATGTTAGCGCTCTCGCGTCTGCAAAGCTGGGCTTCGGGCATCACAGCACTGGCTCCCACCTGGGAAGTTTCTAGTGCTGGTTCATCTAACTCACTTGAAAGCATTGAGCTGATCCTGTAGGTTCAATGGGACCCACGAGCTGCAGGCAACAGAGACAGTTTCCATAGGAAACAAGAAGGAGGAAATTAAAAATACAGAGTGCAGCCACAGGAAAAAGCTTGTAGCTGACAATGGAAACAGACCCCCTAACCTTTGTGCAGGTCGGTCTCTGAAGGGAAACATTGCTCATTAACCTGTGGAGACAAGCAAAGTGTAGAGCTGCAGTCTTTAGTTTTTCATGTGCATATTGTTGTCCCTATTTAACGGCACAATGTTGCCACAATTTCCATAATTCGAAACGATTTTAGGTCTGCGACTGGGCATCAAACATGTTTCAGAGTGAATATTGTGAGTCTGCATTAGAACACGGCGATGTAAAAATACGATCAAAACCATGCATATTTTCAAAATGAAGGGTGGGGTTTTCTAAGTCCTCTGTGTTGTCACTGCTTCCACGTGACTCACTGGGATTTCCTCTCAAATTCAACAGAAGCAGACCTGGACAGTGTGAAAATCCTTTCCTGAATGTGCTTTTTGTTGTTTATCCCGAGTCCCGATTGCCTAATTCGTCTCATTTCGCTCATTTTGGACCATGGCAAAAGACCAATCCAGGTCAAGGTTTAGAGTTTCACCTCCTGTATTCGTTTTGTTTCCTGCGCTCACATGATACTGGACTTTGTTTGAGTTCATGAGAGCACAGGAGGAACTTCTGTTGACATTTTGGTTTCTATAAAGCCATGTCTACTTTGGAAGTGTAAGCCCAACAGGTAATTCATTGACCGTGTCCCATTTAACTTTTCCCCTCATGCAGAGAGATTGGTTTTCTTTTCTGATCATTGTTCGGAGCTGCTCTTGCAAGTAAAAAACAGCTTCCTTGGTTGCATGCTGGTCAGGGTGTTTTTCCATAGACACCAAAGGAAAGCCAGTTTGCCCCTTTTTCTACTGTCATTCTGCCTTGAGGCAATTTCACACCCTTTTCCCACTGGTTTATTTAACTGAACGTGGAAGATGCTAGTCAACAGACCCATGGTGGGCTGAGCATCTGTGTGGCTCCTGCACACAGCTGCCCACAAGCCTCCTTCTCTAGGTTTTAATTCAGGCAGCACAACTGAGGGAAGATACGCTACGGCCTGACGTTAGCTCTTCCAAGAGCACTCTCGTATTTCTACTCTCTGCCAGCTTATGCTGTCTCGTTGCTTTGCTTTGCTGCAAGGAGGCTCAGGGAAGAGGGACACACACACTTTGCCATGTCAGTTTTTGCTGCTAAGCCTCTTCCTCGTGCCGGGTGACAGGGGTGACCTCTAAGAACTGCTGATGCCACTTGCAGCCGGGGCAGGGGCTACATCCCTTAGGCTGGACGCAGGAGGTGCTTCTACACGTGATGGGGGTGCAGTCCTCAAGGTTTTATTTTATGCCCCTAAATTGAAATGGTGGGTTTTTAATTGAAACCCCCCATTTCAGTTTTTCCATCACGTTACAGCAACGGGCCCGATCCTTTTTTTTTTTTTTTTTTGCCCGGGGCTGGGGGGTGAGCTGGCTGGTCTGAGTGGCTCCTGAGCTGTGGGGGACCCCAGTCCATCCTTCTGTGGCAGCAGTACCCCCGGGGTTGCTTGGGTAGGTTGCTAGCAGGCCAGGTGCTGCCCCAGCTTGGAGGTAGCACCTGGTCTGATCCAACTCTTCCTCGAGCCTGCCTGGGGCACAGCACCTGGCAAGTCAGGTTGGGTGCTGCCTTCAAGCTGGGACAGCACCTGGCCTGCTAGCAGCTCACCCAGGTGGCCCTGGGGTGCACCATCAGTGCAGAGAGAAGGACTGCTGAAGAGACACCTGCTGAAGGCAGAAGCAGCAAGAGGCCTGATCCTTTTTTTTGGAGCCTGCCCACCTTTCCCACCACCAGAAGGCAAGCTGACAGCTGCATCATTGCAATTTGTATTGTTGCAAACTAAACAACATCCAGATGTAGCTTAGCTTGCAATGATGCAAACTCACTTAAAGTGCCCCAAACTGGCACATGTATAATGTATGATGCCATTAAGCCACACAAATGATATTTTCATCACGTGTATATTGTGATGAGCACCACGTGTACAAGCGCCCACCAGGGGCTTGGCCCGGATGACCTTCTGAAGTCATCCTCCGGTCTTTCTTTTCTATAATTCCATGCTACTAGCATCTACAGTGGTGGTAATAACTCTGGCAGCAATTGAAGATTCAGGTTGGTATGTATCTAGGCTGGACCCCCAAAAGAAAGACTGACCCTCCTCTCCTGTATATCTGCTTCTCAAGGGTGGTTAGTATACACAGTCACAGTCCTTTGAATCCCAGATGGGAACCGTAGTAACATTCCTCTAGCTTCATTTAAGCAACAGGAGTCTTGTTGATTGAAATTCCACGTGTCAGTTTTTAGCTCCCACCTCCTAACAAGGGGGGCACTAAACAGAAACAAGCTCCAGCTGAGATAAAAACAGAACTAGAAAATAATAACTGTTCCCAAGATCAACTGTTGTGCTTAATGAACCCGAGTGAAAGGGAATGAAAAAAAAAGAAAGAAATTCTGCACACAGGTTGCCTGCTCAAAGCATCGGCAGGCGCTATCAGCTCATATTTACAGCCCCCTCTCAGTCACGTGCTAAAATCTGAGTTTCCACCTTCATTAAATGTTCCTAGGCATCCCTCGTGAGATGCGGCGAAGCTTGTGACT
>JAGPOW010001918.1:13718224-13735262 GCA_030014935.1 Caiman crocodilus | reverse complement strand
CTAGTGCAGCACTTGTTTCTCTGACTCTGCAGCCTGAAGCAATTACTTCACATACACAGTATGAACTTCCCATTCATCCTTATCCTAAAACCTGTTGACAGAAGGGACAGGGCATGGGTGAAGCCTTTGTATGAGGATGGGATAGAGGAGCCACCTGCAGAATGTGCCTAGGTTGCCTGAACTTAGCCTCGTGCCAGTTTATTGTAACTGGAAATCTGTCTGAGTAAAGATTTTTGATTAGATGGCTAGAAACCATCCTTCCTACACAAGTGTTTTCCACTTTGTAGCGGTAGTTGCAAGGGCAGGGATGTTTAGAAAGCTGTATCCTGCTCCACAAGCGTACTAAACTCTGCACCACAAAAACTTCTGCACAGTTACAAGTAAACTCCAAAAGAGAGGAGTTTTACTGAATTAAATATAACGATGAATTGCATATGCTACCTTGCTTTGTAAGCTCCTCGATCCCATATTAAATTCAAGACTGTTTCTGATTTAGGGTAAACAGCCCCAATATATTGATGTTCTGAATTTTGTACTGAAAATCTATAACTGCATTACTGAGAAAGATGGAGATTGCAGTGGCTGAGGCTCAGGGTAGCTCAAGTAAAATATGGTTTGGTGCATGGCAGCCATGTAGGAGGTCAAGCTTTTGGCATCTTTCCTTCCCACTCGTGAGCTGACATTCTTTGTAGAGAGGTTTTCCTGCTGCTCCCTCTGCTCCTCTGACACTTGACAACACCCTTCTGTCCCACTATCCTCTCCCAGCCTGTAATACCTGCTGCTGGGAAGAAGAATGGTGACTAAACATGTTAGCCAAATGCTTTTGTAAAGTTATCAGACAGAAGGTCGGGCAGGGTGGAGCTGCTCAGAAGGGCAGCAGCTGTTACGTCCTAACTTACGCGTGGACAAAGCAGGAACAATGCAAGGGTAGGAAAACAATTCTAACATGTTCTTCCCACAGCTTAAGTTGAAGCAAATAGATTCCCATTTCAAGTGATATTTTCCCCCCAGGCCTAATTGGTAAACATTTTTTGGAGACAGATACCAGTGAAGAACTACATGCCACAGCCAGCATCTGATTTTCTGTTTGCTTCTGTAGCCATGGAATCACAGTAAAGACAGTAATAATAGGGAGCAACAGAGGATGAAGCACAGCTGAATTTATAACAACCCTTGGGAAGCTCAAGATGAGAGAGATCGTAAGACTGTCACAGGTACATCCGTTGTAAATAGCATCATAAATAGAAGTTATTTTGCAGCGTGACACCAGTGCTTTCTGGCACGGTACTTTTTATTGCTTTAGCTCATTCTTTTCAGAACGAATTTTACTGATAAATGAACATCAGCATGATTAAACAGCACTGCTGCTTAAACTTCCTTCTATTTCTGGCAGGTTCCATCCAGAAATAGATGGATTTATTTCTATTTATTTAGAATATATATAAATAATATATATATTTATATATATTTATCCATCAGGGGCACAGAAAGAGGTCACAATTTTCGCTCAATCTGGCCACAGAAAGAAGTTTATAGCCATGACCAAACACAAGTGCATGGTTGCAGACAGCTTAAAAATGGCCGATGGGGTGAAAATCTGACCCCTCATTGCTTGAGGGATCAGATAAAGACAGAAGAGTGTCTTTTGTAACCTGTGGCTGCAGTGCCTGCCTGCCTTGAGCTGTTGTCAGAACTGGAGGAGGAAAAGGGAGTGGAGGGAGTTCGGTCTGGTGGTTTTCAGACCCCATGGGAGGGTGTAGTATACCCCCCTACTGAGGTGGGGGGACTCCAATTCACCCACCCCATCCTCCAGAGCTGGCTAGGGAACCCCTAGACCCGGGGTGAGCAAAATGTGGCCCGTGGGATGCGGCCCACCAGGCCATTCTATCCGGCCCACGGGGCCTCTAAAAAATGTAGAAAATTAATATATATCTGCTCCTGGCTGCTTGTCATGCGGCCCTCGATGGCTTGCCAAAACTCAGTAAGCCTGAAATAATTGCCCACTCCTGCCCTAGAAGGAGTGCCCTCTGTTCTCTTTTCCCACGCCATTCTGGAACAGGGACAGGCTGGGAGAAGGGAAGGGCCATTGCACGGGGAAACTGGCTGCAGGCTGGCAACCAGCAGCGGGAGTCCCCACTCACTCCCCTGTGATCCACAGTGAACTTCTGGTTGTTCCAAGGAGTCTTTGTAACTGAGACAGCTTCCTGCAAAGCCTTCTGAGGTACAGCAGGGAGCTGCACTTCTGTCTGCACCCCAGAAGGTGATACCTGTAAAACCCATGTTATAACCTTAGTCAACCCCCCAACATCCTTCTAAGAAAATGTGATATAGCCGAAAAGGCTAGGTTTTATTTCCTTATTTAATTTTGCTACATTTCCAGACTGCTCACAGTGGTTATGTGACCCTACCACGATACACATGATTAACAGACCTGAAATGAGATCAATATGCTATTTAACTGACCTTCAAGAAATAGGCCGTGTTTTGTATTGATTAATGATCCTGTTATAGTACTTCAGATTTTCATAGTTTCAACTTTGCTTTTGTTGCCCTTAAAGACCTAACTGCAGAACAAAGACTCACCAGGGTAAAGATTGCAGTATAAGGCCTTAAATGACCAGTGACTGTGGACTTAAAAAAGCCTGGTATATGGATAAATAGAATAGAGTATGATATTATTTTGGAATGTGTTATAGGAGTTTTTAGAGGATTTAGTATCTAAAGTATTTAGAAGACCAGAGTAAAGTCAAAAATTAGTAATCCAATTCTTGAGTGCCCTGTGACTTTGGCAAGCTGTTTGGGGCAAGACTCTTTCTGTTCTGTATGAAGGGTAGTATGGGATAATGATCCATGATTGAGGCTTTGAGAAGCTACCACAATAGAAGGAACCACCCAAAGCTGTGTCCAGTGTTGCTGAGCCAAAGAGTTCTGCCAAGGAGTTCTCTACAGAAACCTGAAACCTTCATAATTTGAGGGGATAGAGATACTGGGATTTGGCCCAGGTTAAAATAAGAGAAGCCCAATGTAAATGCCATATCATAACAACCTTGAGTGCTTGGATGAAGGCCGTGTCTCTAAATGAAGTATTTGCAGACTGCTCAGCTCTGAGTACACTGTATTCATTGAAGCTACCTGAAAAAAACAAATCTAGTATTTCTAAAAGCCACTTTAAATGATATGTAAAAGCAGTCATTTAATTATGGTTACATATGATTACATATAATCTTCTACTGGCAGTTCAGCAAGTCCTTCTAAACTTTTAAACTTCTGTCTGAATTATCAGAAGCCCCTGACACTCTCAGCCATGAGTCTTTCAGGTCTTGTACAATGCCACTGGAACCATGATGATTAATTTCCTTGATGATTAATTTTCTCGAGACACAGCCAATAGACCAATATTTGGTATATTGTTTGGAGAATATTAATTAGAGTTTAAATATTTAATCAACACATGCTATACAGTCATGCCTAGCGTGAAACAAACTCTGTATACAAGTAATTAGCTGCGTATATCCCAAAATGGCTTTTTAAACTAAAACTAACTAACTAAATAAGGCTAAAGGTATTGAACAAATTAAAAACCTTTCAAAGCTTCTGCAGTCTCCTCTCTCATTCTCCTGACACCCACCTAATCCCACTCAGGTCTGTTCAAATACTCGTGCTGTTACCATCATGGCTCACTGCAATGACTGTCACAGTCTCTTTGAGCCATTCTACCAGCCCCTCTTCCCCTCAGAGCAAACTATCAGGACTCACCTTCACAGTTTCCTTTCACCCTACATATCTTCTATGTTATCTCATCACCCTGTAGCTTATCCCGTTGTCTCTGGCTACCGTAACAGTTTCTATCAGCTGCCTTTCCACCTCTCTCCTAGATCCTTCCTCCACAATGTCACTCATACATGGGATATCTTTCCTGAATCCTTTAGTCTGTCCTTGTTTTAGTCCCATAGCAAACTGCACAATGACAATGGACTGGTAAGTAGTCCAATAGTAAATCACTAATAACTCTGGATCATGAAGCCACCAACCTGAACATGGATCTAATATATGCCGTCTTGCGTTTCTACAACTTTGCTCTGGTTTTGGCACTTCTCTCCTTGCCTTATTCTACATCCACCTGACACAACCTTTTCGTATTTGGATATGAAGGTCTGCGAGACAAGAACCACCACTGTTCAGGTGTAAGTCTACCTTTGACTTCTCTCTCCGTCTCTCTGGGCTGGGAGCCCTGGGAATCCTCTCTCACACGATCAGTCCAGTGTCAGAATGAAATCCCAGAAGTCATAACCCTTTTCGTTTCTCTCTGAGCTACAGCACTCCTGTTTATCAGTAGGCCCGGCTAGTTTTGGGACCTACCTGCAATTTCTCTCCGGGAGCTGCAATCAGTTAAAAATTCAGTGAAAGTGACAGCTTCTTCAAAATTATGTACGATTCATTTAACTATCAGAGAAATGGTTAAAAACAATAGAAGGCCTCTATGCATATGGTCTCACCTAAAGCATGACATTTCCTGCACGACTTAGATGAGTCCAACATACTTCAGCTACCCAGCTTCTGTCTGCAAGCAACAATAAAGAGACCAACTGAGGTCATATATTCTATTAAAGACATCTCCCATATTCTACACAGTACCATTTTTTTTAATGTGTCTGGCATCTAGTACAACAAGGCCCTAATCCTTAATGAAGCCTCTATACAGAGCTGTAATATAAATACACAATAATAATAATAATTGAGAAGGGTGTCTGTTCTCTGGTTAGCAGGATGTTGTACAATAGCTAATTTTATGGTTCACTGGGGAGGAGTCCTGATTTCACTCCAAAGGATGGTAGCTTGTACTCCTTTGTCTAATTCACTTACATGAACATTTTTAATTAATTAGAACTGTACACCATACAACAATCACATTTAAGCACTGTACAGATTGCTCTGCAGTTCAACCCAATGCAACCCACTGTTGTCATGGCATATATTAGCCGAGGAAGTTCCTCTGATGGCAATTACAAACTTTCTGTTTTCAGAAACACTCCTCTTCTCCCCCCCACCCCCCCGCATCTATTACAAAGCTCCTTGATTTCTGCCCTCCTTTGTTTTGTCTTTAGACTCAACTAAGGTCTGTTGCTCTGGAACAAATTCTCATTCTGATCTCCTTACTGAGGCAGAGCTTCGCTGTCCTCAACCAGCCATCTGTTTGCTACTCGAGGGAGTAGCCGAAAGGGAGAGTGACTTCGAAAAAAGCCATACTGAGGGCCTGAAGGTTAGCTGTGAAGGCATAAGGCAGTGATGCAAGTGAATTTGCCTTCTACATATGTCATAAGATTCATAGGTTTACTCCTTGCAGATCTGGCTAGCTATCAGGAAAATTAACTAGATATCAGGAAAAACTTCTTCACGGTAAGAGTAGCCAAAATTTGGAACGGGCTTCCAAGGGAAGTGGTGCTCTCCCCTGCCTTGGGGGTCTTTAAGAGAAGGCTGAATAGGCATTTGGCTGGGGTCATCTGACCCCAGCTCTCTTCCCTGCCTAGGCAGGGGGTCGAGCTCAATCATCTGTTGAGGTCCCTTCCAACCCTAGCATCTATGAATCTGCAGATACACAAATATTCATAGCAGGTCTCACTGCTTGCCCATTTGATGCAAGAGATCCCCACCGCCTCAGGAAGAACAGTCTCAGGGAATTTCTGGACACTGGAACTTGCTCGGTTTCCAGACTGTTATGATGTCCAACTTATGTACATGACAAAATACCGCAACACCATATATATGCACCTTCATGTTAGCCCCTGATCCACAACAGAGAGAGAGAGAGAGAGAGATGGATAGACATAAAGAAAGGCACAACAAGGATTTTTCTTTTTTTTTACACTAGTATTAGGGATTATAACAGAGCAGACAATATTAAAGCTGTTATCTTAAGTAATGTTCTAAAATCATCCAAGTGATTATTTTTGCTGGCTTAATAGAGATGACCTTCAGTCAGACAGACTAATAGACAGAAGATAAACTTGCTATTAGATCATTTCACTTCTTTGATTAAACGCTTTTTGTTACAGTTATATTCCTTTCCATTTATACATACTATCCTGACTTGTGCTGACAGAGGTATAAAAGGAGGTGAGACCAAACTTATTTACACACTAACTTGTTCCTTCCAGCACCAAGAAAAAGACCTAAGTCAAATTCAGTGTGAGATAAGCCCATAGTAAATAATAGTCATGCCAAGTGAAATCAACATTAGAATCCATGGAAGTTTTGTCATTGACTTCAAGACAGCTAGGATTTCAGCCACTGTCTTGGTTCAGGTTTTAGCGGAAACATCTCACACAAAAGATCACCAGTGTTAACTGGAACTAAGTAGCTTCCTTCCTGGAGGCTCAGCATTGGAATTAAGAGCAGAACAGGGTAGAAACCAAGCAGTCC
This sequence comes from Caiman crocodilus, assembly GCA_030014935.1. Classification (NCBI taxonomy): domain Eukaryota; kingdom Metazoa; phylum Chordata; order Crocodylia; family Alligatoridae; genus Caiman; species Caiman crocodilus. The sequence continues at coordinate 13,728,842 of JAGPOW010001918.1, read as the reverse complement.
TGTTCCACTGGAAACTGCCCTAACCCCTGTCTTTCCTCTAGGTCATGACTGAGACTTACTGGCGGAGTGGAATGGAAAGGGGAAAACTTGCTGCTGCTTCTCAGAGCTGACAATCTGGCACCTTACATGTTAACTGAAAGTTTGGTTATTTTCCCCTTAAGGGCCTTCTATAGTTAACTAATCACAGAACAGGGTGCACAAAGTCCTAGTTCTTTAAAAATCCCTGTTCGAGATTATTAATTCAGGGCATTGTAAAGTTGTGACTTTCTCTAATACCTCGCATCTGCAAACCACAAAGGCCTTTACCAAATTGACTGTGTGTGGGCTGAAGCAGGTGAGTAAAGGCCTGCAAGGTGAGAGCACACAAGCTGTCCACAAGCTGTCTTAACATCTCCTTGACGCTCTGCACAGCTGTCCAATACAAAGCCTGCAGTAAATGTAGATACTATGCAGGGATAGCAGCACCTGCAGGACTGGGCTCCTGGCGCAGCTCCACCCTTCATCCGCACTGCTTAGGAGGGGTGTAGTGGGGCTGCTGCTCCGCTGCGTGCTCTCCCGGGGATTCTGGAGGGAGGTTTGCTGAATCAGCAGAATTCTTCTGCCCCCCCAAGGATGTAACTCAGCCGTTCTTAACCTTTTCAGGTTCACGGCATTCCTCATTAGCCTCCAGGCACCCCTCAGAAAATGCCAGCTCTTAGTTTTCACTTGTTCTTTGATGACAGAAAAATAATAGAGCAACTCTTCTCTTGCAAAGAACTCAGATTGCAACAGGTCACAATGTTCTTAACAGTGTGGATTCCTATTTGAAATCTCTGGGTTTATCTTGTGAACCACGTTTGCACACTTAACTATGCTAATATTGTGTAGCACCCTGCGATACCCTTGAAAAGATCTCAAGGTGCCCCAGGATGATGTTTGAAAATCACTGATATAGACTTTCTTTACACTGTCTCTTTCAATGAGTTCTGGCTTCAAAGCTATGAAACGGCCTCGATGAATTAGTTCTCACATGCACCAGTAAGTGGTACATTCTATTTACACAGATATGGAAACAGACTCAGAATAAGGTCTCAGGGGGCACGTCTACGCACACGCTTTACTGCTTATTCAAGAGTTGCATCAAAAATCATGTGAATATGCTAATGCGCAGTAAAATAGGCTACTATGCATTAAGCATCACTAAGAAAGCACATGCTTTTGCTACTGTGCATTAGGGCAGCTGTGCATTTATTCAGTACCTCACATTGGAGGTACTAAATTTAAAGTGCATTAGGAAAAATGTGTTAATGCACGTGTAGACACGCCCAGTGACATGCTACCTAGTAAATCAGTGTTAGATCCAGAAACGGCCACATTTTGCCCTGTTTATAACCTGTTCATTGTAGAGACAACATTGCAAGTCAGGGGATAATATGGCCCCAGGCCTTCTAGATCACACTGAGTTCATTTTTGGTTTGCTCACGGCCTAATCCTACAAGATTTTAAGCACCTTCAACTCCCAACTACTGGCATCAAAGGGGCATCGGAGGACTAATTAATGAGACCAGATTATAGTTCCGAAGCATTCATATTGAACGAAACAGCCTTTGCAGCATCACTCAGATATACCACATCACTGCTATCTTTGCCCATAGCTGCTGTGTGATGTCCCTTTAGCATCCCTTCCTTGCCTTGAGCTCCTCATAGCATGTGTATGACATGGCTATAGCACACAAGAGCCTTCAAGAGCATGTAAGCAGCAGCAGTCATACTGAATGGGGCAGGATATCACAACTGTTTCTTCCAGCTTTTCTTTCAGATTTAGACATCCTAACTCCTGGCTTTGCCTTCAAGTCACTGAGCGACAACAGCACAGCAAGGTTTGACTGGCAGTTCAGGAGCTCCTGTCTTTGGCTACTAATGGGCTGTATACAAGTCTTTGCATCACTGCTTTGTTCTATTGTCCTCCTTAAATGGGTATGGTTGTTATATAAAAGGATGACTAATCCCTGCATTCAGTTTCCTTAATATCTCTTTGCTGGCACCTGTTGACACTGCAGTGCAAATTTATATTTCTGTCTGAAAGCAAAAAACAATTCTGAAGAAATGAGAAGTGCTGCCCACATGACAGGGCTCTTCTTAGGCTTGTCAGCAGCTGTTGTCTCCCTTCTGCGCAACAACTTGCTAAGGAGCTGCACTGTGCCTTACTCTGACAGAAAAGGGGTTTTAAAGCTCAGGCAAATCCCTAATCCCTATTTGACTTCCAAAGACTCAAAATCACTCCATTGCTGCAATGTTTGTAAGTATGATTTGTAATACAGTAAAAGAAATGTGATTTGTTTTTTATATGTATAACATTTTAACCTCCTCATTTTTAATAAATTACTACATTTGAGTGGGACGAGGGAAAAGAGAGAAAGGCTATCTTGGTGTATTCTCTATTTGGGAAAGGAAGAGTGTTGTAAATTAGATGAACTAATAGGGAATAAGGAGCAATGGTGCTGTGGTGATGTACATGTGTCTCATCCTAAACTGATGTGAAGTATGGCTCAGATCTTCAGGTCCAAAAGAAAGGTTTAACTGTGTGAGTAGGTCCCAACTTGGAACTCATGGGAGCCCAGTTCAATTCCCTGCTCCACCACATCTTTCTCTGCAACCTTGGGAAAGTCAGTCTGCCTCTTAGTGTCTCACTTTCATATCAATAAAATCGGGATAAAAGCCCCATTCGACTCCCTTGCTGGTATAGTAAGGGTAAATACACACAGGCTGCATCTACATAAGTGGTGGACTGAGCAGTTGTTGCTCCACAGTCATTTAGTACTAGCTTAACTAAGTACTAAATGACTACTCAGTAACTGGCATCACTGTGCAGTACTGCCCCTGCACAGTTTTTTTTTAGATGCTACTGCTCAGTGGCGGCAAACTACTGCACTGTAGCTCATTACTATTGCACAGAAGTGTGGCCATCATGGTTCGTGCCTGGTGATGCTACGGCACCAAGCAATGAGCTATGATGCAGTAGCTCATTGCTACTCTGGCATAGCATCTCATGTAGACATGACCACAGATATTTAGTCTTGAGGGTCTAGGAAAAGCCCTAAAAACTTTAGATTTATATTCAGTTCTACTGAAGTATTAACTCGACAGTGGCTGTGTCTACATGAGATGCTGACTGTGCAGTAGCCTAATACTACTGCGCAGTAGCGTCACATGGCAAAAACCATGATGTGACACTACTGAGGAGTAGCTTTAGGCTACTGTACGGTAGTGTCACAAAAAAGTGTTCACTGGCATTACTGCACAGTACCTCGGGTTACTGCGCTGTCACCGAGTTACTGCACAGTCATTTAGCACTTGTATAAACATAACGATTGGGCAGTAATGACTGTTCAGTCAACATCTCATATAGACTCAGCCAATGAGACACAGCCAGCTGTGTTGCGAACACTACATTTGGGCTGTTTTCCTCATACTGATTCTACAAGACTTGACAAAATGGTTAATTCTCTGTTCTTTCACCTGCTTTAGTTTCTTGAGAGTGCTTCAGGTCTTCGACAGCATAATCAGAGTCATGTAACCAAATCCAAAAACTCTAGTTCTCTATCAGCAGGCACATCTACATGTGTGCTTTGCTTTAATACACAGTAGCCTATTTAACTGTGCATTAAAGCGTCATGTAAAAAAGTGCAGTTATGTTAATGTGCAGTAAAATAGGCTGCTGTGCCTTAAGCATCACTTTTAAACTATGCACTTTCAGAACTGGGCATTAGGGCAGCCTAATGTGCATTTATTTAGTACCTCACATTGAAAAATTTAATGCACATTAGGAGGAGCACATTAATGCACATGTAAATGTGCCCAGCAAGTCATTAGAGATATTATATTATCCTGTGAGACCAAAACAGACCACATCCACTTTTTGATGAGAACTCTGCCACCATTCAGCGGGGGGGGGGGGAAGGAGGAGGGAGGGTTGATTTGGTTTGGTTTTTAATTTTTTAAAACTTTATGCCAGAAAAAAGAAAAAAGTACTGTGATGCAAGAGAGCCTGTGCCTACTGTAAGGCAGGGAGAAAAGCATGATCAGTGAAAAACCCCTGCCTAAACACATCCAGTAGCATTAGCTAACCCCAGAATCAAAAAGTTATTTAATGGTCTTTCAGGTTGTTGGTCTAAGTCGGCTCCCATGAGCCTCAATTATGCAATTCCATTTGATTTAACTGGCCAATACCGAGTCCTTTGGAAATATCCCTTCTGTTAGTTCTATACAATTATCCAGTCTGTATATAAATATGAGTATCACTTCATTCTCTGCAAGCTCACTCCACATCTTTACCCATTTTTCCATGAACAGCTCCTCTTTCACTGCTTCATTTATAATTATATTCCCTGCTTGTGATTTGCCTAATAACCTGAAATAGATCACCCAACTTGGTCCCAGAATAACCGACCAAAAATCCAGCCTCCCTCAACTCCGCACCAAAGTTGGGATGGAGGTCTTCCAAAGCTGTCAAGTCAAGCCTCTTTCACTGCCACTGGTACTAAATTCACTTTTATCAAACAGTTTCCAACATCTCATTGTTGATCTTTCACATTTAAAAGCCCAATTTAAAGTTGCATGGAATCATTCATTCCTTAAATATAGTCTTTAATAGGATAATAAATAAGAGAGTTTCCTTGGGCAGGTATGATAAGAATTTCCCTTCTGTGCTGGTTTCCGCAACAAAACTAGTATCAGCAAGTTGGCTGACACAACAAATGAGTGATGTGAGAATAGTTTGGCTAGAACTCAAGCAGAAATACTTTATCATTCCACCTCGCTCTGGGCTGCTTTGATGGAAGAGAGCTGTTCACATCTCTCCTCTCTTAAACAGAAAGGATTGCTACCAAGTTGGATTAGCCTCTCTCTCACCATCCTTGCTCTTTGGAAGGGTTATGAGAGTGCTACACCATGTTTCTCCATCAGATGCACAGTGCAATTATTTTAGTGGAAGAGCCAATAAGGATAACTAAACAGGTAAGTGATTAGGCCAGTGAAACATAGTATTTGATGAAAAACTGAAAAGCAGAGCAAGGTTGGTCCAAATTTAGTTTTGCTTCAGCATTAGCTGGCTATTTTTTTATTTCAATATCCAGCCTGTAATTCTTAGGTTTTCAGTCCTAATTATGGGGGCAGCATGCACCACCCAAAACCAGAGCCTGGCTGGCTGCAGGAGTGACATGGCTACAGCTTCCCTGGCCCCCAGGATCCCAGGTAAGGCTGCTGGGGCCAGCAACTGTGCTGGCCCAGCCCCCCCCTACCCACCCAGGGTAACCTGCCTCACACCAGAGGTCGCATGGCACGGGCATTCCCCGGGGACAACTAGCAGCGAGAGTAGGTAATGAGCTAAAAATCTTTTTATTATTATTATTATTATTTTCTAAATATACTCGTTATAATTAAGTCCACTTGCTCTGCCAAAATTTGACTTCATCCTGCCAGCTCTTTGCAGGAACTTCCTGATTCCCACAGAAACAAAGCTGAGATTGGTAAAGCACCACAGGTTTACCAGGTAATGGAAAGCACAATTAGTTAGAGCTATATGATCAATGTTTTGTTTTGAAAGTGTCAGAGAGATCAACTTCAACTTAATTTACAATGTATTCAAGAGTGCATCGTGGTATGGAGGTTATGTTTTAATACTAAATTTTTCCTTATAGTAAATGTTGTACTCATGGTAAGTGCGAGATTGGCAGAGCGAAAGACCAAATTGGCAGTAGCAACGCGAGTCTCCTTATATAATACCAATGTTCCCCAGTCCCACACTAGCACACTGGTCACCTTCAGAACAAGAGTAGTTCTCAGCGGGTTTCTGCAACGGCAACGTGTGTCAACTCAGGACACACCGAGTACCAGGTCATTTCAGGGACTCCAGGAAACTACTATTAGATAGTAACACTGCCTGCTTACTTAGTGGTGATTGATCTGAAGCATAGTCTTAGAGACATACTTTATTACGAAATATTTAGCTTCTCTAGTTACAGTGATCACTTGTGCCACTTTAACACAATACTACTAGTTCTAGTTCTCAGGGGCCGCATGTACACGAGTAGCAGACTGCGCAGTTGTTACTGCGTAGTCATTTCGTACTTGCATAAGCAAGTATGAAATGACTGCGCAGTAACCGGCATTACATGGGGGGTTTTCATATGCTACCAGCAGTAGTCCAAGGGGCGTGTCTACATGTGCAAATGCTGCTGGATGGGTTTACTCCAAAGTAAATTACCTGCCCTAGGCAGGCATCTACATGTGCACCCATTTGGGCAGCAGTCTGCTCCCACCCCCTCCAGCTCTGCACCAGCCCCTGCAGCAGCTCTTGGCTCCCTCTGGGAGTTAGCCCAGGGGCTGGCAGCTGCCTCCTGGCAGGGCTGGGACATAGCTCCCTGCCCCCGGGGAACTGCCTGGTGCTGGGGTGGTCTCCAGTGGCGGAGCCTGTGTGGGAACAATGTTCCCCTGCCCTGGCAGCTCCCTGATTGGACATAGCTGCAGGGGAGGGGCAGGTCCCAGCTCCCTGCTCTGATCCACCCGTGGGGCAACTAGCAGTGAGCCCCCAGCTGGATGGGGAATTCTCCCAGTCCGGGGCTCGCTGCTAGCTGCCCCACTAGTGGATCAAGGCTGGAGGCTGGGACCTGCCACTTCTCCACAGCCCTTTCTAAGTCGCATGCCTCAAATCACCTAATCAGGGCCTAGGGCTGGGAAAACACGGTGGGGCTGGGACCTGCCCCTGACTGAGACAGTTCCCAGCAGTGCCAGGCTGGGCAGGGAAGTCTGCACGTGCAGCTTGCAGCTGGCTGGGGCCTGCCTGAAATGGAGTAGTGCCCAGCCAACTCCAGGCTGCACGTGCAGACTTCCCCGTGCAGCTTGGGGCTGGCCAGGAACTGTCTGGGTCAGGGGCAGCAGGGCTGTGCAAAGCTTTGGTAGCCAATTCGATTCAGAGGAGATTCAGCCCAATTTGGTGGCCGAATCTCCAAATCCGAGTCGAATCAGGAGACCCATTAATCTCTCCAAATTGAATCAGAAGCCTCCAAATCAATTCAGAGGGATTTGGAGAGATTCAGTGATTCAGTCATAGACTGTACAAGCAGCCAGTGCTGATGGGAGCAGCTGGACAAGCCCCAGCTTGAGCCAGCAGCCCCGGCTCATCTAGCTGCTACCATGGCTCCCCCTTGGGAGAAGCTGCAGGGGCTGGGGGGAATGACCGGGGAGCTGGAGGAAAGATTGGCAGCTGGGGGATTGAGCCAGGAACTGGAGAATAACCGGGAAGTGGGTGGAATGAACGGAGGCTGAGGGAATGAACAGGGGCTTCCCACAGCTCCCAATTCAATCCCCCAGCTCCCAATCATTCCCCCCAGCCCCCACAGCTTCTCCCAGGGCTGCCAGCACTGCCTGCCTTGCCCCAGTCAGGGGGGGCAACTGGGGGAGCAACCGGATGAGTCGTAGCTTCTCCCGGGGCTGCTGGCTCAAGCCGGGGCTCATCTGGCTGCTCCCTCAGCTGTTCCCACCGGCACTGCCTGCCTGTATAGTCTATGGTCGAATAAGATTCAACGCCAAACGCCTTCAGACTCAGATTTGGCCAAATCGAATCCGGACAGTGATCTGAATCACTGAATCAAATCATTGTCCCTCCGCATCGCCAAATCTGATGTGAATACTTCGCACAGGCCTATAGGGCAGGTCCCAGCCAGCTTCAAGCTGGGTTGGGAACTCTTTCCTGCGCAGGGAGCTCCCTGTCTCAGCCCTGTAATTGCAGTCTCCCAGCTGCGACTGCAATTGCAGAGTAGGGGCTGGGAGCTACCTGCTGCCGGGGCAGAACAACATTGTGCCCTCCTGGCTTGCTGGAGAGCAGGCAGCTGTCAGGGGCAGGGATCAATCTCCTGCCCGCTGCTGTCTGGCTTATGGGGAGCAAATTTGCTTCTGTGCAGGGACAAACACAAGTTAACGAAGGTGCTCCACTTTGGGTGCCTTCATCTGAATATTCATTAAATAAGGGTTAATTTGTCATGCGATTGAGCACTTCTAAAGCAGTCTGCAGCCATGCACTTCTGTCAGGGGCATGGCTGTAGAGCGCTTTCAAGGGGCCTATCATGCAACAAATATCACTTCTGCCAGCACCCTGAGGTCTGTCTAGACTCTATAGGACCTGAGAAAGTGCCTGCTGAAGTCAGCAAAAACACTTCTACTGCCTTTAGTGGGCTCCGGATGAGGCCTAGAATCTCTAGGGAGACTTCTCGCTGTCTCAGTCCACAAGTTTGACATTGGATTGTTATCATCAATAAACCTTTGCTCAAGCGGGGCAGATCTGACTCCTGTCATGTAGACATCACTATTAGGTTAGGCCAACAGCATGAAGCAGGTGAACTTCCAGAGTAACTTATCTGGAGTGCATTAATGCACTTACATATTTTGGAAACTAAAAAGAATGAATTACATGAAATGTCCTTATTTTTCAGAGTAGCCAAATGACAAATCATTTAATTCCGTTGGTTAGTTTTAAACCTGCTGCCCAATAGTTTCAGGGTATGTCCCCTAGTTCTAGTACTGTGATAGACAGTAAACAGATAAATCCCTACTTATTTCTTCTGCACCATTTAATATTCTGCAAACCTCTGCTGAGTCCCACCTTAAGCATTGCTTTTCTAAGCTGAAAAATCCTAGCCATATAGTTTTTCCTCATTTGGAAGTCCCTCCATACTCTTGGTCATCCTTTTTTGTATCTTTTCTAGCTCTTCTATATTCTTTTTGAGGTTGGGGAGGAGGGACCAAAACTGCACACAGTATTCAAGGCATGGACACACAACATACTGTAGACTTAAAAAAAGGGGGAGAATTATATTTTCTTTTCTGTTTACAATTCCTTTCTTGATAATTTTTAACATTTTATGGTTTGGTTTCAACATGCATCTACTGACCCTTTACCCCAACAAAAAGATATAAACAAGATGCAGATTTTAGTTCCTCAGGCTTTACAAGATGCTCCTTTCACAATCTGTTGCTAAAGGTAGTGATTTGTAAGCAGAAGTGATTTCAGTGAGTAATTATTATAGACCAGTGATTCTTGAACAGGGTGCTACGGCACCCTGGTATGCCATGAGATCCTTTCAAGGTGTCATGCAATATTAGCATTGTTAGGTGTGGGGGAGTCTACACATAATTCTCAAGATAACCTCGAGATTTCAAAGAGGAATCCACAGCATCGAAACAATTCTGACTTGTGGTTCATTGCAATAAAAGAATTGCTATTATTTTGCTGTAGTCAAGAAGTGAGTAAAAGCTAAGAGCTGGGATTTTTTGAGGGGTGCCTTGAATCTCCGAGGGCTGAGAACCACTGCTATAGACATATATGATCTACACAAAATAATCATTATTCAACTATCTCATTCTTCCCCATATAGTTATTTAACTAAAACCGGTAAACGCAGTGAGTTTAGATGGGAAGAAGACCAAGACTACTCACTTGTTTCACACATGCAGCCAAGCAGCTACTATTTGCTAACAAGTGCGACGTGAGAACAAAAATGGTTCTACTTATGTTTGAAGCCACAAAATGGGAACTTTTTCATTTCTGAGAATTGTTATGAAAAGCTCATCAGGCAGCTCCTTTACGAGTCATGTCCTATGTTATTTACAGAAAGATTCTGCAAGCCCAACCAAATAAAACAAGATGTAACAAGATGTTCATGGAATCATAGAAAATTAGGGTTGGAAGGGACATCAGGACCCCAAACACGTGCTTGAAGCAGGACGGACCCTCCTTAACTGTAACATCTCAGCTGAGGTTTTGTCTAGCTGGGCCTTAAAAACTTCCAAGGATGGAAAGTCCACAACCTCTCTGGATAACCTGTTCCAATGCTTTACTACCATCCTAGTGAGAAAGATTTTCCTACTATCTAATCTAAACTTCCCTTCCTGCAACTTGAGACCGATGCTCCTTGTTCTGTCATCTGCCACCACTGAGAACAGCCCAGCTCCATCCTCTTTGCAATCTGATCTTGGAGCCAACCTTGCCAGTGAAGACTGAGGCAAAAAAGATATTGAGTCCTTCAGCCTTCTCTGCATTATCTTGCACTAGGCTGCCTCCCCCATTCAGTAAGGGACCCACACTTTCTCTGATCTTCCTCTTTTGCTGACATCCTTGTAGAAACCCTTCTTGTTGTCCTTTATATTCCTTGCTAGCCGCAACTTCAATTGCACTTTGGCCTTTCCAATTTCATCCCTGCATGCCCAAGCAGTACTCTTATACTCCTCCCTAGTTGTTTGTCCATGTTTCCACTTCTTGTAAGCTTCCTTTTGGTTATTTTAGCTCATTGAAGAATTCCCTGATAAGCCAAGCTGGTCTTCTGCCATACTTGCTAGTCTTCCTGTTCCCTCAGTAAAGTTTCTTTAAAATACAACCAGCTCTCCTGAACTCCTTTCCCGATTAGCCTCCCTGGTCATCCTGCCAATCAGTTCCTTGAGGGAGTCAAAGTCTGATTTTCTGAAATGCAGGTTCCTTTCTCTGCTGCTTTCCTTCCTTCCTTTCCTCAGGATCCTGCTCTGAATCATCTTGTGGTTGCTGCTGCCCAAGTTGCCATCTGCTTCTACATTTCCCACCAATTCTTCC
>JAGPOW010001918.1:13686047-13712353 GCA_030014935.1 Caiman crocodilus | reverse complement strand
CTAGGACCAATGGTCACAAGTTACTGGAGAGCAGGTTTAGGTTGGACATTAGGAGGCACTACTTCACAGTTAGGGTGGCTAGGATGTGGAACCAGCTTCAGACTAGATGGCCTGCTCTAGGCCCCTTCTGACCCTCGATACTATGATACTATGAAAGCGTGACCATAACTGTGGTGTAACAGAATTGTCAAATACCAGGGCATGTTGCCTTAGAATATGTAAAGAGGTCAAGAAAAAACAGAGGCCTTTGAATGGTGGCTCACAAAAGAAGTCACACCTGTATAAATAGGCCAGCAGTGATCCCTTTTTTATTCTTTGGCACTTAGTGCCATTTCCTTACAGTAAAATGCAACTTTTTACTCTCCCAGCTTAACATACAAAGGACATTTTCAGTCAGTCTGCTGCACACCACTCTTTCCAATATTAGCTAGAGTGCCGTCAACTAGTATAGTATAACCACACTGACTGCAGACTTATTTGCTGTAATCTCCAGTGACTGCACATGCTGTATGAAACTTTTATTGCGCATTGCAGTAAAACACCTCTGATTACCAGAGATACAAATAAAGACTAACACTATACAAGATGACTGAAAATCTAGTTTGCAGCTAGCACAAAGACGACGGGAGCAATCAAATATTTTTAAAGTCTAGTGGAAATAATGGAGTATTAGCATCTGTTAATTGCTTATGATAATATGCATACAAGAAATAATGAAGCACACTAGCAGAAAGGAGAGAGGGATTTCTTTTTTGCACCACTTTGTGGTATAATATGTGGCTCCTCAGCTGATTAGACTGATTTGTTTTTTCTCAAGCACTCCTGCTTTTTAAGAATCCCTGCTGCAGTTTTTCAAGACATGATAGAAATGCCAAGATATGTCACCCTATGGGAATAATCTCACAGGAGCAGACGATCAGATAGAGGAGCAGGAAGGACCTTAGTACAGTACAGAATTGCTGGCTATGGAGACTGATATTTTCCATTTTCCACAGCAGCATTATGTGTAGCCATGATACTCTGCTTTGCTGTCTGTTTGCTATATCCAGTGTCATGTTTCCTATGGGCCAGATCTCGGGCCCATTACGAGATGCACAAAGAGGCCTTTGGTGTCCAATTCTGAAGATAACCAGCCCTGCTGGTGAAAAAGGATCTGCTCACTACTGGGACATCAGCCATGGAGAAACTTGGTGGCAGAAATGGATAAATAAACATCACACTCATCTTTCTTTTCTTCCCACACCTGCCAGATGTGCTGTTGAGCCCAGGCAGTGGTAACCATTGGAGAAGGCAGAAAGTGGGATGGAAATGGGTTGCATCCACCTCCTAGGTGGAAGAGTCATTATTTTATAGCAAATAATTCTGCAAGGTAGGATAAAGGTAATTGAATGCAACACTTCAGTCTGTCAGCTGGTCTCCCATCTGTTAAGTCAAAGAGGTAACTACAGATGAGCTGCTGGTTATGTTTTTGTTTGTGTTTTTAAAATAGAGGCAGTCGCTGTGTATGTTTTCCATGGACAGTGAGAATGCACCAAGGATTAATCTGGCTTGTCTAATTGATGTTTTCATTTCTCATTTACAGACTGAATACATTAAGAAATTACTCACTCATTCCTCATGGTTTTTAACTGAATCCCATTTTCACTGTACCAAAAAAAAAGTCTCTCCCTGATCCACATGTTCTTTATAGACAAGCTGTACCGGCTGCTTGCTTAACCATTGTTTCCAGTCTAGTCCATCTTACTAGTATTATGAGACTGAAAACATCATATGAAATAGAGATTAGCTTTTCAAAACAGACACTAACTCATCTGTTGAAAGTTTCCCAGTTGATTTCTCATCCAATGTGATTTTAAGAGGTAGTCTGGGAGAGGGGCTAAGTAAGGCTGAGAAGAATCAAAGCATGCTGATCAAATCAAATTCAGCCGTAGGTGCAATTCCAGTGATCTCACTAGTTACACCAGGGCTTAAGCTGACCCATCTCATGAACCATGTAGCATATTCTGCTTTTTCAATACCACCTTGAATTGAGCATCAGTAATAGCTTAATTTATATTCTGGTTTATTTCTCACTTCTAACCACACACCAGGGGAAAAGAATTCCCTCATGTCATAAACATTCCCTTATTTTTTCACTTGATTAATTATTAACATCCTGCTGATGAATATCAGACAACATGTTAGTAATGCAAAAATATACTGTGATAAGATTTTCCAATGTAAATCTTCCAAAGATGCAGAAGCTTACCTGAAATCTGTTTACAGCTACAATGTGCCTTTATGTTTTAGCATGTTAATATTTTGCCATATCTGCCTTGATGTATACACAGAAAACAAGTATTATGAATGAGTGTCTCTTTATTACAAAGTTACAAAATAACATAAAGTGCTGCTGAATCTTCGTATTTCTTTTTCTGAATTACTGTAAAGACCACTCACTCTTTTAGTTACTGTATTTTCATTCTTATTAAAAACAGGCATTGCTGCTAATAATGCAATAGAATAGTTTGCCTAATTTCACCCAGTCATTTTGCACAATGCTCTTAAAGTGCCCATACAGCCCAATAGCCCGTAATCAGCCCTCTCCCTCCAAATACGTTGGTTGAGATATACAGGACAGAAAGAAGGGCCTAGTGTTAAAGCCCCAAACTCTCTCTCATCAGACATGCTCTGCCACGGTATTCTTGGGTAACCTTGAACAAATCACATACACCTAAATCCAATAAGGACTTGTGGGTATGTGCAGGAGTGCTCCATGCACATATTACAGTAATTTAGAGCTTATCTGGAAAATTAATAGATCTGGCTGCTGGCTGATTAAAAGGGAGGAGACTTCCAAAGCTGAAGAACCAGAACCAGGATCTGGCTTTATCTCCTGTCTGCTTTTGAGCTCCTGACAGACAGGACTGGAAAAAACTGAAGACTTATTTTCTGTGTAGCCCCAGAACAGCTTCAGTGTAAGCTTCCCCCATTGCTAACCAAATGTGCTGCAACCCCTTCTTGTAAGAATCAGCTCCTATGATAACAGGGGAACCCATTTTTCCTAGCTTCTCTGCCCTAGCACCTAAAAACCAGGGTGTCAATTAGCAAAAACTGTGAGTGTCGTTGTGTGATGTGGAAATCTATCCAACTCAACAGTAAAGCAATCCATTTCACGTACAGCGCTGAATGCCCACTGGACAGTGGCTTTCCATCACTACTAACCTGGCGTGAATACTGCTGAACTGGCAGTCATATAGTCAAGTGCTGCAGATCCCATTAGCAGCCACATAAGTCATCCAGTCCCCTCATCTCAGATTATGATATGATGAATAATAAATTCAATGTAAAGCTACATCCACAGGGTTTCATCTTATATGGCTCTCAAACTAAGCAGCATCAGGCCCAGCCATTTCTCAGGTAAGAGACCTCAACAACCAATGTGCTGTGGGTAATTCAATAGGTACAGTTCTTCTCTGCTGAGTCACTGCCCTCTTATGACATTAAATCTGGGATGATGTAAGTAGTGTCGTGTGGAAGGTAGCCCACTGTCTTTTGGCTGAGATAGTAGCCCAAGGATTTCATTAATTGTTGTTAAAGATTCCTTGGCACTTTTTTGCCAGAGTAATATTGGAGAGCCCTGCTCAGAGTATTTTGGCCAATTTCACCTGGAAAGTTACCTTCAGGCTAACTAAAATGTCACTAGAGTGTCATCCAGATAAAGTATTCTACATTTCCAGCTTCAAGGTGGCATTTTGCATTGTTCCCCCTCACAAAGCAGGCTGAATTTCTCCAGCTGTAGCTTAAACACTGTACTAGAGCTGGGAAAAATACTCATTGCTAATGAAATTTCATTCTCCCTCTATTCAGTCTGATGCTAATTTCTGAGAAGGGATCTGATATTCTCATGTATTTGCCAAAGAACGTACATTAATTTATTTCAGCCTCCTGCATATTCACAAGCCATTTACTTGGCTCCTTGGCCACTGCAGTCATGTGCTAGCATTTCTGTTCTGTGACTTGTTAACTAAAACCTTTTACAATAGGCAAAAAGGGAAGAGCAAATTGCAAACAGTTAATTATCTTTTTTGCAAGCAAAGTCAAGCATTTATTCACTCAAAAGTCACTGCTCAAATGTGAATGTCAACAAAATCCCAGTATATGAAGATGCTAGCAAACGCAAATAGGGGTGAACTAAATAGCCATAAACCATTCAGAGGAATGTTCACAAACATATTTTGTGCAGATTGCAATCAGATTTAGCCCATATGAGAAGTACCCTGAGACCTCAACCTTTCACTAATAGGTGGCAAATAAATCATATGTTTATATTATTAGTAAAGATACTCATCTTATCTTGGAAAGGTTGCAAATTCTCACAAACAGCTTCTTTCTCATGGCTCTGCAGGTCCTGCAGCTGCACATGAGGGAGAGGTCACAGCTGGCAGCCAGAATGCAACCTCAGGGTCACCACCACTCATGGCCAGGGCCCTGTGGATGCGCCAGCTTTGTAGGAGGAGACTGGACCCTCCTCCTGGATCAGCTGGTCACAGAGGACCAGCCTGGAGACACAGGAATGTGGCAGGTGAAGGACATCACCTGCCAGGACAGGCGGTGGGCAGAGAACTTCATCTGCAAGGATGCAAGGATGTCCAGTGCAGCTCCCACCCCAGTTCTCACCCCAGGTCTCCTGCCACCCAGTCCCCCTGCCTGGACCCAAGCCTTCCACTTGCCCCAGCTCCACGCAGGTGCAGAGCTGGAGCTGCCTGCAGCAGGGCCAGGACCATGCACCAGCCCTGCTGGCCCTGGCCACTGGCTTCCAGAGGGGAAGCTGCCCGTGCTGGTGGACCAGCAGCTACTGCCATCCCTGGGGAAGCCCCCCACCTGCCAGGCTTGCCATGGCATGTGCACTCACAGGGAACAGCTAGAGGCTGGGGTGCTAGCCACCTATCCCCAGGCTCCCCCCTTAGGCACCCCACCCCATGGCTGCCTGCCCCAGGAGGGCACACACACAGGCCACTTTATATACAGGTTGCACAGGAAGAGGGTGTTTTATTGTTGGTGGGTGGGGTGTGTGGTGGAGAGGCTCTGGTGTTGGGGAGGGATGGGGGGAAGGGCGGTCTGTTTGTTCTGAGGGCAGTAAAGTGTTTTCACCATAGTATCGTAGTGCCTAGGGTTGGAAGGGACCTAAACAGATCATTAGGTCCAACCCCTAACGCAGGCAGGAATGGGTGCTGGGGTCATATCACCCCAGCCAAATATGTGTCCAGCCTCCTCTTGAAGACCCCCAAGGTAGGAGAGAGCACCACCTCCCTTGGGAGCTCATTCCAGAGCCTGGCAGCCCTAACTGTAAAGTAATGTCTTCTGATGTCCAGCCTGAACCTTCTCTCTAACACTTTGTGCCCGTTACTCCTTGTAACCCTGGGTGGTGCCCAGGGGAACAGAGCCTCCCCCAGTTCTCGCTGGTCCCCCCGGTGAGTTTGTAAATGGCACCAGATCCCGTCTCAGCCTTCTCATGAAGAGGCTGAATAGGTTCAGGCCCTTTAGCCTTCGTAGGGCCTGGCCCACTACCCCTTGACCATGCAAGTGGCCCTCCTCTGGACCCTCTTAATGCTAGCCACATCCCTCTTGAATTGCAATGCCCAGAACCGGATGCAGTACTCCAACTGCAGCCTGACCAATGCCACATAGAGAGGAAGGATCACCTCCCTATACCTGCTTGTAATGCATCTGTAGATGCACGATAAGGTGGGGTTAGCCTTACTGATAGTTTCCTCACATTGGCAGCTCATGTTCATCCTGGAGTCAACAATAACTCCAAAATCAATCCTTTTCTGTCACCATGTTGACAAGAAGTGTGTTCCACAGCCTACAGGTGTGTTGCTGGTTCCCTCTCCCTAGATGCAGCACCTTGCACTTGTCTGAGTCGAATTCCATCCTTTTCTCATCCTCCCACCTCTGTAATTTATCTCCATCTAGCTGGATTTTGTCCCTCCCCTCCAGCATGCCCACCTCGCCCCACAACTTGATGTCATCAGCAAATTTAGACAGTGTGCTTTCCACACCCACATCCAGATCACTGATAAAGATGTTGAACAGTACAGGCCCCAGGACCAAGTCCTGGGGGACTCCACTGCTCACATCCCTCCAGGTCAAAAATGACCCATCCACCACCACTCTCTGGCTATGACCATCTAGCCAATCTGCCACCCATCTGACTGTGTAGGCATCAATGCCACAGTCACCTAGTTTTATTTAAGAGAATGTGGTGGAAACCTGAGCATTATCTACTGGGCCCTTGCAGATGTGCTCCTTGATAATTTTCTCAAAGGTCTTCCCAAGTACTGAGGTACGACTGACTGGCCTGTAATTGCCGGGGTCCTCCTTTCTCCCCTTCTTGTAAAAGGGGACCACATTGGCCCTTTTCCAGTCCTCTAGTACCTGACCAGTACATCAATGAGAGCTCATAGAGCTGTGCCAGGGGCCCCACTATGACCTCAGCCAATTCCTTCAGCACCCTTGGGTGAAGAGCATCTGGACCTACTGATTTAAACACATCCAGCCCCTCTAAAAGTTCCCTAACTAGGTCATCCCTGATCCTAGGCATGGTGGTGCCTCTCCTGGGTCCACCTGCACTTCTAGTGGGGGAGATGTCCCAGTCCCTGTTCAGGAATATGGAGGTATAGAAGCTAGGGTTGGAAAGGACCTCAACAGATCATCAAGTCCAACCCCCTGCCTGGGCAGGAAAGAGTGCTGGGGTCAGATGGCCCCAGCCAGATGTCTATCCAGCCTTGTCTTGAGGACCCCCAAGGCAGGGGAGAGCACCACCTCCCTTGGAAGCCTATTCCAAATTTTGGCCACCCTCACCATGAGGAAGTTTTTCCTGATATCTAGCCTAAATCTGTTCTCTGTCAGTTTGTGACCATTGTTCCTGGTTACCCCAAGAGGTGCCCTGGTGAACAGAGCATCTCTGATACCTTGTTGCATCCCCCTAATGAATTTGTAGGGGGTCACAAGATCCCCTCTCAGCCTTCTCTTGCAGAGGCTGAAGAGGTCCAGGTTCCTTAGTCTCTCCTCATAGGGGCTGGCCTGTAAACGCTTAACCATAAAAGTGGCCCTCCTCTGAACCCTCTTGAGATTATCCACATCCTTCTTAAAGTACAGCGCCCAAAACAGGACACATTACTCAAACTGCGTTCTGGTCAATGCCACATGGAGGGGAAGTATCACCTCCGTGGATCTATTTGTCATGCATCTGCTGATACATGATAAACTGCGGTTAGCTTTGCTGATGATTTTGTCACACTGACAACTCATGTTCATGGTGGAGCTCTGAGATCCCTTTCCCCTTCGGTGCTGCTGAGAGGGTCATTCCCCAGCCAGTAGGTGTGCTGGATATTTTTACACCCTAGGTGCAGCACTCTGCATTTGTCCTTGTTGTACTGCATCCCATTGTGTTCTGCCCACTTTTCCAACCTGTCCAGGTCTGCCTGCAATCGTTCCCTACCCTCCAGAGTGTTCACTTCACCCCACAATTTAGTATCATTTGCAAACTTGGATAGAGTACACTTCACACCCAAAGCCAAGTCACTGATGAAAATATTGAAGAGTGCAGGTCCAAGGACCGAACCCTGCAGGACCCCACTTCCCACCTCCTTCCAGGTCGATACCAACCTGTCTACTACCACTCTCTGGATGCAACTCCCAAGCCAATTTGCCACCCACCAGACCATGTAAGCATCTAAGTCACAACCATCTTAATTTATGAGAATGGGATGAGATACCATATTGAAGGCTTTCCTAAAATCCAGGAAAACAACATCCATCTCTACTCCTGTGTCTAAGCATTTTGTGACCTGGTTATAAAATGTAACTAGATTAGTCAGGCATGATCTACCTGCTATGAATCCATACTGCTTGCCCTGCTGCATTATTTTTCCCACTGAACTCCCACAAATATGATCCTTAATAATCCTTTCAAAGATTTTTCCAAGGATGGAGGTGAGACTGACAGGCCTATAATTACACGGATCCTTCTTCTGCCCCTTCTTGAAAATAGGGACCATATTGGCCCTTTTCCAGTCCTCTGGGACCTGACGTGAATGCCATGAGCATTCAAACAGCCGTGCCAGTGGTTCTGCTATGACACCGGCCAGTTCCTTCAGTACTCTCAGATACACCTCGTCTGGGCCTGCCGACTTAAACACATCCAGTCCATCCAAGTCACCATCAACAGTTGGTAGGCTGGTGTCCCTCTGGTGCCCATCTAAGAGCCCATTAGGGGATTTATCTTGACTGTTGTTCAAGAACACTGAGGCAAAAAACTCATTGAAGAACTCAGCCTTGTCCCTGCTGTCTGTTACTAATTGCTCCTGCTTGTTCAGTAGGGGCCCTATGCCACCTTGCATCTTCCTTTTACTCCCTACATAGCTAAAACAAGACTTTCGGTTGTCTTTAATTTGTGTTGCCAGCCTCAGCTCCGTAGTTCCTTTGGCCTTTCTAACTGCCTCCCTGCAAGTGTGAGGCAAGTAGGTATAATCCTCCTTTACAGCTTCTCCCTGTTTCCACCTCCTATTTGCCTCCTCTTTTGCCCTTAGGCTCCCCTGGGTTTCTCTGTTTAGTCAAGGAAGTTTTTTGACCCCTTTCCCCCCTTTCTCTCACACTGGGGTCACTTTCTTTAGGAACAACCACCCTTCCTGGACTCCCATCTCACCAATACTCCTATCCTGCAGTGCATCTTGACTAAACTCCTGCGCTCACTGAAGTTAGCCTTCCTAAAGTCAAGCACTGCCACCTACTAGTTATCTTACCCACCCTATGCCATAGGGTGAATTCGATTGATTTCCTGTTTGCAATGCACATGGTGCTGGGGGCGGGTGGTAAGACACGGGGTCCACGGGTGGCTGTCCAGGTAGGCTACAACAGGGAGTGCAGGAAGAGGTAGCCAGCTAGCACCTCTCACACTCGGTGTCCTGGCTCCTCCCCCCCCCCGTGGGTGTGCAGCTTGCCCAGAGCCACGGCAGCAGGGGCCCTCAGGGCCAGCAGGGCTAGCAGGGCTAGCACTATGGCCAACAGGAGCTCAGGGCACTGAGCATTGCTGCCAGAAGCAGGGGCTGGAGCAGCCATGGTGCTGGGAGGCGGAGGTGGCAGCAAAAGAGCCGTCACATGCTGGCCCTAGCCTCTACATGCTGCTCCTGGCCATAAAAATGGCTGGCCAGAGAGAAGGGCTGCTTTTTAAAGATGGCTGACAGCGGCTGGCAGGTGTGGCCAGAGGCTTGCGCTCCCCCTGGTGGCCTCAGGGGTCCATTGTAGGCCCAAAGGAAGCAGGAGCAGTTTGCTGCTAGGAGCAGCAAATCTCTGCCAAGTCCCTGCATGTATAGACGCTTGCCCGGGAGCATTTACTTATGAGTAGTTTACTCACAAGTAAACTGGTCCTGGATCGAATGCATGTGTGGACCCACCCTCCGTAGCTTGAATTTAGGTCTAGCCATGTGATGTAACTACTTATGCTGGCTTCAGAATAACAAGGTAGGGCGAGCACAGTAAGAAGAACAATCTTGGCTCCACCTGTCAAGGCACAGTGACCTGTGCATATGACCCAGTGTGGAGTGGAGGATAGAAATGCAGGTGGTAAAAGGCTGTATGCTGAACTACCACCAGAAGCAAGGGAGAGGCTGGGAGGGAAAGTGTAACTCACTGCACCACAATTTCTCTGGATGCTCCCAAATTGCAACAGCTTGCGGCTGCTGCTTACTGTGGGATGTGTCCTTGTCCAAAACAGCCCTAAAGCATTAGCACATTTTTAAACTAAGCAATACACAGCATCCGCACTAATACTAAGGGACAAAAAGATGCTCTTTTAAGTCATCACTGGCATCTGACAAGCTTCTGCTTAAAAATCAGCTAACATGACTCTGAAGAATAGACATAAATCAACTACTAACCGGAAAAGAGCCCTCAAATGGTTTCCCCATCATATGGATTTTAGCAAATACAAAAAAGAGAAAGACTAATTTCCATTGCACATTATGCAGTACTCCATGTATTTTGAAGCTTAATGCTCCCCCCACCTTTCCTAACTAAACAGATCATACTAAATAGATACCCAAAGCAATCCTCTTTGAAGAGAAAATCATCAATGCTCCTGTACACATAAGCAACGGCAGATGAACACGTCATCACTAGATTAAGCAAAACATAAAGTCACCAGAATACGGTACTGCCATTAAACAACTTCAGAATATGTTTTACACGAATAAAAATATGATATGAGCCTCAGCTTTTTTGAATAAGTTAAGTGTCTGATCTTTTTGCTTCCCCAGGGTCAAATTCATTGTTTCTATGACTCCCAGGAAAACAGTGGCTTAGGAAAAATTTAGAACCAAAAACATATCCCCATGTGTCATTTACCGAACAAATCTGAAAACTGAGCAAATTTGTCCTGACAAATAAGAGCAAAAACATTGAAATGCAAATATGCACATTCAACTGCTGTTCACAAACAAAATCCCAAACAGATATAAATTCCTTTAACTGATTTTTTTTAGTCTATTACTATTTTACATCATCAGCGTCACCCATCTGTATCATGGTAGCTCCTTGAAGTACCAGTCATGAGTCATGAACCAGGAGCTCACTGTGCAAGGTATTATACAAACAGTAGCATAACTATAGGTGGGTGAGAAGGGCACTTTCCCCAGGTGCCAAAATTATTCCCCACGTCCACAGAAGAGTCCCTCTAACTCTAACCATGCCAGGGACTCTTAAACAGTCTCTGGCTGCTGCTGCTGCTGCTTTAAGAGCAACAGCTGGAGCAAGCAGAGCATGCGTGGTGGCAAGGTACCAACACGGCTTGTTCTGTACAAGCAATCCCCCACTGCACTGTATGTAAACCAATACCACAAATTGTGTAATGCAAGAAAAACAGGGGAGATGACTAGTCTCTTTTGATTGCTTTCTCTAAATTAAGTTCTCAACTAGTAAAAAAAAAATCTGCTAAATTCTATTTTACTTTATCTGAGGTGTTATTGGCACCAGAATGTATGTGTTTGCCTTTTTGATGGATGGATGGATGGATGTTTGTATGTGTTCCAGAATGTATGTATGTGTTTGCCTTTTTAATATGATTGTCTCGTTAAGCAGATTGTGTAGTCAATGAAATCTAAAGCAGATTGTAGCACGATCGTTTAGGGAAGACTTGCCTCAGTAATTCTTCTAAAAGCATTATGCCTAGCTATATAATTAGATTAAAGCTAGAGAGGTCCTATAAGGTGCAAAAGTTGTGACATTTAGAGAAATCCTTCCTGGACTAAGATACCTACCTGGTTAATTCTCAAAACAAATAAATAGCATTAGGCCAAATTCATCCCTCAAATACAGACTTGCCACTCTACCTGAAATCAATAGGAGCTGAAGCCACATACCGATTGGGAGGATTTAGTCCACAGTGACTTGCTGACAATTTCACTTGATTAAAAAGTGAACATGAGGCCATCTGCTGCATATGGTTGCATTGACAGGTCATCCTTTTCTGCTACCATAGACCAATAAATTAACATTAAACCATTTTCTGAAGAAAACTGAAATGCAACAAAAATGCTGCTGCATTTTGTAAAGTAGTTTTTGTGGTTAAAAAAATAAATGGTTCCTGGTTCTTTAAATTACAATCTGCAGCCTCAAAACATTGAATCATTTAATCTCCCTCTAACTCTCACTCTCTAAGCAGCCGCGCTATTCTAGCTTTCTCAAAAGACGCAGCTGCATCCCTGCAGCAATCTGACTTTCCATTTGGGAGAAAGAGCACGTTCAGAAATCGGCTGCTTTTGTATATCCATCAAGCTGCCTCAACTGCTTCCTCAGCTACCCAGTCCTGGAGATTTAAGTGAAAAATGAGGAATAAGATCACATGTCCCCTCCCAAGTAATTCATCTCTAGCACATGATGCAAGCATTCGGGTTCGTGTTGCAGTGGCCTTTATGTGAACTTGACCTGAGATTAGCCCAGCTGTTTGCATGCTGCTGGCTGAGCAGTGCTGAGGATGACTACTCTATCACGCTGTGGCCAGTATTTATTTCACACACATCACCAGCTCCCCTCCAAGGAGGAGACCAAAATAAATTTTAGGCACAGACCTGAGCTCTGCATTTGTATCTGGGTCCGACTCTGAGCCCTCCATTTCCCCTCCTCCCCTCATCAAATCTGATACCCGTTTGGTTGATGGCCCCTTCTCCAACCTGCGTGGCCTAGAGAATGCAGCACAGGATCAGAATCAGCCGACCTGGTTTCTATTCATAGCTCTGGCACTTAGCCTTTCTTTCCACATCAGTAAAGGTAAGATGACAATTTTGACCCACCTCTGAAAAGCCCTCTGAGATCTGCTGATAGGAGCTAAGTGTTATTAATATTAATAAAGCAAAAAACTGAGAGCACTAACCAACTGCAACCTTTGACAACAACAATATAAAACACCAGCAAAATTTCATTGCAAACTATATTGCTTTCAGCCTGCAAAAGAGCCCTGTTGCTAACGCTGACTGTGGCATCTCTTGCTTTATACAGAACACAACATTTTAATCCGGTGCAGCAGTGGTCTGTGTGTCTGCATGCCTCTTCAGTCTCTACCTACCCGTCCATACAGGTGTCTTCCACAGAAATGCCATTTAGGAATGACTTCTGAGCCCTCATCTGTTAAAGCAGAGCTGATCCTAACCCTTTTCCCTGGATTCATGTCAGCTCTACTTCCTCCAGTTTCCTGCAGCTAGTGCTTCTTGCTATTGCAGATTTATGAGGCATGTTAAAAAAGCCTATCTGTCAAAGATTCCTCTCATTAGACACGAATTAAACTTTTTAACTTCCTGAGCTGAGGCTAAACATGTTTCCCCACTTCACACCAGCTAGGTAGAGACAAGTTCATTAAAAAAAAACAACCCATAACACCAGCAACAAATATAACCAGCCCCATGCCTACAGACTGCCAAATTTCCTTGTGCCCAAGATAGCAGAGACAAGACTTCCCTCTGCATAAGGCTATCAAATGCAGCTTCCAAATTACCAACAGGCCATTATTTGCATCAAATGGGAGTAAAAACCATCTGTCTCTCTCACATTGTATTCATCATGCTCTCTGCTGGGTGTTGGCCCTCACTTACTGCTTACCTTTGTTACAATCCAAGAAAAATAGGCCTTGGAGTCACGTGCCCCGGAGATGACCATAAAATATATAACATGCAACAGTGACCAACAAAAGCTACAACACAATGAATTTATTTAGATTCGCTTAAGATATCTCTTCCTCTCAATGACTCTAGACATATCAAAAATATTTTAAATGTACAAAATACAAGATAAAATAAAGTCTACCCATTAAGTACATCTTCACCTGCAATCATTCTGCATGACATACCATTGCTTCCTGCTTAGGTCTGGGCAAATACTGAAAGACATATTATCAAACATTCATTTCAATGGGATCTGAGTTACTTCTTATTTGCTTTTCATGCACATTAATATGGAGAAACATTGTGTTGGCAAGAATTCTCAGCAAGGAAGAGCAAAGTGAATGACTCACACACGACAGTACTGTCACTATTGGTAAGTGTGGCATCGAGTATGAAGCAAATAAAATTTTGTCTTTCCTCCAAAACAGAACAGAATGAAAGTCAAGTTGCCTGATGACTGATGAAGGCAGGGTAAATATGCACTTTTATAGACAAACTTATATAGAGAGGGCACTAGCTTTCGTATACACAAGTTCACTTCATCAGATGCTGCGAAAGAACGTGCAGAAAGTGAAGTCAGCGCTCAGGCAGCAGATGAGATCAGAACTGTCTTCTGCCAGGCGCTGTACAAATACATAGTAAGAGAGACGGCCCCTGCCCTGGAGAAGGTGCATTCAAAGATGACAAAATAAATGAAAGATAGCAAAAAGGTAGTATTATTACTCCCATAGGCGGGAGATAGGGGCAGAACAGGATTAAGTGACTTGCCTTAAGGCCACACAGCCAAGACCTGGACTGAGATCTCCAGGGTTTTGATGACAAGACATCCTTCCTCTACCTTGTACCCAATCATGTCCCTAATCAGTATGAAAAGATAAGACAAAACATCTGTATCTAGGGATACAACTATCTGGACTTTGCAGCTGAAGTTCAATAGCTATTGCTGTTCAGTAATATTTGAGCAAGCATTGGACTGAATTATGGTAAGAATATTTGTCAAAACAGCAGCCTAACTCAGACATAAAGGGAGCTGTTGCTGAAGGTCTAATTGCTTCTCATCATTTCTTCATGGTGATTGCATAATATATAATTTCTGTATACACATATTGTGGGGTGAATGTACAGTACTAATGACATGTATTAGAAAGTATATACCGTGACATTTTGATCTTCCCTGAGGGCAAATTGACATGACTGGGGGCAAAGTTTACAATTTTTAAAATGAACTGCAAGTTCAGGATGTGACTGAGTTTTTCTCTTCAAATCTTATTTTTCTATTGGGAATAGTGGGAACTGCTTATAGGCATGCAACTAATGGGGCAGACAAGATAAATGAGGCATGAGAATAAGAGATTTGGTATCCTTATTAACAGATAAGCCACAACTTTTTTATGTTAGTGGCCAGTAGAAACTGGGGTGAGATCTTGATGACACTGAAATCAATGGCAAAGTTGTCACTGGGCTTCACTGTGGTGAGGCTATACCCC
Source organism: Caiman crocodilus (assembly GCA_030014935.1). Lineage (NCBI taxonomy): Eukaryota > Metazoa > Chordata > Crocodylia > Alligatoridae > Caiman > Caiman crocodilus. The sequence goes on along the minus strand of JAGPOW010001918.1, from coordinate 13,697,670 downwards.
AAATGTCTGGGATCACATACTATCACATTTGATCCTATTCTGCCCTGTTGAAGTCATTGTCTTAGCTTGTTAATAACAAACCCAATAACATTATCAGGAGAGCTGGTGCCCTAGTGTCTACTTTCACTTGTAACTTTTCCTCATATTGATATTAATTGACAGTCATTTCAAAGTATTTTAATGGGTGAGACAAATGTTTAAGATACCTCTTCTGCTGCTTGGATAAACATCAACTGATTTATAAATATAATTAAAATATAGTAGGGCTCCATTCAGACAATAATAATCCCCTAAGGAACCTCCTAGGCATGCTTATTTACATAATTGTGATAATTTAAACTTACATAGCACTGCACATTCATGGCTCTGTATAAAAACTAGCCAGCCTTCAAAAGAGCCCTGCAGAAAAAAAATAGAAGCAGATGAAAAGGAAAGAAAGAAAATCTTATATGAGCTAGTTAAAGGTCATCATTTCTATTTCTGCAGGAAATTTTAACATTTCAAAGTGTGTTTTTATTCCAAATCAGAAGGAAAATAAATGTTTTCAAGCTATCCCTAGGAATAATAAAAGCAGTAGGAAAAATTTTAAAAGATATACTGGTCAATTAAAATTTTATTTTGAAATCATTTCCCAAGACCAAAAAAACCCAACCCCATTTTAGTGCAAAATTATTTTTCCTCAGAAATTTCAATGAAAATCAACAGTTCCACAAACATTTGCAGTTTTGTCAAAATGGCATTTTTCCAACTACAAGTTATTTCCAAAAAAATGATCTGACCAGGTCTAGTTATTATCCCCATAAGGAACGTGGCGGAGAATTGCAATTGTTTGCCCGAGTGCCTTATAGCAAGTCATTGGCAAAGCCAGGTCTTCCTAGTCCTCAACCCAGTGCTGAGTTCTCTAGAGCATGCTGCCTATACCTCCTTCCAATGTGCATACATAGGTACTGCTCTACTTACTTTGCTTCCTCCTCTTCTGTCGTCTTGCCTCCCTCTGTGCTGCAGTCCTGATATAAAATCACCTTTCCCTTGCTATTTCTGTCACGTCCTCTGCTGTATATTTGCACAGAAACTATTATGCAACACAAATGATTCCATATGGCTAAGTGTGTAGGCTTCAGTCAAATAGGATGGGAAATATTTACAGGGGCAGCCCTGATACAGCTTGTGTTGAGGGTAGCATGCTTATAACTGAACATTAAATAAGAGCTAGACTCTGCATTAACATATCCAAAGCACTTGCCCATTGAAATCTGTAAAACTAGAGGGGGTGCAAGATGTCAAAAGGCCTGGTTCCATGTTTGTTCAAAAGGTCTTTCATAAGAGCATGTTGGTGCAACTGTCACTGTGCAGACTCAGACTGAGCGTGATGGAGAGATAACAGAGTGGGAGAAGCATAGTTTGGATGGAGATCAGATGTGGCATTGCAGAGAAACAGACTTCCTGCCACGGGGGCAAGGGTGTCATTTGTAGGGCAATGTCTCAGGGCAACAGCAATCAGTTCAAGCTTTAGAGTCCCACACCTCTATATTATTCACCATCTGGCTTCTCAAGGGTACATTGGAAAGCATCAGTGGGAGTCGGTGGGCAAAGAAGTGCTTTTAAAATATTATTCATCAACCTCTCAGCATTTTACATTTCCTTGACCATCAATGTAGTATACAGGGGATGTCTAGATAAGTAACAGCAGCATGAAGCCATCTTCCCCTTAAAGTTCTTTTAATAAAAAACCAGAAACAATACCAAATTATTTTCTAAGAAGTCTTGTTCCCAAAAGTGAACAACTATCTGAGACTCTACTATGGTTATCTAACTAAGCTGGCAGGTACCCAGTTACCACAATGACTGGCAAAGCAGTATAACACTGAGTAGATCAACAGATAGTATCTTATGACGTATACTCCTCTAACCCTCTGCCAGAATGCAGGGGGAAGCTTAAATCTTGTAACAGGTAGGTGTTTCACTCCCTTACACTATGCTGAAAATCATATCCAACAAATGCTTTAAAACTTATGATGGTAAAACACTACACATGCTCAATATTTATATTTTAGAAGCCTGCAGCACCATGGCTAGCACATAAAACTGCCTCTCAAATTGCAGTGCAAAAAAACCCCCATAGAGATGATGTTATTGCTCCATCTTTATAGCAGGTAAGAGGCAGAAGTTGAGGCAGGTAAAGAAAGCACCCAAGGTATTATTAGAGCACAGAGTCCTGAAAGATGAATAGTTGCCAGAAAAACAGCTGTCTGGCAAAAAGAAGAGAAAAGAGCTGTTGCCAGAGGTGGTGAGGAAAACATATATGGAATGTAAAAGAGAAATGGTAGGGGGAAGCTAAGGTGAGATGATCTGGAGCAGCCCATCAGGGAATTCTGATTGATGGCAGAGAACTCAAAATAAGCACCAAGATAGACACAGCACAACTGAGAAATCAGGGTAAGCTATTGATTTCAGGAATTTCCTTGCATGGAAAAAAGCTCTGGGGATAGAGGATATTAAAAAGCCTTGAGGAGCTAGAAGGGAAATAGGCTAAACCTGTTTGCAATGTCATAAATTAATAAAAGCCTGCAGACATGTAAATAGTCCAGACAGCTGAACATCCTGTAATGCTTATAAGGTTAGGACTATTTAGTTTCATAAGGGTTATGAGAGGGGTAAACAAGATAATGAAGGGAAGAGAGAAAAATCAATTGGGTGTTCCTGCTTATGTTTATTCAGTGTTAGAAGATAACATGGAGACAGCCTGAGCAACTGGAAAGGCCGTATCCTTAAATCTGCTTGGTACAGTAAATGATTAACTTGTGGAGCTCATCGCCACAAGATACCATTGAGGCCAAGACCTTAATAGAGTTCAAATGTAGATTTGCCATTTAAAAGAATGGTAAGAATATTGTCTGTGATTACACAAAACTTTGTAAGATAAATCATCTCTCCTAATTTGGTACATAATCCACTGACCACCTGGGCTTGAGAGGAATGTTTTTGCATAATTGCCCATTATGGGGCTTCTTATACTGGCCATTTTCTGAGCAGGGATATTGGTGTGCAGGGATCATTGGCTTGGTATAGAACGTTTTATGTCCCTGACAGACCCAAATTTATCCAAATTTAGACACCTTTAGACTTTAAAGAGGCATCTAGGGAAATTTTAGATTTCAATGAGATTTAAATAAAGTAACTAAAGAAAAAAAAGGATTAAATCATCAAGAGCTTATAAGGGCTTCAGACAAAGAATCATTCCTTCATTATAAAAAAAAGTATATGAGGTCAGGAATGGTCTGGATGGCTAGTGATAGCTAATGTTGGAGGAAGCAGGAGCAAACATAAAGGAGCTAAGCTGCAATAAAAGCCTGGAGAAATGCTACAGCAAAATGATTGAGAGCAATAGGAGACAGGACACACAAGGGGATTAGAAAATGAAAATGATCTTTTGATATTGCAGAATGTGGATTTATTTTAAGGCGGTTGGTTTTCATCCTTTTTCCATTTGTGGTCCCTTAAAAAAATCTAAATGGAGGTACAGACCCCTCTGGAAATTTCAAATGGAGATACAGACTCTTTTGAGTATTCTCATACTTTTGATTGATCATAGTTATTTTTCGCAGACTCCTTACACATAGTGTGTGGACAGTGGGAGGTCTGCAGACAACAAGTTGAAACCCACTGCTCTAAGGCATACTCAGTATCTCTCTTTCAGACACCTACCAAAATGTACACACTCAACTGTGAAAAAAGTACACTATTGCCAGGTAGCCTCCTTATTGAGCGGTTCTGGTCTCACTTACAACAACCTGCCCAGGTAAAGCCAGTGGAATTACTCTGGATTTACAAACTGGAGTAACTCACAACACAATTTGGCCTGAATTGCTGACAATAACCATCATTTAAGAAATATATATAAGAATCATATAGTCACACACTGAACAGGCACAAAGGAATTTGACATGAGCATAAAAGGCTCACAACACTGAGCTCTAATCCATGAAACTATTAGAAGTACTGTATAATCATACAGAGCACCACAAGAAGTATTTTTCTTTTGCTTGGGTTTGCTCTCCTCCTACTCTATGCTTGTCTGTATAGCAACATCAAAGTAAAACTCACAAGATCAGGGATCAGTAATTGCACACGGTACGTTTCATTTTGTTGCCCATGAACTGAGTCAAAAAGTGAAGGGTGTGGAAGTGAAAAAGAAGCATATAAACAGCAGACAAACAAGAAAGGAGCCATGAAAGAATGGAAAAGCAGGGAAAACAATCCAAGTGTACAAAGGGCTGCATCTCTAGCTCTAAGCTTTGCCCTTTTTAATACTACTAAAGAACAAGGAAGACAACAAAATCCACTGCATGGTGTTTGCAAAGCTGTGAGTTGTGAGGGAGATCAAGGATTGTTCTGTACTTCTCTGCTTAAGATGCACCTTTCAGACTCACTGTCCAGGCCTGCAGACTTCAGAAGTGCTACAAGAAAGGAACAATTCGTGTCATTCTGTGGTGATACCTCCAGTTGACCAAGAAATAGTCTGGAAGGGAATTCTGTTTAATCTTTGTCAGTTGGAAGTATGGTGGTTGCTTTAAGAATGAGAGGAATATGAGTTAAAGCCAAAAAGAGACACAGAAACTATGGGACAGATAGGGGATTGGGAAACTATGGTCTTCTGGGAAGCCACGGGGAAATACCACTCAGCATATGGCCTCATGACCTCTATGACTCATTGGGAAACTATAACACTAAAAGCTATAACTGCCCCTAGAGTTAGTGCCCAAGAGTCACTGTTGCTGAGACACTATCCATCATGCCCAATTCAGGGAAGGCAAAGACTGGATTCCTAAAGAGAAAGGCGCTCACTGGTGTTTTTAGTCATGAATCATTTTTGTTTCAGGGCCTGGAGAAAAAGAATACCTGCTTGCCACATCTTTCCAGCCCAGCATACAGACTTGACAATGGCCTGCATTAAAATTTATAGCTCGGTATTTTTATGGAAACTGAATTATTCAGATATTGCTGACAAAGGAAATCAAACAGAGTATGACTGCTCCACAGCAACTGGAAATGACGACATCTAGATTTCATGTCAAAATGGCAGGAGCATAGAAGCACAGAAAATGAGAGCTGGAAGGGATCTTAGGAGGTCATCTAATCCAACCCCCTGCTCAAAGCAGGACCAACCCCAACTAAATTATCCCAGCCAAGGTTTTGTCTAACCAGATCTTTAAAAACTCCAAGCATGGAGGTCCCACAACTTCTCTGGGTAACCTATTCCAGTGCTTTACTACCCTCCTTGTGAGAAAGTTTTTCCTAATATCTAAACCAAACTTCCCTCACTGCAACTTGAGACCGTTGCTCCTTGTTCTGTCATCTGACATCACTGGGAACGGTCCAACTGTATCCTATTTTGAACCCCACTTCTGGTAGTTTAAGGCTATTAAATCCCCTCTCACTTTTCTCTTTTCTAGACTAAATGAGCCCTGTTCCCTCAGTCTCTTCTCATAAGTCATGTGCCCCAGACCCTGAACCATTCTCCATGCTATCCCCTGGACTCTCTCCAATTTGTTCACATACTTTATGTAGCCCAGGGGGCAAAGGGGGTGTGCAAAACTGGACACAATACTTCAGATGTGGCCTCACCAGTGCCAGACAGAGGGGAAGAATCATTTCCCTTACTCTGCTGGCAGTGGTCTTACTAATGCAGCCCAGTATGCTGCTAGACTTATTTGCAGCAAAGGCACACTGTTGGCTCATATTCAGCTTATTTTCCACTGTAACCCCCAGGTCTTTCTCTGCAGAGTTGCTACAGCCTGTACTACTGCATGGGACTGATCCATCCTAAGTGCAGGACTTTGCATTTGTCCTTATTGAACCTCATGATATTTCTTTTGGTCCAGTCCTCCAGTTATTTGAGGTCTCTGAATCCTAGCCCTACCCTCCAGCATATCTACTAGTGCCCCCAGCTTGGTGTCATCTGCAAACTTGCTGAGGGTGCACTCCACCCCATGTTCCAGATTGTTTTCAAAGATATTAAACAAATGAATAAGGGAAAGTGGAAATTTATGGAAGGGTTCAAAGAAGGTGGCAAGAATTGAGTGCAGACATCAAATGAAAAAAAGGCAATGGGAAATACGCTTGATCTGAGCCAACACAAGGCTGAGAAGCGAATGACTGACAAGAGGCCGAGAACATTAACTGCAGCCCAAACTTCCCAACACAAAACAAGAGTGTGTTCAAAACCTGGCCGTGTATTTGGCAAGTGGACCCTATCTTTCCAATAAGGCAAACCACACTCACGGACTAAAATGTAACACAGTGGGCTAGTGTGCAAGGAGGGGCGTCGGGGGGATGAGGAGTAACTTCAGCCCAAGCCCCAGCAGATTCCAGAATCTCTTTCCGTCGGTCAGGACTAAAGCAGGGAAAGACACAGTGTCCAGCACGTGACCCAAACGCCTTCGTGTGTTTGAGACATTCAAGAAGAGGCTGGATAGATACCTGCCTGGGGTACTATGATCCCAGCACTGGTTCCTGCCCGGGGCAGGGGCTCGGACGTGATGATGTGTTCAGGTCCCTTCTGCCCCTAGAAGCCATGAAACCTGTGGCCTCAATTGTACAGGGGAGCCGAGCTCCAGGAGAGGAGAGGGGCCCCTCGCCCTCTTTGAGAGACCTCAGGCTCCCTCTGCGAGGCCATTCCCAGGGCAGGCAGCCGGGAGCTGCCACGCCAGAGACAGCTGCCGGCACAGGTGAGCGGCACAGCTTCCTCCGCAGCCCCCAGCGCGCCGGCAGCCAGCCCCGCGGCGGGTCGCAGCGCCTGGCTTGTCTTCTCGCAAAGACGGGGCGCATCCCTTGCGCCGGGCAGGGGCAGTGCGAGACCCCGGCGTGGGGCAGGGCGGCACGCGGGGCGGGCGGGACCTGCGGCGCGGGCGGATCACGTGGCGGGGGAAGCTCTGAATAATTGAGGAGCTGCAGCGCCGCCTCCCCGCCCGCCCGCCCGCCCGCAGCCTCCCCCCGCCTCCCCGCAGCCCGCTGCAGCCTCGGCCGGCGGCAGCGCGGAGCCGCGTCTCCCCGCGCACGCAGCTCCGCCGGGACCGAGCGCCCCGCACCGCGCCGCGCGGCGGCTGCAGCCCTGCCCGCCCTGCCCAGCGGCCTCCCGCGCCGGGTGAGTGCCCGCGGGCCCTGCGGGGACGGGGGACCGCGCTCCTGGGGCTTTCCTGTGGGGCGGGGGGCGGCCACCACTTACCTGCTGGGGCGCAAGCGGGAGGCGGGGGGTCTGGCCAAGTTGGGAGGGACGCTGGGGTCTGCCCCCAGGGCGAGGCGGTGTCCCTGTGCCTTGGCTCCCCTTGGGCAGCGAGGCGGCGCTGCGTGGGCCCGTCTCTGGAGGGGCGTCTGACCCCAGCGCTCTTTCCCGCCCAGGGCAGGGGGTCGGACTCCGTGATCCATTGAGGTCCTTTCCGACCCCGGCATCTGTGAATGGATGTCTCTTTGCTTGCTCCTCTTGGCTGAGGGGCCGCCAAATGGAGGGGGGGTGGGGATCCCAGGGGCTCGTGTGGGTCTCAAGGCTGCACGGTGAAAGGGAGCAGGGGACATGATGCTTTGAAGTCAGATGAGCTCGGGATGAATAGGAAGCCGAGTGAGATGCAGAGCGGATCTGACGGAAATGGTCCAGGCCCAGCGCTGCTTTCTTGTCCTGGCTTGTCTTGTCCAAAATAAGACCATGCTGAGAAGGGGTGTCCAGGCCTGAAGGGACTATAGGATGTCAAGGAGGTATGTAACCGGTAGGACAGGAGAGAAAGAGATTGTAAAGCAGACACAGAAAGTGAATGGCTGGTTACAGCTACCTGGCAGGCTCGCCATGTGATTTATCTCCTTTGCCATAAGACAAGTCCTCCTGTGGAAAGGGACTGGACGTCATTAGTTGCCGGCGAAACGAAGAGGCCTCAGAGAAGGGGCTAATTTTTCTTGATGTGAAAAATGATTCATCTCCTTTTTTTTCAAAAAGCTGGATTGTGGTCGATGGACTCGAAATCTGTTCTTGTCATAGCCACAAGTTCTCTCTCTGTCTATCTATCATGGAAGTTAAATAGGTTAGCCGATGGCTTCACAGAGTTTTGGGCTCTATACAGCTGAGTATTTATTAGTAAACATGGGTTCAAAGAGCCCAGAAGTGCACTACAGAATTAGTCGTAGATGTGGGCGCTGTTCGAGGTGCTGAAACCCTCATTTTTCACATCAGTAAAGGGCTCTGCTAGCCAGGAATATTTAAAGTACAAACACCTTTAAGTTAAGAAAGCCATTCTATGGATAACAGGAAGAAAACAGCCTGACATTGTCAAGAAAAGGATGAGCTCCCAAATGTGTGGCTTAATGCTCCCAGTTTTCAAAGCGTGTAAGCAGTAGTGGTCACATTCACCCTGAGGTGACTCCAGGGTCCCATCTTACCTGCCATATAGCCAGCCCTTTTCATCTGCTTAAATTACTTTGAAAATCCTCCCATTTCTCTTCAAAACTACTTAAACAGGAGGTCACCTTCTCCTCAGGCACAGTCTTCTCATGGTTTGCACAAGCTGTTTTAGGCTGTCGTCAGCTGGGTTCCAGTGGAACCTCTGAATCCCACTCCTCAAATCCTCCAAAATTTTAAAAAGTTAAAAAAGCAATAGCAACATTTGCCACCCCAAGGGAAAACTCCTGTCCACTGTTGCAAACTGGCCCTGCTCAGGGAGGTATGGCTTAATGACATTAATCTGGCCCATTATTTAACATCCCCAAGTAGTAGGCAAGTCAATTTTACCATGACATTTGTTCAATGGCATTGTTCAATCTATCATCTGAATTTGGTTAATGAAAGTAAGTGCATAGATGTATTGTATTTAACTTTGTGTAAGGTGTTTGACTGAACACTGTGACACCTTCCAAATAAAAAAAAGTACCAAACAATATCATTAGAGTGCACATTATCTAGCTTAAGACCTGACTAACTGACCAGTCTCCAAAAACAGTTGTCATTTGGGACTATTTGTTGAATGGGTGGGTTTCTGCAGTTCCTTGGGGATCACTACCAGGCCCACTGCTACTGCACATTTTCATCAGTGATCTTTAAACAAACATAATTGTTTTTGATAAACTTTGCAGATAGCTCAAAGATCAACAGAGTAGTAAATATTTATGAGGGCAGGAAAATCAAACAATAATTTGGATCACCTAGTAAGCAGGTCCCATTCAAACAGAATGTTTTAATATCCCCATATATGAAGTTATTCCTCCAGAAAAAGGAATGCAGACTACATATGCAGAATGCAGTGACTCTAAAAAGGATCTGAGGAGACAAGTGAGTTAAGTGCCAGTTGAGGCAAAAGGAGCACATTAAATATTTGTATAAACAGGGGAGCAGTGACTTGGAGCAGGGAGGTGATTTTACTCTTGCACATAGCATTGTGAAACTGATACTGGGAAATTGTGTACAGTTCTGATGTCCACATTGGAAAGAGGAAGTCTGAAAATTTAAGAGGCTTCAAGGAAGTGTCACCAAATAATTTGAGGGGTGGAGAAAATGCTGTACAGTGTGGGAATGTCTACAAGTGCATTTTAATGCATAGTCAGCTATTTTACTGCTTATTAAAGTATGACATAAAAAACTACAATGACAACTAATGCACAGTAAAATAGGCATCACATGAAGTATCACTTAAAAACAGTGCACATTTGTCACTGCGTAATAAGGAAGCCTAATGCACATTTCTTTAGTCCCTTACACTGGAGTACTAAATTGAATGTGCATTAGAAGAAGCACCTTCTTCTACACATGTGTAGACACGCCCTGTGAGAACTAAAGCGATCCACCTGCATAGATAATCAAAAAGATGACTGACGGGCACATTTACAGTATGTAAATATCTGCACAGGAAACAAATACTGGCTACTAAAGGGCTGTTTTTTTCTAGTAAAAAAAAAAGACAAAGACAAAAAATGTGCAATAGGAACAAACCAGAGCCAGGCAAATTCAAATTAGAAATAAGACACAAGTTTTTAGTAGAGGATGTGATTAACCATTAGAATATTGTCTCCTGGGAAGTATCATATCTTCCATTTTTTAGGTCTTCATGTCAAGACTGAATGCCTTTACCTAAACACAAGTTGTGTTTTAGTCAGGCAAGTAATATACCTCAATACAGAAGGCAACTGCATGTAGTATTCAGGAAGCCAGACTATATTGCTTAAATTATATGAACTAAGCCCAAGGACGTCCAATCACCCTTGCAAGCACACACCCCATTCCTACAGAACGGTTCAGCCCATACACTGGGGGAAGAGTAAATGAGCATCTGCCTCAATCTCGACTTCTAATCACACCACCTCTTCACTCTAACCTTTGCCTGTAAGGAAGCTTTCTGTGTGCGCATCAAAGAAAAACAGGCAAATCTTATAGAAGTTGATTTAAAACATGAGTCATTTTCCCGAGAGAGTTCATCTTGCCTCTTGGGTGAATTTATATTTTAAACTCATCTAAATAGCTTACAGGATCATTTCACAAATGTGCAAATCCATTCCTCACGTTTCTTCATTGACTTCAGTAGCATAGCACCAGCCAGGAATCTGTCCCACTGTGCTTTAGAGGAGTATTCACAAGCTCCCTTTCCTTTTCCTTAAGAAAAACTTAATTTGAGACACAATTCATCCACTGTAGCTCCTAGCCTACCCAGTAAGTTGTGCTCACCTATGAAATTATATGCTTCTTTACATGACAAACACTTCAGCTTTAATGAACTATATTCACTGCTCCTTGTAAACTCATCTGAAGTTAGCAGGACAGAAGAGACTCACAGTAGTGAACATAGCCACTGATCTCTGTGCTAACAGCCCATAAGACATGTCAATTGAAAAAAAGCTGCAGAAAATATTCAATAAAATGAAATAATTCAGACCTTTCTGTCCCTGCCCTTCCCCCCCCAAACACCTAACCACAGATATCAGACAAAAAACTATCTGGAAAATTCATCTTTAAATTAAGACACTTTAGTTATAAGACTATGAAAAAGAATGGGGAATTTGGGCAAGGAGGGGGATGCATGCATCTCATTACAGATGTGTAAACAGATGTTTTTCAAAGTTGGGTTTTCATTGTACAGATTAAGGCCTTGTGAATAAGGTTCTGAATCTTTATATGATTTGTGATCCCACTTTACTTCAGTGAAACTAGTTTGTACTCAAGAACACAGCAAATATTTTTGCTCCTTCCTGATTATATTATTTATAATTAAAAGTTCAATAAAATCCAAATGATAGCACACTAAATTCTCATCTCAGTTCCTTCAGTGTTAATTCACAGCCACTCTCTTGAAGCAATTGAAGTTATCTGTGGTACAAATAAGACTTAATGTTACAAGCAGCTAAGTTTCATAAAATATGTTTTGTTCATGAACAGTGAGATATGTAATGCAACAGTAGGTCAACTGTATATAGTTTGGCTAGTTGTCAACCAATGTTGTCATGAGATACTCACTGCAGAAAACACGTATTAACCTTGCCTCTGGGCTGTATAGTTATTGGTCTAGGTCCCAATTTCAGCTGTGGACTCATTAATGATGCCACTTCTACTCTGTTATAGTCTATAATGTCACTAGACTGGAACAGTGTTGAGAGA
>JAGPOW010001918.1:13667885-13685653 GCA_030014935.1 Caiman crocodilus | reverse complement strand
GAGAGAATTTTTTTTTCATGTAATAAAAGTGGCAAGGTAAAGCCATTTATCACACGTAACAACAGGGAGGTGGAGCCAGGCAAGAAAACATGTGACTCTACTGTTTTATTGTCATTCTGAATTACTGTTAGATCAATAATTTACTGAAAGATGCAATATAAGACATTAAATTAACCTGGCAGATGAAACAAAAGAACTGCTTTTACTGCACAGTTTTTCAAATATTGCCTTCTAATTCATGAGCATATATAAAATTACAGGCCAAGTGGTTTTCTTCTAGTAAGAAAATGCATTATTGCAGAGAGTTATTACTATTATATCACAAGCACGTGTGTGGGGAGGAGTCTTGTGCTGATCTTTTTTCTTTTTCTTTGTTTTTAAAAATGAGTAGCTGATGCACAAAAAAGCAGATGTAGCCAAGTATATGGAACTCCAGGTCTGTGAATCTTTAAGGGATATCTTGGACATTAAAATGAAAATGTAGCTCTATGCTATTTTGAATTTGCTGAAATAATACTATATATTAAATTCAAAGCAATTTATATAAAATATAAACACTGTTATATGAGGGCTGAATCCTCAGTGTCTGTTTAAAGTCAAAACTGTACTAGATTCAAAGGGAATTTTGTTAAAGACTCCAAATTGATCTCCATATGTACTAAATTTGCTTGGGAAACAGGATATATGAAGTCTTATTTCTAGATTACCAATTTGAATGCACTCTCTGTTGGCTTCTTGTGGCCTCTGTTCAGCTCCCAGCATTTCCCCAACCCCTTAGCACAAATCAGCAATTCTGATGGCTAGGATTCGAGTCTCGATTCAGCAAAGCTCTTCAGACTCTGTTTACCTTTAAGAATGTGTTTAAATCCATTCCTGTGCAGAAAATCAGTTAAGCACATGCTTAATTCCCAGTCCCACAAATACTGATGGGATTTAAGCACATGTTTGAAGCTAAGCAGGTGCTTAAGTGCTTTGCTGAATTAGGCCATACAGGTATGAAGCTTTTCTTTCATCTCAAACAGCAGGTCCTTTGGGTCACATTTGGACACATTAGTCTGGCAATGAAAGATACCTGTACTGGTACTGCCTGTTCAATGGAAGAAAAGACAATGTGGATGTCAGGCTCCTACGTCATTCAAGTCCTGCAGTGAGGCTCTGTGATGGAAGCTGTGAGCAGAGTGACCGCAAGGCACGTGTGTTAGTCACCCGCTGTAGACATCAAAACAAGACTATATGCCAGTCCCACAAAACTGGTGCAGAGCACAGCTTTGAGAGCATTTTGGGCCAGAGCAAGTGCAGTTCCAAAGGGTCAGTGGACACTAAATAATTATAGTTAAAAGCAATTCTAGAATGTCACTTTCCTGAAAGTTCCCATAGAGACAAGATAAGGAAAGGTGATGCTGAAACCTACCATAGCTAAGAGCCAGAGGAAGTCCCTTCTCCACACCTGGAATGCTTCACAGAACTGTTTACATGGCTCAAGAACAATGTATTGCTCCTAATTTTTTGCACTATTAGTATTTTGACAAGCAAATTGCTTTTTCTTCCATTTTGAGTACTGCTGTAGTAGCAACATTCTAGATCCGGATTTAGTCTTACACATGCATTTGTAATTCATTTATTTAGAGATGTCACAACACACTCATGCTACACTGCTTGGGTATTACTCATGCTATGCACCACTTAGATATTACGAAAATAAATGACTAACACAGAGATAATCTACTATAAATCATCATCTTTGGCTAGCTCCTGCTCATATTACTCATACTGAAGCCAGTGAGACTATTAATATAATGCAAAAAAGGATGGAACTTGGTGAACAACAATCAGCGAGCAACATATAATAACAGCTATACAACCCAATAGTTTTCCCCTTTAGATCAGTAGAGAGCTTACTCATTCACTGTAATGGAAATTGTCTTGAGTTTCCCCATATTTCTGCTGAGGTGGCTAGGCTGGAGATGGCTGAGAGGACATTCCTTGAAACAAACCTGACAGTGTACCTATATCTCCTTGGGCTTGCTCCTTCCTACACGAAATGCAAAAGCACCCCTGATGCATATGCATACGTGTGTGCACATGGCTGTAAAGTAAAAAATATAATCTTTCCATTTTGTTTCAAGGAAAGTCCTCTCAGCCATCCGCTGCCTTAATTAGTTGATTAACAAAATCACGGAAATAGGACAGTGAGACATAATCAATGACAGTTGTATAACCGATGACAGAACATGCTAACTAATTAATGAAACTGTGCTCACACATAAAAAGAGACTAATGCATTGATGGCTGAAAGAGAGCAGAACCATTTTTGAAAGACAAATGTGTTTACAGTTTGAGAGTTCAGAATCTCAATAATTTATGGACCAGCAGGGGGGCTTTCTAGCAACGCTGAAAAGGTATTGGAAAGTAGGAGTCATTGAGAGGAGAGGAAAAACAAGGCTTGCAACACGTAGAAAAGAGTCTCAGTTCTTACACAAAACACTTCAGCATAAAGCACGGAGCTTAAAAAGAGGGAGCAAATTTTCCAAGTGATGCTAATTCATCCACTTTTTAGATGATTGATCTCTTTTGCTGGCGACTCTTATTCTGACAGCCTGCCAACATTACTAGCTCTTAAACTAAAGAAGGACAACTTTCTTTCCAGAGTTCAGCTATATTGGCTAGGAACAGACATTGCATTTGTCCTAGGACAAGTTATGCCTGCATTTGTTCCAGAACAGAAATGTCCTGGCATTGATGTGTACGCATATCACTTATCCAATCAGGGTGCAGAAAGCGGCTGAATGCACTGGTGCTTTTCTGCCATTGATTCAAGGATGCAATCCTGGAACAACAGTTCAGATGCACTCCGAGATGTCCTGGGACAAAGAGCTAGCACTTCTAATCCTGTGAGGGTTTGTCCTCAACAACAGATATGGATGCATGAACAACTCCACTGCATCCCAGGATAAAATGGTTCATCTCAAGACAAATGTGATGTCTATTTTTAGCCATTGTAAGTCACAATTTCATACTACTACTGAAGTTGGATTAATACAAGGCCCCCCCCCGCTGTCCCAGCCCCCCCACCATGGCTGCCCTGTCCGCCCCATCTCTGGCCCTTTAAGGAAAAAAAATGAGAAAACCCCCCACACTCACCAGTTCCTGCCTGGTGGGGGGAGATCCCTGCTGCCCCCCACTCTACATGGGGGGCTCTTCCATGAGCCCCCTGAAGCCCCAAGGCCACTGCAGGAGCAGGGAGCCCCAGGGTTTTTCTCAGTTTTTTTTTCTTAAAGGGCCAGAGCTAGACCAGGCAGGGGAGCCACCCATGCAGTGTGGGGCAGTGGTGGGCAGCAGGGATTGCCCCCCCACTCAGCAGCACCCAGTAAGTCAGGGCTTTTTATTTAAAGTACCAGGAGCTGGGGTGGGCAGGGGCAGTCATGGGAGGGGGGTGGCTGGGGGGAGCGGTCAGGGGTTAGGGGGACTGGGGTAGTAGGCAGGGGAAGGGGTCTGGTGGGGGTCCCCCTGTGGTCCACTCCCTCCACCTGCTACTTACTGGCATGGAGTCCGGGTCCAGCTCCTTGTTGCAACCAGCTGGGACTATCTGAATCATCAAAGCTCTCTGAATCTTTTCTGAAGATTCAGAGAGCTTCGACTCAATTTGGACCTTTTTATTGGTTCCCTGATTTGATTCGGATTTGGAGATTCAGCCACCAAACCAGGCCGAATCTCTTCCGAATCGAATCAGCACCCAAAGCTTCACACAGCCCTACTGATAACCACCTAGAGATAAAAAGCGAATGACTTGAGCTATTGAAGGCAATAAAACTACATAGGGAAGTATGGACTGCATATGAAACTCTGCCTGCCACTGCTAAAGATCAAGGGGAGGCAGTCTGGATAGGACAGACAAGCCCTCTCACATTCAGTGGCTGCTAAGAGTAGAGTCCTTCTCAACACTATCAAGTTGAGGAAAAGGGAGCATTTTTCCCTCTTAATATTTCTTGGTAATTCCTAAATACAAGAGTTATTGAAGATAAAATGAGGTATAATTAATCATAAGTCAGCTTGCTCCAAACATCTGTGATCTTCTAGAGTGGTGGGGGCCAACCTTTTTGTCAGGCCTGCCACAAATTAGTCCTACACCCCAAGTACCACTCCCATCCCCTTCCCCTGCCTCATCTACTGCTCTGCTCTCTGCTCCCTGCCCTATCTGTCACTGTGTTGCCTGTCCCCTCCCCATTTTGCCACATGCCACACACAGAGGCTGTCCATGCCATCTTGCACCTGGGTTGCAGGTTGACCACCCCTGTTCTAGAGCTTGGATGACGCAGGAGATCCTCCTGAGTGCATGTTATTGTTAACCTCCATTGTTACAAAATCCTGAATAAGATCCTCAAATCATGAAGTTAAATAAAACTCCTGATTTCAAAGTCAGAATACATTTGGTTTTCTTATAAGAACCGCTTGTAATTAGCCTCCTAGGTTGCAAACTTTAAGGATGCAGCTGAGTCATGTTTGCAATCTTTTCTTAACAACTGTGAGGACTAGAACCCTTTTTATTTAAATAAGGTCTGAGATTCCAGGAGGTAGAGCTTGAAGAAACACCGAAATACCGAGAGTGAGAGTAAAAGTGAGACTTGATTAAAAAATTGGCAACATTTGTATATTATATTAGATCAGGCCCTGTCTGCGGGCTAACAATTTCAACAGTGTTACTCAAGAAGCAAAATAAAATGGGATGTAACACACCGGCCGTATAGACCAGATTATTAATCCCATTGATTTCAATAGGAATTGTAGATACTTATTTGCTTTTAGGATTGGGCCATGCATTTAAACGCTGATGGTTATTTTTCTTGTTTGGAGGCTGGTGTATCAAAGTGTCACGCTAGTTCTTTCCTGAACAATATAAATCGCGTTGTTACCAGTGAAATTCAAAACAATATCCGGGAGAGAAATAAGTTGTCACTATGATGTATCAGTTGGCTGCCAAACCAGACTTTGCGATCGTAAAAATCCATGCTGTTTAATTTAGAATGCTTCATACGTTAATAAATAACCTTTTGTGAATAATGTTAAATGAAGCGGTTCTCATGATTAGCCTAAAGTATAACGGCTTTCATTTGAATATGCAAAGAATGAATCTGCAGAGAAAACAAAAAGCAGTGAAATAATTATAAGGTCCTTGTACTGAAAAGGATTGGCCATACCATAAAAATGATTAGATCCTTACTACGAAGAGGCAGCCTGATCACCACAAATTCTCTCACCAAGAAATTCATTACTAGAAGTATAGCCTATTACCAAAAAGCTAGTAAAAGGCCCAAAATTCCAAGTAGACGAAACTTTAGTTATTCATCGCCCATTAACACTAATTGCAATTGCTCTACCGAAGTGACACACGCATAGAATTGAAAACAGGCCACTTAGAATGAAGGTACTTAAAAAGAAGAAAAAAGATCATACATTATTGCAAATATTACAATTTTCTTTTCCACTTGTCTCTTTGCAGCACAGGGAACAGAAATAAGTAGTTTTATTCTAAAACAAATAGAATGATTGATTAATATAATCCTTGTGTTTAAAACTATTACCTCAAATTTAGGGGGCGCCACTTGCAACACTTTAAAAGGAACCTGATTATCATGTAGTACGTCCTGGAAATTAAGCAACATTTAAGTGATAGGAGTTGCAGCATTGGACAGTTGTGAATTAGAGTAATGTTGGCATTTGCAATGCTAATGAGTATTTAAGTATATAAAAGAATGATATTTCTTCCCTGAATATACATGAAGTAAAGCAGTATTGTCTTCAATGAAGTATTCATTAAGGTGTACTTTAAAAATTTGCTTTTCCATTCCCTCTGCAAAAGTTATCTAATTAGTTTTAACTGCACTTGTGCAAGATAACCATTCCCATTTTGCAAATGGCAAAAAAGGCAAGAAATTCAATGATGTGCATTCATGTTCAGAGAGGGAGTCTGTAAAAGTGCTGAGAATATCCCCTTTTTCAGTCCTGTGCTCAGACCGCTAACACGCTACTCTCACATGCCTTAGCAGCCTCATTGTTCTTCCAAATCATTTTCTTTCCAATCTTGGTACAGTGAAGATAAATTAGATCTTTTTATAAATGTGTAAACTGATTACATCGCTGTTTCTGACATTCCTTTTTTTGTCATTGAATCATCTGTTGTAAATACAAGAAAAAGTTGTAAGCACATGACATGGCTAAGACAATCTTTTACATTTATCTCAAGTCTTTGGCCCCAATTTTACATGGCTCTGTACTTTGAATCATTATTTATACCACTTTGAAGTGGGTGACGACTGACAGTAAAATACAATCAAATTGGAACTGTAGCATTTTAAACAAGTTTTCTGCTGCTGTAAGTGATTATGAGATACAGAATCCAATGCCTAGAGTTACATAGGATGTATATAAGGAGAGTTATTTCTGCTTAGGATGCCATTAAATGAACATCATAGAAATGTCTATGAATAAAGTTCAACTTATATTATTGGGCTGATGTTATAAGATCTACTGAAACTTCAGAACACATCAAGTATATGAAAAGAAAAAAAAAAAGGCACACATTTTCTACGACCCTTGTTCTGGCAGCTGGATTTGTTTAAGTGTCAGCTGGAGTTACCACCTAAGGAATGGAGAATATGCCATTAGCTCAAGAGCAGCCCTACTGCTATCTGTAAATTACACTTTAAGCAAATATTCATGCCAACATTGTTTCTGACGGTATTTTTATTGCTGTAGTAATGCAGACAATTGTAAGAAACACATGTTTGGGCAAATTATACATGTGGTGTGGCAACATCTAATTATGCCAAAAGCATAGAACAGAAAAGTATGCATTGGCCTTCATTTCCAGAGTATCTGAGATCCAGATTCGGATTCCCAATTGGCACCTCCATTTCAAACTAGAACACTTTAGTTAGATGTCCAATAGCTGCCATGAGTGTTCAGATTATTTCTTAGCTGTCTAAAATTGCTGTCTGCTCATACAAGTGTCCTCAGTCTGCCCAAATATAGGATTTCAGCAGCTAAACTAGGTACTCAGGTTTGGAAAGTGGACTCACAGTACTGTGAGGTTTAAAAAGAAAAAAAATCTGAATTAATTAATTCAGCCTCTTTCAAAACAGAATAATGACTAAAATCAACACATTAGTGGAATGTGTTATGGAATGAAGAGTAATCTTTACACACATATGGTAAGGAATCTGCTCAAGTTCATCATGAATGTGTTATTTCATCATTTTCTTTCTAAATGGCACAGTTCAGGTTGTAACATCTCCTGGGGTCTGTTTCAGGCTTTGCTGCTAACATGCCTGGTGACTGTTCATGGTGTTTAATCCTTCCAGATGTCATTTTTCTCATCCACAGAGCATGGCTAATATTGCTTACCTGACAGCGGTATTAACATTGGTAACATGCAAGTCACTTGTGGCTTTATCTTTAAAATTGAAGCACAAACAAAAATTGTCTTTAAACTTCAAACAAAACAAAAAATCACTAGTCCAATTTCATCCATCAATCAGTCAACCAACAAACAAACCCAGCAACCGTTCCCCTTGGCTGGGAGTTTACAGACAAGATTCAACTCAAAACAGTGAAGGACTCAGAATCAGATCCTGAAGCTGGAACTGTTTGGGTGGAACTCGGCAAGTGTGTGGAGCATCACTCGCTTCAAGGACCAGTTCCATTACATTTTATAAAAAGAGTTTAAAGGCTTATAATGGAGGCAACATTGTTTTGGTTATGCTACTGTTAGGAACTGATGTCAGAATAAACATCTTAAACCCCTAATCAAATTACATTTTTAAAAAGTACTCAAGAAGGGAAAACATTAACTTGACGAGTATCCTTAGCAGAAGGCGTTCTGACTTATCTACCATAGCTTGTGGCTGCTGTTTGACTCAGTTCTGTTGTAGGCATACTGAATTGCATTACTGCCATCATTACCTTCCTGGCTTTAGGAGATGTAATAAAATGAATATCTTCTATTCATTCAAACCAGTCTGCATCACAATTGCCAGTCTGATAATTAGTATAGAAAACAGAGAAGCTAAGCTGGTACAGTTTTTCCCCCTGGTTTCTTTTTCCTTTGTCTTGGATCCTAGGCTGTGGCAAGTCAGCGAGCAGCCTCTAGCTCTGAGTCTGGATTAGCATTTCATAAATGTCTCAGCATACATTTTGAAAGTGCACTACTGCTTTGCTTATACAGTCAGTGCTCTAAATAAAGGAACTGCCCTTGGCTGTGAGATATGTACACTCACAAAGGGAGAATTGGACCCCTGATACTTGCATTGTGTAACTCATGAAATGGGGTAGGCACTTGTACAAACCTGCAAGCACTGTCTAGTGATAAAGGAAGGTCTCATTCAAGTACCTTAAAATCCCCAAAGCCAAAGGGTACAGGAGCAAATTGCAAACAAGCAGCGTAAGCAGGATTCTAATAATTCACTAGTTCTGTTTTTCCAGTTCTGCTGGATGCGAGGAGCCTCAAATCCTAGCTAAGCCTGGGGAGAAGGCTTGAGGTGAGCTTTGCCTTCTTGCTGCTAACTTCTGGGTTAATGAACCTAAGAATACAGATGACTTCTATGGATTTATGTTGGCTGTGTCTGACAGTGAGTTGGGAACAGCATCTGCCTTGATCCTGTCATTCTCAGAGAGGCAAGACGCACATTGGCAGAAGAAAGAATTTCCCCTGCAAAAGGGCTGCAGGAGCAAGCCCAGAGACTGATTATTTCCTGTAGCTAATTCAATTTGCTGCATTCTGATGCTTTTCATTATTTCAGGGCTGGTACTTTAGTAGCAACTGGGCTCTGTTGTGCCACAGTGCATATCTATCTATTTATCCAAATGAGGGTCAGCACCAATGATCAAAATGCCCTGAGCTCCTGATGTGGGGTTTTGCTCCCCATACATGACAAAGCAGCATGCATTTTGTGCTTCCCTGTCTGATGCCAGGTAGTCTGAGGGATGCAGATAATTTCTAGCATAGCTGTCAGCTTTGGAAAACACTCGGCATCTGAAGTGGTTGTGCTACTAATAGTGTGATGTAATTGGCATTGTGATAATTACTTTTGCAGGGATGGAATCCATTGTGCAAAGCCATGGGAAAGCCAACCTGTTTTATCTTAATGAGTTGGCTCCATACTGAGATCACCACAGGATGGGGGTTTTTTTAAATATCATCATTGATGTTTTATTTCTTTTGCTTCCCTGATATTTTTCACTTCTTTTAAAAAAACCCTCTAATAAAGTGCCCATTGTAACTTGAACTGAGGGAAATTGTTAACCAAAGGATCACGCAAGTTTTTCTAAGTTCCCTCTCACCTAGCTGGCACTGTTTTCTTCTCTTCAGAGCTCCCAGGAAGAGGGAGCAGAGGAAAAGCTAGTGTCTAAAACTTCATGCAAGCCAGGCATGCCCTTCATGGGCTTAGATGACATGCAAGCTACACTAGCAGTACCACTGATGGAGCTGCACCAATACCACTGCAGCACTGGGAGCGCTAAAATACCAGCACAGTTGCCAAAACTTTCAGCCTGTTGGTATTACAGAGAGTTTCTATTGCTGCATAATTGCATTTTATCTTAAGGCTCAAGGTCACACAAGACTTTTCCTCTTGGCTTTTTCATCTCAAGACCCACCAGTGCGGTAGCTGCAGATAGGACAATGAGACCAGTTCCAGGGATGGATTTGTCAGTGGTTCTGTATAAACACAGCCAGGCTTGTTTAGGTCCCAGTTCTTCTCTCTTTGAGCCACCAATGTTGGGTAAGAGGCAGGGGACTGAAATTTAAAGAACAACACAGTTATGGCCCACCTCTGTTCCTAGTCAATATAAAGGCTCTGATCCTGCACTGAACTCTATGTACATTACAGGGAGTCTTTGTCCCCCTATGAAGCCAGTGGTTATCTGTCCATCTGGTGTGCATTGTAGGGTAAGAATTTCAATAGCAACTGAACTCTCCTCTCCTTAGTATGGTAGGAACTGCTAACTCTAATAAATAGTGGCAATTTCCCCTCTTAAATCACAGTCAACAGTTACTGTGTTCTAACACATTTTATAGGATGCCTCCAGAAGGATTATTTGAAGGTCGGTATCAACCCTTTCCATAGATTGTACTACATCACCCTAATGCTCAGCCTTCTCCCAGGACACACAAGTCCCCAGGGCTGAGAGCACAGACTCCCTCTGCCCCTACGTAAATGCAGCTGCTCTTCTGCCTTCCACAGCGTGACTCAGATAGACAGTGGGTAGGCGCATGAGCTCTCCTGGGCCACTGCTGCCCATGAGGTCAGAAGAGCCTTGTCTGCACTAGGGTAAAGATGAGTGTTATGCCACTTACTACCAAATACAAGATAGTTTCTTAATGTCAACAAGTGACTTGTAGCTTTCTCACATGTTAGCTGTTTGAGGCCAACAAGGCTCCCACGTCCAACTCTTACCTCAGCCTGCTGGCACAAGTGAAAACTATAAACCTCTATGTCTGCACTAGTATTTTGCCTCATGGGTCTCATCATGTGATTAAAAACCCCCAACCTTTCCCCTTAATGAAGATGCACTACTTTTTTCTGGAGATCTCCACATGGCCAAGAGGGGGACAACATGTACTCCCAACCATTCCTACATCATCCCAAATCTTCACATCATCCTCCATGGTCTTGGGAGGAGAGAGTGTCAGCAGAGGAGAAGGTGCCATGAAAGCATGCTTCTGCACAGGAGGAGGATAGATGCTCCCAGGTCCTTTTCCATCTGTGCAAGCCACACAAGAGACAAGCACACTCTCCATCCTTATTCAGGCACACTCCAAATTGGCTTCAGCAACCAATCTGAGTGAAGCGCTAGGGCTTGGAGCTCAGGTACATATTCATTGCTATCTAGATCCTCTTTTTTTAGACTCCTGTATTTAAATGTAATTTGTCACCATTACTTTAAGGCCTGTTACTGCACTTGGGCTGGACTGCCTCTCCTACAGTCCCTGGGGAAAACCTATTAAAGAAGGCAAGCATAGAGGAAGCCTGTTTCAGCTCAGAGTGTTGTGCTTAAAGTGTTCGTTCTGATGGGAGAGGTTTGGGCTTCTCCCTGTCCAGCCCTGTACATGAAGAGGCCGTATAGTAACAAGAGGTTGCACTATCTCCTCTGCTGTCTGGCAGTGCAGCCCCTTTCGGGAGGCATGAGGTGCATTATCCTTGATTCTGTACAACACCAGCTGCAGAAGGAGACCCAGCGGAAGATCACAGAGCTCACCCACTTTCCACCACAAATACACAAGACCTGCAAGAGATGGTGCTGCAAAAAGACCAGCCTCCCCAGAAACACCCTGTTCTCCTAAACCCCATTGTCTGGCCTGCCTGGAACTCTTGCCTAGGCAGCGTTCACTGGAGGCTTGTCTGGGTGGGATACCGTTAGGAAGTTTTTGTGGAAGGAAGTGCAGGAATAAGCAGACCCCCGATAGAGAGAGGACCCACTGAGAGAAAATCCACCTTATCAATAAGACCGAAATGATGTAAGGCATGCAAGACAGCGAAGGAGAGCACGGATAAGGCTTGCTCATGAATTATTCAGCAAATGTGTGCACATTAAAGATTTGTGCCTGTAAATGCCTAGACCTATAGCTCTGATGTGATTGCTGTTTTTGTCAATTTACTCTAATGAAGAACAGTGTTGCAGTACAAACAACACTTGCTAATGAGCGTGTGGTTGCAGCAGTAAATGTTACCTTGTAAGACTGCAGTTTGGAAGAACTGACTCAGACTGTGAAAATGGAGACTTTCTGCTTAGTGGTGTGAGGCTTGGAAATTGAGCTAGGGCTTATCCAATGAAAGTTTCCTCCCTGCTGTGAACAGTGGTGCTGACACTGAAACAGGCTCTCCTCAGCATTTGGGTTTTCAGCTGCTGAAAGCTACTGAATTTCTAGGAGCCTTGACCGGCCATCCATGCTACCCCCGTTCAGCTCTGCAAGCACTACCCTCTGAACCAGAAGGAGTGTAGCTGCCATCATGTGTACCAATAGGTTCTGCCTCTCAGCAGAGCTTACTGGCACGCACACAGCCCTGCGCTAAGGCATCCCTGCTACTACCTTAGTAGCAGGACGCAGGAAACTACTCTGAGCGAGGTTGTGACATCTCGCTACAATGCTGCCTGATGCTATACTGGATACTGTCTGAACTTTTCAGGACAAAATTCTGCTCTTTTAAATACCTTCGGGATCCTGAGCTTTTTTTTCATGCCAGGACTGTCCCATCCAAACTGAGTAGCTTTAAGAGAAGTAGGGGCAAACACCTGCCATTGAAGCATCTTTCCTGATGGGTACGAATGAGGTGAAGTCTCTTAGAGCCTGCAGCTTTATGTACCAATGCACACAATATACAAATCCACCGTATATGAAAGAAAGGATTCTGCCAGGCAGAGATGATCACAGCACAACATACAGCAAAGCAAACGTCTTTCTTTTTTATAATAAAAACATTCCCAGACCGTCTGCTGCATTAGCCGTGCAGTGCTGGCAGTAAGGAATTAGTAGAGCAGACCAGAAGTGAGCTGTTTGTTTCTGCCTCATATAATGTTCTATGTCCATGAGATTTTTAATGGCTTCAAGGGTGATGAAGGGAGGCTTTTAAGCTAGAAAAAGTAATACGCTGATACAGTTTAATTAAAGTGTTCATCTGAAACACTTCCAGATGTTCAAACATCAAAATTGCAGTTATAAAGTTAGTGCGTTTCAGTACTTTTAAAAACTTTCCTCATCGATGAATTTTACAGGGATTGTAATAAGTCTGAGGTTGCCAAGGACTTCATGGCTGGCCCTTGTAGTGAGAACAAGGACAGAACCTCGACAGGCTCTTGGAACAAAAGCATTTCCAGGAGATGAAATTACTGCAGGACCTATGAAATACATCAGAGGACTTCTGATGATATCCAGGAGACATCAGAATCATACACACAGGCACATCAGAGAGATACCAACCAATTAAAATATATTTTAATATATTTACTACATCATATTCATTTTTTCAGGACTTTCACTATAGTAACAATAAATATGAAAATGCTTGCTGCACAAGGCTACTCTCAGGACCTATGAAGTCATTGCAACACCAGCATAAAACTGACTTCCATATAACACTCTTTAATGTACACCCTATATAACCCACATTCAATGGTGGCCACCTTAAAATTCTCAGACATAACAGAACCTGCTTCTCATAGTAGGAGCATGCTCTTTGCAAGTCCACAGTCACTCCCAAGCACCTATCTGTATAATTTGGTATTTGAATAAATGGAATAACAGACCCCAGGCCAGACAAATCTGTAGACTCACGCAGTCATGAGATACCACAAATGACATTTTGCATCCATTGGCAAGGGAGCCTTCCACGTTGGGCTGAAGAGCAGTTGATGCAGTTGGAGCCCACAGGAAGTTTATGGGCTGTAGCCAGACAAACAGGTACATTCATGTTTATAGCTACAAAAAATCTAAAGCTGGAAGATGCCACCTTCTAACCTGGCTTTTGTGTTTCACTAAAGCATGTCTTTTCTAAAATGGCATCTAGTCTTGATTTGAAGAGCTCATGAGACTACAGTCCCCTGACACTTTTTTCCAATGATTGATCACTCTCTCTGCTAAGTTTGTATCTTACTTAAATACTTGTCCACCTTAACTACCAGCCATTAGTTATGCTTTTCTTTGCTAGGTTAAAGAACCCTTAGGATCCAGTGCTTTCTCCTTGTAGAGGCACTGGTACCCTGTGATCAAGTCGCCTCTCAATCTTTGTGATAAGCTAAATAGACAGAGCTTTTAAACATCACTAAATAGCATTTTTTCAACTCTTAAAAACATCTCTTTGGCTCTTCTCTACACTATTTTCAGTTTTTGTCTAATCCTCCTCTCCCTATAGCCCAGCCCTAAATTCTATGATACTGAATTAGTCTTTCATGTATTTTACCTTTTACCTGTTCAGAGAAAGTATCTGGTTACCACCTTCCTACTCAGTGAAGATATTGCTCCAACATGCCCCTTAACCCCATGGAGGTGGAGAGGGTCAATGGAGAAAGGTTATGTACATCGGCCCCCATTTAATATAGTGAAGCTACTTTTGAAGCAAAGTCCCATTCAACACGAAAAGGAGTTGCATAACCTCATCCTAAGTTTGGATCCCAATTTCTGCAGACCTTCCAGGGAAGAGACTCATTTAAAAATAGAGCACTTTGGGTCAAGCCAATTGTACTCTTAGGATCAATAAATGCATATCCCAATAGCTTTTTTTTAGTTCCAGAAAAATCTATGTCATAGCCAGGAAAGCAGTACTGCATTAGAAAAGGAGAAAATTAAACTTAACTAAAGCTAAAGTTGGAGACTGTGCTTCTAGACTTTTAATAAAAAGGCATTTGGAGATTATTCTCCACTAACTGCCAAAGGCAGATGCTTTTAAAATCCAAAATGTGAATTAAGGCAAATCAATATTTATGCATATCCACCAGACAGTTAAGGCAAAGATATGACTGCTCCTTCAGGAAGAACCAGCTTCTTGTGCTGTGAAGGAACTAATCACTTGTGGATAAAGGAAGTCAAGATTAACGTGTATGTGAAGATTTGCAGCATAATCTGGGAAGAATTTTTGCAGTAATATTAAAGCCAGCCACTTCAGCAAAGAAATGCAGCTATGTTTCTATGAAAGGAAAATTAAATCAGTAACTATTGATTCTCCCGTTGATTGGGTTTTCTTTTTACTAACTTTCTGTGCTTAAAATAAACCTTAGAAACTAATCATTCCCAAGCAGATTTTATGTAGGGTCTGTTTTGATCAATTAAGTATGTTTCTATTGTATGTAATATTTTCTTATCATTAGGGCAATTCACAGAATCATAGCATCATAATAAATTAGGGTTGGAAGGGACCTCAGGAGGTCATCTAGTGCAAGCCCCTGCTCAAAGCAGGACCAACCCCAACTAGAGCTTCCCAGCCAAAGCTTTGTCTAGGTGGGTCCTGAAAACCACCAAGGATGGAGCTTCCACCACCTCTCTGGGTAACCTGTTACAGTGTTTCACTACCCTCCCAGTGAGAAAATTCTCCCTAATATCTAACCTAAACTTCTCTCGCTGCAACTTGAGACCGTTGCTCCTTGTTCTGTCATTTGCCACCACTGAGAACAGTCCAGCTCCATCCTCTTTGCAACCACACGTCTGGTAGTTGAAGGCTGCTATTAACTCCCCTCTCAGTCTTCTCTTCTCTAAACTAAAGAATCCAAGTTCCCTCAGCTTCTAGTTATAAGTCATGTCCCCCAGCCCCTTAACCACTTTTGCCCCCCGCTGGACTTTCTCCAATTTGTCCACATTCTTACTGCAGTGTGGGGCCTAAAACTGGACATGGTACTCCAGACGTTGCCTCAGCTGGAGCTGTATTCTCAATTCTGCCACTGTTTGTAGTACAACCTGGAGCCAAGCTACTTTAGGCAAAATGTTCAAAAGTGGTCTTTGATTTTGAGTTGTTTCACTCAATGTGGGAAACTTTTGAGCAAGTTGTCCAAAACCAAACCTCTCTAGTGGGGCCACTTTTGAAAATATAACCTTTCTGCACTTCAACCTACTTCTCTGTAGGCAGTATTTGATTAGGTGCTGGGGAGAAAGTTATCATGGCATCACCTGGAGTGTGAATTTGAACTGGTTTTAAGACTCATGCAGATTGGGGGTGTACCTGCATTGTGTAGCATTCTGCCCCAGCTAACATAACTTGGGGAGGATAAATGATGTATTCGGGTATATTACCCTGACTTATGTGTTGTACTAATACAACTTATACTGGGTGCATCTACACGTGATATTAAAGTGATGCAATAAACTGTGGCTCGGTTTGCACCACAGTAAGCTGCCTCTGGGCACAGCATCTACACATGGGCCAGGGACTGCAGCAGTTTGAGCCGGGGGGTCAGCCCCAGGGTCTGGATGGTGACCTCAGGTGGTGGAGGGGCTGGCTGGAGCATGAGGAAAGTGCTGGCTGGGGCCTCTGCACTTTAGCACCCTCATGCCTCAATCAACCCATCACCATCTCCAAGTGTGTTTCAGTGCACATAATTATTTAGCTGTATGATAATACTGTCCCTGATGGTACTATCCTATGGTAGAGTTAATTTACTGCACCCTAATACTAGTGCACATGTAGACAGTGACGCTTTACTGTGGAGCTAATTAGTCAACTCTAGTAAAGTACATGTGTAGATGCACCCACCGTGTCTGATACATGACAGCATGGGGAGAAATAACAATGGGAAGAAAATTGTGAGTAATGCAGACCCTGTTTGGAAGGGGTGCAGTCAACAGGCACACCAGCCATGAGGGCAAGGCTAAAAGACTCCTGCTTCTTGTGGCAAGTGTGACAGATCATGGCATTATATAGTACTCTACCTTCAGTTTTCATTAAAAAGCCAGTGTTTACCAAAGCTCCAGACTCCAATGCTACAATATCTTTCTGTACTTGTGGGTTGTTGGGCTATTACTGCACTACTGCACAGACAAGTGTACGGTGAATGTTGATAAGTGATGATTTTTTTAATCGTGACCACAGTATTTCCAGGAATCATTTTCCCTATTTCCAAAATGCAGCCATAGTAACTTGGAGCAGCTGTTCCAGGGCACCCAGCAGAGCATCTGTTCAAAAACCTAATCCCAAGAGCTGCCTTGGAGGGCCTCAGCATTTGTAAAACCAGACCCTACAGCAAGAAACAAAGAGCACTGGGGTAAATCAGTAACTTCAGTGCTGCCAGTGGAGCCAGGATGGCTTCTCCCAGCCAAGGGTCTTGTCCCTTCATTTTTAATTGAAATGCAAGAGAGAGTGTGTGTAGGAAGAAAGTAATTACATAAATGGAATCTGACCTGAATACCACATCAGCTGACTTCTTAAATGGCCATGAGCAGCCAGCATCTCGGTTTTAATTTCCCATCCAAAAGATGCGTATTTGTCAGGATGTGGAACTGATTTCTCTTTCATACTCATTTTTAGCTTGTTCTTTCAAATCTCTGCTGTTTGGCGCGATAGCTTGGGAAAATCATTCATTTTGATCAAAAAGAATGTGCCATTTATAATGAAAATATCATCAGAGGCTCAGAAAGCAAAATGAAAAGCCCCATGTTAACATTTATTAAATAATCCAATGATTTTTAAGTCAAAGATATAATTGTGGAGGTTATGAGTCCTGAGTGTTGAGCACCTACATTTAGTTGTTAAAAAGTTCTAATCACCATTCAAACACTAGTGCTGTTTGCTTACCCACAGACTGAAAGATAGAACTAGTCTAATCTGTCTCAATTTTCTTTATATTGTTTTACTTTTCAGTTCTCAGCAGCAGCAGGATGTGCAGTTTGCAGGCACTGCAGGGGTGTATTTTTTTAGAAATCTTAGACACAGTGGTGAACTGGGGAGAGGGGGGGCAGTGCATCTTAAAAAGCCAGCTGCCTCCACCATGCAAAAGTCACTGCTGCCTTTGTATGTGGCACCTGCCCCAAGCACTCAGCCCAACCCAGTAGTGTCTCCTTAAAACCCTCTTTCTAAAATCATAGTTATAGCTGGCAAAGCTGAGGGATGATCAGCCAGGAACTCTAACGCCTGGATAAAAGTCCAATCCCCAACAGACAAGAAACACAATAATTCTGCCCCTTTAAAGTTAGACACTTATTCCAAAGATTTCTTCATCCCATAATGCTGTATAAAATACGGCATAATCCAGTTGGTTCCATTGGGAAGAAGGAACCTTATGTACATCAGGGA
>JAGPOW010001918.1:13640547-13667785 GCA_030014935.1 Caiman crocodilus | reverse complement strand
AGGTGGGTGGACATTACGTCCTCTGAGAAAACAGCAGCAGAGTTCTCAAATTGAGCCCCTGCCTTTTAAATTAAAAGAAACCTGCCATTAACAGAACAAGGTGCAAGAAATGAAACTGATTCCAGCCTCTGAAGGAGAATAATACCATAAATATCCAGTGGATATTGTGCCTTGCACTGGCTCTTGAAAGTCCCAAATGAGCCCAACGCCTCATTGCTTAGGTGAGGTACAAATACATAGCAAGATCTTATAGTTCAAATAGTCAAGACAGATAAAGGTACTCATATTGTCCACATTTTACAAGAGGGCAAAATGGGACAGGGAAATGAAGGGATAGCCTAAGCACTCCTTGCTGGTCCCCTCCAAAGACTTGGGGGTCATGATTGACCACAAGATGAACATAAGCCACCAACGTGATACCACAGCTGGCAAAGTGAACAAAACTGTGACTTGCATCTACCGATCTCGTCCTCCCATTAGCCCCAGCTGGAGTGCTGCGTTCTGGGCTCCACAGTTCAGGAAGGATGTGGAGAAGCTTGAGAGAGTCCAGAGGAGAGCCACGTAAGGACAAGAGAACAGGCCTTATGAAGAAAGGCTGTGAGCTATGGGACTCTTCAGTCTGGAGAAGCGCAGGCTCAGGGGGGACTTGGTGGTAGCCTATAAGTATACAAGGGGTGTGCATGAGGATCAGGGGGAACGCCTGTTCACCAGAGCGCCCCAAGAGAGGAGAAGGTTCAACAGTCACAAACTCCTGCAAAACCATTTTAGGCTGGACATAAGGAAAAACTTCTTCCCTGTTCAAGCCCCCAGGGCCCAGAACAAACCCCCCCCAGAAGTGGTGCAAGCACCTACTCTGGATATTTTTAAGAAACATTTGGTTGCTTATCTTGCTGGGATCCTTTGACCTTAGTTGACTTCCTGCCCCTTGGGCAGGGGGCTGAACCTGATGATCTCACAAGGTCCCTTCTAGCCCTAATGTCTATGAAATCTATGAAACTGTTCCTCTAGAAGCCAGCAAAAGGTTTGCCAACATGAAGGGCTGAATTAATACACAGGCAAACTAGGCACATGCCTAGGGACGTAAATGAAGAAGGGGCCCAGCTGTGCTTATTTTACATATTATAATTAATGAGTGAAAAAAAATAGGGGCCCATGAGTTTGTTTGCCTAGGGCCCACTAAAGGATTAATCCAGGCCTACCAACATGGGCTGATTCTGAAATCCCACCCTGGCATAATTTTCCTTCAGTGCAGTAGGAAGTATGACAGCTGAATTGGAAATACAATCAAGACCTTAAGTGTCTGTATGTCTGTCACACACGCACAGTAACACCAAACACTTTTGTGAGTGCAAATTTCTTCTTTTTTTCTTTTACAGACTTCCCATAGAGGAGCCCGAACCCAAGCAAAGAAATACAAGTTTCATTTGCAAGGATGTGGCTTCAAGTTGCTTCAAATCCAGAGCTTCTCTGAACGAGGTGCTGTCAGAAGTTGATGTGGCTGAGATCTGCCGTCAAACCCTACTGAACTCTCTTGCTTTGCTAGTCTCAAACCCTCTCCATTACGATGAGTGGCTTCTTCTCGCACTTGGACCCCAGACGGATCCAATGGGGTGCCACATGGTATGCCATGCACTCCAGGATTTTGCGCACCAAGCCTGTAGAGTCCATGCTAGAGGGGACTGGCACAACCACCTCTCATGGGACCAAGCTGGCCCAGGTCCTTACTACCGTTGACCTGGTTTCACTCGGAGTTGGAAGCTGTGTTGGCACTGGCATGTATGTAGTATCAGGCCTGGTTGCTAAGGAGATGGCAGGGCCTGGGGTCATTGTTTCCTTCATCATTGCTGCAGTTGCCTCGATTTTATCAGGTGAGTCACTCAGAGCCATTGACAAAACTGAATGGGGTTTTTACTGAGGGCCTCAGGAGTATTACTCATGTGTAACTCCTTAGTTCAACCAGGGAAGGTTGGGCTCCCAGTTTACCGGTGGACATTATGTCCTGTGAGCAAAGGGTGCAATTGTTTCTAATACTTGGGAGTCTGACAGCATGCAGTGCTGAGTCCAGGCACCGTTTCACTGAAGCCAATGGCAAGCAAGTGCATCTGGCACCTTGAGAGATGCCATCACCTAGAGATGAACTCCCTGCTTTTCAGAATGCACGTGGGCAAGACTTAACAGACATTTAGCTGTGCAGCTGCTGTAATTGTAGGCCCAGCTAGGGATGCACAAGCTGCATGTTGTTTGGTGTGTGGCTAATCTTTCACATACCCATGTACTGCAGTCGCGGGTTTGCAAAATTGGGATGCACTTCTGAAAAACATCCGCTACCTAAACAATGCATGGCAAGAGCTATGTGAATATAAGCGCGCTATACTTCCTCTGTAATAAACATGCAGACTTTCACACTGAACTTCTTTAACATGAGCTGAATAGCAAGGGAAATTATTAGTGGAGGACAAAGCCTCTCACAGCTAGACTGCTGCTGTGAACCCTGTATAACGTGGCTGTGGCCCAACCTCTTGTCAGCTGGCTGATGGCCTCGACAAGTCCTTGGTTAATACATTTGGGGCACTTGCACAGGTGACAAAAATTGCCCATTTTTATGCTTAAATTGCATCAACTCTATATGTACGGTGTGGGGGGAGCTTGCAGTTTAAATTAGTTCATTATGTTGTAAACTAAACCACATCCCCATGTACTTTAGTTTGCAACATAGCAACTTGTAACATTGCAACCTTGAGGTGGCCTGAAGGCAGAAGCAGTGGGTGCTGCCCCTAAGATGGGGCAGCCCTCGCAGTCTGCTAGCTGCCTGCCCAGGCAGCCCCAGGGGGAAGGACCAGGACCCCCCACAGTTCAAGGGCTGCTCAGCCCGCTGGCAGCTCATGCAAGCAGGCTCTGCTGGAAAAAATAAAAAAAATAAAAGTGGCAATGGGTCTGATCCTTTTTCCCCCTCCACAGAAACAGTCTGTGGCCAGGGAGCTAGCAGCCAGGGGCGTGAGCTGCAGGGGGCCCCAGTCCTTCCCTCCATGGTGCTGGTGCACCCCGGGACCGCCAAGGTGGACTGCTAGTGGGCCAGGGGCTGCCCCAGCTCGGAGGCAGCAGCCAAGCCGATCCAACTGTTCCCCAAGCCTGAACTGGGCAGCCCCCACCCCGCTGGCAGCCCATCCACTGTGGAGGGAAGGACTGGGGCCCCCCACAGCTCAGGGGCTACTTATCCCACTGGCATCTTGCCCCCCAGCCGCAGGAGAAGCAGGCAGCTTCACCAAAAAAAAAAAAAGAAAAAAAGGATCGGGCCCCTTGCTTTAACAATGATGAAAGCCCCTAAATTGAAACAGTGGGTTTTTAATCATCACAAATAATCAGTTTAAATAGAAGTCAGTACATCTCTACTCTACTGCATGAATCCAGCCAAATATGCTGATTGATCTGTGCTTTCCACATAGTCCCCTTACACGCAACATTTGTCCTTTCCAGTTCAGCGGTAGCAAACAGACATGCTGTTCCAAAGCTGTCTGTTAAGAGAATCTTTGCACGATGTGATGGAGCGTGTCAGCAATGGGTTTGCTTTTTTGTGGATGCCGGGTGAGAAGCCTCAAACAGCAGAGCACTTTAACAGAATA
Organism: Caiman crocodilus; assembly: GCA_030014935.1. Classification (NCBI taxonomy): domain Eukaryota; kingdom Metazoa; phylum Chordata; order Crocodylia; family Alligatoridae; genus Caiman; species Caiman crocodilus. The sequence goes on along the minus strand of JAGPOW010001918.1, from coordinate 13,664,165 downwards.
CAACAGCTCCAAAGAAAATTAAACAATCTGATTCCACTTTTAAGAACTCAGCCCTTAGTAATGTTTCAGTGGGTATATTCTCTTGTACTACCATTCCTAATTCTATTTTTCCTTTTGAGTTCAACTCCTGCCAAAGTCCATGGGGCTTACACCAGTATCCAGGAGAACATTTGCTGTAAGGCAGTGGTTTTCAACCTTTTTTTTCCAAAGGAAATTTGAATGGAGATGCGGGCTCCTTTGAATTGTAAGTGTGGGTATCCACATGCTTTTGATCAATCCTGGCCATCTTTCACTGATCCCTTAGACAGTCTGCAGACCCCCAGGGATCCACAGACCACAGGTTCAAACCCACTGTTGTAAGGCATTCCTAGAACTATCAGAAAGGAAAAGCAGACTCAGATTCTGGGTACTTGGCATAACTGGAGCCAAGTTCTCTTCCTGATTTAAATCTAGAGTAACACATTTATACAAACAGATATCAATCAGCTGTGAATGTGCTGTCAGGCTTTTCAGAGCTCTGCAAGCTGTGCTTCTGTGGCTAGCATACAGTCTGATGTCCACTGCATCTCAGATCTCTACAGACCCCACCTGATGATGGGACTGTGTTTGTTTTTTATCTATAGGTAGGCTACTGTCCTGCAGCAGGCAGTGCCATACATACACATTCATACGCATGTGCACACACATCCAAGAAGAACCTATAATAGGGACCTCTTGATTGAACTTTTTCCATGGCAACTTTGAAATTGCCATGAAAATTCAATGTTAGTTTTATTTATTTTTTAAATGGGTTGTACCAATGGGTATCTTTCCAGTACCCATTGGAATGGTACTGACTCCCTTCCTTGTGAAAGGTACTGGCTCTACAGGCCTACATAATGAAGGTTCAGTATAAGAAGCAAATCAGCAAATTTCCGTAATCTACTGATATACGGATCAGTCCTAGGTGCTGCCAGACTAGGAAAGAGAAAATTTCATTTTTTGGTGTCTGTGCCTGCCTTAGCCTTGATGCCAGAACTGTTAAAAAAGGATATATACGCTGATATAAATCAGCAGTAAATGTGCCATTAGACTTTTAACGTGTGTCATTTGTACACCTTGGACGCACAGAGGGACAGAGTTGCAAAAGCTTACTGGCCTCTGCAATGGATAGATTTTTTTTTAAAACCTGGGCAGTAAACAAATTTGTGACCTGATCAGTAAAGCCTGAATGGAAGGCACTAAATTTACTTCTCGTATGCCACCAATGTAATTTCCATTTCTGCCTGCAGGAAGAGGGAGGGGAAGGGTGAGCAGTAGCAGTGCTCACCCTCTAGGTATCAGACCTGTATGAAAGTAGGGGCTCTGGCCAGACCCTGCATGGACCAACTGGTGCACTCAGAGCTTGGAGCAAGGCAAGCTCCCAGTAGGGAGCTCAGAACAATCACTGTGCCTGTGGCCCGCAGCCAGAGGGGAGATGTAATTGGGGCATCATACCCCTGGGATCCACCCCAGTCACAGCACTCAGTTTATTTTCCAGCATGCTTAGTTTGCATGGGGTTCACATTTGCCACCTTATCTAGAATCTGAACTTTTCCAAAGCCTCAGGATGGCCAGATCTTAATATGAAGAGTTTGGATTCATGAATCTTCAAAGCATATATGTTTGTAAGAGCTGCAACTAGCATCAGCTTATGTTACAACCCAGTTGCATAACACCGGCTGCAGGATCTCCCTTACTGAAGTAATCCATACTCAGCAGGTCCATTTTTCACCAATGCAACACACCCACGTAGGTTCCATGATCCCTAATGTAGACCAGCCCTTAGCTTCAAAAGCCAGCTAGAGCCAACAGATCATTTGTTTAAACTAATCAGTGGGATACATCCTTACAAGCAATCCCACTGGAAGAAAATTAATGACACAGAAACACAGACAAGATTGATAAGCCAAGTAAATGAGAGCAGAATTTGGTTCTAATCAAGCTAAGAAACAGGAACATGGAACTGGAAGCAGCCTCCCAAGGTGTCAAGTCCCATGCTTGAAGTCAGGACCACGCCTGCCTACACAAGGATGGTCAAAGATATAGCCTAAGAATACTGCCCCTTGGTGCCACACACAGCACATGCCAACCCAGTCCCATGGGCAAGGTGTGGGACACATGCCACATGCCACACTCAGGGCCCATTCCAGCTGCTCTGGGATCTGGGCTGCACGTGGCACCTGCCCCAGCTAGTCTGGGATGCACACTGCATATACAGCCCACTCCAGGGGACCAGGACCTGCATGGCACAAAGCTCCTGGACTGGCTGGCATGGGTGGATCAGGCATTTGGGGGAATGAGGAAGGAACTGGGGGCAGGAGATCCACTGGATTTTGACATCCCTGGCCTAAGCCATCAGATAACCAGAAACAGATCTTTGTCTAACCTGCCCTTAAAATACCTCCAAGAGGAAGGAAATTCCACAAGCTCCCTTGGTGGCCAGTTCTACTGTTTCAGCCTAAGTTTTCAAACATCTGTGTCCCATAATGTAGATCTTCACTGAAAACTAAGTAGATTTATTTCTTCTTGTGCAACTCCATGAACATAGAGGACAATTGATCACCTTTATAAGCACCTTTTATATGCTGGATAATACATCACATGTTCCTTTAGCCTTCCCTTTTCTAAACCAAACAAACTCAGCGGCTTCCACCTTTCCTCATGGGTCATGTTTTCTAAATCTATTACCAGAGAGCCAAGACCCAAGTCTGCAGTTCTGCTCTACTGGCTCTTGGAATGTCTTACAATATTATTCTCTCTGCTGCACAGTTTCCACTTCAGTGCAAGCGACGCATTCATCAGGGAGAACGGAATGTAACTCCACGTGTGATTGCAAGGGAAGAGAATAAATCTATGTATCTAGCTTAAGGCCCAAGTTTTTAAAACATGAGCCAGATCACTCTGATGTTTTTGCAGTTACTGTATCATATTAAAGTCCTCTGCCACACAAATGTTCCCACACAGCACCCACATAAAAGCAAATCCAATCAAAAACCTCATCTGTGTACTACAGGGCTTCTTTTAATATCTAGTGTTGCCATAACATACTGCTGAGCGCCCTGCTATGTTCAATGGTAGGAAAGATTTCCACCCTTTCCCAAGTGCCACTGAGATGCAGGTAAAGCATGACATGACTTGTGGAAAATCCTCTGAGCCAGTTATTAGCCATCTGACCTGCCTGTTGTTAATATCCCTACAACACTTGATCTGCCCTTGCTAGATGGAAGTCTTGCCTCTACGCATGCTTTATTTATGGACTGCACTTTAATGGGTCTGGATGTAGCAACCCTTTGGTTATAACAGGCAAACTGGAAGTGGCTCAAGTAGGTTGTTATAACAGAATGTTGCTGCCTTGTGTAAAATTATTGCACTCAGTTCCTGAAAAGAATACCCACAAAACCACATCTACTGCATAGAAAGTAGCTCAGTGCTTCTTCCAGCATGCCTGGTTAGAAAGTCACATAGACGCTTAGTGTGCGCTGCCGGCATTTACATCTGTCAAAACAAGTAAATGTCAAGTGAGCAAAAGCATAAGTTTGGAAAGCATTCACAGACCTAGCTGCACTTGCAACATCACTTCCTTCACATCAGGGCACTCAGCACTCCATCTCAGAGCTCAGGCATGGGTTTGTCTTGGTCTCCCTGTACGCTAGAAAAATCAGTACCCTTATCACAGTACCTGTCAACAAGGATGCAGCTGTACTGCTTTGCTAGTTACCAAGCAAGCTGATAAACACCGGGCTTTAACACTGTTATCACGTCGTGTTTTACATGACTGTGTTATGAAAACGCAAACCTCAGCCTGCACCAGGGGTTCCAGGGTGTTAACATCAGATCAAGAGTTGTAAAATCTCCTAAAGTGGATGCCACCTTTAAAATGTATAATATACATTTTTATACAGTGCTAGTAAGTGTCTGTACTAGTTAGTATAACATCTCTGGTCTAACCGATCTTTCATCACACAAAGATGGGATAGTGCATGGATGGCTTGGCCAAACTCTTCTCACATTTGTTAAACAGATTTAAAACTTTATTAGTGAATGTTAAAAATCATAGTTTTTACATGGCATTGTACAACTGGAAGAGAATGAAGGACCCTTGTGTATGGTAGCTACAGCGCACATAGTTGATCTGTGCTACCACAGTCTCAGACATGCAGGATGTCATGCAGGCTGTGTTCACCTGGGATATAGAGGGTTACTTACTCAGGAAGTTGTACACTAACTCCCCTGACAATCTCTAGCAACATACATAGATGATTGAGGATGTCTTGTGCCCAGACTCAAACCTGCATTTAACTGAAATGGCCTCTGGTCTTGCCCACATAAAAGAAATTCAAGCAGCACCTAGGCAGGCAAGGAGGCACCATGCTCCCAGGCATCATAGTCTGCTTGTCTAGCATGCAAAGTTTGTCAAGTGCAGATGCTATACTCCCTACAGCTGCCGGGCATAGCTCGTGAGACAGCCTGTGTGCAAACCCCATCAGTTCAGAAAAGCAGAGAAAAAACCCTGCAGTGTGCTCAGGGAGCTGACCATGAGCTACAAAGTGGGTTGCCACTTTTGCCAAATACACCCTTGGCCACCATCTTCAAAGCCCAAACTTGCCCAGAGTCATTATTTACTCCAAGGCAGAGTACTTTTTACCTAGTTGTGAAACTGCTGACTGCTTCAAACAGAATAAAGCCCAAACCAGATAAATAAAGAAACAAAAGATTTAAAATTAAGCTAAAGACTGGTTTGTGATTGCATCCCCTTAAATAACCTGAAATCCCAGAACCACTCTGCTGTGTTTATGCGCTCCTGAATAATATCAGTAACCATGTAATTATACCATGTAGCAATTGTTATACCAATTACAAAGTCTGGCCCACGTTCAAGAGGAAAAAATGGTCTTCTGCAAAAGACTGTTCTCCCAATCAGCTGCTGTGCTGGTTTGTTGTCTGTAGGAAGCCAGTAATCACTCCCAACTGGAAAATATTCAGACTCCAAATTCAAAGAAATCTGGCAGGGAGGTAGCACCATGTGCTCTTTTTGCAAGCACCATAATTTAAAAATTTGGAGGAATTTTGCCTGACTGGGTGCTTAATACAGCAATAAAAAAGAGGGAAATAGATAGATTCCTGCCTTTTATACCAAGCAAAGTTGGTGCAGGATAACAGGAGTCTGTGGTAAACAACCCACCAATACTAGGAGCATTTCAGCTCCTTGTTGTTCAGTAGCGAGATGGGCAGCAGTACAGTATTTGGTTCCATCCAGTGGAGGTAGCTGCCTGCTTTTAAGGACAGACTTTCTAAAATTAGTTTCCTCATTTTAGTAACTGAGCAATGTTTGGGTTTTTATTAAAACAAAACCATGCAGTGTTGCGTGTCCCTAGTTCTGTAATCACTCACACCTGGAAACCATTTTCATATATGAGTCTCATTAAGGCCAGTGGAAATATCTACATGAATAAACTGCAGCACATGCTAAGTATTTACAGGACTGTGACTTATTATTTTCTCCTCTCTAGGTGTATGTATTGATGGAAGACAAAAACATTAAAGGACTTTTATTTGTAGCCAGTTTTATTTCCTGGCTCTCAGGCACCACAAAATTGTTTCAGTGTTTGGATGAAGTGCAATTGCAATCAGAACAGAAAGAAAAGCACTGAAATAGCTGGAAAATTACTGGGGGTTTTTTATTAAACTCTGATTTGACAAAACTAAATATTAAGCCCAGGTTGTCCTGTCAGCGCTTCCCGCATAGCACATAGCTCACTCAGATCCTCTCACCAACCCCTGGGCTTTTTACTTACCCGTTGCCTTTTCTCCCAACATCTTCTGGACTTGGCCAGTTAGCTAAACTCAGTCTACTAAGGAGCAAGCAGGGATCTCTGCTATATCTCCTCAACCCGTGGCACATTACTGAGCTAGAGGAGGACAAACTGTAGAGGAGACCTGGGTCCTTGCTGTGTCTGTGAGTCCAAGTACATGGATCTCCCAGTTTCAGTCTCCTAATGGAAACTAAACCCATGTAGGATTTTAGGGACATTTTTGCAGTACTTTTCTATTAAACCCTTTTAGTAGATGGCCTCTACTAGAACCACTCTCTAAATACCAGTAACCAACTACCAGTCTCTTCCAGAGCACAGCCACTTGTATTGATTCCCCCCTGCTACAAGGATTCCTCTATACAAAAGTTCCTCTTCCTCTAGAGCTGTCCAGTGGGTGGCAAGGCTCACCCCCTACACCCTAAAATGTGTAGGCTGCTGCAAGACTTGTCCTTACACTAGGATGGAGTATATGGGCTTGGGCTCTACGCCAGGCATTTGTGCATGCGCTCTCTTTCTTCCTCTCCTAATTCAGATCAATGTGCATTTCAGATTAAAAGGGGCGCTGTCCGGTTAATTTCAGTTCCAAACAAACATCAACAAGTTTCTATTTTTTGCTTTAATTTAAAAAGAGAAATGTGACTTTCAGCTCTTCCTCTTTGCCATGAATTTGTTTAATAAACAAAGGAGATGCTTTCAATGCCAAAAAAATATCAGCTCTTAACAACCCATTTTCTTCATCAAGTTAGTAGGCTGTTAATACTGTAATCAATCTATAGCTACCTCAGACTTCAGGACTATTGGACAGCTGCTGAGCAGCAGACCTTCAGAGCCGCTGTAGCAATAGAGCGTACATCACTCTGCTCTAAATGCTCCTATCTGGCAACCCAAGAGCGCCACTCTTCCCTGTTAGCCTTAGAGGGTTTACAGTACGTACTTGATCAGTTCCAGTTCGACCCAGAGGGCAGTGGTGCAAATTTCATACAATGACACATTCATTAGAATGTCCAATTCTTTCCTTCATATGTCTTAAGCCATGGTATAAAGGAGGTAAAGACCATTCTCCCTGCTTTAAATGGGGAAACCAAGGCACAACATGGTGAATATATTCATGGCAAATTACTTCAGTTGCAAATTCAATGGCAGAGCTACAAATGGAAGTCAGGCCTTACATCATACTCCTGTAGCCTATGCTGCATACAGTAAAACCACTAAACCTATGCTGCATACAGTAGGTCCCATCTGGCTCTCATCAAAATCAATACATAAATTATTTCATATGAAATAAAATAAAATGCATACTGCCTGTAAGTAACACATAGAAAATTGTATTACTAATGTATATGGGAATTCCAGGGGAACAGCAGAAACCTCAAAGTGTTTAGCCATATTAATAAGTTATCACCATGCCAGCCTGAATACATATCAATAATAATCTTTAAACTTTGTATTTTTATTGGCTAAAGTAGAATGATCCTTAGACAAACATTATTTGATTTTTAAAGCCATCAAACAGTGTAACAAGATACCTGCCCCCATCAAGGCATCTGTTTCATAAAACATTCAGGCATGTAGTTATCTGTTAATGCCTTGCATTTGCAGATTGCATGCATTTTTTATCAGCTTTGAATAATGACTTTTATGTGGATGGATGATTAGGGTGTCTTGTTGTTGTTCCTGTAACTTAGTCTGCTTTCCAGAAGTAAAGTTTCAAAACACTAAGTTTAAAAAGCACTATTAGCCATGTAGCTTAAAAGTGAATGACATGTACAGGACTTCCAGTGGCAAGAATGCAAATGCCATTGAATTTAACTAAAAGGCCCAATAATTCTACGTTTGTATTTAATAGGCTCATTTTCTAAGCACCTGGAAGAGAAAAAAAGGGCTTAGGAAGAGTCAGCATGGATTCACCAAGGGCAAGTCATGCCTGACCAACCCGACTGCCCTCTATGATGAGATGACTGGCTCTGTGGATATGGCGAGACCAGTGGATGTGGTGTACCTTGACTTTAGGAAGGCTTTTGATACATATGGTCTCCCACAACATTCTCACAGGCAAGCTGAGGAACTACGGGTTGGCTGGATGAATGGAGTGTAAGGTGGATAGAAAACTGGCTGGAGCATCAGGCTCAGAGAGTGATGAACACATCTGCAGTACTGTGTTCAGTTTTGGGCCCCTCACTACAGAAAGGATGTGGACAAATGGAGGGAGTCCAGTGAAGGGTGACAAAAATGGTTTGGGGCTGGGGCACGTGACTTATGAGGACAGCCTGAGGGAATTGGGCTTAGTCGGGAGAAGAGAAGACTCGGGGGGGGGAGGTTCAATAGCAGCCTTCTACTACCTGCAGGGGGTTCAAAAGAGGATGGAGCTGGGCTGTTCTCAGTGGTGGCAGATGACAGAACAAGGAGCAACAGTCTCAAGTTGCAGCAAGGGAGATTTAGGTTGGGTATTAGGAAGACTTTTCTCGCTAGGAGGGTAGTAAAGCACTGGAGCAAGTTACCCAGAGAGGTGGTGGAAGCTCCATCCTTGGAGGCTTTTGAGACCCAGCTAGACAAAGCCTTGGCTGGGATTATCTAGTTGGGGACGGTCCTGCTTTGAGCAGGGGGTTGGGTTAGATGTGGCCTCCCACGGTCCCTTCCAATCCTAGTTTTCTATGATTCTATGTTAAAACTGCAGTTATTGTTAGAGTGCTGGTTTTAGAAAATTATTATAAATTCCTTTAGATCCCAAATTAGTTGCAAATTCCAATCAGTGATTTTTTATTATTTAATTATTTATTGGAAGAGGAACTAATATCTGGTAAAATATTAACACATAAAAATACACGTTTCTTCATAAAGCTAATTATGGCAGTAAATTATGTTTTACCTAATTAACCCTAGGATCAAATGGCTATATGATTATTATGGAAACAGATATTGCAGTTGCACAAGTTATACTCAAGATGCATTTTGCCTGTAAGGGAAAGATTTTAGCCACTTAGCTTATATTAAAAATGCAGCATACACTCCCCCAAATTAAACTTTTATTTTTCAAATATAATATGAATCAATGGACTCCCTAATTGTGTTTAAAAAGTTTAAGAGACTCAACACCAGGTGTCAGGCTCATTTTTTGTTCTAGGCTCTCTTAATGTAAACTCTTCAGAAAGTTTGAAGATTTCAACTCACTGAAATCTCCATTACTACATGTAAAGACTTTTTATGATTAATGGCCATATTTTGTCATTATTCCTTTTAACTGGAGCTCATTATTCATTGTCCTGGGCTCACAACAGACAAGTCCCCAAAGAACTGTCATCCTCTTTCAGAATGGTTACCGGTTCCCACTGTTGCAGGAGCCCTGCGTGAGACCACATATCGCCTGTCTTTAGCAAAGTATAATGGCCAGTGCCTCTTATGGCTTCTAATAGGACTGAATCCAGACTTTTCATAAGGAAAAGCAGAAAGCTCTCAGGGTCTGTAACTCTTGTGGAACCTGCCGCAACCCTGTAGCATCACACTGTCTAACATTTGAGAGCCACAAGATTGTGCTGAGATAACTCTGCATAATTTGGAATGACGCTGGATACCTTAATCAGGATTATTACTCGAAACAGCAAGAAGCATACGCCCAATCTGAGTAGCTAAACTATAGGCAAAATACTGGATGATAAGCTTTTCGTGAGTCCCTTGATCCTCAGCACCCTCCACTCAACCCTATTGCCATTTAGAAACTTGCTGAATTTGACTTGAAGATGCCTTCAGATTTTCTCAGCATGAGTAAAACTAACAGAATCAGGGCTGTAGGTAGCACTTAAAAAAATGATAAAATAGATGTTAATAACTAGCATTAAAAACCTCTAGGTGATACAGCCTCACATCCATTTTGCACTTCCACAGAGGCCAATGTTAGTGTGGGCAGTGATGGTTTTAGAAGCTCTGAAGCAAAAAGAGCGATCCATGTGAAAATAATGCACCTATGCACACGTAATCACACATATATACATGCACACCCAGCCACACACACATACTTACATGCAACAATGCATGCATACACACACACTATGCAACATTTAGCAAAAGCATCACTTTTCTTCCAGATATATTTCTAAAATCATCTAATTCATAATAATTAGTTCATAAAAGTCCATAGTAATGAAAAAGTTTATTACACTGTCTGAAGTTCAAGAATTTGTTGGGGTGAAGGAAGACCATGTTAATAGGGCTGGACAATGTTCAGAGAATAACTTCTCAGACTCCAGGACTGCTTTTCACCTCAGAGACAGAAGTAATAGAAAGCTTGAAAAGCGTACCCCCCCAAGGAGAGACCGTATCTGTGAAGGAGACAAGTAGCTACTAGAAATGACCGTGTTTCTACTCCTGCAGAACCGCGTGCTATTCCCAATTGACGACATTGGGAGCGTTGCTACTGGCTTTATAAAGAACTACATTTAGGCCAGGAGGCATATAATACCACCAAGGTCTTCTCATTCCCAGTCAATAATTTCCTTACTTAGAAGAACAAACAATTACATAATAAGAGAACAAAACACTGTTTTGGCTTGATACACAAGAGCGCACAATTCAATACATGCTTCAAAGGTAGCATCATATGCCCATCATATGTACAACTCCATCTTGTACAGGGCCCCAAGTAGGAATAATAGTTCGGGTGTGGCTGTGCTGCCAAGCTGGTTTGCCATGGTTTTTGGGAGCTGCTTGTGGACTTGTACTCCAGCCTCACTTAGGTGCTTTTGAAAACCATAGCCTCCGGGTTTTTTCACATTGGTTTGCCATGTTTTTTGGTAGCTGCTTGTGGCCGCTGCCATCGCCAGGATCTGGTCTCAGGATTGTAATGGCTTATGAATCAGTACATGCGTGAATAAAAGAGCACAGTGTGAGAGCATGCTCTGACCACGAAGGGTGTCACCCCACCTGCTGGCATAAGAAGAGCTGTTAATTACAGCTTGTCCTTCCTAGCAGAGTGAAAATAGTCCTGAATCAGGCAGGATAACAGTCATTTTCTGCCACAGAGGATGCACACGCACCTTCTCTGAATATGTCTGTACTACATGTGTACAGATAGAGCACTGCTAAAAAGCATGTTCCACTGACTCAGTCCCACTCTGCTGCCCCCACCACCACTCTCAAGCAAGTGATTGCAAGTGATTTCAAGATTAGCAGCAAGGAATGCCTTCTAGCAGCTTCATTGACTGTCCTGTGTTTGGCACAGGTGGGGCAGGGCACACTTCTTGATGATGCTCTCAGGAAAGCAGGGAACTGTTGTAGTCATCCCCAGTGTCCAGATGAATGAGCACGTGCCAGCTGCAGTATCTCAAACTAGTTTGAGACGCTGTAGGAGGCATGCTAGGAATGGAAAAATATTCCCCATGCATGCATATTTGCACCGTGGGCAGCTGCCGAGTCTGAGGCGGCACTGCGCTGCAGGCAGTCTCTGCCAACAGTGGGCCACGAGCACCCCGGTGGCCACCACTGCTGCTGCAGGGGGGCTGTGCAGTGGGCAGGGGACTCACCCCCTTCCCACCACCACACAGTCCTCCCACACCCACAATCCCTCCCACAATCCAGCCACAAACCCCACCCCCACAAACCCCCACCCACAGACCCACTCACAAACCCTCCTACAATTCACCCCCAAAAACCACCCCCACAAAGCCCCAGTTTCCTTCTGGTTATGATATTTCATATTGCACTGGAGGATGGTGTGATGGATGCTCTCCTGGGTAGGAAATTCTCCTGTGCAGAGGCACTTTGCTCTGTGAACATGCAGATTGAGCTGGAACAATAGGCAGGAGCCAAGGTGTCTGCTTTCAGGTTCCAACGTGGTGAACTTTCTTCCTTCTTGTAAAATTATGAAGTTTTCATTTAAAAAATGGCTAAAATTTGATATCTTCTGTGTTTCAGGGATACATGTTACAGTTATATTGGTAATAGTCCTATAGCTGTATTCCTTTTGCTTGTGTTCATGTTTCAGGGATACAGGCAAAAGGAATCAGAACTCATGGCAGAGGTGATACCTTTTATTAGACCAAGTAGATATTTGCAAAAAATATATATTTTTTGCAAGCTTTCAGGCACACTCACCCTTCCTCCTGTGCAATATGAAATTCCAATATGGATTCTAATAAAACTGTCATTCACTCATTCGACATGACTCAGTCACTACCCTTTTGCACCTGTTATCTCTCACTCACTCCGATATAGTAATTAGTTCTCTTGACATCGGGCAAGAAATGTTTGACTGTCTGATCTCTGTTGTAGCCAAAGCTGCCTAAGCCATCTGTGCTTAAAAAGCCTCAGGCTATTATTACTCCAACAGCAGACAAGACAAGGCCTTGGCAAGTAACTGACTTTCTGTATCCTCTTTCAATTCCTCACAGATGCTGGGGGTTGATTCTTTGTCAGACCTGTAGCCTAGATACTCTTGTTCTCAATACAGCAGCACACAGCATCATAGATTACTACCCAGATTGCACTGGGATATCATGTCCTACAGATTTTGCTTCTTGGCCTCTGAATAGGTGAGGCAGATGGTTAACATTGGATTTCTCTCCTTAAAAAAAAACAACGTTAAAAGTAATTTGTCTGGAATGGGGATCAGCAATGTTTTCAGGCAGAGTGCCAAAAACACCCCCAACCTCAACATGTAAGATGTTGGTGTGCCGGGGTGAATGGCAGGGGCTCTGATCCTTCTTGTGGCAGTGCAGCCCTGGCCCCTGCCCTGCCATCCACCCCAAGGTGCACATGCCAAGCAAAATGCCTTCGCATGCTGCACTCTGGCACACATGCCAGGGGTTGCCTGCCCCTGGCTTGAAACAACAGCAGGCATGAAATATTTCAGAAACCAGCCAAAGACTGGCCATCCACACTGAGTCTTTTTTATAAGCAGCATTTATGGGACCCCTTCTAAGTCCCAGGGCTTACAGTGTTTGGGTTTAGATTTGCCTGCATGACAACACAAGGGTGCTCATCACCTAGTCAGCCTCCACTTTGCCCATTCTACCCCTTACATTTTTGTGAATTTTAGAGCATGAATATATTCACCTCCATAACCAAGAAGAACAAATTTCTACTGTGAGAAGGACCAGCTGGCACTCCTTGGCCTGTGTTATGGAAGAGCTCAGGCTAGCTTAGAAGTGGCTGAAAGGGTGTGCACAAAATTTCACCAAGAGGCCGGACAGAAAAGTTTTTTCTATTATATTGCTCAGATGCAATAGAAACCTGAACATGTGTGCCGCTCATTAGTAGTGACCCTGTCTTCTTTTTCTTTCCTGGGCATCAAGGGAGTAGAGAAAGAGCTGTCCTACACGTCCTGACTTACAGGCATAGTAATGATGCACATAGTCCCCACACAATCTGGGGAAAGCTCTTGACACCCCCCCCTTACACAGAAGACTGACAGAGGCACCAGGTGAAATCCAACTGGTAGTTATCCACTTTCCTTCCTTGTCCAGCAGCCTGCATTTTCTCATAGGTGTGTGTATTTTTTTTACACAGGTGTTTGTTATGCCGAGTTTGGAGTGCGGGTCCCGAAGACCACAGGCTCTGCCTACACCTACAGCTACGTGACAGTGGGGGAGTTTGTGGCATTCTTCATTGGCTGGAACCTGATCCTGGAGTACCTGATTGGCACCGCAGCTGGTGCAAGTGCACTGAGTAGCATGTTTGACTCCCTGGCAAATCACACCATCAGCCGCTGGATGATCAACAGTGTTGGAACATTAAATGGCCTAGGTGAGGAACACTCTTGTCATGCAACACATCATTAACTGGGTTTATTAAGCCCTGCAAGACATATTGGAGCTCAGTGGAGCTCAGACCTGGGTACTATGCTCTCTTCCTAATTTACTACCCATTCACCTCTAACATCTTCTCTGACATTTCAGGCCAACCAAAAGTTTGGCTACTAGAGAGTGTTCAGAAATGGATAGCCTTCATAGTTGGGTTCTGCTTGTAGTGAGCTGCAATCCCAATGGCAGTTCAGCTTCCTGTAGCTTCCTGTGCTCCTGCCTGAGATGCTTAGGAAATCAGCTTAAACCAAACACCAGTTCTGAAAGGTGCTGAGCTTTGATAATGCACCTGCAAAGTTGACTTTGGCCCTTAATGCTACAAAACAAAGCCTAGGATTTGATTATTCTCCCAAGATCATATCCTATGCTCCTGTTTGTGTCTGGTGTGGTATTTACTGTTTGTTCCTTCCACGGCCCACAACATATGAGGTGGTGAGCGAACCTGAAAGAAGGCAGTCACTGCCTAAAATAGCTTGCACACTACAGCAGTGATTCCTAAAACTGTGATCCACAGATCATTAGTGCTCTCCAGAGTCATTATAACTGGTCCACAGCTGGTCCATTGATCATATACTGTTGTCCTTGAATATCTTAATTGTGTTTTCAGTTAAAAGTTAGACAATACCGGGACACAGTGATCTGTGAAAAATATTGAGGGTTGACAGTGGTCCACTGGTCCCAAAAGGCTGAGAGACAGCAGAGAAAGACAAAGTGTAGGTGAAGGAGATCCAAACAAAGGAGGTAGCCAGTTAATACCTGGCCTCATCCTGGCACAAAGATTTTATGGCATTGTGTTGTTGTTCCTTTATGAATATAGGGACACACAGAGAAAACCAGAGAAGCCTCCTGCCAGGCCTCCATAGGTACCTTTAGGCATTATAGTAGAGCTGCACCAAGGAATGGCTTACCTCCCTGATTAGGTGTGCAGATGTGTCCACGTTGCCCACTTCCTGTGCCTCAGTTCATCTCAGGAGGAATTTCTTCTGATTTCTTAGTATTAAAGCCCCAAATTTCCGCAAAATAAAGCCCAATAAAAAGTTGCCTATACTAAGTCTCCTCAGCAACTGTCCTGTACTGGAGGTTGTAGTGTACACGTCCTTTCCCTGGTTTGCAAGTGTCAGTGTCTCTCCTTGTCTCAGGAACAACGCCACGCTTCCTTTTCCCTCACCTCCGGTCAAGGAACCACTTGACCTGGCAACTCATTAGCCTAGCTTGGTCAAGATGCACAGCTCCTACAGCCAGTGGTACAAGGGACTGATATGGCCCCCCAGCTCAAGTAATTAGGCACTCATTAACGGCTAAAGGCAACCTTTGGCTTGAGTCCAGGGCAGAGCTCAGACTCACATTTCTAGAGCTGTAGTGAGATGCTGTTCCCATGCTGCCACACTGCCCCATCCCCAGGCCATGACTTCTCCTTCCTCACCACTGTGAATTGGCACAGCAAAGGAGCCCAGGACCCACCACGATTCTGCATTGTAGACTTGTGCCCCTGTACCATGGAGCAACGGCCCTCATCCAGGGCCTCTTCCTTTCTCTTTTCCATATCTCACTCAAAGGAGCCTCCTTTGAAACTCCAGCAGTGTCCTTCCTGGATTCCCTTCCCAGTTTCTTATTACTCAGCACGGGACCACGCCAGCCCTGGACCAGCCCCTGCAAAACCTCTTGTAACCCCTGCTGCTTTTCTCTAAGACTCTCTCTGTTCCTTGCAGCAGCAGGAAAAGGAACAATCTCCACCCCAGTCCTTCCCTGGCTACTGGAGAGCCTTTCACCTCTCCCCTTACTGAAGGACAAGATTTCTATTTTATCCTGCCTCCCCCTACCCTGCACTTTTTGCAGCCAATTTCATCTGATCCAGGAGGAAAACCAGAGATCGTGTCTCTGAAAAGCCCAGCTTGCACTGTGGCATGTGTTTCCAGGAGGGACACTGGAAACTTCCAGCCACTCCTGTTAAATTCTCCCTCACTTGGGGTTCAATCCTGAAAGGTGCTGACCTCTCAACTACCACTGAAATCTGTACCTGACAAGATCAGAACTCTCCTGGCAGGTAGGA
The DNA here is from genome assembly GCA_030014935.1 of Caiman crocodilus. NCBI lineage: Eukaryota > Metazoa > Chordata > Crocodylia > Alligatoridae > Caiman > Caiman crocodilus. The sequence goes on along the minus strand of JAGPOW010001918.1, from coordinate 13,648,491 downwards.
GGGAAAGAGACTCTCTTTTTCCTTCGCTGGATCTTGTCCAAGGAACCTTACCCCATAAGTTGAAGGCCTTTTTGAACAGCTGTATGTAAAATTACTGTTGTGGATCATTTTATTTACAGAGTGGTTCTCTCCAGCTTGTATGCAGCGCTCAAGCACTGACCAGTTGAAGAAACAGAAAACAGGCAGTGTTTAAGCAGAGGCAATACTTAAAAAGCCAGCATGGGATCGTTTAAAAATAGCATAATGTCTGCACAAGCTCTTGTGATTCCAGTAGAGAACTTCTTGAAAAGCTAACACTTGGAAACAGACTTGCATAAACTGAGAAAAAACCTGCAGGGAGCAGACTCCTACACTGACCATAGCAAACATCTGTGCTCACGCTGGACTCTCCTCGGACAATTAAAGACACAGAGTATACGAAACACTGACCAAGTGCCTCTCATTCTGGACCAGACCTAGTACAACTCCCAGCTCGAGACAGAAGCATCCCTCTCTAAGCCATCCCAGCCAAGTGTTTGTTTAACTTGCACTTAAAAACTTAGTGATGGAGATTACACCACCTCTCTCAGTAATCCAGTGTTTAACTACTCTCATTCTTAGAAGTTTCTTCCTAATACCCAGCCCAACTTTTCCTTGTTGAAATTTAAGCCTATCGCTTCTTGTCCTGTCCCAGTGGATACCCAGAACAATTTATCACCATCCTTCTTATAACAACCCTTTCTGTATTTGAACATTTAATACATTCACACACAGTCTTCTCTCCTCTACATTAAGGAACCCCAGTTCCTCTAGCTTTTCTTCACATGTTCTGTTCCCTAGAATCTAATAATTGCTGTTGGGCACTACATGTACCTCTTTCAAACAGGCTTAGCCTGAAATCACCATTAAAGGTGCATTAAGGGTGCATGTCTACATGTGCATACCCATAAAAATGTGCCTTAAAAATGGCAATTTAAGGCTATGTGAGACTAAATTTCATACCTGCATGAAGCAGGTATCAAATTTAGGCACAAATAGCTAAGTTGCATTAGACCACATGTAGATGTGCTAATGTGCATTAGGGCAGTGTGGATCAATGGATACATACCATGTTAATGGGCATGGGTGCATCTGCATGTGCACCAATGTGATTTAGCTATTTGCAACTAAATTTAATGCACCTGAATGTGCATTAGCATGTCCACATGTAGGTGCATGCTTACATTGCCTTAATGCACTTTAAGTAAAGGCATATTAAGTTTAGGCGCATATAAATACACATGGAGACACACCCATTGAGTCCCTGTCCTTGATGCTAAGGACATGCCCATTAAGTCCCTGTCCTTGATGCCCATCCTATGATTGTTACTTCTAATATATTTCCAGAGTATTATTTGCTACCTTTACATTGCTTGGTAACTGTATCTTAACTTATGCTTTGGCCTTTCTGGGCACATCCAGATGAGCATAGACATTTGGTTCCCTGGTGAGAAGTAGCGATGGTGCACCTTGCGCCCTGCTACTTGTCCCTGGGGAACGCCCATGCCACACACACTTTGGCAGGTGGCAAGTTACCCCAGGTGGGGCAGAGAAGGTTGGAGCCAGCATTGTGCTGGCCCTATAAGTCTTACCTGGAGTCCTGGGGGCCTCCTGGAGCTACAGCAGTGGTGAGTCTGCCAGCATGGCTCTGGGAGGCCCGGCTCCACTTCTGAGCAGCGCGTGCTACTTGTGCATGTGCTGCTCTGTATTTTTTTCTGTGTGATTTTTGACCCCTGAATATCCAGGGGTCAAAAAAACCCACAGAAGAAAAAAAAAAGTAGAGTAGCACATGCACAGGCAGCACACCCTTGCAGTGTGGAGAACATCTAAATGTGCTGTATGTGGCTCTGCGGACATGTTTGTGGCACCACATGCTGCACTCATCTGGACACAGCCTCTGATTTTACATACCCAGAATAAACATTTCTGCTCATCCTTAGTATCACAGCAAACTTTCCACTTTTTGTAAGGTTCCTTTATAAGTTTCAAGCTACTGAGGAGCTCATGACTTAGCCAAGCAGGTTCTTTGCTAATGTTCATTTTCCTTCCTGTGAAAAGCATGCTGTCCTGCCCTTAATTATGTCTTTTTTTAGGAACACTCAGGTGTCCTGGCCTCCTTTTCCCCTTACACTTGCTTCTGATGGGAGATCTGCCACTTCACTGAGATTCTTAAAGTTTGTTTTCTTCAATTCCTATTTTGGTATTCTGTTGTTCCACTTCTTTCTTTTCCTGAGTATAATGAATTCGTCATTTCATGGCCACTGTTAGCCAAGCTTCCTTTCCCTTTCCTACTCTCAATCAATTCCTCCCCACTTTATGAGGTCCATCCCATCAGTTGGTTTCTCCATCCTCTGTACAAAAAGTTGGCCCGAGAATAGTCTAAAACCTTGCTAAACTGCCTCTGCACCACTGCAGCGCCCAGCAATAATTAAAATCACCATAAGCATCAGATTATGGCAAAGACAGCAGGCAGAGCAGGGTCCGCCTGGCTTCCCCCTGCCCTACCCCCACCCTCACTGCTCAAAGAGGAATCCTCCCCTACTTCCTCCCACTGCATGGACCCCGGCCCCATGCACCCTAGGCATGTGGTATGCTAACTACTGCTGAGAGGTGTCTGTGTGTGTGTGTCTCTCCAATTTCACTGGGACAGGCAGACAGAACAGTGACTGCTTAGGGATTTTTGGAGCTAATCAACAGGTAGCTGGTAAGGTGTTTAAGAAGAGTTTGAACTAATGGAGAAAGGCTATTGTTTTGCTGATGGGGTAATAAACACTGTTATCATCCTACTGCTGGCTTGCTTGGCTGTAGGTTTGCTACAGACAGGGTAAAGAAGCAGGGGGGGATTAAAAAGCTCTGAATTATCAATAGATTCATGCACTGCACACACCCCTTGCCTCAGACTGTTGGCAGGGGGCTGGGGGCTGGCAACACTCCTGCCCCTTGAGCAGCCAGCAAGGAAATGCCTGGGATGGTGCAGGAAGACATCCCTAATCAGAGGTCCTGCCAGGGCTTGGCTATGCCCTGTCTCTGCTCAGCATTGTGTAAGGGAAGGGAGGGTTGTTGTAGTGCCCCCCAGCTTCTAGCCTGAACCACTGAAAGCATTTGCCTGAATTTCCTCAGTCCAGAGAGAATGTCTGTCCAATTATGAATCGGGTTAGCCTAGCAAGGTTAGACTAACCTGCAAAGATTGAATTAATTCAGGCTCAGGCTTTATGAATGTCTATCCCTAGCCAGAATGGGAGGTGGGGAAGGGAGCAGAGAGAGTTCAGTTTGGTGGTTTTTCAGCCCCCGCTGGAGGGTGGAGCAGATGTACTGGAGCCCCTCTCCCCCTCCCCGCAAGGTGGGGTGGCTCCAACTCACCCACTCCACCCTCCAACTCCAGCTGAGAAACCTCTAAGATGAGCTTCCTCTCCTCTCTTCCCCCTGTCCCATTTGAAACAGAGACAAGCTGGGAGAGAGGAGGGCCCATTGCTAAGGGAAACTGACTGCAGACTGGCAACCAGCAGCTAGATTTCCCTCCCCACCAGTGGCAACTCGTAGGGCTTTCCCCCCCACCACCCTCCGCTGCCAGTCAGCAAGATTGGCCATGGGAGACCTCCCCCTCAGTCACTGACCAGTTGCTGGGGGGGCGCCCCCCAACCCCCAAATAAGGTGGCACCAGTCACCCATGCTCCTCCCTGGAGCTAAAAGCAAACTTCTGTTTGGGCTGAGGGATCACTGTCCTGCAAAGCCTTCTCAGTTACAGTGGGGGGCTGCACTTCTGTCTGTGCCGAGATGCTTTTCCCCTTCATTAGGTGAATTTGAAAGCCTGGCTTGTTCCAATCCAGCTTCTCTTAGAGAAGGCTCAGGAGAAGCTTGGCGAAGAACTTCTCCATAGTTTGGGTAGCTCGTTTCTAATTTGCACCCACTGAGTAAAAAATAACAATGACATTGTTCATTTTACATATTGCTAACAGTATTCCAAATTACTCTGAGTACAGTTCCATTTGTGCACATTTCTCATATGCTGACACACCGACACACCTACAAGTACATGAACATGTGCTGCCAAGTAAAACAATGTGTCCGTGCAATCTAGTATGACGCCAAATGGGAGAGTGCATACAAAGACACCACATTAACAGACTGCAGTCAAAGCTGCTTTTCCGGATCCCAATTACTGAAACATCATATGGGCTGCAACAGAATAAACATAAACACTGTCAAGCACATAACCAATAACTGTTTTAAAGCCAAAACTAAAGGATATATGCTGCACAGGTTTATTTTATATTCTCTGCTATTGCCCTCAGTACATTCTCCAAGGCCAATGGAGGGTTTTCAGGGACTCAGCAATATGCCTCAGCAGACAGGAGCAGCGCAGATTCCCTGTGACAAAGAACAAGCGAACTGCCTGGTTCTTTAGCATTCAGAAACTACTTGCTAATTGTGACTACTTGACCAGTGGATCAAACAATACTCTGTGTCTTTGCTAATGAGTAACAGTAGACTGGTGTTTTGATAAGTATTTCATGCAAGATTAACATGTGATCAACAGAGACACATTACACAGTTTGGGACCTGATCTTTGTTCCTTGCCCACCCACCCAAAACTCCCACTGATGTCTTGTTGTGTGAGGGGTGATCGGCTCTGTATTATAAACTGAAGTGCTCTGAATCTGAGCCTTCTAAGCAAGTGCTTGTAGTGCATGTTTATTGAACACTATTAAGCCTTTGCATTGGGATCAGAGCAGCTATGCTCCAGAATCCAGAAAGCATTTTAAAACATGGAGTCTTTCCTGAGACTCACTGTCTCCTTCTCTTTCTCTCCCTCTCTCAATGTGGGTGAATGTTTTCTTTCCTTTGTCCAGGAAAAGGAGAAGAATCATACCCAGATCTTCTGGCTTTGGTTATCGCTGTCATTGTGACCATCATTGTTTCTATGGGAGTGAAGAACTCTGTGGGATTCAACAATGTGCTCAATGTCATTAACCTGGCAGTGTGGATCTTCATCATGATAGCTGGACTGGTCTTTGTCAACAGTGACAATTGGTCTGAGGGGAAGTTCCTGCCCTTTGGATGGTCAGGGGTAAGTGTCTTGTATACAATCCAGTATGTTATAATCAACAGCAGCCTTAAGCTTAAGCTTCTCCCTGGCCACATAGGGCCAGCACCACATACCAGGTACTAGTTCAAGCAGGGCAGTCCCTAGTGGGGGGTGAATTCGGATGGCCACCCTAGGCCCTGTGCTTTGAGGGGCCCCGTGGAGCTGGGCAGAGCGGCCGCAGCAATTCCTCGCTGCCACTGCCAGCTTTGCATCCAGCTATTCACTACACCCCCTCCCCACACCACCAATGCCACCACTGCAGGTGGCAGTGGCAGCTTCTTCAGGTCCAGGGCACGTGGGATCAGAGCAGGGGCAGTACCCCACATGGACCGATTTGCCCCAGGCTCCACACCCTGCTCAGGTCAGCTCTGCAGTCAGACAGGACAAGAGATGAGACTTGAAGTCAGAGCTGACCCGAGCAGGGTGTGGGGCCCGGGGCAAATCAGTCCATGTGGGGTCTGCAGGTCATGATTGCACAGGCGCTTTCCATGCATTGCATACCTAGAGACCCTGTAGTGCTAGATATACAACATGCATATCATGGGAAAACCCCAGTCCCATTGGACGTAACTGATAAATGTTGGGAGAAGATGCAGAGGAGCAGATGGGGAAGGTGACCTTCCCTGGGTCTCACAATGCAAGTCAGCATAGGGCAGGGATCAGAGCCAGATCTCCAGATCCCAAGTTCCATGTCCTCTCCACTGGACCACGCTTCCTTTTGAGCCAGGCGGAAGTCAAAATCCCTGACCACCCTCCACTTCCTTCTTGCTAAGGAACCACCGGTGTGGTTCCACATCATGAGTCCATGAGCTTATAAAGAGAGGAGTCATAGGAAGCCCCAGGGTCTGATAAATGAGAGTGGTAGGAGAATACTGTGGGGCACAGGCACAGTTGAAGTTTATGATGTGTTTTGTGGATACATCTAAGAAGGAGATAGACAAATTAGGGATGGATGAAATTAGTGTGTCTGGTTTGCAGGAATTTTTTTTTCTTTTTTAATTTCATATCCATTCAAATAATCTTTTCCCCAAAATTTCAACAAACCAAAAGTTCCCTGACACAGCAGCTGCTCAATAAAATTGCTCCTTTTGCCAGTCTAATACCAGGGAATAGGGACAGGGAGAGTCCTGGAGTCCCCAGCTCTGCAGACCAGCTATGAAGGTCTGCCCCAGCCAATGTATATGTAGGTCCCAGTATTCACGCTCCCTGAGAACCCTGGCTTGCCAAACCCAAAATATTTCCAAAACTTTATATCATTTCAGACTCAATGAAGCAGTATTTTTGAGGAAACTGTTCCATTGAGTTTTGGTCTGAGTTGAGCAGAAAGCAGTGTGGGGTCTGTCATGGCTCAGGGTCTCACTAAAGGAAGGACTGGACCTGCTGTGCGTAAATGTTTCCTAGAAAGAGATTTACAGCAGCATATCTGAAGGATTTTCCAAAAGATTAAAGAGGACCAAAAGCTGGGACCATTTTTCACACCCGCATCCAAATTTCAGATCAAACAGGATCCAAGGCCTAAGTCTGGTCCAAAGACCAATCCCTGACCCAACAAAACAATTGGAACAAAGGCAAAAAGCTGAAAAGTAACATTTTTCAAAGTGCTGAAGTGCTTTAGGAACATGCATCCCCATGACTTTCACTGGGAATTAGCCTCCTCAGCAACTAGGGTGCTTTGGAGACTTTTTCACCTGGGGCCATGTTTTTATGATGCAGCTTAGCATCCTTTTACGATGCAGTTTAGCCATCTATAGTGAGGGAGTTCAGAACAGCTAGCAGATACAGACGGGAGGACACGGTGATATTTGTTTTGGTTGGTTTTCAATAAAAATGTTCTAAGCTGTTTGTTTTGTGCACTTCATAATACCACCTGCCAATGCTTATTTTAAGGATGTTAGCTCAAAGCTGACTGAGAATTTGAACAGATTTGGCTTTTTTAGCCTGCTTGAACTAGTTTATCCAAGGATGAACAGAGACTGAAAATATCTCTGCTGGACTAAACCCAGGCTCATTTATTAGATTTTCACTGCTTAACTCCACAAAGGTTTTGTGCAGAAAACTAAGCAGGAAAGTAAAGTAAAGCAAGATTTCTGATACTGGATCCTAGACCACAAACATGCTCCACTCGCTTCCCTCAGACAAATCAATATTTCATTGCTAGATAAAAACTACCAAGAAGAATGAATCATTGAACCCACTTGAGAGTAGAGCTCACCTTCATCCTTTGATGCTAACTGGCTATTTGATGGCATGTGGCTGGAATAAAACCAAATTGGCCCATTTCTTGGACCTCTCCGAGATGCCAATACTTTTTTCTGCTTTTTTCTCTCTCTCTCACAATATTTTACAGAAATTCAAGGCCAGTTCTTTCTCTACCTCTGTCCATAGGCCTGTTTCAGCATTTACTTCCTATAAAGATCCTTAATGATATTGTATATTTAAAGAAAACAAACCCAATAAACCATTCAAACAGTACAAATAATTCTGCATCCAAGGGTTTCCAGCGTGGGCTGCTAGCCCATCCACAGTTTCCAAATAAAACAGAATTTATTTTGAAAGCTGCACTCATCGGCTTGCTTTTATTCTGCTATTGTGTTCTGTCAATTAGCACATTTAGCTGCCACATTAGAAAGTCTGCTAATGTGGAATGTGTGAGAATGCTACAAATTCCTATGAAATGTATCCAATTTGGGGGTCTAACATCACTAAAGTGAGCGAATAGATCAAACCGGTGAAGTTTCTCATCTGTATCATAGTATCATAGTATCATAGTGTCTAGAGTCGGAAGGGACCTGGGCAGATCATCTAGTCCGACCCCCTGCCTTGGCAGGAAAGAGCACCGG
>JAGPOW010001918.1:13603248-13637587 GCA_030014935.1 Caiman crocodilus | reverse complement strand
ATCTTTCCTATGAAAACCCATGAGATCAATAGCTACATTTCACTTCTGTAATCAAACTGCAAGAGGCCACAAAGTCAGGAAACCAGTGAGAGCTTGAGATAGGTCCCAGCTGCGCAGGTCTGCCTGCAAACCTTTTAAACAATTCTGAGCAAGGAGAGGAAAGATGCAGGATGCCATTCCCTCACACTTCACCACACCCTGAGAGCCACAGATTGTCACTGGCTAAAAACAAGCGTAGAAGCAGCATGATAGTCAGGGACAACCGATAAGAACACAAATCAGAGCAAGTCACCTGGAGAATCAGGGTGGAGCTACAAATGAAAGCTCATGTTAAAGTTTATAAGAATGAATAGCTTTTCACCCAATCCGGGTTTTGCATGAACAAAATGTCCATGTCATGCTCCACTCACAGAGGACTAAATTACAATATTACCTGTTAGATACCTATTAAGAAAAAAATCCTATCGAGTTAACAAGTATGAAAGCCAAGATTTGCATTTGGTTTGAGATTTTTAGTTTTTTCAAAACAAATTGCCTACAATGTTCTTGGTTTCCTTCTCAGGACAGCATTTTATATTATACTAATGCCATTACAGAAAACTTTTGATCCGCTGAGTATTACCCTTGAGGCCTTTGCACCAGGAAACAAAGAGAGAGAAGCATCCAGAACTTTTTTTTAATTATATCTAAATATTTTTCCTAGAACAAAATCTCACCCCAGTGGTAGCACATACAGTGAACTTTGTGTTTCACCTCTATAGAGATGAAGAAGAGTAAATACTTCCTTTGGGGGTTGGACCAGATGTCTCTTGAGGTCTTTTCCAACCCTGTGATTCTATGAGATGATCATAACCAAGGATTAAAAACACCCCATTTGTCCTAGCATTTGTCTTTACATTAGACTTTTGCACTGTAGACCTAAATGAACCACCAGTCTGAACTCAGAAGTAGCTAGGGACTGATCCCAGACTGAATACCTGTTAGCATATGGAAAGACTCAAATTGGCTTGAGTGAGTTTTGGATTGGGCTTTTCTGAAACTGATACTGCTATTTAAATACCATACACCAACCAAGGAGCTGCTGGTATGTTAAAAGTACATGAAGAGAAAGCAGCTCATAAATATGACTGTGGAAGGCCCAATCCTAAAAGTATTGTCAGGCTTCCTGTGTCGAATCCCAGTTATGTCAACAAAGCTACTCACAAGAGCAAGCTCAATAATCAGCGTTTGCTGTATGAAGTCTGCTCAGGATGAGCTCTTGCCTGCGTTCCAGTTAAGCCAGCAGGAGTTTAGGATGTTTGTGGAGAGCAGGATCAGGTCCGAAGGATGAGACATTCCAGAAAAGTTCAGTATGGGCCACACTGCTGCGACAAAAGTTAATGGGGGTTTCATGGTTTCACCCTAAATGATCTGCTGTTCATGTCAGATCACAAATAGGTATAGATCTAAAGCTAGACGCCAGCCCAGGTTCCATGGTTATCACAGCCATTTATTTTGTGCGGAAGAATTTTATTCAGAAATGCAATTAGAACAGAAGCAAGCCGCGCTCTAAAGCCTGGCGTTATGGTTTTCCATCTAGGTGAGGAGTGCTGTAGAGCAGGCTCCATGTTGTGCAACTTTAACTTTCTGTGACTATTTCATACTCTAGATTCTTGTCCCACGTAAGCTCTTACACGGAGACTCCAGTGGTGGCTTGTATTGTCTCAGGATTTCTAGCAGCACTGCTCTCCTTGCTGGTCAGCTTGAGGGACCTGATAGAAATGATGTCCATTGGCACGCTCCTAGCCTACACTTTGGTCTCTGTTTGTGTCTTGCTTCTTCGATATCAGCCGGAGAGTGACATCGATGGCTTTGTCAAATTCCTGTCTGAGGAGCACACCAAGAAGAAGGAAGGGATTCTAGCGGACTGTGAGAAGGAAGTTTGTTCTCCCGTGAGTGAAGGGGAGGAGTTTTCTGGCCCGCCCACCAACACATGTGGTGCAAAAAATCTCCCCTCCCTGGGAGACAACGAGATGCTCATTGGGAAGTCAGATAAGTCCACCTACAATGTCAACCACCCTAACTATGGCACGGTGGACATGGCCTCAGGAATAGAGGCAGATGAGTCTGAAAACATTTACCTCATCAAGCTGAAGAAGTTAATAGGGCCACGTTACTACACAATGAGGATCCACCTTGGACTACCAGGGAAAATGGATCGGCCGACGGCAGCCACTGGCCACACTGTCACCACTTGTGTGATCTTGCTGTTCATCTTGATGTTTATCTTTTGTTCTTTCATCATCTTTGGTGCAGACTATATCTACGACCATAGCTGGTGGGCTATTCTTTTGGTGGTTTTGATGATCCTGCTCATCATTGTATTGGTTTTTGTGATCCTGCAGCAGCCAGAAAACCCCAAAAAGTTGCCGTACATGGCACCCTGTCTCCCTTTCGTCCCTGCCTTTGCCATGCTGGTGAATATCTATCTCATGCTGAAGCTCTCCAAAGTAACATGGGTCCGATTTGCTATCTGGTGTTTTGTGGGTGAGTCTTGGATGTTTTTTTAACTGAGTTTAAAAGTAACTTAGAATAGCAAGGCCAGGCTGCCTGTCTAACCATGGGATTGCTCAGCTAGGATGTGTTATAATACTTTGGCCTTGTGTCTTATTTCTTATCAGTGACTCCTGAGTACCCAATCAGTCTGAGTTAGTCCAGGCTGACAATATTTTTCTGTAAGAAAATGCTAAATCATTGGAAGGCAAACATTTTACAAAATGACAGTTTTCACACAGAACACAGGCCCAGCAAACTCGCCCAGCCATTTGTTCAGCTCACTTCAGAGTTTCTAGGTCCTACAGCTTCAGAAAAGCCTGGCAATACATGCTGCTACAGGGTCCAAGTAGCCTAGATCTTCCCTAAGAGACAGGGAGGCAGCTACCCTCAGGACCTGTAGTCCAGACTCTCAGGGGCTAGGCTTTTGGCTTTCCAGCAGGAAGACTGGTAACCCTGGGTGCTCTGAGGGCTTCCATACTCCTTGCCATGGAGCTAGGTATCTAGAAGACCTGGGGTCTCTTGCACTTTGCATCTCTTCCAACCAACTCTCTCCAAATGTCCAGGGGAAAAAAAGCATATTTTATGGTATCTCCAAGAATTTATATGTCCAGCCAGCAGAGAGCCAATGCAAGAAGACAATGCCAGAATCAAGGCCCCATCATAGGGAGATATTTTAGATAGGACTTAGGAGCCCCAGCCATAAAACAGATGTTCCCATTGTGGTAGGTACTGTACAAATACAAAATAAATGGTTCCTGGCCTAATGTCCTGTGAGCAAACCCTTCCCACTTAAACCAGAGCTCACTGATCCTGGCATGGAAATACAACTGGGAAGCTGTATTTAAGTGGTTAATATCATTCTGCTTACAAGATGAAGCCTTTATTCAAGGGGGTAGAATCAGCCTTTCTGCTCTCAACTGAAATGAGAGCTGTCAGCTTCTCTACCATGTGTCACCTCAGTCTGAGCTGAACTGCTAGCAGGGTTTGTGTTGGGAGAGTAAAAACAGTCCAGCATTTACTACAGAGTCATTGCTATACTCCCCCCACCTCCACATTCCCCTTCTGACTGGCAGCTGCCAAGTGTGCCTGTACTGACAGCTCTCAGGGGTAAAACGTGATTTGATGAAAATGGAAAACAATCCAGAAGACCCTTCCTGAGCACTATCAGCAGCAGACAGGCTTTCCTGTTTGTGGACATATCAAGAGAGACAGATGAACTCACCCAGCTGTGTGGTCCTCATTCTCATATCTGCCAGTCAACATGGGGATGCCTGGGTCAGCCCACATTCCACCTGCACTACGCCATCCGGGGCTGCTTTTCTGAGCAAGTCAGTTGCCTGTCAGTGAGTTACTCGTTGCTCTTGAGCCATGCTTTTGCTATATAATTTGTTGGAAAATTTGTTCAGATTGCAGATTTCCTCACTGGAATCTATTGTGGCTTGACAGTGGGTGTCCAGATGTGGAGTGCCAGACCTAGGCCCTAGATCAGGGCTATTCAGCTGGTGCCCACAGGGCACCCACAGGGCACAACTGGCCTGCAGAGAATTAACTTGCAGCCTCCCCTGGCTCCCAGCCTAGGATCTGCTTGCCCCATTGCTCCTGCTGCTGCTGGCAGGGTCTCTGGGCTCCCACCCCTCCTCCAGCTGGGAGTTGCAGTGGGCAGAGGGGCAAAGAGACACAGTCTGCAGAGCCCAGGGAACCCAGGCCTGTGGAGGGGAGACCACATAGTCTGCAGCCTGTCCAACATGCCTGGGAGCATGTGACCCCAGCCATTAGAAGTTAGATGGCCCTGCTCTCAAAGGGTGTCTATACACGTGCTCTGGGGTGGAGTAGAATAGGCGACTGTACATTAAAGTGCACCTGTAGACGCACCCTCTGTGACTCAGGCTGGACTGCTCCTGGGATCAGTCTATCTGAAGGAGGAAAGTGGTAACATAATTCAGAGCTGGGCAGTTTGAGATCTCAGTTCTCTCCAACTGGGGACCTCCTGGTTGCCCACTCCTAATACACGAACAAGGGGATGCCCCTGAAAGCAGCTCATTTAAAACTGAGAAAATGAAATACTGATAACCCTTTGCACAATCCATAAGTAAACTATAAGATTTGCTGCCACAAAATGTTATTGAAGCCATGATCTTAACCGCATTAAAAAGCAATCAAGACTTCTACTGGGATAATAAGAGCATCTACAGTTACATTAGATTCACATAAAATAAGTATAAGGGATGCAAATCCCCATGGTTCAGAGCAATAGACCACCCCAATGGCTAGGGGTCCACAAAATGTTTCCCACAATGTGTCTTTAAGAGGAAGAGAGGTTTTGCACCTTCATTCAGTGCACCTGGGAAAAACCTTAGCTGGAAAGAGAATACTTGGCTACATGGTGCACCGGTCTGATACAGCATGGCATTTCCCGAGTGCCTTGTGTTACTAACTAGTGGCCTGTGTGAAGTGGCTAGTATTTGGTTCAGATTCAGATTCGGCCAACTCAAGGGACAGTGATTCAATTCGATAATTTGAATCACTGTCCTGAATCGATTCGGCCAAATCTGATGTAGAGATTCAGCCCCCGCCAAATCGGCCGAATTTCTGAGTCAGCCCCTTCTCCCGCCCACTATCAATGGCTGCCTCACCCGCTCTTCCAGCTCCTGGCTCTTAAAAAAACTGCACCCACACTGCGTGGGAGGCTCTGCCATGAACCCCCAAAAGCCCTGAGGCCGCTGCAGCAGCCGGTGAGTGGTGGAGGCTGGGAGAGTGGGAGGGGGTCAGGGGCTCCTGGCAAAGCCCCTCATGTAGGGTTGGGCAGTGGGGATTGCCCTCCCACCCTCCGCCTGGCAGCAGCCATGAGTAGAGGCTATTTTTTAAAGAGCCAAGAGCTGGGGCAGGCAGGGCAGCCGTGCAGTGGGGGCTGGGAGAGCAGGCAGGGGTCGAGCGGCACTCAGGGGGGCTGGGGAAGCGGGGTCCCCCCATGGTCCCCTCCCCCTAATTATCTGCAGTGGTGAGTGGGGGCTGCCTGAATCTCCAAAGCTTTCCGAATCTTTTCCAAACCAATTTGGAGAGTTTCGAATTGATTTGGACCTTTTAATTGGTCTCCTGATTTGATTTGGATTCAGCTGCCGAATCGGGCCGAATCTTCTCCGAATTGAATCAGCACCCGAGGCTTTGCACAGCCCTACTAACTGGCTGCCACAATATCGGATGAGGATGCCACCCTTGTCCTAAGGATCAGCATAGCCCACAGAGCATAGACTGGGGCTCAGAGCATCTGGATGGGAATTCAGCTTGGGCTCTGGTTTGAAAAGTAAAAGAGCTGAGCTAGCAAATCTAATTCAGGACAAGTGATGACCCTCAACCTAGACTTCCCAGAGCAGCTGAATTGGATTGTGTCCTCCTGTGCTGCAGTCTCCAGAGAAGGGAAACTCTTGGAAAGCTTTGGAGAAATGGTCAGCTAGATACAACACCTAGTGCTCCTTATACCAACCCAGGTCCCCTCTAAGTCCTGCATCAAAGGTAATCATGTCCCAAGGGTGACCTGCCCCCTCCCTTTCCCAGCCAGACATCTTACATCATTGTGGCTCTTCCAAAATATTGCAGCCCATCACGTAGCTCTGCAGCACTTAGCCAGCATCTAAATTGATCAGAACCATTTAATTTGTCCTGCTTTTCCTTCTTAATTTCAAAGCAGCCCACTACAGCTGAGCAGGGTGGTAGGCAGAGGGCTAGACAGCAGGGCTTCTCAAGATGTATTTTTAGGATTTAATTGGACTGAGTGCAGGCTGGAGCTTCCCAGGGCTCAGAGCTGGAGCTTCATTAAATTTCCATGAACAGAAATTTGCACACAGGCCATCTGGCCATGCAGGATCTGTGCTTCGCAGCCTTATCAGGAGACTTCTAGAACCGTGGGCTCATCCATTTTTCAATAACCCAAGTCAACAGGGGAAAGAAACTCAGTGGCAGGAACAGAAAACCTTTCTGCCGTGTATGAGAGGTCTAATAAAAACAGCCCGCTTCTGATGCAAATCCATTCAAGTCAGACAGGTTTTAAATATTGCCAGCTCCAGTTATTCAAAACTCACGAGTCAAACCACTCCTTATTATAAGACTTGCTTTAAAACCATGAGATTTAAGAAAAGTATTTGGGGCTCTTTCTACTTCCTTTCTATTATGTGAACCTTGCAGGGTCATGCTTTCAAGCTTTCCTCTTCGGTCATTAGGGCTAGAATTTTTTTTAAACAGAAGCTGAGATTTTTCACAAGATCATCCCATTCCAGAAAATGGGGCCTTATGAAAAATTTCAAACCATCGCAAGGCTCACAATTAAGTCAGGAGATCTATCCGCGTGATTACTGAATTTGGCATGTGGGTTTACTAGCACAATACAAAGGTGTTATTTATGCACAATAGCCAAAAAGACCATGTGTGTTATTCCCAGTTAATTGCCATTTGACTGTATGTTAGACACATGGGAGTAAGCATTCATGAAAAATAAATAGGCAAATGCCTATCTGCATAAAGCATTAATCATACCTTAAACTCCACCTTCTGCATGACAGCTGCCATATTGGATCCAGCTACAGATTCCTCTCAGAGTTGTCAACTCTCAGGATTTTATGGTGAGGCTTGGGTACTTTTTTTTTCACTTAGAAGTCCAGCTCCTGGAGTTAGGGGATTCTCAGAAAAAAAATCAACTCTTAAAAAAAGTTTCTAGTATTTCAAGGCTGAAGATCAGGGTTTGAAAATCTAATGGACAAAGTTTCTAATATTAGAAGGAAAATAAAATAAGCCCCAGAGTCCCCTGTGGTTCAGTGGTAGCATTCCTGTCTGCCTTTGCAAGAGATCTGGGTTTGATCCCTCAATGCTTATACAGCTACAGCCATGGAGGCACCAAATGTCCAGACTCAGCCTGGCCTTTGGGTTCTGTCTTGGGGGTTTAAAATGAGGATGAAGGTCTAGGCAGCCTCTACTCCTCCAAGCTCCTGCCTAGGCATATGTGCTGAAGGTCTGGGTGACTTCTCACACATATACCATGATCTGGAAGGATTGATGGTTGCCAATGAAAAATGAGCCCCAGACTATCTGTTTTTAAAAATCTTTGGTGGTTTAAGCTAATTTTGCACAGAGAATGGGGTGAGTCCCCAGACTTGGCAGTAATGCCCTCTAGCTAGATATGCATACCTCTGGTAATGGCCAGCACCTGATTGCTTTAGAGGAAGGATTTATGGCCAAATTCAAGCATACCAGAAGGGATAATTCCTTCCTGACCCCTGCAGGCAATTCACACCCCACAGCACCGGAAGGCCATCACAGAGGAGCCTGTAAAGCAACATCTAGCTGTTTTGCAGTGGCTGCTTCACACAATCCAGGGACTACAGATTGCACATTTGTTGGCTCTTGGAGGATACAGCCACCTTCACACAGAAGCTGCACCTCCCATCAAATGTGATAGCTGCCCCTTGTGCCTGCAAATCAAAGTGACTTCAAAACAGCAACCGGGTCTGCTTCATTTAATTACGTTTCCCCTGTGACTTGAATGGTATTCCTTTGGCTATCAACCAAGGCAGCTACTGACTGAAGGCAGTGCCTCTTAAATGTAATTACTTCCCCTACAGCTTCCATGGCAGCTGCTAAGCACAAGGCTGAGAGGGATGGGGGTTGTTTTACTTTTACCTTTGCTGGTGTGGGAGACATACAGTCACATTCACGTGGGCAGTCTGTTGTCTCACATGAAGATGTCAGTCAGTGCCAAAGCCAAACCAGACTCATAAGGTGCCTTGCTCTAGAGATGCATCTGCAGCAGAATATTGCCAAGTAGGATTTTAACTCTCTAGTTACTTTAGATTCTTGAAAAAACACGTTACATTGGTAGTGGGAAGGAGAAATTGTATAGAGTCAGATGAAAAGACAAGAAGGAACAAAAGCTTGGAAAGAAATAGCTAGTAATCAGAGGAGGACATTTTAGCACCCAGCAGATTTAACCTGATTGCTAGGAAGCACATTTTGCTGTATGCAGTGTTATGCAAGAGGGGGAGTAAAGTAAAAAAGATGAGAAAGGCCTGAAAATGCAGCTTTTGCCTGTTCTTGGGATTTTCTCACAAGTCTTATGATATTTCATGGCTTTTCCTAAAGCCCCAGATCCTGGAGACATCTGATTATGAGAGAATCATGGTCCATATTTAAAATATACATATATATTTCTAGTTCCTTGGTTGCAGAGAGAGAAGCTTGAACACACAAAACCTAAAGGGTTCAAAAACTACGAGCTATTTTTTTTTTCAAATCTCACAATGTTTATGTGAAGCTCTTATCTTTGATACTGATATTACAGGGAACCATTTCCTCAGCCAGTACAAATTGTCATAGTGCTGTTGACTTCAGGGTTTTCACTGGACTTAGCGTATGTTCATCAGCTGGAAATCTGGCCCAAATATGTGACCCTTATACCTCAATGGGGTATAGAGAGTCTATTTCCTATTCCCTTAATAGGTTGTTTCTAGCACAACATACTGTTGCTTGGTTTTCTCTGTGAATGTAAAATTCACATAGTCTGTATAGGGGATACAGATGGTAAAACATCTGTGCATTAGCTTCAGGGTAACATTGCATGTGTTTAATTCTGTAATGTTTGGGTCACTGTAACATAGCATTTATTTATGCCTTTCTGAGATGGTTAACAGCTGACTCCCCTTACCCTGTTCCCTTCCCTCACTGCAGGTTTGCTCATCTATTTTGGCTATGGCATGTGGAACAGCACCCTGGAGATCAGCGCCCGGGAGGAGGCCCTTCATCAGAGCACATACCAGCGTTACGATGTTGATGTTGACCCCTTCTCTGTCGAAGAAGGCTTTTCCTATGCTGAGAACGACAACTACCAGGACTGGGGAGCTTCTGAAGACAAAGGCTTCTCTTATCAGCAGATGTCGGAGGCAAAGGAAAGTAATCGGACAAGTAGCAAATCAAAAAGTAAAGGCAAACACAAACAGAATTCGGAGGCTCTGATTGCAAATGATGAGTTAGATGACTCGCCAGAGTAAGAGTCATGGGAACCAAACCATAATGCGCCCTCTCACTAACCTGACCCATGGGCTAGAATGTGAAGGCTTCTCTGGCTCTCATTGTAAACTCCATCGTCCTCTAAATTTCAGTGCCCAGAATCACGTCCCTCACTCTCTCACTTCTTCTCCAGGATAGTCCTGGATTCTGAGGCTGTCACTTTCAACAAAACATGCAAGTGGCCTGTTCTGTGTCCATCAGTCATGTCCTGGTTTGGTGAATTTTACCAAGGGGGCCATCACTTGGATGGATTGATCGACTAGCAGATTCTTTCTGTGTCTATTAAACCATCAGCATGCATTATACTGAACACCTGGCAGTACTGACAACATGAGTTAATGGGAGACGTGCCAAATAGGATGAGCATATACGAAGTGAGCAGAGTCACATGACCAGTTGAATTGGTAAGGGCCTGAAACATATTCTCTGTGCTTTCCATAGAGAATATTTACCCCATACTATTGGTTTGAAGCTACTGTTATATATTTGGCACTTTCTTAGCAAATATATTTTTCCTTGAACCTTGTAGGAAGAAGATCTTAGATAGATAGATAGATAGATAGATAGATAGATAGATAGATAGATAGATCCCCTTAAAACCAAATATCCCAACCTTGGGGAATCACAGTCCAGTCTTTGTGGTTTGTATCTCTTTCCCTGGGACAGGCTGAATCAAAATGAGAGATCCCAGTGCATTTGAACCTCCCAGATCTGGATCTAGACTTTGTAGTTTGTATCCATCCTTAGTCATGATAAAGGTCTCTACCCAGCTAGACTTAACCATCCTGGTGTGACACTCCATTTCAGCTGGCACTGTATATTTCAAGACTTGGACTCTGTTTCAATCATTATGGGTCTATTACCAATTCACTAATCTCTACTATTTCCCATTAGGTAACTTCTGGATTGTCATTCAGATTTTAGTCCTTCAAGGGAAATTCCTATTTGCTACTTTGTGACATTCCTGCACCACAGAAATTTAGGTTCATAAAAGCTGATAACATTCATTCATCACTGAATGGTGTCTGTGGCCAGTCTGGATGAGGCAGCCGCTGACATTCATTCTCTGCCATAAAACTATACTTCATATTAAGGATTCTTAGTTTACCTATGTTTTTGAGATACTGAACTGTGGAACTGTTGGGTGATAATCTGAAAAATATTGAAGTGCAGCTACCTACTATGATTAACATATTCCATAGTCTCCTACCCCACTTTGAAATAATGAAATAGGTAAGGGAAAGATGGGAGTTCATGTAACACCAGGCAGGTTTTCCCAGGAGGTGGATGGTTATTGTGAGCTTGTGGGCTACAAACAGACAGCAGGCCCAACCCTGCAATTTTCACATCAACAAAATGCCCAATGTTGTCATATCTAATCAGAGAAGACTAGAATAACCTCATTTGTGATGTTACTCCATCAAACATTAATTCTGGGATGAATTTGGCATACTGTGTCCTTTCCGATCAACATATAAGACAGAAAATAAAGGTTAGCTAAGCTCAAGCAGAAGATATCCTTATAAATTAAGTAAACAATTCTTAGCAACAGTCTTACATCCATGATTTTGTATGTTTATTAATATATTAATATATATTATTAATGTACCAAATGAGACCATTGGCACTGCTAGGCACAAGTACAAAATACTACTACACATACTATTAAGCCTTCAGTGACATAGAATCAAAATGAAACACTCCTCCTCCTAACCCAGAGCACACCTCACCACACCAACAGTGGAGGCTGAGATTTTCATGCCATGTAAGGCAGATAGATAGATAGATAGATAGATAGACAGGAATTCAGTGCTGTGGCACTGTGGAGTTAGCCCTGCTGTATACAGATTCCATTGATTTAAATGTATATAGGTACCTCTATATCAGAGCACTGAGTTCCTGACTTGCAGGTACCTTGTTGTATAGTTGAATCCACAGCCCCAGCTAAAGCACTTGGGCTCTCTGTTCAATGCAAGAAGAGATGTAGGTGCCTAAGGGAGCAGGGAGCCACTGACACTAGCCTATAGGAAATGCTGAGAAGATACATGTGGCTTAAGTCCCACACGCTCTGGCCCTGCTCCACTTGGGATTCCAGTTGAGCCATGACAACTCTCGTGGAATTAAGTGCCTAAATCAGCCCTTTCCTACAGGACACAACCAAAAGTAGGTAATTACTTTTCACCCAAGAGTCCAGTGGTTAAAGCAGTCACCCACAATCTGGAAGGTGCACAGATATTAGAGGTCTACATTGGAGAATATGCCCCACACCAGTCCCCAGAATTAAGAGCCTAACACTATCTGCTAAGAGGAAATTTGGGCTGTCTGACTTTTGGAAGGCTTGAGCATGGAGTCTGCCAGGAAATCCTACCTCCATTGTAGCCAACAATACAAGTTTTGTCACTTATCTTTAAAAGACATCTGTTATGGTTCTGTCACATTCTCCATTGCAATTAATGATCATCAACTTCCATGTGCAGCAAATCCAGAGAGATTTAGTCTTAAATCATTGCACTAGGTAGGAAAGTGATTGTTTCATAGACTGATTTTCAGTTAACAACTGTGATTTCAAATAAATGATAAATTACAAATCTTTTAGCTGCTGAAAGTCACACTGTTAAATGCTACCATCCAAGCGGCATCAGGATAAAAAACAGAGTAATCCCACTGGCCTTGTTTGCATTATTCTGCAATAACCTACCTATTAGCAAAGACATACTCCATTGGCAGCACTGAGCCCTTCCTTTCCTCTCCCTGAGAAAGGCTCCTCTCTATTGTCTACTTGTGCAGATGACTTTGTAGTGCCAAGGCTGCAGCAGTCTCTCTTATCTCTGTGCAGGAATAGTAGAGGGATCAGGATCCACAAACACTCATTGGGGGTTGAGAAGGGAGTCTATGAATCCCAAACCTAAACCAAATGAGCAGTGTCCCTCACCCCTCATCTTCCAGATCTGACCTTCCTCGAGATGGTCACGCCAGGGCAGATCTTCTTTGTAGGAAGAAGGAAACCCCAGGATCTAAGCTAGTATTAGTAACCTTTGAATTATTATTTATGATTAGCATTGAGATCTCCCCAGGCACAGGCCAGGCCTCTTTTCTGCTGGGCAGATGGCAAACAGAATAAAAACTGCCTCCTCCAATAGCTGCACTCAAAATAAATTAAAAATATTTCCATTTACTAGGAAACTTTAAACAATTTGCTTCTTCCTGTTCAGTCAGGTTACCATTCATTATTTGTTAAGGGCCCTGTCTGGGATGTCCCAGCTCAAAAGGGCTTGGAGTTAGAGAAGACAGAGAACACAGAATACGGAAAAACCAATAGAAGGGCTGATCAGAGCAAATTTGCTTCTCTGTCTCTACAAGATATGCAAACAAAAAAGGAAAAGTAGAAGGAACTTTGCAAAATGACCATTAACAAGCTCAAGGCAGATGGGGACCCATCAGGAAGGAGGGACTGTGAACACTCAGCAAACCAGGGAAATAGATTCCTGTCCTTAAGCTCAACCATCAACACATGAGTAGGTAAGAGGTTCATGCAATCAATGAAGGAGCAGTCCCCTGGCAGCACAGGTCACAATAGTTCTTATTCAGTGACTATGTGGCATAAGCACTCAACCCATTCATGGCAGATCCTACACAACTTTTCTCTCTCCATCCAGTTTGCAATAATGGAAGGCATAATTTGTGGCACTGAATGCCCCCTTCTTGGCATGCAGGTGCCTACTGATTTACTCACAGATCCCCACTGACTTTCAGAAGTGTTGTTCCAAGAGAGGAGCTGGGACCTCAACCTGCCATTCACTAGATCCCAGAATTATGGTTTTAGGATTGGGAAGACAGAATTTTCAGTGCGGTGCAAAGCTAGCTTTTATTTATTTATTATTTATTTAAACATATATTTAAATATAATATATTCAACTTCTTTGAAGAATCTATTTGTCATACATGCATATATTGTACATCATGTTAGAACTAGAAAGGCTCTACTCACCTTAAATGATATCAGGCTGTATTTTCACACAAGGTTTCTGGTTTGAAAATAAGCAAGAGCAAAACTTGCATGTGTTACACCTGTCACTAGAGTCCTGTGATAAAAACAGCCTCAATCTTTGAATTTCAAGTGTATTTTTTTTCTTGAGTACAACACAAGTCATACAGCAAGTAGAAATGGAAGGTATTTTTCAAATGTATACCTTTTCAACCCTTGCGTGCATCTGAGCTTTCACAAATTTCCTTTCCCTGTCCTGTTAACAATCAATGGACACTCCCCCAAGGAGCACCCACAATGTGTCTAATTCTGCAGGCACTCCTCCCATCACATCCAATAGGAATTTTGCCTTAGTAAGGATCAAAGCCAGAATGTCCACATGCCCCTTTTCAAATGCACACAACCTGCACGTGCAGCTGGTAGTGCCCAATTACTGTGCAGCTAACTGGCCTGTAAGACTTGGGGGCACAGCAAGGTGCATGTTGGAAAATGTTGAAAAAATGTTTAAATGTTTTACAGGTGCCTTTGAAAATGTGGCCACATAAGCCTAGATCAGATATCCACTACGTAAACATACACATCAACTAGATTTTTACAAGCAAGAACCATGAGCCCCCAGTCACTGAGGAGCTGTGTTTTCAAGGTGTATTAGCACCTCTGTCCTCTCCATAGGCCTGACCCTGAATGGTCCTGAACCCCTCACACTAAAATCTTGTGCTTAGATACCGTAAGAGAAAACTTCAGGAATATCTGACATAGATCAATGGCATCTAGCAGAATCTGGCTCTACGTTTCAGCAGAGAAAGAATATGGGTTTGGACAGATGTAACAATTAAATAATATCTGGTGGTACCAATATAAGCTAATACTATTATAACTGTTGCGTCTACATGCTTTTGTAAAGATTCAAGTGTAGCAAAACCAGGCCAGGTTTAACTCTATTTCATTTAAGACTAAAGTTACAGTGATTTAGCTAATTTATATCACTACAGTTCGTGCAACTATAAGAGTTGCATCAGAACAACTGGTGCCTCTTGGCTTCCTAGAACAGTTAAAAAGTATGTTTGTCCATTGCCTTTATGTTACTTTCCTACCAGCTGTTGTACTAAGTGAACGTGTCTACACAAAATTTGATTGCGCATTAGCACATCACGGCAAAAGCTGTGCTATTACGCTAATGCACAGTAAAATTAGTCTACTGCACATTTAGCATCACTTATAAGGCATGTGCCAGTGCGATCATGCAGTAGCGCCAGTGTCTGCGCATTTAGTCTGATTCTGTTATTACAGGTACTAAACTTAATGCGCAGTAACTGCAGAGCATATTAATGCATGTGCAGACATGCCCAGTAACATTTAAAATAGTCCTTATATCCACAGCTCTGCAAGACACTTAAGCACATGCCTCGCCATTAATGCAGACCTACATACCTTGCCACATCGAGACCTATATTCCCTCACAGCCTTAATAGCTTGTACCAGAGTAGCCAGCAGAAAGAGGGGCTGGTATCATGTTTCCACACATAAACTGTATAATTTACTGTAAGCCTGATTCAGTGCCCTTGAAGTCAGTGGGATCTTTCCACTAGCATCAGTGGGGTGGGAGAAGGCATCACAGCTGTTGTTATCCATACACTTTCCCTTTGCACTCCTCCATCCAGCCATGCCTTCTTTTTTCCAGGCAGATCTGTGAATTTCAGTAGTGTCTTAATATGTTGTTCATCATCACCTCAGTTATGTCACAGGCCACTAAAGGGATTCATTCATTCTTCTCACATCTAACAAAAGAAAAGATCTTAGGTTGGAGGAAAGGTTGTGCTGCAGTATTGCCACCAGGATCATCAGAAAACAGCATTTCATGTGTCGGACAGGTAAAACTGTGAGGAAGGACCTTGAGAATCATGTGCTATCAAGACAGGTTCTTTCTAAAAATTATTATACAAATTAGCATAATTTATAATCTCTCACATACCTTCTAGGACTAGATTAAGAAAGAACTAGCATCATCCACGTCAAAACAAAACCAACCTAGACACTAGGCTGCGTTTTAGATCATTATGCTCTATTCAAACATCATTACCAGTTACCAACTGGCAGGCATAAACTCAAATGTGGAAATGATCAATTTGCATCAGCAGTCATCTTCAGTCCATCCCCCAGATCCCAATCCCCTACACTGGGAAGATGACATAATTCAAATCTGAAAAATGGGATTCAGATCACCTGCATTTCCCCTTATGTCAGATCATGAAACTATTTGATATGAACAAAGGCCAAGAGTTCCTAAAGTCTCCACTGCTTCTGAATGCCTTAGTCAATGGATAGCCAAGTCCAAAAACATAAAAGGACCTGATTTTCCCCAGGAGAAGTCACTAGGAAATATGGATGCTCAGTCAGGCTCCCCGAGATGGAGGTGCTCAAATTCAGTGGACACTTTTGAGATGTTTAGGCTGTCATGTAATATCCCTTAGCATTAATGGGAGGGGAGTCATAGGCATAACCCTGTTGTACAAGTGACAGTATCCCAATGATCATAAATGCCTCCCTTTCAAAGGACCAGGATCTTGGATTGATGAAGCATAAATACCTCAACTCTTTCTGGTCAACTTACCTTAGTCCCCCTGCAGCTTTTTCATTGCTCTTGGTAAAAATGATTCGATGACAAGACTCAGCACTCCAGCATCCTCTGTACATGAGAAGAAATCATGCTCCTGCTGACATAAGATGTTGAAAATTCAGCTTGTAAATGACCTTCATTTTGTTTGATCTTTATGACGTATGACTTGCTTTTTGCAGATGGTATTTTCTGGTGTAATGATTCTCCGCAGTTCTGGTACGAAATTGGTGTATGTGTTAACAAGTTTGTTATATTAATTTTTTGTGGTTTCCAAAACCCCATTGGTGCACTGTACAATGGGATCTTGTGGTGTGTCATAAAGAAAGAAAAAAAATGCAGCTGTGTTATAGAGTGATTCTTATTTTCAAATGATTGTGTTGTTGATGATATTATATATATATATATATATATATATATAAATGACTTATTTTATATATATATATAATTATATATATAATGACTTATCGAGATACTAAGAAAAGAAATTTAAATTTACCAAAATGTGTATATTTTAATAAATACATAAAGCTTTATTGTGTGCCTTTACATTTTAAAAAAAATGGATTTATAAAGGAAAGCAGAGAGAAATATGTCTTGGTATAAATTTCCACAGTAATGTAAAGCTTTTAAATGAAAGAATAAACCAAAAACAGACAAAAAAGGAATTTCCCATATAAATTTTGTTAAGCAGATCAGTACCTGATGGGCTGATATTTTTCAATGCTAAATTGAATATAGACGAATCTTGCCTTAAGTGCTTCAAAATTTCCTTTGTAGAAGAACCATGTAAATGGGTTGATTTTGGTATTTCCTTGCATTGTTGTGAAAAAATGGTTATTAGTTTACACAATAAAACTTAAAAAGTGAAAGCAGTCAAGTTTTACCTGTGAAGTGGTCAGTGTCATATTCTGCCTCTCCGACTGGTGCTTTTACTATCCTCCAGGCCCACAACAAACAGTATCAGCACTGACTGTCACCAGGAACTCACAGTGGCAGCTGCCTGCTCTGGCCCTCTCCATGCCTTCCCCTTCACAGTTGGAAGCATGCAGGACACGCAATAGGCCTATTGGGATTTGTGTTTGCAAAAGAAACGCCACTCCCTTGTTTTCCCATTGCTGGCTGAGTCTGTAGTGCCTGTCTCGTACCACTCTGACCGTTTATAGCCATATGCTACCACCCAACCTGCAGGGCCAAGTGCAGATTGATGGCTGGAAAAGCACTTGGGTCTTGGGTTGTTGTGTCAGTAAGAGAGGGGGGAAGGCAGGACTCAGGGCCAAAACCTCAGTGGTTCCCAGTCCCTTCATGCCAGGACACCCATATCACACCAGGGCTGCTCCCACAGTTCGACGAAGAAGGGGATTTGGTTACACCTCCTCTTGTGCTGGCTCATCTGACCCTGCTGCCAGAACCTGCAGATCAAGAACTTGTGGGGTAGCACTTATACACACATAGCCTCTTGTTGTCCCCATGCTTTTTCTTCCCAGCCCTCCACCTCTCTTTCCCTCTTGGACCCCAACTGACAGTTTTTTCATTTCATTTTGCTGTCAAAATTAGAGTCTGAACACCAACCCTTTCCATGGGTGTCTGCTCAGTTTTGAAACAGCTCAAAACCTGATGGGCAGTTGTTGACATTGAAAATAATGTATTTCCCAAGGACAACACAAATACATTCCCATAAATAAATAAAATGACACGTTTCCAAAGAAAAACATTGCCGCAATGGTCTCCTGTGTTCCCAACCTACTTGTTGCTCACCAGTACAATTGATATGATGCTTCCGTTGCTTAATGGTTTCAGGCATTACTGTGGGTGAGAACTTGAAGGATTTCCCACTGCTCCTCTGTCTTGTGGAGGCACATCCATTCTTTTTCAACCAGGACCCCTCTTTGGACTTGGCTTTGTCATCTCTAACTTTTACTGGAGTGGGGGTAGCACTAATCTATAACTACTGGCAACTACCCCAGAGTCCAGTCACTCTCAATCCATGTTGCACTGTTTTTATTTGCTAATGCTTTTGATAAGAGATCTTGGAGGGTTTATTGCAAAGTTCAATTTTAGAACTGTCAGGAAAGCCACACTGTTCCTATAGATAAAAAGACTAGCCCCTTGTAAAATAAAGAGGAAGTATGCTTCTTCCTCACTCCATTTTTATTTGCCCTGTTATGTGCTTTCTACATCGTATATTCTCCATTTGTTTAATATTCCTGAGCAAGTCTTTCCAGCTAGCATCCAAGTGACCTACTGCACTATGGCCTCTCCTGGCCAGTCAGCCTATGATTGTTTTATTAAGGCATTGACAACAGGAATGATTTTTATTTGACTCAGTGTTATTTTGCTTGCTAGGATAGTGAACTTCTGAACTGATTAAGCCTTAGTAAAAGAATCTGAGTTGATGGGTTTGTGGAGACTCAGATTTAATGTGAGCTCTGAACATGGGAAGAATACAGCCCTGGGCTCTACACAAACTTAAGACTGTAGATCACAAACTTAGAAGAGGAGCTTGTCCAGGAATGGGTCATTGTAAGTAGAGCAGGTCAATTAAAGAGGGGCAGGTGAACCATTTGTTCAGTCTTAGGTGCTGACACAGTCCCTGGTTGCTGTAATATCTGAGCACCTCACAGCCTTGAAGGTATTTTACCATCACAACACCCCTGTGGGGTAAGGAAGTTCTATTCTCACCATTTTTCAGGTGGGGAAGGAAGCCACATAGAGATATCATAACCCGAGTCCAGGTTTCTCAAGTGCTCTGAACACTAGGCTGCCCTTTGTCTCCAGGACAATCAGGCTGCTCCTGCTCCTACTAGTGTTGACTGAAGACTTGCTATAGCACCCTAATGTATTTCTGCGCTAAGCCAGGAGAAATTCCAGCTGTGTAACCTGCCCAGCTCTGCAGCTGATGTTACACAGGATATGGGGCTCTATTTCCACCCAGAAGAATTACATTTTACACTCTTTTGAGGTTTTAACTCTGTCAACAAGAGCTAAAGTCCTCCAGAGCCACAAATGCTCCTGAAAGGCCATCTCCATCTCACACAGGCCAGCAGTGTTCAGGATCTGGGCAGTCCTGCAGGCAGCTAGTTTTAGAAATGTGATAAACACGTATTTGTGCTCTGATTCTTTAAAAATGAAGAGCTTGAAGTTCTTTGTGCTCCCTCCAAAAGCTGTCCCTTCACCGCAGCCAGCACTAATATCCTGCAAAGCACTTGGCAGGTTACAGCTCACACTGTGCACTGAAGTTTACAGAGATTCCTATTTTTACTTTGACTATTTCTTTTCCTTTCCTGAAATAAACGTTCTTCTTTCCTTAGAACAGCCTCCCTGGGGTCTTTTATGAATTTGATCTGGAATCAAACATCATCAACCTGTAACCCAAGAAAATGCAGAGGCAGCCCATTGCACTGACCAGAGCATGTCTCCTGGTGAGGGCTGAAGAGAAAGCAAGGAGGGGAGGAGGAGGAACAGTAGTTCTGGACCTCAAGGCACTGAATGCTCCCTTCTTGCTTTGGGACCCCCAACAAAGTTCCCATGTGAGTGGGCTCACATTCAGCCCGTCCTCCAGATGAATTCTGGAATAATCTACAAGCCTTAAACTGGCTTTCAGAAGTTGAAATGGAGCTCAGCTCCCCTCCAAACTCCTCTGCCTCTCCTGTACCCCTCACTTCCAACCAAAAATTCATCATGGGCTTCCCATGCCTCCAAGGTTTGTTCAAGTGGTGATTTGGGCTCCACTTTGGCATCTGTCATAAAGCCTGAAAATGGAGACAAACTGTGATTTGAAGATAATGTTTCCACATATCTACTAGAAATACCCCCTCCCAAAGGCTACATCCAGACACTTCTGAACTCTGCAGCCAGGGAATCCCAACCCGGTTGTAGAAACTGCATTTTGTACGGTCTCAGTCCTGGAGGAAGCCAAACCCTGTGGATTTAAAAAATGGATCAGTTTTTAATGGAAACCATCCCTTTCACAGCTCCTATCTGGAGTGAAAATTAAGAGAGGCCCAAGGGCAAGACTTTCACTCTGCCTGTAGATGATGAGCTCAGGGAAGAAGAATCCATGAGATAGGCTCTGGGAAAATAAACACTGACCTGCTTTTGTGCACCAAGACCACAGGGACTGATAAAACTCCTGCACTCTCAGGCTGTGGGTCTCCCTGAGATGGTTACCTTAAAGCAGTCCTTACAGATGAGAGACTGAGGCTTCAACTAAATGGAAGTTTAAGACAGAAATGACACTTGCATTGATGTGAAGCAGAGATTGACACAGCACTGAGCCCAAAGAGCGCCCCAGGGAGCTATCTGACTGCACAGTTCTGCCATATATTTTACTAAGAGCTCTAAGAAGTTGCTACTGATAGTCTTGTAGTCTAATATGAGTGAAGGAAACTGGACAACATTCAAACAGCTATTTATCAAAACAAGAGCTGGCTGGAGCCTAAAAGCTTTTGCAGGCATTTCTGACTGTGAGATCTTCAAGGAGAACCTTTCACGTGTCACTACTGCTATGGCTCTGTATTTTGCTAAAACTTAAGAGTAGGTGAAAGCACAGACCCTTCTGACCTCCAGCTGTAACTCTGCCGGCAGCATGC
Source organism: Caiman crocodilus (assembly GCA_030014935.1). Classification (NCBI taxonomy): domain Eukaryota; kingdom Metazoa; phylum Chordata; order Crocodylia; family Alligatoridae; genus Caiman; species Caiman crocodilus. Next base: position 13,616,811 of record JAGPOW010001918.1, on the reverse strand, counting down.
ATTTGGGCTAGCTGCAAGCAAAGCAAAACTTATCTGTAGTCAAAGGGAAGAAGAATGCCTGGATTTCATTGATGTCCTCACACAGCCACCTTACATAGTCTCCATTTTACAGGGGATGCAAGTCACCAGCCATTTTATCCAATAAGCCAGGAATAGCACCCAGACATCTTGGCTGACAGACACCTGCATGGAGAACTGTGGGTCACAATTGGTACCACAGAGCAGTGGGGCTGAGGTAATACACAGGCATGTGCCTCAAGCAGGCCAGGTGGGAGCCCATCAAAAAGGTGCCTGGAGGATGAAGAAGGGGCTTTGCACTTTTGCAGGGAGGATGGAGCAAAGAGTAAAAACCAAGAGACATGTCAGGCCAGACTGCAGCCATCCCCTACAGGGCAGGAAGATGGGCATCTCTCCCTATAGCTGTCTCACCTGTGCTGGGGCCAACTCAAATTGCAGATGCTGACACAAGAACTTTTCCAGTTTAGCATTGTTGGAGGGAAAGACTGGCAACCCATGGGCTCCTCCAAGGCCCTGAGAACTAATCCTCAAGAAACCATGTCTCCTCAGACCTCCCATGGGAGGGACAAGGCAAAGCCCCGGGCCACAAGATGAAGGTTTCGCTAAGCGCTTCTAGCCAGCTTCCAAGTTCCATCGTTTCACTAATGCTGCAACCTGCATTGCAAAACCCAGACAGGGTTCCCCAGGACACAGCTGCCTACTCATATATTTTGATCCTTTTCTGACTTAAAAAAATCCTAGAAACATTTTTATTCATAGGAGAGTGGGGGAGGAAATGCAATTTGAATGGCAGCTCTGTTCAAACACTTTACCGCATACCTCTGCATTTTCTTCTCTCTCAGCCCAGCCTGCTCGTTTGCAGGTTACTATTCAAACAGCCTTTGCAGGGAAATTCAATCAATCCTTTTGGCTATCTGAAGAGGAGCTATTCAGCATAGAGCAGCATGAGCCAATGCACAACCCACAATCACAGGCCAGGCTTCACAAAGCTGCCCATCTGTGTGTTACACATTCTTTTGTGGACCCCACGTATCAATGGCAGCACTTATAGCTTCTCTTGAGTCTATACAACAATCGACTGTACCGGGCTGTGATGTAATGGGCACAAGTGTTCTGCCAAGGAGCAGTGCAGTTACAGTTCACATTGTGTATATTGTACAGGGCCCCTCCTCACTGGACAGTATGGGGCCAACGCAACACAATACCACGACTGCAAGCCACACTCTCTTCAGCTTGGCTTCAAGGGAGCCAACTTCATTGGCACTGATTCCATCTTGCAGAGCAGCCCAAAACAGAACTGGGGTCTGAACTTCCTTCCCAAAGTTTGAGAAAAGTCTAGTCAAGCCCTGGCTCTCATAAACTAGGTCCCATGCTAATCAGTGTATGAAAAGTGTGAAAATGGTCATAGGCAGCCCCTCCACTTCTATGACAGGGTATCCTGCCCCAGGAGCCAAGTTATTCTGGCTCAGTTCCCAGAAAAAGATGAGTAAGGCTCAAGGAAGCCCTGATCTACTTCTACGCCAGTGGCACGTGGATAGCCTTTCCCCATTATCCTTCCCCTACCTCCGTTCCCTGCAGTCTGCCTTATAACCTCCTCCCCAGACAGACAGCCCTGCTTCTCCACACACTTGAGCCACAGCTATTACTGACATTTTTCTGGCTCTGAAGCATACATGCATTTTTGTACCAGGATAAGTATATGCACAGTACACTCTTCAAGTGTATTGTTTTCCAAGTTCCAGACACGTGAACACAAGGAGTACACACTATAGTGAACACCACTGCATGGAACACAAGACTTCCATTTGGGCTCTGATCATTCCTGAAAACTATCCAAGTGGTACTGAACACCAAACAGTATTGTTTAATTTGACAGTAGAGTAAAATTGTTTTCCCAGAATCACTAAGCCAATCCTTCAAAATCATTGGGAAATTTGAATAAAAGCATGACATGAAAGGGAAATCTACAGGAACACATAGGGAGGAAGAAAAGGCCGTGTTTGCACACACACTGTTATTTATTGTACAATGTTTCACTTAAAATACAAAGGCACCATCAGTATTCACCAGAATTTATTGTGTTTGTAACTGGTACATTATACTGAATGTTAAAAAATGTTCCACTTTTATGATGCAAGACAGAACACAAATTAATTGGAATAAAGGAAAGCAATTTAAAAAAGAAAAAAACAAACACTGTAAAAATACACTTTTTAGTAACCAATCTGTACAAAAAAAAATGGATAACGGGGATTAGAGCCCCCAGTGTCATTCAAAGCTATATACATGTGCACTGTTATTCACCTTGTAATTAGAGCCTTTGGGTTTTGTTTCCTTCATACTGGTGAATTTGGGGAAAAACATTACTCAAAATGATCAAACTCCTAACAAAGTATTTACAGAGAAAAGCAAACAACCCCGCTAATCTTATGAAAAAAACCACATTTGTAGGGTTGGAAAGTACAGAGCCTTCTTCCCTGCCCTTTCCAGCCTATCTTTGCCAAAGAAGTGACCTTGAGTGGGAAAAGCCAATGGTAATGCATTCTGAGAAGTGACATGAAGTCTCTTAACAGTGAGAAAGTATCTTTTTTCTTTAACACGCCCATAATCTGGTGAGTTGAAATAAAGAGTAACTAAACCACGACCAGATAACATGGAGCCATCCAAGAGCGTCATGAACAAAGAGTGTAGGAAAATCAGCAAAAAAAATACAGGAGGACTTATCTGCTCTGCTTGCTAGAGGTTTCTTTCATGGCAACAGGGTGGGGGAGTTAATGCTATAAAATTCCAGACGCTCATGATGTTTTTCTAACTCTTCCCCTGGGAGCATGAGACTGGTGTGTGCAATGGGAGGAGCAAACCCAAATACATACGCCCACCTGCAAAATCATCTGATGATGGCTCTGAGAAGTCTCAGTGGTACTTATACATGAGCACTCTTAGCGTGGGTTGGAGAACTAGATCCTGATGCATAGTAGAAGCGGTTTTCTCCAAAGGACTGAGCATCCCCTGAGCAACAAACAATGACACAGCCCCCAAAGAGGCAGAGGGCAGACCCAATCCAGCCGGTGTAAAGGGAGTATCCAAAACTCATGATGGTGGTCTCACGGTGAGCACAAACGGGGAACCAGATGGTCGCAACAACACCACACATTGCTGGGGAGACAATAAAAGGGACAGTCACTGCAGCATGCAAGTCCAGTCTAATCACAGAAAAAGGCAGACAAACCTGATTACATAAAGGGGAGGCAGAACCCTCTACCACTCCCAGTGAAATCCACTGCAAGATGCTTAGCACCTCCAGGTAGATCCTAAGGACCCAGCCCTGCAGCACATGCCTTTAATTCCCATGAAAAACAATGACCTTGCAAGAGGGCACTAGAGACCTCACCAGAGGGAGGTCTGCTTGGATTCCTTTGGGAACTGGAGGGTAGCAGCCTCATGTCTTAGCCAGGCCTTTCTCAGCTGGCACATTTCTGAAGGTCACTTTTTATTTGGGTAACATTCAATGACTGTCAAGATGCATAACAGATTGGGAGGTCACCAAGTTTCACAATACTTTATTCCTTGATTTCTCATTTGTATGGAAGCACGGAGCAGCAGCAAAATCAGTTGCCAGGTTCTCACTGCTCACTTGCCAGTCATTACATATTTCCTTTTCTGTAGATTTTGATAACTAACAATGCAATTTGCTTTAAAGCCCAGCTTGGGAAAGGAGATGGATCACTACTGATCAACCCTAAGCCATGCCAATCCACAAACGACGAGGTGACAAGGGCAAAAAACAATGTGGGGGAAATCTTGGCCCCATTGAAGTTAGTGGGAGCTTTGCCGTAAACTCCAACCAGAGAGTTACATGGTCTGTGCATTAAACATAAGCATTTTAGATTTGTTTTGATACAGCCTTGTTTCCCCCTTGAAAAACATTAGGCAAACCCTGTCCTACAGATCCCCCATTCTCCATTACAGATTCCTAGGAGCATTATTCATTGGCATTTGAACAGCATAATCTGCAGAGTAGGCTGGGAAGCTGAAAGTGGGAGGATAAAAGCTTGGTTGAAAGATATGAACAGGGTGGGAGAGAGTAGGTAGAAATATCATCTTTGGCACTGAAAAACAAAAACAAAAGCAACTGAAATTGGATGCGGTGTAATATATTTTAAAGGGCAAGAGCTTTGTTCTCCAGCAGTATCATCAGGGGTCAGGAATAGGAGCCAGTCTTCCTTAGACGAGATGCTTGGGAGGTATGTAGAAACAGGAATGAATTAAACAGGAGGCAATAGGAACTGCACATCCAGTTCACACAGTGTGAGGAAGTCAGACCCACAGCCCAGGCCCTGAGAAAGCAGGTATAGCTCTGTTAACCTTAATTCATCTCCCAATTCTATGCCTCCCACACCCAGCAACCCAATATCGACTGAATAACTTCTGTCTTATTAGCATGTAAGGCAGGCTGTATTTCTCTTCTTGGTTCCCTTGAAGTCAGTCACAAGTAACTCAAGGGAGGTCAACAGAGTTACAGCTGTGTGAGAGAGAAGAATCCAGCTGCTCTCTATTATTATTATTATTATTATAATGCTCCTCCTTTAAAGTCCCTCCCCCTTAGCTGATGGTATAAGCATTGAGGAAGTGCCCTACCCATTGAGACATTAAAACACAAACGTAACATCAGTAGAAAGAGAAACACCTTCAAAAATTAGCTGCTGAGGAGAAAGAGCAAAAATGGGGCTCGGAAGGAGGAGGTTAAGATGAAAGTTGGAAAGTTGCATTAAAAAGAGCTTGGAAGAAAGGGTTTAAACTTTTAAATAAGAAGAGAAAAGGGCAGGCAGGTTCAAGTGGGGAGCACCTTCTTCCTCCCTCTGGAAAGAAGGACCAAATGGGGACAAAGACAAGCAAGCTCTAAAGACTTACTTGACAAACCTTTAGAACCAAACTCATACCCTACGGGCATCTATAAACCATCTCATCAGACTCCATAACAGGGACACAATTCTCTTTTAAATTCCACCGCAATGTCAAAAAGCAAAGTGAAGAGTTATACGTATTTTAATTAAATTCTATAAAACTTTTTCATAAAGAGGTGGAAAAGACCAATTGCAGGCCAGCCTACAGCATGACGCCTGTAATACAGGGATTGTGTGAACACAGATGTCTTCAGGTCAAAAAGACAGCTTCAGACAAAGCTAGGACAGATGCTGTGAAGTTCAGCAGTGGCAGTTTCAAAAACAAGCCTGCACTTGACGGGGACCCAAGGTGGAGAACACAATCTGATTTGTGATCATGGTTACTCAAAGCAGTGAGAAATGAGGTTCCTTCCACTCCTAACCTGTTCCACTATAATCACCCTCATTACAGGTCCTATCTTGGTCCTTCAAAGCAGTAAGTGCTTTCAGCACCTGACCCAGGCATCCGCAATCCTTGAGGGGTCCAAGCACCTCCAAGGATAGGGCCCTAAAACAATACTTCTTTATGGCTCATACATCTGAGGGGAATTAATCTGTCAATATTTATTTCCTGCAGAGGCAAGCTGTGCTGGACTCTGTCCTTGTGGCTATCAGGGAATCAGAACAAAACAATAACAAGACTATGGCAGAATTACAGATTTCCACCCACCGCGGTTAAAGATATCTTGAGGCCGTGTCAAAAAGTTAAGGTTGCAGAAGGGAAAAAAAGAAGCATGAGGAAAGAAAAAATAAAACTGTTTAGTTAAGCAGAGAATAAACCAGAGACTCTGCCCAATAAAGCAGAGAACACAACCCCAATAGCGACAGGTATTATTAGAGAAAATATTTTCTTATGGATGAGAGAGGAACATGCGAAGGATGCTAATAAAGCCTGCAATAATATTGAGCCTCCCCTGAAGAAAAGACCAAATGGATTTTTGCAAGCAATCTTGGGGGATGGAAACAGGAATTTATCCTGCATGTTGATCAAATCCTTCCAAACAAGGATGCTGAGAAGCATCAAATGTTTTCGAACATAAATGTATCAACTGAGAATCTGAAAAAAAACATTCTGAGGCCACTAAAAAAAAAGCTTCTTTGTTGTCCACAAAGGCCACAATCATCTTTTCTTTTCTGTCTGCACTGGGTAAGAAAAAAATATATTTATGCCCATAGTCTATGATAGCCTTATCCTTTCAGAGCTCCCACCCACCCCACACAAGCCAGGACAGAAAAAAGCACTTGATCTGATCTGAGAAGAGCTCTCTGAGACATTCGTACAATAACATCTCTTGTATATGGAGCTAAATTGTGTATAAACCACCTTTTTTAGTGTTGACAGCATTTGGAAGTCTGTGCAATGCAAACTAAAGACTCGAGGGCTCAGTTTTGCCTCTCCATAGTTGGATATCATCAGCTGGGTCTAAATTACCTGGTTGGTCCCAAAGGGAAAGTGAAGGAATCACCACAGCTTTTTTAATACCTTGCTTGGCCATTTCACTTTAAGTCTCCCAGTAGGAGATGCTGCAATTTTCAATATCAGAGGGTTCTGATTTTACCCTGAAAATGAGACAATATAGGACTCAAGAAAACTTCCTCTACATATTAGGAAACATTGCAGGCTAGTTTCAGGTCATACTGGAATAAGTTTCCCTACAGCATAGACCCTTCAGGCTACAAACTGATCCTAGTTCTCTTTTCCTGCTGATATTGTCTAGGTCTATGAACTAAAACCTAAATGGTCTATGAACTGGCTCCTCATAAATGAGAACAGGCATTAATATACCTTACTCGTAGTTATTCCAACACTCCTCTACAAACTTACGCTGCCACTACCTCACCACTATGCTTCAAACATCCTATTAATATCTTGTTTTGCCATGAAGCCGCAGCAACCAAAACCACAGCTCTGAGTGCACCTTCTATATTACAGATTTGGTTTAATTAGGTGACAGCTGCACAGAAACAGGGAGCACAAAGGGCGGTTTTGCAGCTGGTGAGAAGGCAATAGTCGTGTGACCGCAGGGGAGTGAGTCTTTACTTATCTGCCTCCTTTTTACTTATCTGCCTCCTTCTAAGTCTTAGAAACTTATCTGCTGAAGAAGGAAGGCAGTGTACATCAAATAAAAGAGTGCTAACTAAGGAAAAGCATAATTCCACATTGAAAATGCCCTGAAAAAAAGCCTTCACAAAACTGTACTTTTCATTTGCTTGATGAAGAATGAGTTTCTGAAATCTTCCTCCTGCTCTTGCTAACCAAATGGTATCTCCCAGTTTCACAAAAGATTCTTTTGCCTTCTTTTTCTAGGAAATGCTTTCCTTTTAAACCAAAATGAAAGTATTCCACATTTCCAAGTGGAAAATATCTGGAGTTTTCCTTTAAAGTGTTCAGTAATTATGGTCTGAGTCTCTAAAAGAGTATAGGCATTTTTCATGCGCCCAGCATTTGCACATCAGTATCGCATCGGGGAAGATGTATATATCCATGCTTTGACTCATATGCCCACAGCAGACAATCTAGCAGCCAAAATGCACCCTATACCAAAAACTGGCATACATTTCTAAGTTCCAGCCACATGTGGGATAGTTGTACTGTTGTTATAAATTATTTCACTCTATCGAGAAGGAATAATATTATGCAAAAGCATCTTTGTAACATTCAAAACTATCTGGCTTCCAAGAATAGCCTGTGATGAGAAAACTGCCTGAGCTAAAAAAGAATCTTTCCCAGACTTTCCATTATTCAATATATAAAATAGCTAATGTGATCTTTAGTATTAAGTTTTGATATCAGAGGAATAGATTTTTAGATTTTTTTTTTTCCAGTGCCATTTATTTGAAATCCTCCACCTACACTATAAAACTGACCAACTGGGCAGCAGCAGGGGTCCCCCTGAATTAGTATCAACATTTTTTAACTACCAGTCCATGTTTTTTTGTTCCATCAACACTAGCCGTTGAATTGTTTTCAGAGCCAGTTCAGAGGGAACCACTCCTGACAACTGTTTTCAGCAATAAATCAATTTCCTCATATAGACAGGATTAAAGTGAGGACATGAAAAATACGTCAGCAGGCAGTGAAGAGGGGTGTGTACATGTATGTTTGTTCTTACTGCAGCCTGCTATTTTCAGTGGATATTAAATCAATGGAATATCTGAACCCATTATTTTCCTGGCAGGTTGTCAATGGCTATTTTAGATTCCATATTGTGTGTCAAACTTTATTTTTCTAAACAATTCCGGTTCTAAACCTCTGGCCATTACTTATGCACAAAGGGATATCTGCTGCCTTGCCCACTCATGATCTCAATCTGAGTCTCTACCCATAAAACCCCTGCTCTGGGAATCATGTGTTTAGATGAATTTCTCAGCATCAGTTTAAGAACAGTTTAAGAATCTCCTGGGTATGGAGGAACAGTTTAAGAACTTCCTGGGTGTAGAGGAAATCTTGAAGAGAGGAACCGGAAAGGTTTCGATGACCAGAAGGTTAAGAATTATAATCTGTTACTTATTAATTTTAAAAATTAAATAATAATTTAATGCAATAATTTTAATTATTTAATTTTTATAGTTTAATGATTTTTAAAAATCTGTTCTGCTTAAGACAATCAGCCTAATGATTTAGGGGCCTGACTGTCAATTGCCAGATTGGTAAAACTGTATTTTTCATCTTCCAGATCATTAATAGGGTGTAGCAACACCCAACTCACATGCTGCTGTACAACATTCATATTTCAGGGTTGCCATCTCACCAAACTCAGCCTTGAAAATATAGGCGTTTCTAAAGATATTCAAGAGCATTAGAGGCGTGTTGATTACTGCAGAATCCAACTGAAACAGTTTTATTGTTTAAAATACCACAGGAGAACCAGAGAGCCCAAAACTGACTTTCATTGTTCAGACAGAGAGGACCTACACAGCGCCAGCAGTGCTTAAAGGCACTAGGTAAGGGCAACAACGGCAAGCAGCACTAGTAGTTGAAAGCTGGTGAATTGAGTTTTAAGAAGTGATGCTGCTGCTGCCAGGACCACACAATATATCCAGCTATTACTTATACAATGACCAAAATATTGCTAGACTCTCCAAGACTTACCCCTGATAAACATCCCTACTCCCATGGACAAGGGATCTCAGCACTTCGCAAAACTGGGCAAAAAGTGGAACTGATTCAGATCTCACATATGCAGGGTTTAACTTAAAGTGATTGAGAGATGAGAATCAGGCACACAGGATTAATTAGCCTGCCAATATCCCTTTAGTGTTCAGAGGGTTCACCAGTTTGATGGGAGGCATGCTTCTCTGGCTGTGCACTCAGGGAGCTTTCTATGCACTCAGGGAGATTTATTCTCTCTTCACTTACACTGGGTTGAACCAAGATCAAATCTGTTCTTGTCAGTGGAATTACACCAATGTACAACTGGTCTAAATGAGTGGGCTCTGGGTCCAAGAGGCACATGGGCCAGCACTGAAGGGCCTTGGTAAGTCACAGAATCGTAGACTCATAGAAGTAGGGTCAGAAGGGACCTTGTAGATCTTCAAGTCCAATCCCCTGCTTGGGCAGGAGGAAAACTGGGCTCAAATGACCCCAGCAAGGTAGGCATCAAGCCACTTCTTAAAGACCCCCAGGGTAGGAGCCAGCACCACTTCCCTTGGAAGTTGGTTCCAGATCCTAGACGCCCTAACTGTGAAGTAGTTCCTACAGATGTCTAATCTAAACCTGCTCTCCACAACTTGTGGCCATTATTCCTTGTTATCCCGGGGGCCACTAGGGGAAACAAGGTCTCCCCCAAACCCTTCTGGTCCCCCCTAGCGAGTTTGCAGACAGTCACAAGGTCCCCCCCTCAGCCTTCTCTTGTGAAGGCTGAACAGGTTCAGGTCCTGTAGCCTTTCAGTCATGTCAGTTCATTGCATTTCAGGCTGACACATGTGTCACTGCAGTTTTGTTACCTATTTGTGTGTCCTGTTATTCCACTGAAATCCTATTACCACAGGCAGCTTCCATTAGCTACTCAGAAAGGATAAGTTCTGCCTGCATAATGAGGAATTGACTGAAGCCTCAAAAGGGAAAGAATTACAGGCAATGCACAGTGAATTCAGCTGCAGCTACAGAGATACAACAGAATGGAGGATTTCTGCAGCTTAATCAAGGATTCACATCTATTGACCACAAAGCCCCACTCCAAAGCAGCATCTCCCAGACCCAATTTATGGTAGGGCTAATAGTTTCATCACTGTTTAGATGTACCAGTCACTGCTCCCCAAAGCTGAACATACGAACAAGGTTTATTTCTCCTCCCATCTCTACCTATGTGAGCTCCCTCTCTGCCAAGCCTGGCTAAACTGCTTCAGGCTTTGTATGGTCTGAGGTCAGAAGTGAGTTCACACATTATCACAGCCCTGTAATTTGACTGTTGAAAGCAAAGACACCATGGCAAATCCTCAGTCCTAAATGGGGCCTTTAAGTCCGACTTAGGACTGCCAGCTGTGACAGTGTCCGCTAAAATACAAGCACTGCTTTAAGTCCCATTAGCACAGGCACCATATCAGTGAGTAAAGACAGTTGCTGACTGATCAGTGGCCTAACTGAAATGAATGTGGGATCTAAGTCTAGATCCTAATGGATTATTATCCACATAGCAAAGGAAAAAAACCCACCATCAGACTTGATACAGGTAATTCAGTGCCCAGACTTAGTATCAAAGCATTGAGTAGACAAGGATCCTCAATCTACCAAGAAGGTAACTCCACCACTCTGGGCTGGGTAGTGAAGAAGGGAGCTTGCCCAGCCACTGCCTGTTCTGATGACTTCAGTCTCCAGCCCTTGTGAAAGATCAAACCATGTGATTCCTTTTTAATTTATGGACCTCCTGAAAAGATAAGCAGCAGTAGCCTTGCTAAGGAGGGGTGGCTAGGGCAGCAGCCCCAGACACCAACATGGGGAGGGTGAAGAAATTATGGTTATACCTGCCGCTGGCTGGCCATATCAACTGCAGCTGCCCCATGTACTTCTGCTGCCCTGGGCACTGATCTGCCCTGTTATGCTTCTGATGCAGAAGGCACTGAAAGGCAAATGCCCAATTGGACAGTGGGACCAGACACCTGCTGTCCTGGATGCACTGGCCCTTCACTGCCTTGCCTCTGGGCTTCCCACCCCCACTCCGGCATGGGCTGCAGCAGTTCAGCAGTTACCCAGCCTAAGTGCTGACTATTTCTGCTGTGGCAACTACCTCCAGTGCCCACTGAAAAAAACCCCCCACGCAGCATGATGTCAGTGCCGGCTGCCAATGACCAAGCAAAGCTGCACAAAGAGGCCACTCTTCCTTGCCCCTCCTCCTCTGCTAAACAGGCTGATAAAAAACAAGACACCAGGGCCTGTTGTTGAGATGACGAGGCCTCAAGAATGTGCAGGTGCCACACTTGGGACAATGAGCTCCACAGTCCCGTTCTGCTCATAACAATCTCCCCTCAGTGACACAGAAAGAGAAGAAATGTTGAGAGTAGCTCAGAGAGTCCCAGCTAACAGGCTGCACAGCAGAGAACTGCAGAGGGTATGACCTCCCCCTTCCCCCTGCTTTATCTCCTGTCCTGATACCGGCACCCATCCCTTGGGTCCACCAGTTCACATGGCTTGTACAGTCTTCCTTTCCCCACCCCCTGATGCCTCCATGAGTATCAGGATAGGAAGATACCAAAGAAAATCTGTGGGCTATTCCTTGACCCTAAGAAACTTTGGGTAAATGGGAATCCAGTCCATTCCCCACCCCGCTTTGAAAACAGTGTTAGTTAGCAAAACCAATTACCTGAGGGGCAGCTCTGCATGCGTGCTGCTACTGAGCACTCTACGCTAGACACATGCTGGTGGTTTTTCTTGAGGCAAGCTGCCAGAGGACTCCATAAGACAATGCACAGTAGGGCTTAGAGGTCCTTCCCCCATCCCTCACTGCTCCCTTTATTTGTTCCCTCCTCATGTTTATGCATGTGTTTTCTCCAGCAGACTATGGCCAACCCCAGATAGCCATGTTTTCTGCAATCAGGTCATTTCCCATCTTTTCAGTTTGTCCTTAAACCCAGTGAGAGCATCCCATTCCAGCAAGGTAGTCTGCATGGAGTTGGATGCATGCCTTACCCAAAAGAATGATCAGGATTCCTCCCAGCTGGGAACGACGGTACTTGGCAGCTCCTGGCTCGTGGCCCATCCGTATGCAGGGCAGAACAGTAACCAGCAAGAAGATTGCTGGGATGCCCAGAACTGAGGCAGCAATCATCAGTGCTCGACACGCCTGGACGTAGCCTGTTGAGAAAGAGAGAAGCTCAGTCTTTAGTATTCAGCATAAGAGATAAACTTCAGCCAAATACTCTGCTATAACCAGCTACTCACCACTGGCTCCTAACTAGCACACGAGAGCCCTGTGTTAAGTCCCTGCTCTGCCTGATATGCACATCTCAGATGAGTGCCCTAACCACCAGGTTAACACATCACATACTCCAGTTGAAGCTGCTCTGCTTCATGTATGTAATTAAATATTCATTGGAGAAGCTAAACAGACTGACTGCCTTCCCCAGCGGTTTGGACACTCATCTGAGGCATGGCACACCCAGGTACAAGTCCCATATCCCAGGCAAGTGCCCTGATCCCCATGCTATTGGCGATTCTGAGGTGAATGTGTCTTCTGTTCTAAGTTTTATGCCATTAGAATGAATGTTTCCCAACAACCAGCACCCTTCACCAGTGAATCACCTTCCCATTGGTTTCAACCCCACTGGAGCTCCTCTTTGGGGGGACTAGGCTTCCATGGGTGAGGGCAGGCAGGCCTGGGAATGACTCCCATTAAACCCAGAGCTTTTCAGTGGGTAGTTCTATACTGGTCTGCCTTATTTAAAATTCCATTCCCGTAAAAACTCACATGTACTCATCTCCCAGACGTACACCCCTGTGGGGAAGTTCCAGAGGCTTTGTCATGGAGTTGTCCTGCCCAGAAGTTAAAGGAAAAAATCAAGAGGAAGCTACCAGTGTTGTGAACGGGAATTCCACAGGACCCCTGGGCTTTACTGGGCTGAACCTGTTGCCCTTTGGCAAGGGTATAAACCACATCCTCCACTGGGTTTCCTGTCCCCTGTGAAACAGGAGGACATAATATGGTCCCTTTGCCTGAGAAATGCCAGGTATTCATATTACCACCATATAGTCCATTGAATCTATCAAATATCAGCACTAACAACTGTATTTGTGAAAAGAGAACCAGTGTGTCTGAGGTTTGTCCCTGCTAGTGAGGAACCTCCCACCTACACTCCTTGCTGTCTAAATGGGAAGGCGGCATTCTAGGGGAAATGCACCTAGTCCTAGCTCTCATTCCCATTTTGCTAATGGAAGGAAATGAGACCACTGCCAGATGAGACAGATATCTTTCCATTCACGAGTTCAGAAAGTTTGTTGATACTGCAGATATACCCACAAATCATGGCTTGCATCAAACCACTAATTATCATGCAGGGGAGAGAAGCAGGGTTTGGCTTCCTGGAAGTGTAGATTCTTTGTACAACTGGAATGTTTCCTTGCTTTTTCAAGAGGCACCTTTAAAGAAAACAATTGCTTTAAAAAGTG
>JAGPOW010001918.1:13586971-13602848 GCA_030014935.1 Caiman crocodilus | reverse complement strand
TAGCAAAAGCAGAAAAGTCCTTTTTGCAAATGAGACTGAAAAACCCTACGTGAGTTTTGTATACTTGATCCCAATTGCACAAATATACAAGCACCTTCACTTTAAATCCTTTCAACTCATTCAGTGAAAGGTGCCACATGGATTTCAGCTGCTAGATGAATTAAGAAGATATCCTCTCCGCTGTGCATATGCTGTATTAAAGGAGTTATAATAAGAAGCATCTTGCTCTGTGTTCTATTTCTGTTGAGGAAGACCATTGTTTTCTGTTGCTAAACAATTTAATTATCAATTCTTTAAAAGCTGTATAGTACAGTTTCTTGTGGAAGGGTTTTTTTTTTGTCTTCTCTACTGCAGCAAGGATATTGTTGGCACTAAACTCAAAATAAACAAGGAAGGCATTGGAAAAGAAGTAGGATATGAGCAAGGTCTAATTATATACACTAATGATGAAGAGTCAAAGAAAACCTGTGCTTCATAATGATGATTAGTGGCACTATACCAAACAAAAGTAAGACATTTCTGCTTTCACTGAATGGGTCTTCTGACCAGCTTCTAAAAAGTAAGGTGTTAATACGAAAAATCTTTCATGAGCTAAAAATAGCAGGCAGATATTCTTCCCCCCCACCAGCAGAACTGTAGGCAAGAGGGATCTGAGAAGAGCTTCAGTCCAAGATGCTGCGCAACATGAAGGGTGACAGAACTGATAGTGATGCAAATGGGAAATGCTATCAGCTAGGCAAGCCCTTAACAGACATGCAGATCGTACAAAGACTCTGCATGGCTGCTCCAGAGGTTGGTTAGTTAGCCCAAGACGACAGTCAAATCATGACACATCATGTTTAACTTGAACTTTGGTGTGAAAGGACTTTATCAAATGTTGTTGTAAGTAGTGTATACCAAGAGTAATTAAACATAACAAACTGGCATAGCTAGATGACTTCAAGTATGATTAACTATAAGTTTAAAAGTTCTATACTGTACAGGTTTAAGAACAGAAAGCATCAGATTAATGGTCTTCTGAAGCAATAAAAATCCATCACATCTTTAAAGATATAATATTAAAGCTTAAACTCATTAGCATATTCCAGTCGATACAATAGAGCTTTAATATCTGTTTTGGTAGAGCTTTATTATTATTTGAAGTAAAAACTAAATGGGATAACTATAATTTTTAACTCTACACTATACCTTACTATATTGCGTTACACTTACTGAAGTAGCAAGAGCTAGGAGAAGGAAAGCAATAATGTGTCAGGTAGCAGGCAAGAAGAAAAGCTGAATCTTCAGCAGTGTAATGATGCAGAATCAGGATTGAAATACAATGAACGGTTAGATAGAGTGTTAGATAGAGCAGATCTTTAATACTAGCTACAGATTAGAATCAAGTTAGAAGATATCACTAAAATCCCCTCCTGTGTTGAGTGGGACAGATCTTGCACTGATGAAATCCATGTGAGTTTTGCTGTGGTTGCACACTGAAGCAGCACCAGCCTTTTTAAGGGGCAACACTGCCTGGATGGGTGAAGGTAGAGAGCCCATACCTGGTAATATGAGGATGTCCACTAGTGGCTTGCAGTGATAGAGCCCTGTTGCCATGACACAGTCTGCCCATAGCCCTTTGGATCCCAGTTCGTCCATTTTCCTGCAGGTGGTAATGGTGTAGCCACAAGTCACTACCCAGTCGTTGGTGGCGGTGGCCACGATCAGGCCGATCCAGCCGACAAAGCTACAGGCAAATCCAGATAGGTGCAAGCAAGTAGCCACCATGTCAGCCCCTTCTCGTGGCAAGCCAGGCAACTGGAAAGACAAGCACAAAACACAGAGTGAAGGAGCTGGCCGGGCTGTGCAAACTAGAGCAGCCCCAGCGCTGGGACCTGCCCCGAGCAGAGAGGACTGGAGTGTGCTGGAAGCAGCTGCGACAGCTGTGGGCACAGGGCTCCGGGAGGGGCCGGACCCGGTCCCAGCCCCACTAAGGGAGGTGGGAGGAGCGACACGGGCGCCCCAACTTGTCCCAAAGAGGGGCTGGGAGTCCCGCGGCCAATGGGAGCGCAGGCGGGGCGGGGGCCGAGCTGCGGGCTGCCTCCCTGCGAAGGCACGGGGCAGAGCCGGGGGCGGAGTGGTTACCAAGCACGTGGCGCGGCCTGGGCCGGGCCCCCACGGGGCTGGGGCAGCTCGGCCCCCGGCCGCTTGGGTGCCGGCGGGTCCCGCCCCGGGAGCCCCCGGGCCCTCCAGGCGCTGCCCCTGCCGCGGGCTCTGAGGCAGAGCGCGGACACACATGCAGGTGGAGCCGGCTAGTGGGACGCGCGCCGCACTGCACCGGCTTCGCGCCGGCGCCTCGGAGGGACAAGAGCCGGGGCCGGAGGATGCGAGGGCAGGGGAGGCGGCTGGTGCCCGGCATCAGCCCGCCCGCGAGGCAGAAGCGTAATGAGAACCGAGCGGGCTCGCCACAGCTCCCGCGGGGCTTCCCCAGCAAAGCGAAGCGCCGGGCGACTGAAGACGGGCTGAGCATCCCGCCCAACAAAGCCTCTCTCTCCCTCCGGTTTAAGCTCGTTGGGACGTTGAGGCTTTGCGAGCACCGGGACGGCAGGAGCGCGCAGGGCGCGCGGCCACACACACGCCGGCTGTGGCGCGCAGGTCTGTGCCGCGCCGGGGCGAGCGCCTTTGCACCACGGAGCGAACGAGTAACCTTCAGATCCAAAGCGCTTCCCAAATTCAAAGCAGCTAGCTGCTGCGGGTGTGCTAGTTAGTAGTCTGGTAGCGATAGACACGGTTTAAAGCTGGCATGCCTAGGCCCGTGCTCCCCAAACTTCTCCGCAGCATGGCCCTCCCGTTGTGACCCCCCGGGTTGGGAACCGCTGGCCCAGGCTCTTAGGCGGGGCTGATGACCAGGGATCTGGGTTTTCTGTTCACTGCGGGAAGACACGGGTTTTCTCATTTTAAGCACAAGGGCGTGGATTTTGCTACTTTAAAGAAGAAACACACAGGAAACTGTGGGCTCCCCCTTGCAGATTGGCAGAGGGCCAGCCTGCAAGGGGCTGGGGAGCAGGGGAAGGCCCACCTGGGCCAGTGCATGGGCTGAGGCGCGACACCAGAAGGAGCAGCTGCAGGGCCCGGGTGGGGAGCGGGATGGATCCGCAGGTGGCTGGTAGAGGAGGCTGCTAGGGTTGGCTCACACACTCCCAGGGAGTCCCCTTTCAGGCCCCCACAGCCCAGCAGGTAGGACCTGGCACAGCAGAGCAGGGAAGCTCAGTGCTGCTGCCAAACCCCATATAGCTATAGCAAAGTACCCCCTGCCCACCCAACAGCAGGGTTGGTGGCATGGGCTTGCATCTCTTCTTGCTTCTGGGTGGGAAGGGGGCACCTCGTCATGGAGTTTGGGGCTCGCAGCAGCAGCAGCAGCAAGCTTCTTTGCCTTGCCTGGCTCTGCCTTGCCGCAGGGGATCCCGATCACTGCACCACAGAGGCCCTCGGGGAAGGGCAGCAGGGCAGGAAGCCCTGGGCCTGCAGCAGGCAGTCTGCCTCCCCCACCATGGGCTCCACTCCAGCCATGCTGCCCAAGGGGGAGGGGGAGCTGGGCTCAGTGCGCAACGCCACTGCAGCAGCCGCCACATCCCACAGGCAGCAGACACGGCTTGGGGTGCTGCTGGGGGGAGAGGGGACTGCGGACCCAGGTCCCTGACCCCATAGCCCTGGCAGCTGGGGGGTGAGGGGCTGTAGGTGTAGAGTGAAGGTCACCAGCGGGGCCCAGGGGGCTGTGGGTGGGGAGTGAGGGGTACCAACTGAGCTGGGGTGGGGGCTGAATTGAAGTGAGGGGCAGTGGCATAGGCAGGGCACCAGCATATCAGGGCTGCTCAGTGCCACAATGAAGGGGGTCAGGGGGGCAGCCACAGCTGGACCTGTGTCCTGGTGAGCAAAGCATGCAGGGGGAGCTCTGATTTTCCATGATAAAAAACAAAAAATCAAATGCCAAACTGTATAGGTATTTAAAATTTATTTTATTATAGTGATTGAGACACTAGTAGGTTTCCAAATTGCTTTAAAATGATAAATATATCAATAAAACATTGTGTTTAATTTATACCTATACATACATTCATATATACATATACAGGTGACCCCCGCTTAGCACTGTTTTGCTTAGCGCTATTTTGCTATAATGCTCATTTTAAATTGATACCTGATTTCACTTAGCACTCAGCGAGTTTTGCTATAACGCTTGCAGTCGCCATCTTGGGTCATTAAAAAGAATTGTGGTTGCCATCTTGGGTTGTCAGGTACTTTCAGTTTCGCTTAATGCTTATTTCACTTAATGCTTGGTTTTTCAGGAACCAATTAAGAGCGCTAAGCAGAGGTTGCCTCTATGGGGGGGTGTTTACACACAGACACACATATATATATTAGGGATGTACAAAATTTTACCAGCTGTTTTGTTTCGACGCTGTTTTGACTCATTTCAAGCTCAAAACAAAATCAAAATTAAACAAAGGGCTTCGAAACAGCCTCGAATGAAACAAGGGCAGTCAAAATGTTTTAAAAGTTTTGAAACGTTTTGAGTTTCGAAGCTGAACCTGGGCTTGCCTGCAGGTAAACAGAAAGTAAGGAGAGGGAGGAGGAAGAGGGCGGGGAAGGACTCCTCTGACATTAACTGTGTAGCTGGCCTGTGACTATGATCCCTCCTTGAGGTCCCTTCCAATCCCAATGCTCTGGGACAGGGATTGAAAAACAGCGTAAAAGACAGTATTGTTTGAACTGACCTGCTTTCTGCCTTGGGATCAGTTACTGAGCTATCTTCCAGAAGCTCAGGAGTGTTAGATAACAATGGCTACTACTACCTACTCGCTAACCTAGCAAGTGGGATTCTGCAATACCTTTTGCTTTCTTTCTAGACTCTTTTATTTTTTTATTATATTCATTGAGTTATTCTTTTCAATTTCATAATTATATTGCATATTATACTATAGAATTTATATAGGAAGGCACATAAACGTTTATATATTTTTATAAAGGCAAGACACTATGAAGCGTGGTGGAAAGGCAGCTGGCGAGCCTTCAGAAGAGGGGGTAGAGGGAGAAGTGTAAGTTTCCCCCTCCTCCCAAACTGAGATGCAGCCTCTTTGCTACAACAAGCAGGCATAAGACTTCGACTAGTACAGGTAGCAAGGAGAGGGGAGCAATACCAATGCCACTACCTGTGCCTGAGTCTACATCCCCTCCAAGAGCACCAGCCATAATCCCTCACCACCATGACAACAAGCACCAGCACCAGCACCAGCATGAGAGTCTCCTCTACCCCCATTCCACTTCCCATGTTGAGCCTTCCAGTGCCAGAGGAAGAACTGAAGCTGGAGCTGGATCTGAGTGCCTAGCAAGCAAAATTCTGGGGAAGGAGGGGCAATCATCCGAGTCTGTGCTCCACACCCCTCAAGTTTCCCCTACAGCCAGGTCTCCTTCCCCAGAAGGCATTTCAGAGGAGGCTGAAGTAGAGGCTGTGGAGGCAAGCGGCTCAGCTGAGTCTGCTTCTCCTGCTGCTGTGCCCCTGCCTGCTGAGGAGGGGGAAATTGCAGCACCCACATGTGCAGTCACACCCCAGAAGCGAGCGGGTAGTGTGGTCTGGCAGATGATCCCACATATACTACCTGCCTGCACTGCCGAGCTAAAACCAGCCAGGGCAAGGGAACAAAACACATGAGCACCATGGGGATGCTGATGCATCTCTGCAGGCACCAGCCCCTTGCCCTGGCTCCTTCTCAGCCTGGCACCAGTGGGAGTATGCCCAAAGGGAAGTCCCTCTCTCGTTCCAAAGCCCCTGTCCCCCTGAAGCAGAGACAGGCTGTCCTGGGACAGTGGGAGAACAGCGGACAGAAAGAGAGGTGCGTTGCAAGGATGAGAGAGATCACTCAGAGCATTGGGGAGATACTTGCTCTGGACAGCCAGCCCTTCTGCTTAGCTGAGTGGCCAGGGTTCTGGCAGCTCATGGCACTCGTGGGCCCACCCTATCAAGTGCCCACATGTACCACCTTCAGCAGGACAGTGGTGCCCTTCCTATATGAGGCATGCAGGTAGTACTTGAGGGAGGAGCTGTGCAAGGCAGGTCTGCAGGTCGCCTTACACTTCACTTTGGACATCTGGAGCAGCCAGGGCAGAGATCATGCCTACTTCTCCTTCACAGGTTACTGGTATGACCAGTCAGGCTGTCAATGGGCTCTTCTTCAAGCTGAGGTGATGGATGAGTCCCACATGGTAACAGAGATCATAGGGGCCATGAACCATTTGGTGCAGAGCGTGCTCACCCACGGGTTCATGGTCACCAACAATGGGGCCAATATGGTCAAGGCAGTCCGATGCCAACTTTGTTGGCATCTTCTGTGTGGTACACAAGTTCCACTTCATAGTCAGGGAAGCCTTGGAGGGGGACAGCGCCAGCATCACCAGCAAGCTCATTTCCAAATACAGGAAAGTGGCAGGCTACTTCCACCGGAGCATCAAGGGGAACAAGATGCTGAGGGACAAATGAGGAGAGCTGAACATCCCGCAGCACAAAATCATGCAGGATGTGGAAACTCGGTGGAACTCCACATACCTGATGCTTGAGAGGCTGGTGGAGCAACAGAAGGCCATCCATGAGATGGCTTTGGGAGATTGGGATCAGTGGCCTCCTTAACAGAGCTGAGTGGGATACCATCTCCCAGATCTTGGTGATTCTCAAGTCCTTCCTTGAGGCCCCCAAGACACTCAGTGTTGGCAGTGCCCTCCTTAGCCAGGTGATCCCTGTACTGAGGGAACTGAGCTAAATGGAGAGATTCCAGAGGATCACTGTTCCTGGCTGGGGCAAGCTGCTGTCACCAGACATGCAGGCAGTGGTGAGGTGGCTGAAGGAGGGCAACAGGAAACGGTTTGATTCCTTGCGGTTCAGTACACCCCTTGTGCTGGCCACCACGTGTGACCCAAGGGTGAAGGGCAGTATACACAACAGCCAAAGCCTGAATCAGTGGATGGAGATGCCGATGAAGAGTTAGAGAAGCAGAACAGCAGAGGCAGGGGGACATAGAAGAGGGGAATCTACTGTCCCATGCTAGTATGCCATCCACCAGCCAGTCTCCTCCACCACAGGTGCTGCCAATGTGGGCCAAGGGCATGGCTTCCATGGGAGGGTCCAAAGGCACCAGATCCAACCAGGTCCAGGCAGGTAGTGCTCAGGCCTTGGTGGCTGCCTATCTTGCTGAGGACAAGGAGCCACTGCCGTACGACCCCCTGGCTTACAGGGCAAGCCAAAGCCGGATGTGGCCAGATCTGGCCACGGTTGCTCGGGAACACCTGTCCTATCCAGTGACCAGTGTTCTAAGTGAAAGGTGTTCAGCATTGCTGAGGATGTAGTGACACCCCACCACACCCACTTGGATCCTGTTTTGGTGAAGCAGCTGGTGTTCCTCAAGGTGAACCTCATGCTGCTGGGGTTCCCCAAACTCCAGATGCAGACAGAGTGAATGCCACCCATCTCATTCTGTCCGCACCCATTTTCTTTTTTCATTTTTAAAAACCATTTAATGCCCCACTCAGAGCTGGAGGGGGCACTCACTGTATCACCAACCAGCAGAGGAATAACATGTCCCTGCTGAGCTTACATGCCAGGATGAACTTGGAGGTATGAGCTGGGGCTATGGGGAAGGAGGAGACCCCAGGTCCTGGGCATGACCACTAAAACTACACTCTGCCAGGGTTAGTAGGCCTGGTAGAACTGCTGGCGGCACAGCAGCCCCAGGAAATGCCAGGACTGAGGATCCCCCTGGTAAAAGGTGGGTAGGAGGCACCATAACCTCCAGCCAAATGCACACAGTTGTGGCTGGGGAAAGCCCAGACTCATCAAGCCTTGCTGGTTGCAGTGGAGTTGGGAGCCTCCAGGTGAGATCAGCTTAGCTGCCTGGGATGCCAGCTTTCGGGTTGAAAAACCCCGTGTTAGGCTGAAGAAACACCTGCAGTTGGTATGTGTGCTGGTCCCAAATGGAAAGAATAGTAAAGAAGCCAGAGGCTGGCATGCAATGTAGGCAAGAAAGCCAGTCAGGGAAAATGGAAATGGAGGCATCAAGGGGCAAGGGAACAGGCTGGGGTGGGGATGGGAAGGGGTATGTAGCAGTGCACGTAAAAGTGCAGAGGTACCTGCTAAGTCAGCTGTCTGGCAGGTTGTAGTGTGTCAGAATTCCAGTGTCTATATCGAGTCTATGACTTCCTGTACCTAGGAGGTTGATGAAGTGCAGTTCATAGGCTCGCAGGGCCCTGGGCACATCTAAGCCCTGGGGCTGGTAGGGAGAATTCTCTGGCAGCTGCTGGAGAAGAATCTCCTGCAGGAGAGAAAAGAAAGGCTCTGTCACTGGCTGGCTGCCTGACACACACACACACACACACACACACAGTCATACATCACAACTTTTGCTCATCGGCAGCTTGAGTAGTTTCCCAGAAACCCCTTCACCTACCTCCTTGAAACCTGGCAGGCTTCATTCCCTCAGAAAGGGCTATCATCCGTGCTGTTTTCATGCAAATCTGCCAAAAAAATGACAAAGTTATAAGCAGTTTTGTGCTTCCCCATTATAGCCTATGGGTGAAATGTTGAAACATAGTCAAAACAGCAAAACAGTTTTGACATAACAAAACAGAACAGCACTTTCAAAACAAAATTACTCTAAACGAAACACTGTCCCATGGAAATATAAGTTGAAATGAAACGGTGCCGTTTCATGCAGCCCTAAATATGCACACACACACACACACACACACCCCTATATACACATATAAAATGGCATTTCATTTTAATCATGGAAAAATGTGGATGGTGGGGGCGTTAATCAGTGAATTTGTGATTTTTAAACAGAGAAAACCAAGATCCATGCTGATGACATGACCTCAGTGTTGATTAGCCAAAGGCACATGCATTCATTTGGACAGCATTCAAAATGTTTGCAACCTTCAAGTGACCCACCCCAGCTTGTTTCTCAATGTTATTGTCCTAATGGTTTTCAGGATGAGAGTTTCTAAGTCCAGATACTTAGAAAAAGAATTAAACAAGTATAGCAATTGGTAGGGAGCAGCAGGGGCAAAGTCCTGTGTGCGCTAGGATTGAACTAATGTGATGACAGCTATTCATTAGCTCCTACCATGCCTGGGCTCTTTACAAATATTAATAAATCTATCTTCACTATACCCCTGAGACAGCAAAGTGTTACCCTTATTTTACTAATCCCGAGATGAAGCGAATTGGCCACAATTGTATTGAAAGTTTATAATGCTCAGGAACCAAGCCAGGTCTCCCATCTAAGTCCATGGCCACGACTGCAGACCTGTCTGCGGTGCCCCACACTACACTAGCAGGTGTGTCCAGTGCTTCTACCTTGCAGCATGGGGAAGGGTGAGGGTAAGGGTCTGACCCGGGAGATTCTGGGGTCAAAATCCCATGCCATAAAAAAGGAGTGGCACACGTGGTGGCAGCACACATCACCCAGAAATGAAACCTGGCTGGCTGGATGAAATGAAACCCAGGCTTCCAGCTGCAGGAGCATGTCATGGCTGCAGTTCCCCGACGACCTCAGGTAAGGGGTTGCTGGCCCCGGTCTCCCCTACCCCACCCAGAGTAAACTGCTGCGTGCCAGCGTGCATGTGGTCTGGGCGTTCCCTGGGGACAAGTAGCAGCAGCACAAGGTGTGGCACTATTACTTGTCCCGGGGGAAACAAACAGCTGCACTCATCTGGCACAACCTAGGAGTCTAGTGTCTTACAACACAACCCGTTCTTCCCTCAGAGAAAGCATTTTGCAGCAAAAATATTTTAACATTTCCTCAGCAACGGAACAAAAGCAACTAGGGATTCTCAAGAAGTTTATCAATTGAAAAAGCCACATTAGCTCGTTTATAAAGCTTATGACATTCTACATTTTTAATTTTCTAAATACCCAGAAAACTCATCTTCAAGTGTCCTATTTTTTCAAAGTATAAGGAATCTTGACTTCATAATCCTAGTAGATGGTGATGCTACAGAAGCCAGTTTTAGAAACTGGACATAAGCTTGGCGTGAAATCATGATTCCACTGAAATCAATGAAACTCTTGTCATGGGTTTTGACAGGAACAGGACCAACTCCTGGGATGCAAAGAGAGCGAGACATACAGCTTTTTGCAACAGAAAGGTTGTATCTTTTTGAAAGCAAGACTGAAAATTACAATGACCTGTGCAGAAAAGCAACATTCAGAAAGGCCTTGCACAAAGATTAAGTTCATACTGCGTTGTACATCAGTTCCACGGAGACAAATGGTTTGACATTACATTTCTTTATTTGTATTCGAATCCACCATCTATACAGGGTATTTACAAGGCATGAAAATGGATAACAGCACAAAATACAATTGAGGTATAAGCTAAGAGCACAGTATGTCATGTTTCAATAAATATAATTCAAAATTTGTAAACTAAGTGACCAGATAGATGCATCTTGTTTTTACTAAAACCATATAAAATATCTGTTAAATCTCACGTGAGGTAGAGGACAGTTTTGTGTGTCATGTAATGCAACCACAGCAACTTGAACAATAAAACTGTACATCATTGGCAAAGTATTAAAAATTGTTGAATGCACTGATTATTTTATCTCAGGCTTTTACTACAGTTTCAGATAGTTATTTCACTTGTCTTGATTGAAGATAGTTTCTACAAAGCTTTACAGATACTCTCTGTAATCTAAAGGTTAATTATACTGGCATGTCAACATCAATACTTCCAACAGTGAATATGAAAACACAAAACAGATTTTGTCTATCAAAGACCTTATAATCCTGGAAGGCAACATAATTGCAGCAAAACAACTGGAGACAAACTTTATTTCCTAGAATTATTTTAAATAAAGTACTAATGTGCTTTCCATGTTTTCTAGTGAGGTATCTATATTTGGAAAAAAAATTGTAATCTTTTTTAAAACATTTGACTGATTCCCAAGTGTTCTGCTTTATTTTTAAAACCTTTTGTTTTGCTGTGCTTGATTAAGTAATGCTTCAAACCCACCAGTTTTTCAAGCTTTTTTCAACTAAAACAGTAACTGCAGAAAATGTTCTATTCTATGTAGTAACGGAGACATACTGTGAAATGCACTGTGCAGTCTGTAAGCCGATAACCTTTACTTTCATAAAAGTAAGAACTAAGCAAAAATAATAGATGCCCTTTTGGACTATAGGAGTCCAACATAATTAATTCTAGAACAAAACCTCCAGTAAGAGAAATGTTTGACTGTCTCTGATACTACAAATGCAATGAACCTTTGTTGAACCTCTGTAACATTAGTAAAATCTACAGGTTTTTGTACTAAGATATTTTAACTGCTGACAGCTTAAGATAAAACTGCTTAAATAGTGCAAGCACAGAATTGAAGGCAGGTGTATTTATGTATTTTATTAATTTTACCATGCTATAAAAATTCTGTCATGTGAATTAATTATATGGGTTAAGTGCAGAAAAAGTATAACGTTAATATCCTTACTGGCTAGTCAAAATATATACCGTACTAACAAGAAAGACTTTTTTAGGAAGCTGACCATGTATTTTAAGACTAGCTTCACAATTAATCCTAGGAAAATGTTTCTACAATTTAGTGTCGCATTATAGTTAGTTGCAAATTTGATTTTTCTTCGCAAACTGATGAATATATATGAATAAACGTGGTTCATGACTTCCTGACCATGAGCCTGATTGGTGCTCTTCAGGCCAACCCACAAAGAGTTTTACACTCCCTCTTGACTTTGCCAACTGAAGTAACTGCATCATACCCTTACTATATACAAATGATTTTACATCTAAGCTATTAATATATTAAATATAGAATAAACTTAGTTTAATAATGTAAAACATAACTACTAAGTATACCTAATACTCAAGCTAAAAGGACAAATTTTACAAAAACTAAAGCACAGATTCTTTAAATTTAACCTTGGAGATCTGCTAAAATCTGTTTCACTGAGTTTTAAGTGGTCACATTTGTGAATCAGGGCGCTTTCAGAGTGCCAGAATACAAAAGAATTACTAGTTTTCTAGAATCATTAGGTTTTCTTGCAGAATTGAGTACACATGGAACATGAAAGTTCTCCATCAGAAAGTATAATAGCACTAGGTACATGTTGAATACTACTAATTTTATTCTCAAAGTGCTCTAAAGCAACTTTATTTCTCAACTAATTGTTCATTAATGCAGATTCAAGTTAAGAATATTTTAATCTTTTATCAAGATTAACTTTAAGTCAATCTGGAAAATAAACTTCCAGTCTAAAAGATCAGCACAGCAAAATTAGAGTTAAAATAAACTCCATTATTAATTCGCAAGTAAAACGAGCATGCTATGACTAAACGAGCATGTTCATAGTGACAGGACAACTTTTGCTGGAGGTCCCTTAAGGGTTCATTCCTAGTCTCTGTATTAGGCTGTAAAATAAACTGTTTGTCTTAATTATTATAAATTAGTGAAAGAGCTCAACATAACTATTTGTTCTAGAACTTATACAGTATTATTTACAATTTACTACAAAACCATCTTTCAGTGACTATGGACACAAAAATCTATGGCACATTTATTTATACATTATTACTTAAAAATCTATATAAAATTAAGTTTACACATATGGAGATTGTTATGTAATGAACTGGAAATGAAAATGTCCTTATTCAGTATTAAAAAAAAATACAATTATTTAAAATTATTGTAAATGATATATTTACAAGGCTACTAAAAAGAGACTTTAGACCAATTCTCAATTAAACTTTTTCAGCCAATATATTAGAATACGGGTGCAGACAGAAGTGCAGCTCCCAGCTGCAACTAAGAATGATTTTTGCAAAGCATTCAGAGTTGCACCATTACCCCAGGCCAAAAGTTCACTTAGTTCCAGGAGGGAGGGAAAACCTAGCTGCAGCTGGGAGCCTGGAGCCACATTCCCATAGCAATGGCCAGGCTCTGTGCCCTTGCTCACTGTTTTCACAATGGGAGGTGGGGAGAAAGCAGAGGGAGCTTATTCTTGGGGCTTCCCAGCTGGTGCTGAAAGGGGGGCATAAATTAGAATGTCCCTGGCCTCACCTCAGGGGGTCTGCAATACATCTGCCCCACCCTCTGGGGGGGCTGAAAACCCCCCAGACAAAACTCCCTTTGCTCCCTATCCCCCTCCCATTCCATTCCAAAAAGAACATTAGGCTGGGAGCTCCTAGACACAAGTTACAAGACATCTTTATCTGACACCTCATGCAATGAGGGGTCAGATTTTCACCCAATCTGCCATTTTTTAAGCTGTTTACAGCCATGCACTTTTGTTTGGTCACAACTATAAACTGCTTTTTTGTGGCCAGATCAGGAATATTGTCACTTCTGTCTGCACCTTAAGAGGCCTTATTTGCAACTGGATTTTTCCCATCTAAAATTTACCATAGCTCCAGAGTGACTGCCATCATAGAACTACTAATAGAGATCACGGCTTTTAGCATCTTAAGCATTGCATCAGGTAGACCCCTATGGAACAAAGCTGACAGGGTGTTTAAAATGCTGGTGGAGACACTGAACCTTGCCTATACTAGCACTCACAACTATGGAAAACTTGAGCAAAAAAAAATAATTTTTGAGTGATTAGTGAAAAGTGAATAAAAATATATAGTATTCTACAGCAATAATCCAGTCCAGATTCTACCACTTCAACTGCTAGAACATGAAATACTGCGGTAAATAAACTAAATTCAAAGATGTTCAAAGTGTACACATACAGTGACAACTGAAACAGGTGAAGGCCAGATTTAAGTTTTACAATGAAGATACAGTCTGAAAATAAGATGAATTTAAAATAATAAAATAATAGGATTTTTTATTTACTGCCTTTTTGGTGACACTCAAATTAAACTTTCTGAAAAGCTTGAAAAAAAGAGTATTCCCCTACCCCATCCATCTGCCAACCTGAGAAATTCAGCCTGGGATCCAAGAGCTAACTTGTGCTCTTCCAGGCTTGGGCATCTGATAAGGATTTTAGAATCAGTACATCGTTAACTTCTGTTTCATAAATCAGACTAAGCTTGCACTCGTTCTCCCATAGCTGCATTGTCTAGGCTAACGGGATTAAAATATGTATAATCTTTAAAACAAGAATATATGATTTTGAATACACAAATATACACCGAGTGAATCAGTTTCCTATGGGCACTTTTTCCTTCCATCTCATAACTGCCCTTAAAATGAGATTTGACCAGACCAGCGTAGATAAGTGTACATTTTTTAAAAGAATAACCAAAAAGAGAGAAAAACCTGTTACTCCAATTCATACAATCCATGTTTCAAACATGCTTTAACTTTCAGTGTAAATGTGACATTAAGAATACACGACAATTCTAACAAGCATGTCAAGCATACTTCAGTTTCACTTCTCCAAATTGAACAAGCAGCATGTGAGATATATACCAACTTAATTTTTCTTTTTCTAATATTTATGATTTAATTGAAACAATGCATGAAAATATTAAAATTCCCAGAAAACTTAACCAACTCAAAGCAAATATAGAAGCAGAAACTGTATTAATGGTCTTCTTCACAAAAAAAAAAAAAATCTATCAAGGGCATGTCAAACTTTTCAAAATGAAAAGAGATATTGTCTTTCAAAGTGCCATAGCTGAAATGTTTTTTTTCAAAATGTTTAATAAATTACCTAAATGTCAATTAAACCCTGTTTTTCACATACCAAAAGAAAAGTCTGTACAAAAAATAAAGAGGCTGCCCCACTGAAAAGTAACTAATGTATGCAACTTAAAAGTGTTACTCTCTAGGTCATTAGTATTTTAATATCACCATTACCTGAACCTTCCTATTAAAGGAAAAAACCCACAAATTTATTCCATTAGACTTTTTTTCCATATTTGCTATCTGGAAGAAAAATAAAGCAGGGGTAGATTATTTTTAAAGTTTTTCATGCATTTTTGTTATTCCTTTTCACAAGAAGTACATAATAATGATATCTTCTTTCCAAAACATCAAGAATATACAATTTTTTTGTAATCTTGACAAAAAATGTTAAATATTTAATATTTAAAAGATGAAAAATTATATTGAAAAATGTATAGATGAAAATTTATATGGATGAAAAAATTTAGGCTAGTAAATTTATGACAAACACTTCCCTTTCATCAACTTGCCACCCTGCAACATAGACATGAAAATGCCTTCCTTGTCACCAAACAGAGAAGAAAGACTTTTTACTGAAGCTCAAATTCTGGTTTTGAATTTAAGATTTAAAAAAAAGCAACATTTTAAAAATGTACTTCTATAACGGGATGTGCAACAAGTAGCAAAATAAAAACCACCACAGTGTATTTTAAACATAAAATGCTGCTTTAAAAAAAGGTACACAGCCCTCAATACTGCATCAGAAAGAGAGGGAAATTAACTGTTCTAAAACAAAAGTTTCATATCTTTAACAGTTGTCTCTGAAAAATCACCAATACAAATAAATGCAGATTTTCATGAGCTAGGAAAAAATGTATATCCATCCACTTATTTCTTCATCTTGGTTTTCTGTTTGAGAAGTCTATAGAGAATACCTTGTTTTATTATACAGAAAAACTGCTCACAATTCAACTACAAAAAAACAACCCTGTTTGAAGAACACAATTGTGTTCACCTTTCCCAATATCTATTTTCCTTTTCCATTTTTTGAAGATTTCAAAATCTGTAGCTTTAATTCTTTTATCATCATCTCTAACTTTTCTCTTGCTTCTCGTTCCTGTCTCAGTTCATCTTGGAGCTCTTGTCTATCTGCTTCTGCATGATCCAATCTCTGTCTCAGTTCTGCCAACTGCACAAATAAATTTGAGAGAAAAAAAAAAAA
>JAGPOW010001918.1:13565783-13579426 GCA_030014935.1 Caiman crocodilus | reverse complement strand
CCAGCAGTGGGATAATGAGCACAGCTGAGGGTTGCTGAGGCAACTGAGGAGAGTCAGCTGACCTAGGGGGCAGGGCTTGGCCCTATAAAGCCCAGAGCCGGAGTCAAGCTGGTAGTTCCCTGCCATCAGCTGGAGGGGTAGGAGCTCCGAGAAAACAGTATGTGAGTGTAGCTCACGAGAGCTCCAGAGGCCGGAGCAATGATGTTAAGTTGGATCCAGGAGGCTTATGCTATTATGGCCAGGTACCTGGTGTTTGGTTATAGCCAGGAGGCTTGTGTTATGTTTCGTTAGTAAACGAATAATACCCGTGGTTTGGGCAAGGCTGTAGGGGTTGGAGGAGGCCTCATAAAGGGACCCCAGCAGTGTGGGGATCCTGGCACCTGTGGGGCGCAGTGTTTTTATAAGTGCCAGCGTGGGCACGGTATATTCATAGGGACCCAGAGGAGTGTGGGAGCCCTGGCGCCCGGGAGGGCGTGATCTAGCGCCAGAGAGGGCGCAGCAACACAGGGTGCGGAGACCCCAGGCCCATGAGGGACAACATTGATGAAAAGGCTCATGAGGGGCAGGATTTGAGAAGCCCTAGGCAGGGGGCAGTATTTGAAGGAGCACACGAGGGTCAGCATTACTGAGAAGCCCTGAGGGGGCACGGTGAGCCCTAGAGAGGGGAGCACCACTTGAGAAGCCCAGACAAGGGGCAACGCACTTGAGAAGCCCTAGAAGGGGGCAGCATTATTGAGAAACCCAGATGAGGGACAGTATTATTGAGAAGCCCAGTTGTAGGCTAGTACAGAGGCAGATCTCAGCCAGGGGGGCAGGGTGCAGCAGTGGACCCTAAGAAGAGGGATTGCAGCACAGCGCCTCCAGAGAAGAGCAAGAGGCTGCAGTGGTCTCCAAGGAGATAGCAGCAAAGAACGCCTGGCTAAATAGAGTATAATCGTGCAGAAGGCCTAAAAGACTGGGACTCGACAGAAGGTCCCCAGAGCAGACAAGGGTCCTGGGGAGGGACGTTATTTTAGACAGGTCCAGGAAGGGGCAGCACTGAGAGGCCCGGGAAGGGGCACTGGTATTATTAGAAAGCTCAGAGTGGGCATCGAGACCCCAAAAGAGGGGCGGTCTCATTGAGAGTCCCAGGAAGGGACAGCAGCACTGAGAGGCCCAAGAGCAGGCGAGACTAGAGAGAAGGCCCAGAGCGGGCTAGATAAGACGAGGAGCCCTAGAGAAGGGGGCATGGACGGCAAGCCCTAGAGAGGGGGCACTGATGAGAAGGCCCAGAGCAGGCAAGACCATAGAGAAGGCCCGAGAGAGCGGGCATGGGTTTGGACAGGATGACGTCTTTCACTAGCCCCTAATGCTAGGGTGCCTAAGGAGCACCATTAGACAGTCTGGGAGATCACAGGGACAGAGGTCCCAAGACGCCGTGCTCAGGGAGGTAGAAGGCAGCCTCCCTACATGTATGTATCAAAGTCGTGGCAGGCGAGAATTAGAGGGTGTCCCTGGGCCAGCTTGGACACAGTGCGAAGGACCTCAGGGGGATCACGGCCCTCCCTGCAGGCACCATCGTGACAATGCACATAAAGCGAACAATAACTTTTGGTATGTAAATGTAATGTATTTCCCTAAAGACTGCTTCAATACAATTTTACCAAGACTCCAAGTTAGTAAAAGAGCAAGTACTCTTTGTTGTAATACCAACATTGTTTCTTTCTACTTGGCAATCAAACAATCCTGCAACAAAACTAAAAATAAGTACTGTTTCTGAACTATATTAAAATAATGTTCCTCTGGATATGACATTTCACTAGTACTGAATTAAATATAAGCTATTAATGAATATAACATTGTTTACTTTTAAAACAATATAACAAGAAGTTGCAGCATATGCAAAAAGAAGAGGAGCTTCTTTCAATCCTGCACACTGACAACTAGAAGACAGATGCTGACCAAACTTTTTCATCAAGTTTTCTGATACAAATACAAATTTATCATAGCATAATTTTTATGTTATTCCAAACTAAGCTGTAGAAGCAGTAATTGGCTGAACTGGTTTAACAGAGAATAAGTTAGGTCAGTGCTAGTGACACAAAACATTAAATTTAGGGAAGGAAATCCCTATTCTGGTAATGTTAAAGATGTCAAGGAAGCCTTAGAATCCCAGGCACCTGATGGAATAAACCCCATAGTTTGAATGGAATAAGTAATATTTTAATTACTGAAGTCAAATACTGGTCAAGTATTTAATCACTCTACCTATAAATTAAACACCATATATGTTAGGTCTGTCTTAAAGATGATTTTTGGTAGTCACACTTAAAAAAATAAATAAAAATATGCAATACAAATAGAAAGAAAAATGCATATGCATAAAATGAGGCATTCAAAGAAGAAGCACTATTTTTCTCCCTGGAGGTAATCTTGGCAATCAACCTATGGCAAAATCTAACCCTTGGCAACTAAGCTGAAAAATCTATTTAGTTTATAACAGAAATCCCAAACTAACAAACTAAAAATACAAAAGAATATGGAATATCAAGATCCTGATTTTCTTGGTATCACTTGTGCTTTATTTGCAAGAAAAGTACTAATTCTAGGCTAAATGAGCTAACATGAACAAAGACAGTGTTCTGGTGACAAAAATGAAACTCATTTAGATTGGCACTGTACCATTTGAAGCTGCTGCTTCTTTTGCAATATAATATTCAGTTTTTCTTGCTGCTTAATATAGGTTCTCATGACTTCCTCCATGATTCTTCCCTTGTCATCTTCACAACTGATGTCCTTGAGAGCTGGGGAGAAGGTTGGTGTGCTACTATTTATTTCAACACGGTTAGATGCAGTAGTTGCTTTGGATGAAACATATTCAGATTTTCCACTTCTTGCTGAATTATTTAACAGTGGTGGATCTTTGTGAGATAAGAAGATGACAAAATCATAATGGAAACTTCTTTATATAAATCCCAGACTGAATATAATTTCAAAACAAACTAGAAACCCAAAAATTTATAAAAAAGAATATAGAAGCATGAAAGATCATTACAAAATTAGTTTGACTCTGAACTTTTTTCCAACATTTTTATACAAAAACCAAAAGAACCCAAAAATAAATTTCTAAGTTTCTACTCACCAAAATGTTTATGTTGTTCTGTGCTAGTTTTTAAGTCTATTTTTTCCTGCTCTTCAAGTGACAGCTCTGGATAGGAGGCACCTTTTTTGCGTTTACTACTACTGAGCTGTTTCTCTGACTGTCCAGGTAAGGATTTCATTACTTCTGAACTTCTGCCTGCTGTTTTTGTAGCTTCTTTGCACTGTGACGTAAGGGACACATTTGGTGCAACCACTTTATCACACATGTAAAGGTAGTAACTGAAAGAGTAGAATAGCACATTAAAAAAAACCCTAAGATTTAACAAATATTGAACAACTCACATAAATTTTGTTTAACCTGATCTCAAACATAAAATGTTTTCAAAGCTTAAGGAATTGTAAAGAGAAAATAAGTATTCCTTTTCTAAATTTTTTTCATACAGCTGAAGCTACAGTGATCCACTTCATACAAGTGATTATTTAATCTTGACTCCTCAGGCCAACTCTGTGGCAGAGCCCTAATTTTCCAGTCTGAATGCTTTAAAAAGTCATACAAATATTTTATAAATAAATAAATGATCTAAGGCAGGGGTGGGCAAAATGTGGCCTGGGAGCCGGATGCGGCCCACCAGGCCATTCTATCCAGCCAACATGGCCCCTAAAAAATTT
Organism: Caiman crocodilus; assembly: GCA_030014935.1. Classification (NCBI taxonomy): domain Eukaryota; kingdom Metazoa; phylum Chordata; order Crocodylia; family Alligatoridae; genus Caiman; species Caiman crocodilus. Next base: position 13,575,676 of record JAGPOW010001918.1, on the reverse strand, counting down.
TGAAAATTAATATTTATCTGCCCCTGGCTGCCTCTCTCATGGCCCTTGATGGCTTACCAAAACTCAGTAAACGGCCCTCCGCCCAAAATAATTGCTCACCCCTGATATAAGGATTTACATTAAATTTGACCACCTTGGTGAAGATTTCACTTTTGAATCTTTTTAACTAGGAATACAAATCTCTAGATTTTTAGGGGATATCCTAGAAGTCTGATTTCCTTAAATTAGTAGCAAATCAGCAAGTAAGATCTTAGATAAAACAACTAACATAATGAACCTACTGAAAGGCCCAAAGTCTGTTAGTTAAAAGTATAATTATATAGAAATGATATTTAAGAGTCAGTACTGAATTCTATTATTAAACTTTGTTTAGTACTAATACAAAAACATTTATTTCATTACCAATGCATCCGTCACACAGCAATTATATAACATTTCTCATCTTAAATGGCAACCAAAAGTTTTGAAGAATCCTAATGAATTAAACAGGTAACATTTTCAAAGACAAGGTTTTTATGCCAATCTTAACCACAAGGACAATGACATACATGTTTAAAAGTTATACTACAGTATGAAGAGAAGACACCATAATCACGCTTGTATATTCAGGGTTCCAAGACTGAAACCAACCAATCCCTCCATTTACATTTAGAACTCAATAGGGCACAGAGGGTGCTCATGATTCTGCTGTACCACTGAAAAGACAGGTGACCAAATAGGTAGCTGCATGAAATCCACTGGTCTAAACTGATATACTGTGAAGAAGTATTAGAAATATCCTGGTGTGAATCTGCACTGAGCACCAATATCCTTTTGCTATAAAACACTGGGGGTTACCCACGTTATTGGAGTTGTAGCCATTTGAAAGGACATGTGCTATACAGTACAGCATTTCCATATTATATCCTGTACCATTTATTATATTAACATCTTTATATTAATAACAATCTTTATTTAAAACTGCAATCAAACTTGTATAGAAACACTGTAGTAATATTGTTTTTTTCTTACATAGAGGAAATGGGGAACGGAATGAATTCTTTATTTAAAAACAAACAAAACCTGTGCAAGATCACTAAGAAACTATCATTTCAATTAACCTGATTTTTAAAGTATGTACTCAGCACTGTGAATGTTGCCAAGTCTCATAATGCTATCTAAACTTTGTGTTTGTTTTAAGCCCCAGCTCCTAGAATCAAGTTTATACACAAACCTGTTGTCCCTTTAAATAAAATGTGAACTCAGCATACCCCAAAGGCTCAGAAATCAAACAGCAAAGAAGAACTCTTAATTAAAAAAAAAGTGTCGACATTTTTTAAGTAAATCTTCTGGGGCTTAACTTTGAACACTTGGATTTAGTAATACTGCTGTCATGTGCATTAAAGTGGAAACAGTTTCCTTAGGAGTTAGAGATGCAAATACAGAGCTCTTGGCAAAAGATCTCAAAGAAATGAGATATGGCAGGCAAGAGTGAAATTACAGAAAGAGAATGGATGCTTACTCTATATTAAATGTGGCTCTTATAAAATGATCCAGTCAGTGTAGATCCCACTGAAGGTGCACATGCAACTCATGCATACAAGACTGAATTTGCTTGACTGTCTGGAGTTGCATCTGAGCCCTAAGTCTTCATGTCCTTCTGTGTGAAGACAAAGATACTCCCTTCAGTACCTAAGAATTACATTCTTTAACCTGGAGTCAATCATAGCTCCAGGGAACTCTATAGTTTGCAATGGAATTAGAGAAGATTTTGTCACATTTAATTATCTCAACCAGCCAGAAGCACAGAGCTAGTATTTTGTAGGACTGTTATCCACTGTATCTGCCACAGCATGCCTCTGAGCAGCCACATTCTCGTAAGTCATGCACGCCACTGCCTTTGTTAAACATCTGTGCAGACTTCTGGTGTTGTGGAAAGTCTGAAAGACAGTACCTTGTACTGCTAATGCTTTGTCATTACTGTTAATCTCAAATATTTCATGTGAACCAGGTGGATCACTAAGAAGAACTAGTTATGCTGCACATAAAGACTCATGAATCAGACTTAAGACTGAAGGAAAAAAAAGAGGCAAGCATCATCATTAGAGGTCTACCCAACTCAGGGAGGCAGTCAGCTGATTTCACAGGCAGATGGTGAGGCCAGATGCAAACATTTCAGGGCTTCTCATGGGCACCCCCCACTATGATTGGCCAAGCAGCTCTGCCCCCCACTGCTGATTGGGGAAGAGGGTTTTCTGTCATATAGCCCTACCCTTGCCATTAATTGGTTGAGAGGGCTGTTCATCATGTGGCCCCACCCCTTGCTGCTGACTGGCAGAGAGGAGCAGAGCTACCTGACAGGCAGCCCTCTCAGCCAATCAGCAGCAAGAGGAAGGGGCAACAGCCATCTTGCTTGCTCACTTGCCCCTGTGCCAGCATCCTCCTTCCACCCTTCCCCAGGGTGGGCTGTGTGGCTGGGAGGACTGCTGGCTCCTGCTACTTTATTTGTAGTAAGTTTTTGTTTTTCATTATTTGCCCCACCGTGGGTGGTTTTGCAGAAACTGCCCAATTTCATGATTTCCGTGAAATCCACAGAGTCACAATTTGGGTAGGTCCCTAAACACCATTCTTAATCTGAAATAGTGTATGTACTTGTTCAGTCTCCTCAGGTTCAGGGTAAGACCCCTCTTCTGGATAAGGCAATACTGGAAGCAGAAACTTCTTCATCTCCTCTGCAAGTCCAGTCCTTCTGTGATGTCTAGACATGGCAACAAGGCTACTACAGGCTCTTGTGCAAACAGTCCTTATAAAAGGGATGTGGGAAAAGAGTTAAGGAGTGGTGAGGATAGCCTTGGACATTGTCTAATGTCTATTAGTTGCCTGTGACAGCAGTCAACCCCTAGTGAAATTGAGGTTCTCAAGGATGTAACAAATTCCACTGTGACTCCCAGTGCAACTTTTAAAATCTTCTGGCTCCAAGAATTTAGTGAGTACTTGACTGAAGTGGCTGAAAAAGGGTGTCTTCCAGATATTCATACTTGTCAAATGTCCCCAATTCAGATGTGGTTGATCAACATGGTCATAGCACAGCTTTAAAAACATCTGCACTCTTTTGGATATCATTCTACATTCTATCTTGCAATACTTTTGACATGGCTAAGTCTTTCTCCTTCTTCCTGGTTTTCCTTACCTGACAGTAAGATTATATCTTCTGCAAATACAGGGATGGGTATTCCTAGGGCTTTTTCTGTGGGAAGCTAGAGTTTAAATCTCTAATTACTTTAACACAGCCCTAGAATATTTCAGGAAATGGTATTCGTTGTTATTTTATCACTTAGTCTCTATTTCAGTATACCAAAAAAGTCATAAGGCCTGCCTTATTGCGATAGCTACAGCCACTAACATGGCACTTAACTTGAACTCATTTGTAGCTACCTCTAGTGGTGCTACAGTGACCTCGCATGATTACTTGTTCTTTCCTATTCTGATGTGAGATCCTAGACAGAAAGGGAGTGAACTCTTGCCAAGGTTATGAAGTTATATTTTTGCAAACAGCAGTTAATATTTCCACAACCCAAAACTAAAGTAAGTTAGAAGAGCATGCTTTGTGCTTAAAGTGATCCAGGTTTTTTGGGCCCTCTATTTTGTGTCTGGCCCTTGTAAACTTATGCTTCACCTGCACTACCAATACAACCAGGACCCTAGGTCTGGGTGATCATATAAATATACAGAGCGTTTCAGAGGCATCTGGTATCTCTTTTCCACTCGCTTAGATTTAACGTCAACACGTTTGCCAAAATCCTTTGGCCAGCTCAAGTATACCTTCATTGATAGGGAAGGCGATCCTGGTTTGAATTCCAGAGTATGTAAAAACGTTTGTGGGACTTTTTCCTTATAATTATGATGTTAATATCTTTGCCTCTGTAATTAGAGACATATCCTTTCCAGGAAGTCTTGGAAACATTAACTTTGAGTATGAGGGGTGGGGTCAGAGCCACAATTTGGCAACAAAGATAATTATTTAGATAGGGACTGAGAATGTTGCCTTTGCACAGGTGTCACCTACATGCAGATGCAGCTATCTAGTGCTGGAGTGGGTGGTTTGACTACCAATTTTACTGACTGGCAGGAGAACCAACAGGGCCAGAGCAGAACTGCTGCAAGAATATTGGCCAGGTTGAGGTTAAAATTGACCAGCCCACTGATAGTTACATCTTTCTTAAGATACAGCCTGGAATCGCTCTTTAGCTGTCTGAGAGAGGAATCTCCACTTAAACAATGACAAGAACGAGCCAATTTCCATTTCCTCAAACAGAAGACACTAATGTGATGCAATTCCAGTGTGAGGTTGGCTGATGCCAGTTGTTTCAAAGGCTTCAGAGTGGTCACTGTCTCAAGTTCTGCAGTTCACCTATAGATCAAATACTTGATAAATTTGACTTCCAGTGCCTGGTCAGATAAGGCTGACATCACCTCTTCCTCCTCATAGAAATCTGACCAATTTCTGATGTAGAAACTATCAAGGGTTTGGAACACCAAGGTAGTCAGCATCAGAAGGTACTGATGCCTATGTTGTTGCTTCTTTTCCCTAGTTCTTGGAGAAGTTACAGTTTGTAAGAGAGAAGTGTGGTAGAAATGCAGCAGCTCCATGCTTTATGCCCTCGCATGGGAACAGAAGGAGATATAGGGCACATGCACAGTTCCAACAGAGGAAGCTATTCAAAACAATAGGATCTCATGTACATGAGGTACCTAAAGAACAGCGGGGTTTACAATGACATATTCAAAGAAAAAAATGCTGTTACTCTGGACAATAAAGGAATAAGGCTATACCACAGTGAAGAAATATGCTAGGTTCATTAAATCAGGAATCTGCTCAACTGACAATTCAACTGCAGTCGTAAGCACTTTGTAGACACGTCAGCAGAAGGGCTAGGCAGCATCACATTGCTCCCCCATGGAATAAAAATGGTGGAAAGTTTGTACTAGTCATAGTTAACGGAAATTTAATTTTCTTTCATGTTGTTAATAATGTGCATATAGAATGCCACACGTGTGTCAAGTTATAAGAGGCAGGTCAGTAAGAGGTTAGAATTTATCACCACCAACAAAGCCATATCTACAGTGAAAGCAACTCTATGTAATGACACTTAACTTTTATTTCTAATTTACATATCTCTACTGAGATATTCTGAGGAACAAAAAGTTACTGAATTCAATTTTTCAACTCAGGACCACCCATTTATTCAAAATAAAAGGAAGAACTTTATTACATAACTCTAAAAAAAATCCAGGATTTAATTATTCTTACATAATATACTGGGATTTTCCCCTAAAATTCCAGCAAACATATAGAGTTATAATTATAATTTAAAAGATGATATTATCTTTGACTAATTAAAGGCATTCTAGGTTACATATATAACTCTCACATTTCTGGCAACACAATTCAGTTACCTTGGATGGATGAATGAAGGTGACTGAGTAGCAGGGTCTGCTTCCTGCTTTATAACTGGATACCACTGCTGTAATTCTAAGCTTCCCTGGGGATCCGCCTGAGTTTAAAAAAAAAAAAAAAGCCAATTTGGGAACTTCGTTATTCATCATTCAAATTCTAAATCAACTCTGCTAAACAGTCAATAAAAATATGTTGCTCATTAGTAAAGGTATTTATACAATAACACACTGCATTCCAAGCTCAGCAGCAGCAGGGAAATAAGGGGAGCTAAGAGGCAGAAAGGGGGCATGGTGAGGAATACAGAACAACAAAAAACAGCAGTGAGAGCAGGGAAAGCTGTGTGACCTCAAACTGGCCCCTTCCAATTATGGGCAAAGCAGCAGGCAATTTTCTTGAAAACTTCTGATATTCCCTTTCTTGCTTCTTTAGTAAATCCCAAGAAAACTGGTCACAAGAACTGTTTCCATTTGTTAACTTGGGAAGCATTCTACCAACCCAAGCTTCCCTTCTCTTCACATGGCATGCAACTGAAAATGCACATACAATAGTAAGAAAAGAGTCACCTATAAGATGTTCTCTCCCACTCCCCAACAGCATAAAGCTTTCTGATGTGTCAGATTTTGAAATGGGGAAAGACTAAAGAAATCAAACAACATGATTAAAAATATGAGGAAAAGAAACAGGTCAGGAAAGCACGGGGCAGAGAAAGAAAACGGGCCAAAACAAGAAGAGAGAAGGCAACAACTCTTACTCTTATATGGCATATGGCACATTACATGAAGTAACTGTGAACAGCCATCTGTCAAACCAATGCAAATAAAAAAATTGGAACCACTGTCATAAAAATCTTTGGATGTTTAACATGCAGTAGATAACAGTTAGAGACATTTTGCTGTGCTATTTATTTGAGCAGAGATTTGTGTGCCGTATTACTCTCATAAGTCTATCATCAAAATGTATAGTACACAGCAAATCTGTAAAATACTGGTAAATACTAGCCTGTATTTAAGGTATTTTCATGAGATGTGTAGTGTATTTCAATACTAATCCTTCAATTCACACTGGATAGGTAGTTACTGACTCCTATATTTAAATTTAAGTAAGTTTGTTTTTCTTTGATATAGTAACTAACATTAAACAAGTTTTAGGGACATCAGTACAAAATTGGGGGGGCAGGGAAGAAGTCTAGCAGGAGTTTACTGTCAACTAAAAGCACTGGAGGTAGAAGAAAAAAAAACAAACATTTAAGCTACGATGCCCCAAATACTATGAGGTCCAAAACAAGGATACTTTTTAAATAAGAAAATTACTAGCTTATTTTAACACAAAACTATATTTTCCATCTATTTCCGCTTGAACAGCAATAAAAGCTGACCCCTACACAGCAAGTTTCCTATCAAAAAACACCACACACAAATCACAGACACTTAAATGCAGCAAGGTTCACAATGAGGCAAGAGAATTCGGGGGAGGTGGAGGGGGAACCAACATACAGACCATAGTTATGGCAGCAGGGATCGAAACCCAGGACTCCATATTCTCCTAGCAGGGGCCCCACCACCAAAACACTACAGAGTAGGATCTTAAGAAAGTAGGACTGAAAGGGACCTCACAAGGTCATGCAGTCATGCAATTCCTCAACTCAAGGCAGTCATCTCTGACTAAACCATACAAGCCAAAAGCTTGTCTAACCTGTTCCTGAAAACTTCCAAGGGTACAGATTTCACAATTTCTCTAAGTAAGCCTGTTCCAATGCTTGACCACTCTCACAGTCAGAAACTTCCTCCTATCTCCAATTTAAATCCCCCCACTTCTGAAGCTTGAGGTATTGCTTCTAGTCCTGTCCCCCATGGTCACAAAGAAAAGCCCATATCCATCCTCTCTGTAATTGCTCTCCAAGTATTAAGACTGTATCAAATACACACCCAAGTCTTCTCTTCAGACTCAATAATCCTAGTTCTTTCAGCCTTTTCTGCTAAGTCTCTCCTCTCAGCCCATAATCATAATCATTTTTGTTGCTCTCCACTGGACTGTTTCCAATCTGCCCACATCTGTCTTCAAGTGTGGGGCCCAAAAACTGTACCAAATACTCCAGGTGAGGCCTTACCAGGGCCAAATGGAGCAAAAGAATAATTTCCCTTGATTTGCAAGTGGCTTGGCTCATATTCACCTTATGGTGTACAGTAACCCCTAGGTCCTTCTCTGCAGGACCACAGCCTAGCCAGCCATTCCGCCATCAACAGTTGTGCATGTCTCCTGTCCCAAGTGGAAGACTTTGCGTTTGTCCTTGTTAAATCTCACATGACTGACTGCAGACCATTTCTCCATTCAATTCAGATCATTCTAGATGCTAGCTTTGCCCTTCAGAGTGCAAATTTGCATATAACATGAAGTTGGGTGGAGTGGCAGGCACTCCATTAAGATGCTGAACAACACTTGACCCAGGACAGACTCCTGGAGAACCCCACTCAATTCTTCCTCAAACTAGACACCGAGTCACTGATGGCTACTCTTCGAGTATGTAAACTGGTTGGATCACTGTACACACCAGTGGGAGACAACCGATTATTTGGGCTGGAGAATCACTTAAGGAATTTCAGTGAGCTGTTAAGAGCTGGGGGGCTGCTGACCAGACCTTAGTCCCCTAGCCATGGCTGTTTACACTGCCAGGACAACTGGGAGCAGGGAGGAGGGGAGTGGGAGGGGGCCAGGGAGATGCCAATTGATCCTATGTGGCCTTGGGCCCATCCATCCACATCCATCACCAGGGGCACTGACTGAAGCAAGTGGGAGACCAGCCCAGGACTGGATGGGATGGGGCCATGGGCAGGCAGGGAGCCATATCCAGGAGTGGGATAGGCAGGGCTGACATCACAGGCTGGTGACAGTGCAGGGCAGGGGCCAGAGCCCTGGGCAGAGCTGCGATTTGCTGCCCATGTGTTCATGTGACGGACACTGGTTCCACAGGCAGTGGTCAGTCACCCTAGGTACCTTCCACCTTCACATTCTCAACCAATTCCTCCCTGCTTGTGAGCAGCAATTCACGAAGAAATTTCCCCCAACTCATGTGTGTATGTGCACATATATGTATAAAAAAAAAAGTTATCCCAAACACACAGAGAGTTTATTGGACTTCCTGTGCACTGTTCTGTTTCCCTTTCAGCAGATACCCTGATAACAGAAGTGCCCCATGGGAACCAAATCCCGTGATTTGGAAGCTTCCATCAGTTGTTTAAAGAAGGTCTTGTCTACTTCCCCCACCTGGTCTGGAGGCCTGAAACAGACATCTGCCATGACATCCCTCCTGCTGCTCTCTCCTCTGACCTTCACTCGGAGGCTTTCAACGGGCCTACCTTCCATTTCATATTTCACATTGCCCTTTTTCCCCTGCTTATCCTTCCTGAACAAGCCATGCCCATTCATATACTCCAGTCATGTGAACTAGCCTACCATGTCTCCATAATCCCAACAACATCAGCATTCTGTGCGTGTACTAGGACTTCTAGTCCTTCCTGTTTGCTACCCATACTTCTCAGGCTAGTAATATAAGCATTTCAAGTGCCTAACTACCCTATCCTCTCCCTAAGAGCATTGTTAAGGCTGTTGTTATTGCTTTCCCCTACTAAGCTTCTATCCAGGCCCCTTAGGCTCAGGAGGGCTTAGAACCCAGCCAGGTATCCCACTTCCTTGGTAAGCACAGTTGTTGCTATTGGGCAACAAAGGGCTGCCTCCTCCTCTTCCTGTTGGCTGTGTCCATGAATGAACACAAAGGTGCTGTGCTTAGTACTACAGTCAGTGCTGCTGTCAATAAAAGCAAGTATAAATCCAACTGAGAAAACATACAGATAAAAAGAACTATGATGACCTGACTACAAATGTAGATATTTATTACCAGAGAGAGATCAAAATATTAGCTGTTTACAAAGAGATAATAGCTTCTTGGTTCTAAAACAAGACAACAGAGGGTACCCACTTCACAGTAATTTAGTTTCGTTTGTTCTTAAAGTGTTAGAGGGCAACAAAACTCAAGGGAGGATGAGGAGCAATGGACCATATCAATGGATATAAACTAATAGATGGTAAATTCAGATTGGATGCAAGGCAAAACTTCTCTTCTGTAATGGTCACCGGAATCTGGAACACACTCCCAGCAGAGGTGGTGCAGTTGCCCTCCTTGAAGGTGTTCAAGACAAGGCTGGACAGGCACCTTGCTGATTTCATGTAAGCACACAACATTTAGTAGTACTAGTTTAAAGTGTACACATGATACAAATGGATTATTTTGCATATAAAATATGTAATAAGTTAACTCATAAACTGTTAGAATTACATTGGTATACAAGACAAAACTGAGATATCCAGACTGCAACTGTAACAGCATGACATTAATTTCCAAATTAAAATGCAATTTTCTCTCTACTTACTTTGGAAATATTATATATTATATTTATGTAAT
>JAGPOW010001918.1:13546589-13565683 GCA_030014935.1 Caiman crocodilus | reverse complement strand
ATATATATTAATTACTATCCAATATTAACCTATTTAACCTGTGATATTACTTAATTTTAGAAAGGAAAAGGAGAAGGAAAAAATAGAAAAAAGTAGTAACATGCTGCACTGAAGGGAAAATGTCCTCAAAGTCCTTTAATTGCTTTCCAAATCTCTGCCAGAAGCATACTACAAATAAATATATAAAAATGGAAAATAGAGCCCATTACTCTCAGTTGAGTCCAGGACAAGTTCTGTGATGTGATAAACATTTCTCGAAGAAGAGTACATACTGGAGCATTACAGAAGAAGTAAATACATTTGCTTGGGAATATAAGGGGAAAGAATAGGCAGCCTTGCTATGGATCATATCTAATGCCTCTGTTCTGTTTTCTCCATACCATAAGGAGCATGAGAAATAAATGTTATGGCAACACAGTCTTCCATGGTATGCAAGCGAAAAGAAAAAAAAAATTGTTGCAAGGCTCCCCATATAACATCTGGTTTTTATCTCGGGCATATTTTAAGAGTGTTTCTATGGGGCAAAAAATGTTCTAAGCTTGTGAAAGTGTTCATAAAGTTCTCATCTCCATTTGTTCCTTTGGATCTTGGGGAAGACAGAGCAGGTCTGAACAGGGAAGAGCCAAAATAAATGTAATACTTCCTCTAAAGCCCTCAGCTATGAACACTCATCTCGTTTGCTGTTGCACCTAAGCCTCACTAGGAGCCAATGCTCAGAGCTGTCAAATTTGTCACTGAGTGGGGGGAAGCAGCCCTGTGAGATTGCACAGGAAAAGTGACTTCCACTATGGTGGCTGCTACATACCTCACACTTAGACCAGTTTAAACATGGTTTAAACCTGAAACAGACAGACACACAAGTCCATTAAACTGGTTCAGTGCCTGGAATGGTACAAAGAGTACTTGATTTTCCCAGTATACTACATGTGTTCACAGTGCACCAGCTCAGTGTTGTGTGTGGGCATCAAATATTTTGTGACACGAATCAGGCTGGTCCTCCAGGCATCCCACACCCCCTGATACAACTGGCTGCTCTGGGCCAGCTGTAATTACAAAGCATCAGAGCAGAATCAATTAATTGAGTCTGATGGACCCTGGTAATTATCACACTCCAGCAGCCTCCAGTGTCTTGTGTATCAGCATCCCTCCACTTCAAAATGGCAGCGGGGCACCTGAACTAAAACTTGTTCAAGCTTTAGTTCAAGTGCCTCCACTACTGTTTTGAAACAATGATACATGAGACACTGCAGCCCTTTAATTACAGCACAGCCCCCCACCTCCAGAGCATGTGTTTAGCCAATGAGCTCCCTTGGACAAGCAGTTCAATAAAAGCCATCTTTCTAAAAAGCCATTGTAGCCTCACTCCTGACTCAACTAAAGTCCCTCAACATACCCTACCCGAGCCTCTGGGGACCCAAATGTGGACTGTATCCCCCCCTGCCTAGTCCAAGTCAGGCAAGCCCAGTACAGATGTCAGTCAATTCCAGGCTACTAAAGTTGACTGATCTCACGTTTAGGAGTGAAGGGACAGCAGAAAAGGTAAAATGTCCCCAGGTCAATGGTTACCCACTCCCTGAAGCCTCCAAAGCATGGATGCAAACACTCCTCCCCACTTAATGCAACAGCTGTATGCAAAAGTGAACAGGAAAATTCTTCCAAACAACAAAAATAACTCCAAGAGGAATGGAAACATTCCAAAAACTCAAAGTTTAAGCTCTTCTCAGAAAAATTATTAATAATCTACAAACACAACTACCACAGCAATGCCGCAAATCAGTAACACATTAGTTACCCTCTATTTTCCAAATCCTCCCTCATAACCTCTTTTTCAAGCATTTATCATTCTTCTTCTATAAACAGTTAACATTTGTCTCATATTTATTTGTCTTATTTAGATGATGATATCACTGTAATAAAACTAACTTCATGCTTGTGGAATACTGTGTAGACTTACAGTATTACTGAAATAGGCAGTCTCTCCCATTGGTGTGTCAAGGTGCATTGCATAGTCATATGAGATGGGCCTTAAAAGCAATTCAAGTAATATCTTATACATTACATGTTTGACATAAAAAAAAGATATCACTACATTCTAAAAGCAGCCTTTGGCCTCTCACCAGCGTCAATGCACTATCACCTTAAAAATTATGACACGTTACTGGGCGCTTAGCAAGGTAACTGGCTGTATACCATGTGTATATATACGCACAGGAATTTAAGTCCGTGTCTGTCAGTTTAAGCTAGCACTTGATTTTTCAGGCAGCTTCCTGCTTATTGCAACATGCTTGGTATAAAACAATCACACAATGTGTAGGTCAAACAGGAGGACAGATTGTCCATGAAACCTCTACATTTTCCAGATATTGCCAGTTTAAAAAAGCAAAAGAAACAGAATGAAATGCAAAAACCTAGAACTCTCGGTTCAGAAATGATACCTTTTATTATCCTACTTGGTCTAATAAAAGGTATCATTTCTGAACCAGGAGTTCTAAAGCTTTTGCATTTCTTTTAGTCTCAGACCAACATGACTACCAACAATAACATCCAAAGAAACAGAACTACGTTCTTAAAGTTTTTGGACCAGTTTATGACAAAAGCTCCAATTAGAAAAGAATTCTTAATACTAAGCCTTTTATATTGAAATTGTTGAGATTGTATTATGTATGCTGCAGATCACTCACACACCTAGCTTATACTTGATCTGACACTGGCTCGTATTTAGGAAAATGAACAGCATGCTTCAAAAGTATTCATCTGTTAACAGCGAGTAATCCAAAAGTTTTATAAGATTAAACTGGACTTACTTTGGACTGAGTTCTTTTCTGATTTTTCACGCTAAATTTCTCCTTCATTTCCTCCAAGAGATGCTTCAGCTCCCTCTCTTCTGATGTTCCTAAATATTTTTGGTTAATATGAAGATAGTAATGCCATTTGGCTGATTCAAAACCCCAGTGGCAGGTCCTTTTATCAGGAGATCTATGTGAATGCATCACAAACGTCTGTGGAGAAAACATTCCATAACACTCCAAACACTGGATGCAGGCAGCATCTGGCTGAAGATAAAACTGAGGTGCAAACAAACCCTGGCACTTGCCCAAGCATTCATGCTCTACTTCAAAGGCACTGCCAGTTTCTTTAAGTTGAGCCAACGTGTTTTTAGCAGGATGCAGACTGCCATTTTGAGGAAAAGTGCGAGGACGTAGTAAAGCATTGCATAATCTTTGAGCATCAGTCAGCGTGATCAACCCGCAGGATGGGGCATTAAATGGAAGGATCCCCAATACCTTTAGGATATGAAGCTGATCAGAAGTGCATCTTGAACAGTATATATACAATTCATCACAAACTGCATTAATTTGCTGGAGGGAAAAGTCTCGGAGCACAGAATTCAAGACTTGAGGTAGGCAGAGTCTCTTTTCTCCGCCAACTTTAAAACAGGAAATAGATTCCCCCTCTAGCGTAGTCTGAGTGAGCTCCGTGGAACTATCTGAAGGGACGAGCAAGGGGCCAGGAAGTATCTGCGGCGATGGAAGAGGCAAGAAGACGGTGGGAGACATGCTTTCCTCTGAATAGCGAGCAGAAAAAGCGGCTGGTCCACCCAGCGAACTCTGGCTACTTAAATGGAACTGTGCCAAGGTGTGTTTCAAACCAGGGTTTAAACTCAGGCGCTCAGATACAGCAGAGCTGTCTGACTTGACATTTTCTCTATCTACCTCCATGGGAGTCTCATCATATTCATCCAAGTTTTCCTTCTTGATGGTGGGTATCTTACTCACCCCGGTCGGGAACTCAGTATTTCCATGCATTTCTGTCATTGCTTTCTTTACCGGAGGGCCCCCATCCTCCCGCATCCTATTTGCTTTCTGGTCGGAGCCAGGGCGCAGGGGGAAGTTTGCCTGCGGGCCTTCCATCGCCGACCGCCACACGTTTACAGAAGGAAACCGTGAGGGCGCATCTCTCTAGCTTCTCTGTCAAACAAATGTCAGTTGTGGCTTATCTGAACTCCCTCAGACACGCAATTAATACTATGCCAGGCCAGGCCAGGCCAAGACAGCGCTATGCTGGGGCCTCCGGGAGGGCAGCGAGTGGGAAGGGAGGCTGTTACAAAGCCCTGCTGCGCTCTTAGGCGGCGCAGACAGCCCGGCACGTTTCCTGCCCGCAGACCGCTGGCTTCTCCATCAGGCACCAACTCATCTGGGAGGGGGGGGAAAGGAGAGAGGGAAAAGTCGGTCTCCCAGCGGGCTGCCAAGACCCGGCCCCGCTACCCCCTCAGCCTGGCCGGCCCGTTTGGCCCCCATACGCCCCGAAGGGGGAGGGGCCGGAGCCTCCACAGGCCGCGGGACACCCCCTTCCCTCCCCCCCGGGACACCCGCCCCGCCCCCACCCACAGAACGCGCCTCTCCCCCCGCCACCACATCCCCTCCCCCACGCGGGCGGGCGCCCACGACCCCCGGGCCCTACCTCGCCGTTGTGCGGGCTCGGCTGCCCCCGGAGCCGCGCGGGGGCCTCCCTCCCTTGGCGGTGTCGCTCTCGCTCGCCCGCGCGCGCGCCGCCGCCTCCCCGTGACCTCACTGCGGAGACGCAGACGGCGGCGGCGGCGCGCGGCCACGAACCCGCCGGGTGCGCGCTCCCGCCCCGCCCCCCGTCTGCGCCGCCCCTACCCCCACGGACCCCCGCCCCCCTCAGGACGGGCCGTGCCCACGCCCACGCGCGGCCCGGCCCGGCCCGGCCCCGCTTCACCTCACCTCACCCGGCCCGGCCCGGCCCGACCCGCGTGGGGATTCCCTGTGGCGGCGGCCAGGCGCAGACGGGGCGGAGCCGGCAGTGACTCAGCCGGGCGCCGGGAGCCTTTCCGCGGGGGCCGCTGCCCCAGGGAAACCCCGAGCCTGGCGCCGCGGGGGCTTCCGGCCTCCTGCCCGCTGCCCAGCTCCTCGACCGAGGCCGGAGAAGCCCGGGGAGCTCAGAGCAGTCACCGTGCAGCTGCCATTTCCCCGCTCTGCCGTGCCCGGGCTCCCGTGTGTTTAAAGCCCTGCGGCAGAGAGAAGGGAGCCGGCTGTGTCCCCCCCGGGTCCCTCTTCCCCTGGTCGGGTGCAGGGAGCCCTGCCCCTCGCTCGGTGTCCGGTCCCGGGTGAATCCGTGGTAGCCCCACGCCGGGCTCCACCAGGGCCCGCTCTGACCACAAGAAACGTCCCTGGCTCGGTTGAAACCCGTGTCTATCGCCCTGGGGGGGGGTCCACCACATACTAGGTCTAAGGGGGCTGCGAAAGGCAACGGTGATCAATCAAAAGCATGCAAATACCCACGCTTGGCATTCAGGGGGGGCTGTGCCTCTGCTCTAAATATTTTGAGGGGTCCACAAATGAAAGAAGGTTGAAAACAGCCATTTTCAACATCTTGGCAATTCGTTTCATTGCATGTCCCCTCTTTCTCGCACTGCGAGAGACCGTAAATCGACTTCACCGTCTAATATTTCGCAAACCCTGAGCACGCCTGCCCTCGGGCCTGTATTTTCTAAAGTGAAAAGGTCTGGTCTCTCTAGTCTCTCTCCTATGGTAGCCCCTCCATACTGCTAAGCATCCTTGTTGCCTTTCTTTGGACCTTGTCAAGTCCTTCTATACCCTTTTTGAGAACTGGGCACGGTATTCAAGGTGTGGATGCACCCTAGATTTATAAATAGGCTTGCTGATACGTATTGTTTTGTTTGCCATTCCCTTCTTAATGAGCCCTAACATTTTGTTTGCCTTTTTGACTGCTGCTGAGCTCTGAGCTGATGTTTTTAGCAACCTATCCGCAATCATTCCCAGATAGCTTCTACCACGCAGGGAAGAGACTATCAAGCCCATCACCGTATAAATTTAGTTGGGGTTATTTTTACCCAAACAAATCATTTTACACTTAATTATACTGAATTTCACCTGCTGTTTGGTTGCCCATTCACTCAGCCATGGCAGATCCTTCTGTAGTTCCACATACTCCACTTTGGCCTTTATCTTGAGTCTACAAAGGTTGAGAATCTGCATCTAAACATACCAAACAGGCACAGGGCAGGGAAGGAGTACAAGAGAGAAAAAATTAGCTATGTGATGGTAGCAAGAATCAGGATCCTTTCATTTATTTCTGGGATGTCTTTACTTACAGGGAGGCTTTAACTTAGTTGGGTAGAAACTAAGGGCAGGGGAAAGGGGAAGAGGAGCAGAATTGGAGTGAAGGTGAAGGGAAACAGCAAACAGATAATCAGCACAGGGCAGAGAACATCCTTTCTAAACCCCCTGCGATTCTCTGCCTCTTCAAGGTCCAGCAGACAATGTGGTGGGAAACCGTGAGGGTGCCTGCAACAGGGTATTCCTGCTCCTGTCACTAGAAAGGCCTGAGAGAATGAGGGACCCTGGGCCAAGAAGGACAGTAAGGAGCAACAACCCAGGTGGACTGGGCTCAGGACTGATAAGGCCAGGTGGCTAATGAAGGGATTAGCTGTATCTGGTGCAGAAGGCCCAGTCCAGGGCCTGAAAAGAGACTGGCCTGGGGAGTATTAGTCCAGTCTGACAACATATGACATTTACCCTGAGAAGGAAACTATTTGGGTGATGAAGCAGCTGTCTCATGTTTTTGTTCTTTTTGTACTGCAGGACTGAGTTGTGACTACAGGGAGTGGAGGCCATTAACAGGGTTGCCTGGGTGGCATTCCCCTGCTACTTGCCCTAAGAGCTGGCCCTGAGCTAAAGAAGTAGAGGCTGGTGCTGAGATTTTCAACTGCCAAGGCAGGGCTCCCTAGGAGGTCTGATACCTGGCAGTTGAGATCTTAAATGGTAGACCAAAGCTGGGCATGTAGTCAGAGAAAAAGGGGACTATGATTATGACAGCAGAGAGTCTGACAAGTCCTCAGAAGCCTTGGAAATGCTCCCTTAAAACAGAACCTTGTCTGCCCTTAAAAGAGAAACACTTGAAGGGGAGTACAGGCTCAATGGGGCAACTAGCAGTTACCCCTGATACCAGGGACTGCCTCTCTCAACTGCAACCAGACAGCATCAAAGGTGTGGCAGGGCTGGGAATAGGGGAAAGCCTGGTGTTGGGGTAGCAGCACCCAGAAGGGTATTATAATGCCCCAAAACTCATTTCACTAATTTACCTTGCAGTTTTCAGGCTGTACCTACCAATGGAAGGAAGTTCAAAGTGAACAAAAATTAATCACGAAGGGGAAGAAGGAGCAAAATATGGTTAGTTAGTTAGTTTTATTCAGTCACTGTACTATAGCTTATTTAATTAGGGTGGTACGATACTTTGTTTTTCTCAGCTGCAGGACAGAAGATGTCTTGCCCCAACTCTATCAAGACTCTTCACAGTTTATACCCACTGTACCAATCCATTTTATTTCAGGCATTGTCATTCTTCCCCCCCGCCTTTACTCATCCAGCAGTGCTAGGATTTTGGCTCTGTCGCCTTTCTTTGTACTTTTGGCTATATTGTCTGTTATGAGCTGTCCACTAGGAGTGGACTGAGAAACAGGTAAAGAACTTTAAAATCATAGTGTTTTGTAACTGATCTGCTGTGACCTGGAAGCTAAGCTATTGCAACTTTAAATTTGTTTCATTCAAGATTATAGCACTATAGAAGCAGGTAGTTTAAACTACAACAACTACGTATTCAGGTGACACCTAGTCTGCCACAGTAAGTCTACCTTCTTAAAATGGTTTAGTTAATATTCCATCTTAAGACTGTGGACAGATGTCAAAAGTGAATTAACTAAAGATAAGACATCAGTGCATATTAATTAAAAGTGCTTTAAACTTCTCTATGAACTGACTGCCCAGAGTAGTTTTCCATCTATTGACCTCTCTGTGAAATCCTATGAAATACAAACTCTTGTTGCTACCCAGGAGAACTTTAACAATCTTTTCTCCAATGCCTGACAAAGGGTGTTTGTACCCAAAAGCATGCAACTGAAGATTTTTTTTTTTTTTGCAAAACATCTTGTTAGTCTAATAAAAGATATCATCTCTACTATGAGTCCTGATTGTCTTTTTCTCAAGACTAATGTGGCTACAAAAATCTGGATACCTTAAACCTCTCTGTGTGTACCCTTATTCAGAGACAAAGGGTCTACAGCAAATAAAGGTCAGTTTATTCTGGACTGCAGGGCTGTCCCCAGACAAAATAGATTTTTGCCTCCATATTTCCATAATTAACCATGCCAACTAATTGGAAGCTGATCATCACTAATCAGTGCTAGAAATGCTGCCATTTCCATGCTGCTGCCCTGGATAAGTGCCTGGTTGGTCCATAGGAGGTGCAGGGCAGACTCGAACAAGATTATCCACAAATTAGTTCAGTGTTTTTTAACTTATACACATTGACTGCACACTTTAATTGATCTGTCTTAACTTTCTTCAGGCGTTGCTTATTGACATAACACTCCTTGAATAAACCTATAAAGCTACTGCTTGATTCTTCTCAAATCCTTTCTTAAAGTTTTAATCTATCATGTTGCCTAGTCCTAGAGCACTGCAAGCTGATGATAATTAAGCAGGTGGTGAGCTGGGACTATTGCACAGGATAAAATTTATTTTTAGAATAATAACAAAAGAACCAAACAAACCTCCTCTTGGTATCTATAAATTCTGCACACCGCTTTCCTATACAAAAATGTGTTCTTTCTGCTATCACCCTTTTGCTGTCATACACCCTCCACCCAGTCTTGTTTTATTCTATCCAGTTTTTGTATCTGATCTTAAATTGTTGCATCACTGATATAGGCTATTTGCACAGCAGCTAATGCAATGGCTTCTGGTCTGATTAGGCCCTGTAGGTGCTATTGTAATGCAAAAAATAAATATCCACATAGTAGTATAATTGAATAAACAGCTATGACTGAGTATGTAGTAATAGTTCTGCCAACACAAAGGCAAGAACGGTTTTATATATCCACAAATCAAAGCATAAGCCTATACTAAGTTTTATGCAGTCACATAACAAATGTGACTTACGTGCATTTCATTTTAGAAATAGGCTGCAATGGTATTTGGTTTGTGTGTTATTCTCTAACAACTGGTACATAACCCTCGACCAGTTGTGACACACCTAGTCAGTCAGTCACTGATGTATAGCCATTATGGGTTCACCTTTATTGACCTCCAGTGATGCTGATGTAATCCTGCTGTGTTCCTTGACTGGTGAATCCAAATCATTTCAACTTGGTATGCTCTCCATTTCTGTTAGTTAATGTTTAGCAGAAGCTTCTAGATCACAAGCCCTGATTTTCATGGGGGACTTCAATCCCTTGATATCTGGTGGGAGGGCAATACAGCAGTGCACAGGCAATCCAGGAAGTTTTTGGAGAGCATTGGAGACAACCTTCTGGTACAAGTGTTGGAGAGATCAAGTAGGGGCATTGCTTTTCTTGATCTACTGCTCACAAAGGAAGAATTGTGGGATGTAGAAGTTGATGGTAAGTTAAGCAGCAGTGACTACAGGATAGTTGAATTCAGGAACCTGACAAAAGGAAGAAAGGAGAGCAACAGAGTATGGACCCTGAACTTCAGAAAAGCAGACTTCGACTCCCTCAGCGAACTGATCAGCAGGATTCCCTGGAAACTCAGTCTGAGGGGGAAAGAAGTCCAGGAAAACTGGCTGTATTTTAAAGAAACCTTACTGAGGGTGCAGGAACAAGTCATCCCAATGTGCAGTAAGAATAAAAAAAATGTGGCAAGCAACCAGCTTGGATTAGCAGAGAATTCTTCAGAGATCTTAAACACAAAAAGGAAGCTTACAAGAAGTAGAAGCTTGGAAAAAGATCATGGGAGGATTATAAGAATCTTGCTTGGGCGTGCAGTGAAGGCAGTGATGAAGTCAGGAAGGCCCAATTGCAACAAGTTGCAACTAGCAAGGGCATGAAGGGTAACAAGAAGGGTGTCTACAAGTATGTTAGCAACAAGAGGAAGGTCCAAGACAGCATGGGTCCCTTACTGAATGGCAGAGGCAACCTAGTGACAAATGAGGAAAACACTGAAGCATTCTATGCCTTTTTTACCTTGGTCTTTACAGGCAAGGTCAGCTCCCAGACCACTGTACCAAGCAGCACAGTTTGGGGAGGAGGTGAGCAGCCCTCAGTGGTGAAAGAACAAGCTGGGGACTATTTAGAAAAGCTGGACACATACAATTGTATGGGAATGGATGCAATGCATCCAAGGGTGCTAAGGGAGCTGGGTTGATATGATTGAAGAGCTGCTAGCCATTACCTTTGAAAACTTGTAGCAATTAGGGGTGGTCCCAGGCAGTTGGAAAAGGGCAAATCTAGTGCACATCTTTAAGAAAGGAAGGGAGGATCCAAGGAACTACAGACCAGTCTCACCTCAGTCCCTGGAAAAATCATGGATCAGGTCCTCAAAGAATTTATTTCTAAGCACTTCAGGGAGAAGAAGGTGATTAGGTACAGTCAGCATGGATTCAGCAAGGGCAAGTCATACCTGATTGCCTTCTATGATGAAATGACTGGCCCTGGGAAATAAATGGACGTAGTATACCTTGACTTTAGCAAGGCAAAGTTCTTTGTGTAGATGTAATATCTTTTATTAGACCAACTGAGTAGCTGGAAAAAAGTTCTTAGCAAGCTTTTGGGTGCAGTCACCCTTCAGCTGATCTAAGACTCCAAGAAATGAAAGAAGCTAAAAGTATGGAGGAATGTCAGTGAAAATGTAAATAGATAGAGATAAGCAAGACGAAAGGAAAAACAAGGCTTTTAACTTTAGCAAGGCTTTTGATACCATCTCCCACAGCACTCTTGCAAGCAAGCTGAGGAAGCAGGGGTTGGACG
Organism: Caiman crocodilus; assembly: GCA_030014935.1. Taxonomy (NCBI): domain Eukaryota; kingdom Metazoa; phylum Chordata; order Crocodylia; family Alligatoridae; genus Caiman; species Caiman crocodilus. Next base: position 13,554,876 of record JAGPOW010001918.1, on the reverse strand, counting down.
AATGGTCTGTAAGGTGGATAAAAGGTTGGCAGGATTGTCAGACTTAACTGATAGTAATTAATGGCTCAATCTCAAGTTGCCAGCCAGTATCAAGTCAAGTGTCCCAGAGGCCAGTCCTCGGGCTGGTTTTGTTCAACATCTTCATTAACGATCTGGAAGATGGGATAGATTGCACCCTCAGCAAGTTTATGGATAAGACCAAGCTGTGGGGTGTAGTAGATGCACTGCAGGATAGGCCTAGGATTCAGAGTGACCTAGACAAATTGGAGGATTAGGTCAAAAGAAATCTCATGAAGATCAATGAGGACAAGTGCAAAGTCCTGTACTTTGGACAGAACAATCCCATGCACTATTACAGCCTGGGAACTGACTGGCTAAGCAGCAGCTCTACAAAGGAAGTCCTGGGGGTTACAGTGGACAATAAGATAGATATGAGTCAACAGTGTGCCCTTGTTGACAAGAAGGCTAACAGCATACTGGGCTGCATTAGTAGGAGTGTTGCCAGCAGATCAAGAAAAATAATGACTCCACTCTATTCAGCACCGGCAAGGCCACATCTGGAGTACTGTGTCCAGTTTTGGGACTCCACTATAGGAAGTGTGTGGACAAGTTGAAGAGACTACAGTGGAGAGCAATGAAAATGGTTTGGAGGCTGGGGTACATGACTTCTGAGGAGAGGCTGAGGGAAATGGGTTTATTTGGTCTGCAGAAGAGATGACCAAGATGGGATTTAACAGCAGACTAACTCCCTGAAGGATGGTATTCCAAAGCAGATAGAGCTAGACTGTTTGCAGTGGTGACAGGTGACAGAACAATGAGCAATGGTCTCAAGTTGCAGCAAGGGAAGTTTAAGTTGGATATTAGAAAAAAAAAAAATCAGTAAGAGGGTAGTGAAACACCGGAATAGGTTACCTAGAAAGGTGGTGGAATCTCCATCCTTGCAGGTTTTTAAGGCCCAGCTTGACAAAGCCCTGGTTGCAATGATCTAGTTGGGGATGGCTGTACTTTGAGCAGGGGTTGGACTAGATGACCTCCTGAGGTCCCTTGCAACTCTAACTTTCTATGATTTAAAATTCTTCCCTATTTTTTCAAGGAAGAATGTGCATCATAAATGTTGTTTAAACCAGGTCTAATGTCCGCCATAGTAATTTAATTGTACGTATATGCAATGAGATTCAGCATTTCCTTGAGACCACTTTAAACTCTGATATTTTCTGTCACTCTAGTTCTTTAGCCTGCATCAAAACAGTACCACACAGGACTATGTATATATGGCCTTACCCTAACATACTGAATACACATATATTTGTAGCAATATGTAAGTCTATTGTGCAAATAGCTATATGGTTAGCTCCAAGGAGTTTGGAAATTTAGAAAAAAATCTTCAAGAAAATAGGGAAATGGAGCCAATTGCCCAATCAGTTTTGGAATTCTCTATTGCATCCATTACTGTAGTATCTAAGATAAGAGAAATCTGGTGGCTCTGTACAAATTGTAGCCATGCCCTGCAATCTAGTGAGAGGTTGAGAATTAGTGAAGCACCAAAATGCATTTCCACACCCAAAGTTGCACAGAATTGTTCTAAAATTTATTGGTAACATTTTTGTTTGTTTACATTCCAAAGAATAATCAGGTTTTTTGGCAATGAAATTTGATGCAATTCCTATCTGGCAATCAGGGAACTACTGGGGGCGGGTCCCTTTACCCAACCTGGGGGGATGAAGAAGCACTGTACTGGGAGGTATTTTTAAAATGCTGAGAGCATTTATTAAATGCACTGATTTCAGTGATCTGTCATGAGGATTTGCTGATCTGTGGGACCACAGAAAGACAAATGTCAAAGGCAACTAGTTCAGGAAAGCGTGAGAGAGATGATTCATGAAGTCTTTTGTCTTCAATACCAACCATCAACGAAAGAAAATAGCAGTCTTCGCTCATGGAATAGAATAAATCTGTACTTAAGCCACCTGGGTAATATGTTGTTTCCAAGAGAGGAGTACTACACACAAGCATACCAATGGGCACATGCATTCTTAGAAGACTATGTGCCTGTAACTGTGGCATTAAGGAGCTGTTTGTAATAAAGGTGCATTAGGGAAAATGACTGAAGAAACTTCTTCCATAACTTTTGTACATTGAATAGCATCCAATTTCAAAATGAAGTTATATATTTCAGTGCTTACCTTTTTGCACAGCAGCTGAGCAGTGCAGATGGGGCATCATCCAGGCAGGGCTAAGCCTGAGCCTGCACTTATCTGCTTAACTTATATAACAGATGGGGAAATGGAGGTACAAAACTAAGTTGAAGCCAGAAAAAGCCATGCTGCCGAGTGTACATTCTGTATCTTACCGTTTTTTCCATCATCATTTAGGATATGTCCTGATGTCCTTGCCCGTAACTTCTCTCCAGCCCTTTGCCTTATTGCATGGTGACCCTGTGTGCCTGGCTGTCGCACTTAAATTCTTAGTTCTTTCAAGTATGTTTAAGGTTTGTAAAGCACTTTAGTACCAAAACAGTTAGATGGCTAAAACTTTACCTTTAAGATTTTCATAACTTGTTTGAGTTGTACTAATAAAACATAGAAGGACTTACTCCTACTACTAATCTCTGTACCTATGAATAGAAATCAGTATATTTCTTAGGGGCCTGAGGCTATTCACGTTGAAGATGGATTTAAAATCAAGTGCCCAACAAGGTTCATCCAGCTGTTCAGAACATTATATTATGTTTAAATTTAAAGCTGCTTCAGATGCTGTCAGGTTTCCTTTTGTGCAAGACTCTTAAAAGGGAGCTCCAAAAGAAAGAAAAAAAAATAGTCTAGTATATGTTTTTAGTTTCTTTAATGTATAAATATTACCTGAAGGGAGTATTTATTTTTGCAGTTAAAGCTAGATAGCTGATCCATCTCATAACGTATTGATCAGGTCCTCCAGAAAAAAATAGTTTGACATTCCCGGTATTTCTAAAATAAAAGCAAACAAAGCACTTCCATAAAAGGCAGACTTTCAGTACTTTATAAAGCAAAAAAAGAAAAAGGCACAAGCAATTCTTTTGCATTCCTTACAAGTCACCTCTAACAGTCTCTGGTGGGTGATACCTCTCACCCACGCCCTAAGAAGGGGAGAGAGTGAGACAACTGATCTGCATTTCTAATGCATAAGTGAAAAAAATTCCTTCCACATTGCTGCATGTAAAGTGAAGTGTCAACTAATGTATAAAACTTAAAATAAGTCTCCTTCAGTTGAGCTGGTTAATGCAGATACTAAACCTGTTTGTCAAACTGTTAAATGTGTAAAGAATTTTATCACACTTTTTAAAATAAAATTTAATTCAAGTTGCACATTTGTGAACAAAGGGCGTTTCCTACGGGATGCGAGAGAAAGTTAGCACTTCTTAGTTTCCGTATATATACACACTCTCTGGAATGACATTATGTTCAATTAAATAATGCTTCTGGCAAGGGATAATAAAATTATGCAGTTGTTTCAAGGTAGTATTTTAAGAATATGTAATTTTAACACCGCCCCCGAAAAAAAAAAAGGTCAAACAACTCATGTCCAATGGATATCACATTATTTGCTACACAGTGACATGGCTTCAACAGAAAGGAGCAAGAGCATCTCCACCCAGAATAGTCTACATGAGGCTGAGGTAAGAACTGAACAGAGATCTCTTGCTTCCTAGATGAGTGTTCTGACTACTGGACTATTATACAAAAGGTGAGCAGTACCACCTTTCTTTACTGACCTGCTCAGCTCTTCAGAACATTTCCTAGTCACTACCTCTAGTGCAGGGGCAGGCAATTATTTTGGGTGGAGGCCCGCTTACTGAGTTTTGGCAAGCCATTGAGGGCTGCATGACAGGGGCAGATAAATATTAATTTTCCAAAATTTTTAGAGGCCCCGTGGGCCATATAGAATGGCCTGGCAGGCCACATCCAGCCCGCGGGCCAGTTTGCCCACCCCTGCTCCAGTCCCTGCTCAGTATGATGCATGTTCTGGACTGCATTCTCCCCACATCTGATGCAGGCCTAAATACCTAATAGGAATGTTTCAGCACCTAACATTTATATCTAGCCAAAGTGCATCCTGACTTTTTCTTTTTGAAACCATCTGTATAATTGCTACAGATTTTATAAAACTTGGTTAAAATGTTGCGACTGAGAATTAAGAAAACTGCAGTTCAACAGAAAATGTGCTCTACAGCTCATCTGTTTTGTACAATTATAACTAAGGAACAGCAGTGCTTACAGGGGCTTGGCTATTCATGTATTATTTTTTCCTTTCAAATTTCTACCTTTAAAAAAAGAAGACAAAGGCTGGCCTAGAGAACTATACATCAATTAGCCTAATTTCACTTGCCAGAGAGATTCTAGAGCACAGTATTAAACAATCAATTTCCAAGTACCTAGAAAATATTAAAATGATTAAGAAATAGCCAATATGCATGTTAAAAGCAGGTCACGTCAAACTCACCTTGTCTCTTCTGCCAGTGAAACTGAACTAATGGATGAGGAGGAAAACAGCAGATGTGATGTACCTTGACTTAACTTAGTAAAGATTTTGATGCTGTCCCTCATGCTAAGGGAGCTCAAGCTATATAAATACTGCCTTAACATAGTCAACCTCAGATGGGTTAAAATTAGCAAGAGGCATGATCAGTGATCCTGCAACAAATTAAGAGGGCATCTAAAATAGGGTTTTACAGGGTTTCTTGGTACTAGTTCTATTTGGCATTGCAGGCAACTTGGAAGGGGATGGTGTTGCATAAAAGGCAAATTAATTCTGGAGTATATAGAACACGTAAGTAGAACAGGAATAATGATTCCACTCTTCTCAGCATTGGTGGAGTACTATGTCCAAAGTTGACCACCTTTTAGAGGACATCTAGAAAGAGGGGTGTGAATCTAGAAGAAGAATGCAAAGATGCTTAAAAATCATGGCCTAGATGAAAAAGATGAAGGAACAAGGCTTGTTTAGTATACAGAAAAGATGGAAAACATGTAGCAGCCTTCCAATGCATTTAAAGCAAGGGTGTGAAACACATGGCCTGCAGAACTGTTCCATTCAGCAGACTCCTGGAACTTGGGGGGAGAAGGGGGGCACTCTTCTGAATTCAGTGCATCTGGACCCCAATGGACATGGTTATCAGTGGCAGCCCCACAGACCAATGCTGCTGTCCAAAAACAGCCCTGTGCCACTGCACACACCCAAACATATGCTGCCTGCTGTGGACCTGGGCAAGATAATAGGAAGAACATGCTAATTACTGGGGTGAAGCAGGCTGCTTAGGGAGGTTGTGGGAGTTCTTTCACTGGAGGTTAAGAAGAGTTAGCCAAATAAGTCATAGACAGTCTATATGGGCCAGAAATCAATCTAACACAAAAAAGGCCTACATTTCTACAGTTCTACCATATGTCCCTGGTCACTTTGCTCAACTCTCTTTCTTGGAGCTGCACAATTATTTTAACTGTATACAACAGGGGTGTCAAACTCACCTGGTCTATAAAGCTGCAGGAGTGACATAGAGCCAGTCTGCAGGTCAGATGAGCATCACAGCCTTCCCCCTTCCTCCCAGCATACCCAATTCCAGTTTGGGACCCACGTGGTATGAATTCTAGAGAGCTGGAAAGGGCAACGCATATGGTACGATCCAGCTGGAGCAGCTGCCACACTGCACATGTTGACCATCCCAGACAGACTGATATATGGTGTTTGCTCTGGGATGCACGCTGAACATAGTACCTGCTCCATGGTCTGGACCCATGCTGCATGCAGCACTTGCAGGTGCCATGTGCAGTGTAGGTCCCAGATCAGTTGTGTCACATGCAGCCCAGTCTGAGTTTCTGCAGCAGGTGCTGCATGCAGTGCAGTCTGGCTGGACAAGCTACCATATGCAGTGCAGCTGCTGCTCTGGCTGGATTGCACCACACAGGCACCCTTTCCAGCCACTCCGGTACCCAGGTCTCAGACCAACTAGAGCAACCACAAAATAAAGTAAGCTGCGGGAAGGGGATAGGATCTGTGGGCCAAAACTGACACATGGATCTTGCTTGCAGTTGGAGTTTAAGTCTTTAAATTATATAAAACCTAGAATTTGTTTATTTTCGTATGTATGTAGCCAATGCCAAAATCAACTTTATGCCACTGGATTGCAGGATTGGAAGGAACTGTGTGTGTCATCTGGTTCAACCCCCTGGAAGAAGCCTACTTCAAAAAGGGTTTGATACAAGCTCTCCAGAAATAACTGCAATTTAACCCATTCCAGAGCATCCTCAGTTAAGCAAATATAACTATTTCATATTTTTAATGCATCTCTTCTATTGTTTAAAGCTCAAGTGAGGCCAGTTTAACACAAACAAAAAGGGTGCAGAACCAGTCAATTTTTTTTACGTTTTCTAAAATACAGTATTTATGACTAATGATATTACCATACTTTTGGTCTACAATATTTTTGGATATTTAAAGTCCGAAGTGCTCATCAAGGTATGTGAATATAGGAATACAAGCACACTTAAAATTATGGGAGGAGACAAGTGTCCCTAGGAATATTTTGTAAAGTGAGATTTAAAATGGCTCTAGAAAGCAGGGGTGTCCTTTATGGTGGTACCATGACATGTGCAAAAATGACATGAAGTCATTCAACATTAATGTAGAAAGCTGGAAAGAGTGCGCAGAATACCCTCCAACCTAAAGGGAACATCTGTGGATGCAGCACAACATGAAGCTGCTTTGATGTAGAGAATGGAAGCAAAGTGAGAAAGAAGAAAGCAGTGTGCTGGACTCCAACTTGGGCAACACATAGGTCTGTGAAACTGTATTGCTCTCAAATCATCCACAAGCAGATTCATCAGGCACCTGACTTGTCCTCTTACACGTACACCATGATCTAGAGGATCAATTTTTCAGATCTGTGGGGAGCCAGAGAAAAAGCAAAGGCAACACTGGACCTCTGCTGAACCAGATGCCCCAAATGACAACTGACGCCCTGGAAAAAGTCAACCTATTAAATAGTCACTTTGCATCGGTCTCTCATCAGTCCCATGGGTCGCCCATGCCTGCTACAGGACCGGGAAGTCTGGGCGAAGGTGATCCCCTGCCCTCCATTAATGCTGACTTCGTGAAGGAACATCTTGAGAAGCTGGATACCTTCCAGTCAACCGGCCCTGACAATCTTCACCCCAGGGTACTCAAGGAGCTGGCGAGCATCATAGCCCAGCCTCTAGCATGGATCTTTGAAAACCCTTGGTGCTCTGGTGTAGTGCCTGAAGACTGGAAGAAGGCCAATGTGGTGCCTATCTTCAAGAAAGGGAGGAAAGTGGATCCAACTAACGTCAGGCCCATTAGCCTGACTTCTATCCTGGGGAAGATCTTAGAAAAGTGTATTAAAGAGGCCATCCTAATGGACTGGCCGATGCCAACATTTTAAGGGATAGCCAGCACAGGTTTGTTGCAGGTAGGTCTTGCTTGACCAATCTCATTTCCTTCTACAACCAGATGACCTATCACCTGGACAAGGGAGAAGAGATTGATGTCATATATCTGGACTTCAAAAAATCCTTCAATCTGGTATCCCATGATCACCTCTTGGAGAAACTGGCCAATTGTCGCCTTGGGTCCGCCACGATCCACTGGCTGGAAAATTGGCTCCGTGATCGGACCCAGAGGGTAGTAATTGATGGAAGTCACGCATCATGGTGTCCTGTGACCTGTGGGGTTCCCCAAGGCTCTGTCCTTGGACCCACACTGTTCAACATCTTAATTAATCATGTGGACACTGGAGTCAGAAGCAGACTGGCCAAGTTCACTGATGACACCAAATTTTGGGGCAAAGCATCCACACCTGAAGACAGGCAGGTGATCCAGGCTGACCTGGACAGGCTCAGCAAGTGGGCGGATGAGAATCTGATGGTGTTCAACGTCAATAAATGCAAGGTTCTCCACCTTGGGAAGAAAAACCCGCAGCATCCTTATAGGCTCAGCAGTGCTCTGTTGGCTAGCACTATGGAAGAAAGAGACTTGGGGGTCATCATTGACCACAAGAAGAACGTGAGCCTGCAATGCAATGCTGCGGCTAGTAAAGCAACCAAAACCCTGGCTTGCATCCATAGATGCTTCTCAAGCAAATCCCGGGACGTCATTCTCCCCTTGTACTCAGCCTCGGTGAAGCTGCAGCTGGAGTACTGTGTCCAGTTTTGGGCTCCACAATTCAAAAAGGATGTGGAGAAGCTTGAGAAAGTCCAGAGAAGAGCCACGCACATGATCAGAGGTCAGGGAAGCAGACCCT
>JAGPOW010001918.1:13529577-13546489 GCA_030014935.1 Caiman crocodilus | reverse complement strand
GCCCCCAAGGTCTGGAACAGCCTGCCACCGGAGGTGGTTCAAGCTCCTACATTGAACACCTTCAAGAGCAAACTGGATGCTTATCTTGCTGGGATCCTACAACCCCAGGTGACTTCCTGCCCTTTGGGCAGGGGGCTGGACTCGATGATCTTCTGAGGTCCCTTCCAGCCCTAATGTCTATGAAATCTATGAATTGTTGCCTATGGCATAATCTAATTAAAGTTGAATGGCTTCATTAGAAAGCAGACAGCTGTATGGTGAAATATGAAAAAATAAAAGAAAATCTATGGTTTCACTGATTCTTCTGGCTGAGGTCATTGTTGTCAGTGATCCCTCATGGTCATGGATGATCACTGCCATGGATCAAGTAAAAGGGTTGTAAATGAGTCTGTTGATGGCTAAGAAGGCTGATCCTAGAACTGCAGACAGGCAGATGTCACATCACTGTTAAAGGGAGGGTCAAACCACAGACTTTTTTAGTCTAGTTTCTTCTCCTTCCATTTCCGTAATTTTTCTGTCTCCAGGAAAAGACAGTTTTCTTCAAAGTAAGATGAACCTTCTCCCAAAAGGAGTTGCCATGCAGCCCTGTCCCCAGGCTAGTTTTTCCCAATTTGTGGTGTCAATGCCATACTTCCTAATGTTAATCTTGAGGGTGCCTTTTAAACCGTTTCCTTTGGCCCCCACCTGTCCTTGGTCCTTGGAAAATGTGCATCAAGCACACGTACAGTGTCCTGTCCACCACAGCTAACATTGATTATTCAATGCTTTCATACTGATGGTGTTGGCATGTGTGAGGACACTGGCATTTCTGCAACAATTCTCCCACTTTATGCCAAAGATCTTCTGGAAGTAGCACTGGTAAAGGCATTCCAGACTTTTCAGGTGGTCCCTGTAGGTCACCCAAGCTTCACAGCCATAGAGAAGAGTTGGGCTTACCACAGCCTTGTAGAATAAGAGCTTCATTCAAGTCCTAATGTTGTGATAGTTGAACAAACGATAATACAAACTTCCAAAGGCAGAGCTGGCATATCGGATTCTATATTAGATCTTCTTGTTAATGTTGACCTTCTTTGAGAGAAGGCTGCCAAGGTATGCAAAAAGTGTTCAACATTCTCCAGCTCCTATCCATCAATGAGGATCTTTGCGGGGGTAGTTAATTGGTCTGGAGCAGACTGGTGAAGTATCTTTGTTTTTCTGACATTAAGGGGCCAGTCCTCAGCACTGATATGCTTGAGAGAAGCAATTAAGGAGAATTTGTAGGTCCTGCTCAGTACGTGTAATGACAGCAGAATCATAAGTGTACTGAAATTCCACAACTGAAGCTGATGTAACTTTGGTTTCGGCATGGAGGCAGGGAAGATTGAAAAGGTTCCTGTTCACCCTGTACTTGATGCTAATGCCATGTGGCAGAGTCACGGATGAGCATGTTGATAACTGCAAGAAAGATGGAAAACAAAATTGGTGCAATCATGTTGCCTTGCTTGATGCAAATGGCAAAGGGCTCTGTAGTGGAGCCACTGCATAAGATGGACGCAGTCATCTGGTCATGAAGGAGACTTAGGATGGTGATATGTTTCCTTGGCCAGCCAACTTCAGTAAGGTCTTCCATAGAGCCTCACAGTTAAGAGTCAAAGGCTTTGGCCAAAGTGATTAAAGGCCATATAGGATTCCTGGTGTTGTTCTTGGCACTTCCCCTAGATCTTCTGGGCCACAAAAAATCATGTGCATAGTGTCTCTTGATGGGCTGAAGCCACATTGAGAGACGTGGGAAAAATTTCTTTGGCAAGAGGGAGCAGTCAGTTCAGCAGAATTTGAGCAAGAATTTTCCCAGTGATGAAGGGGAGGATGATGCCTTGACAGTTTCCAGAGTCATCCTTCTCTCTGTTTTTAAAAATGGTGATAATATTGGCATTCCTCAGATAATGACAACTCAAAAGTAAGACCACTCAAAATCTGAGCCTGAATTAAATTCTTGAGCAGCAGTCCTTCAACTTTTCCACAATGGAATCCTTGCAAAACTCCCTTTTATTTAGCTAATAGAGAAAGGACAAAGTAGTTACAACTCACAGGTTGATAACTTGTACCAAGAGGAATCCACTATAGGACCAAAAAGGAAAAGAGCAAGCATCTTTGCAACTCAGGACTCAAAAGCAAACCTAAATAATATAAAGAATATAATCCCAAATTCCCACATTCAGTTCCCAAAATAAAGAAATAGCATCCCAAAACCATGTGCTTACTAGTGCTTGGCCTCATCTCTGAGAAGCCATTGGGGTGCTCCACTTGGGGAGGGGAGAGATGGGGGGACAGAAGGGCCTTGCAGTAACAACACTACACACAAACAAACAAAGATATTCTCCTTCTAGTATAAAGAAACACGTCTGTCAGGCCCTTGATGTGTATCCAAGACAACAGAGCTGAATGCAATGTGATTTGGCAGCCTTAAGTCAGGCTATCTTTTTTTAATCATTATTTCTGAGAAGAGCGATATAGAATAGATCTACTTGCACTAAACATGTTTGGTTCCAACAGAACAGATCTCCATAGCTGTTTCTATGACACGATTTCAGAATTCAAACTAGATTGGGAAAAGTGTGTAACACACAAAAAAATACAACTTCAGATAGCTAATTTTTTTTTAGTCTGCTGAGCCTGTCAAAAAATGGTTATCATCCCTGCTGTCCCTCAATTTTGCTTCCTCTTTTTCCAAAAGCAAACTTGTTCCTGTATTCTTTTGTTGGGTATTTCAGAAGGGTCCCCCAAGATCTACAGCCACTGTGTAAAATATATACCACACAGACTTGTAGGGTTACTTTGCAGAACAGCCATGGATAAATTATTGAGAGACTCCAACTACAACCCAATAATATCTCGAGTTATTCAACTGTTGTTAATACTGAGGCCTAGTATAAATGCTTTATTTAAAGATTTAAAAGTAAAAAGTATGCACAGATACAGGGAATGATTACACAACAATATCCAAGACATTATTCCACGTGAAAACAGTAGTGTTAACTAGAAGAGCACCCAGTTTGTATACAAAAATGAGGTTTACTCAACATAAGCACATCATGCACCTGATGTAGATAATTAATTCTTTCAAAAACAAGAACCTACTTTACTTGACTGTCTGTGCACAATTTCCCTGCTCAATATTAAGACAGCCACTACACACTTAACAATTCAATGTTAACAGTTAATGCCATGGCACTGAGCTTGGAAAAAAATGAAAAAGTAAAAAAAAAACCTTGCGGTGACAACTTTTAAAAATATCTATCACATTTTACGTTAACTAAATGATACTGGAACAGAAGGCCAACCATAAGTTAAGATTCATAAAAAGAAGTAGTGTGTATATTTTGTAACATTATCTGTAAACTGCCCCCCCCAAAACCCTTTTATTTTGCTTCAAGAATGGAAAAGAACCCAAAACATTAAAGTATTCATTAATTCTTAAATGTGTACAATGAAAAACAAAAATGCACTTCCCTATATAAAGACATTTTATTGAATATCCTATATGAAGTTATACCCCTGTGCAGGGGCAAGTTAATTCATTTAAGACAGCAGTCTTTTCATACCAGCACATTCCTGGCTTCTACACAGAGATGACTTGACTTTAGAAGTCAGAGGTTAAGGACTTCAAGATTATCACAAATATTCCTTTTGTGAAGCAAGTACTGCCTAGATGCAGTTCTAAAGATATTACAATCACTGGCTGCCCTTGAAGACAAAATTGAAATGTCACAGTAAAGCTTAAGTAACCCATTTGACCTTAAAAGGAGCTTGATTTTCATAAAAGATGAGCTCAGCACTTCCCAAAAATTACTTGTTTATTTTGAAAGTTTAGCTTTCTAACTCTAGAGAGATTTATTAGTAGACTGAGTGGGGGGGAAAAAAGTCAGAGCGAGGTACTGTATTATGGCCCCAAGTAGTATCGATTGTTCTCTGTGAAGCTAACTAGTCAGTTCAGGAAAAAAAGTCCATGTTTGAAGGCATTTCAATTTTGATGATATAAATTGATAATTTTGATGCAGCAGAGAGGAAAGCTTATTAAAACGTCAGATGATTCTTGCTAAGTTCTGTTCGCAGAACATTAATAATTCTGCTTTTACTAATACTTAACATGTTAGCTCACAGCTTTTCCTTGCATAAAACAAATTGATTACCTCTCTCCTAAAATCCCTTTTCCTTTAAGAAGTGTTAAAACCAAAATAAAACAGATTTGGCATCCCTTCAGCCAAAGAAATTCCTCAAACATTCAAACAAAATAGTTTGACAATTTAGCTCTCTCTGTAGTGTATATTACATTAGCTATCAACATGACAGACAAAAGAATATCTTCAAGCAAGTTAACTCCATTTAGTTACTCTATTTTCTAATTGCTTTGCCAGTTAGTTCATCTGAGTCCATTATAGACTCTTAGTATTTAGAGATTCAATATGTAGTGATATTATAATAATATATATCCAGAATAAGAGTAAGAGAGCCACTGTGAGGGCACTCCTTTTTTAGATGCTGGGATAACACACAGAAACATGCCTTTTTCTACTGGCATAATGGAATGTTTTTCAAGCAGGATGGCAACGAGACTCTTCTCCTTATGTAGGCTGTAAGATAACAATTTCTGATCTGCCAAAGGAGCATCTATAAAATTAAAGAATTCTGGGTGCCTGTACACAAGCACAGAGACTGCTCTGACACACTGTAATTATAGCGTGTCGGAGCAGACTTGATTAAATTGAGTCTGCTGGAGCATGGTAATTACAGTGCTCTAGCAGCCTGTCTCATGTAGCAGCATCCCTGAACTTCAAAATAGCAGCAGGGCGCTTGAACTAAAGCTTGTCGAACGAGCTTTACTTCAAATGCTGTTACCGCTATTTTGAAGTGTGAGGATGCCAATACATGGGACACTGCGACACTTTAATCAAAGAGGCTCCAAGAGCCATTCTAATTATGAAAGCACCACCCTCCACCCCTGGAGCATGTGTAAACGTGCCCTATAACATGAAGTCCTATATTCTCAAATATTAGCTGCCCATTTCCACCAGTAATCCTAGGTTTTTCTTTTTTACAAGTATGGACTTATTCTACTCATTTATGCTGACACTTAATACACTAATACCCTTGATGTAAAGGACAGGCTCAGAAAGGCACATGCTTTTCACATACCAAAGGCTTTATAATGTTATTCCTCGTTACCAGCCAGAAATAAACTGAGAGTGTAATTTACCAGTTCTATGATGATCATCCCTTGGGATGAATCAAATGTTTCCTATTCCAAGAAAGCAGTTACATTTTTGTTCTACTGCTGTTTAAAAGAACAGCTGTCCTAGTGTTATTTGAGTCTGCAGGGACAACACTTCAGCTTCCACTTTCATCTAGAAATGATAAGGAAAAACAAAGTGGGGTAGGGAGGAGAAGCAAGGAAGGGAAAAGGTAGAATCTTACAAGTTACCAGACCTAGTACCTTAATCTTGCCAAGAATATGGAAGCTATTTAGTACTATTTTATTATGTGACTGTATGCAAAATTAACTCTTGAAAAGCAGTACCAAGGTTTTTCTTCAAAATACATCGCTACATTACACAATCAGCGGATTATACAGCAAAATTCACTACATCATTTAGGCACCCTATATACCAGATTATTTATTACAATTCAACTTTGGCAAGATTGTTGAAAAAACATTTTAAATTTTTGTGCAACTCAGAGCAAGTGCTGCACAGTAGCTGGCTGCAACAATGAATGCTGAGAATCAGTGAATAAACCACAGTTAGTGGCACGGATAAAATAGTCAGTTAACCATTCTATGCAAGTGCATCCAAAACAACAAGTTGCTTATCCATGCGGAAAACAGTATAACACAACAAATGGCACAGTCTAGAAGAGGAAGATCAGACACATTCCTCAGCTGACATCAAAAGCGGATTGATATATTCAAAACCTTCAAATTCCGACTGGTCGATCTTCTTTACAATATCGCTGTTAAAATAAAAACTAGTTATTATCTTGAGTCACAAACATTGCTACTTACAATCTTACTAAACTAAGAATGGCAGTTGTATAAAACAAAACAAACATACACAGTTTGTCTCAAGGGGACATACTGGCCATGTCTATACATGCACATTTACTGTACAATACCCCAAAATTGCCACACAGTACAGGCAGCATCCACATGTGCACACCCATACTATGCAGCAAATATGGTGACTTACACTGCCTTGGGCATAAATTTGGTACCTGCATGAAGCAGGTATCAAATTTACACCAATTTAGTACCTGCATGAAGCAGGTATCAAATTTATACCAATTTAGTTACTGAGCAGTAACACACGTAGACGCCTTACTGCACAGTAACATTGTGTATAGACTAACTTGAGTCTCAAGTTGGCCCTCACACAGCATTACTGAGCTTTAAATGCCTAGACATGTAGCTGCCAGCATAAACCTGCTTACTGCACAGTAAATGCACATGTAGACACGGTCATTCTGTAGCACTCTGCCATTAGGAACTTGCTCCCTCTCCCTTCTATTCCCCTACATCAGCCCTATTTTCCCAGTCCACTCCTACCCTTTTCTGGTCCTCCCATGGCATCGAAATAGAATCAGCCACTCACTTGAAGTAGAGCAACCAATGAAGTTGCCAATAAGGGTAAGAGATCCTTAGTATGTTCCACATTAAGGATATCTTATGCAGCCAAGCTGTAGAAGGATGAAGTTTTGTTTGTTTGTTTTTAAATTTATTTAAATTTGACCTACCTTTGTATTTCAGGCTTTGATGGTAGGAAGCCTCATCTACATTATTAGTTTCAAATGTATTATACTACATCTTAATAAGGTTTTTCATTACACTGAAAAACTAGCCAGTTAAAAAAAAAATCCTTTCCTAACAAGGAATTCTCAGTAGATTCATCAGGCAAGTTCTTTGACTTCAAAATCCAGGAAAGTTCATTGAAATTTGGATGCAATAAAATTTATAAAAATAGATCATGTGGAAATGTGAATTTTTATATTAGACAAATGTTTCTTAAGGGGAAATACATAAAATACTCAAACTTTAAAGCAGAACTTATTTACCCTTTCCACATTTCAAGCTTCTCCAGAGCATCCTTCCTATACCTAAAGGTTCTCCTTCCCCCTTTATGAATCTTGGTAAAAATGGACCAGATTTTGCAAGTGTAGTTACACTCTGAATGGAATTCCTAGCCCCAGCATTAGAAAGGGTGATATAGTTACCCATATGAAATACACATCTTTATTAGTTGGCAACTCAAATTCAAAATTTCAAAAACACTGTAATATACTTGATACTTACTCATCATCTGGAGTGAGCTGCACTGGTTCATTAGTGAACTGGGAATCAAAGTTATCCAGACCAAACTCCCCTGATATATTTGGTTTAAATGGAGGAACCACTTGTTTTTGTTCCATCTAGAAACAAAATTATTCCAAGATAAAAAATATGAGTTACAAGAGTTACAACCTATTCAACAGCACTTCTGTTTAAACAAGGTTGAAGATTATTGTTAAATTACCTTTTTTGGCAAATAATCCATTCATTTACTGCAGTACATGTCTATGGTTACTATATGTAAGAGGAGCTTATGGAATCTTCATATTCCTCTCTATCATTTCCCTATCATATGTAAATTTACTATTTAAAAATTTCTCTGGCTATAAAGTGCTGACCCTGCTTTGTTTCAGCAAAGACATGCTCTCACAACTGAACTGCACAAACAGAAGACTCAAAACATTTACATACCAGATCCCAGTCAACATTGCGGAAGAATGGATGTCCCTGAATATCTGCAAATCCTGTTTGAGGATGGCAGCCTAAACGTTCTTTTGGATCCTATGGAAAACAGAATGTTTTAAAGTGTCAAATCATTTTGCAAACAGGTGCCATAGACCATATACATAAGATGTTACTCATTACAGGTTTTGCTGTAAATAGAGGAAAGTAGAAAACGTGTCATTTCTTGTGTTACGCTATCTTGTGGAAATTAAAAGGAAAAAAGGTACATGACATAGTTCTTGGCCCAAATAAGCTGGTTATGGTCCAAAAGGAAAACAAATAAAGGAGAAAGCCTAACAAACCTAACCTATTCATAAATATCTACAGGTTAGCTCTCATTCAGGTGCAGCAAAGTTAGAGATGAAATTTCAACAGTATGAAAACAAGTAGGGATACATGGGCAGTAGACTGTTTACATCAGTTTTGTATACAACATTGAAATTGTGCATCTAAGACTAGATTCAAAGTAATTTAAAAGCCAAAGAGAATAGTTAAACTAATACAATACACGAATTAGGTAGAGGGAGTAATCTTTGTTCAAAAATAAGTTAGCTGGCTTTTTAAAAAAGGATCACCTGTAAAATGTTCTGCTTTGAAACAGAGTTGTTAGAAGAATCCCATTACTTCTTCCATCAACCATCTAGCAGATGATGAAATATGAAATAATTAAGAATGATTTAAATGTAGAAAAAACTTCAGGGAAAATGATAAATAGATATATTTAGTGCATTTCTAAGCTTCTTATTTTGGGCTGAGTATCTGAAAAGTTTCAGGTTTCAAAAACAGAGGTGACACATTGATGCCATGGGTTTTTAGTTGTAAGAGTTTTGTTTTGGGCCTATCCTTTCCAGGCTCAAACCTGTGTACCAGACTTCTACCAGGGGGCTATGTGGATGTCAGCTACATACCAATTAAAAGAGGGGGAAAAAAACCTTAACATCCCCCCATTTTTCCCTTGCTCTCAGGTGAAGTATATGGTTCTAGATCTTACCTTGTTAAGAAAACTTTTTAGAACACTTGCTGCTTTAACAGAGAGGGATCGTGGAATACGTATTTGCTTTTCCAAAATAACTGTAAGGAAAAAAAATTAGGGAGTCAGAATTTTGCAAGTTTGAGGGGAGGGGAGTTTTGTTTAGTTAAAGTAGTAAAAGAAGCCCACCGACCAGTATATTTTACATGCGTGGATGCTCACCTTGAAAGAGATAATCCTCTGTGTTCTGATCAGGGTTATCAGAGCTTCCAACAATGTCAAATGGTGATCTTCCTGCCATCATTTCAAACATAAGCACACCCAGTGCCCACCAGTCTACGCTGAACCCTAGGATTTAAAAGCAAACAGTATTAAACCTCTTTCATCAAGAAGGAATTACTGAAACATTTCATTGTGAACTACAGCTAGTCAAGCTACCTGGAAATTTACTCTGTCCTCAAGCATACAGTGATGTGCTGGATGAGATATCTACCATATATATATTTTTTTATACACTTGGTGCATGTTATTACAACAGGCATACATTCTATTCACTCATTTATATGAATGAAACATTTTAAGCTGCTTAAGTACCAGTTTACTTGACAGTTTCTGTGATGTAACACTTGTGTTTAAGTTAGAAAGCTGCAATGGTAGAAGGGGGAAAAAAAAAAAAAAGCAAATGACCTAATTCTGAAGAAACAGCTGATTTACCAGAAGAGAAGAGAAAGATAAATTTACCTGAAAGACAAGAAAGGATAGAACTGCTTGCCTTAAGAGAGAAATTGAGACATAACAAGAAAACCCAATGCTATAGATTAGGTGCTACTTCTCTCTAGCACCACAGGGAAATATTCAAATAAATAATAAAAAAAAAAAAAAGCAGAAAATTCCAAAGCTATTAAATACTTTTTTTCTACCAGGGCATAATTTAACTATGGAATTCATTGTTGTAGAATGTCAAGGAGTTTGACCCCAAATGAAGAGATCAGCAACCTTTTAGGACAGTGGGTCAGCACAGGCTGCTCATCCCTTCTGCAGGATACTCAGTCTTCCATGCTCTGTGCTGAAGGATGGTCTCTCTCATTCTCCCTCCTGCTGCCCCCTACCCCCTCACATGGGGTATCTGCTTTCTGAGGGTCACTGCAAGAGACCAGCCCTCAGCACAGAGCAGGGAGGGTCAAGGCAGCAGCAGGCAGCTTGAGAGGGAACCCCCTTTAAAAGGACAGGAGTACGCACTGCCCCATGTCACGAACTCTTCTGTCTTACCCCCACTCCATCTTCCCCCATCCCTGATTATCCAGTCAGTTATACACCCACCTTACAGTAGTTTCATTTTGACCATTTCTTTTGTTTATTTATCAAATAACAAATGCACCAAGCTCTAGTGTATTTCATGACATAGCACTGCGTTAAGTCAAATTACCATAATCCTCTCCTCGCAAGATCTCAGGAGCAATGTAGTTGGGAGTCCCACAGAAAGTGCTGGTTGTATCTCCAGGCCTTAACCCTTCCTTTAGAAAAGAAAATAAGGGTCAGGGGAAAAACAGAGTTTTAGTTAACCAAAAATTCCTTTCCATACTTTGTGGGAACATCTACACATGCACTTGACAGTATACTAGATTAATTTAATGCACAGTAAAGCGTCATCATCTACACATGTGCTGTAATTAATGCACAGTAGATTAATTTACTCTGGTGTAGGATAGTCCTGCCAGACGCAGGTACTATTTTATGCCACAGTAAATTACTGCCCTTATATACACAGGTAGATGGTGATGTTGGGATTAGTATATTCAGTTGCATTAATTGCACAAGTAGATGTGACCAGTTTTTATGTAAAAAAGCCCTGTAAAAAATAAATCATTAGTTAGTCTTAAATAGATCTGTATGTAATCTGTATGCAAAGTGCTATCTTTAGAGATGAAATTTATGCAGAGTGTAGAGTGCACAATGTGTTGAGAAAAGCTGTGCATCTTCATTATACCTGTCTGAATATGCTGTTTTAAGCATTCTTAAAGAATGAAGCTATTTTACTCCTTTTAGATGTTTAATTTAAGCTACAAAAAACAGCATATTAAATGCATGTTTGTTAAAAAATGTGTTTTACACAGAGTCATCTTAAATTAGAAAAAAAGAGATGAGGATATAATGATTTGCAATTCTATTCTATTGCACACAAGGCAAAATAGATTTAAAATGTTTGTAGTAAAACTGAAGTTCCAGTGCAAACCTAGTTTTAGGTAACAACAAAAGCTGAAACCACTCAAAATCCAAAGAAATTCAGACTACTGTATATTTCTATTATCCAGTCAACATAAAACTGATCTAATAGCAAAGGTCCGAGGTGGAGACTAGAATGGAAAAAAAAGTTCAAAGTGCAGTTTAAATAAATCCTTTTATTCTAGCATGCAAGACTGGCACTCTGTATGTCTAGTTCAAACCCTTAGGTGGTTTAGCAGAGTTGATCATATCAAAATATCAGGATATTATATGTTACTGAACATAGGAACGATCACTTCAGAGTTTACTTAAAAAACTAAACAAAAACAACCTGACATTATTCAACCAGCACAACATCAAATAGAAGGTTTTTTTAAGTCATGTAACAACATAGGGTTGAAGTACTGGTATCAAGGGGATTATACAAAAATGCCAAAGTTAATAAATTGTCACACTGGGAACTATCTTGTTTATATATAACATACACAATTGAAATCTTAATTTGAAATGTGTGCATAGTCTTTCTTTGAATAATATTTTTTCCTGCTTTCTTCATCTGCAGACTGTATATATCTTTTTGTTCTACCTGAGGTGTATGCAAGTTGATGCAACAGGCTTAAATCCAGCTAGAAAGATACTATAATAAATTACAGAGAAGGTACCTTAAAGTGTTGCATTGTATTTGTCTGGAAGTTAATTTTCCCCTCACCTTGCACATGCCATAATCTGTGAGTTTAATGTGTCCCTCAGAATCCAGTAATACATTGTCCAGTTTCAAATCTCTGTAGATTATCCCTCTTTCATGCAGGTAGTTTAATGCTAGGCTGATTTCTGCAGAATAAAACCTAGAAATGAAGAAAGATGCTTTTTAGATAAATACTCTTCAGTACTTCATAATCAAGTCACAACTTCAGAATAATCCATAGTGAAGCAAGAAAGCAACCTTCGAGTGAATGTAAGTGAAGCAGGAAGACAATGGTGGCCAACATCCTGCTACTCTGAGGGTTGTTAGAATACACTCAAGATCCAAAGACCGTGCCCCCCCCTACAGAGTATGGCAAAACCCCACAGTTTGTACCAATCTAACCCTGACCTCAAATATGGCAACTGAACTGACTTTGAGCAGTGAGGCAAGACCCTCTAGGCAGCAACCTCCAGCTTTATATCCCAGCAGGAGCACTAGCAAAGCACTGGCACATCTCAGTCAAAATCCCCAGCCTTGACACTAGCGAACACCCAATGCTTCTGAGAAAGGTGAAACGCGCCCCCTAACAAACATACAGTGGCAGGAAAGGGGGAAAAAGATTCCTTCCCGGCCCCATGCAGCAACCACTGAAGCCCAGAAGTGTGGGAAACACCCATAGCATAGCACAGGCATAGCTATTCCTGGATCACCACTGACCAATGCTTGTCCAATCTCTTCTTGAACACCTCCAGTGATGAGATTCCACAACTTCCCTAGGCAGTCTACTCCATTGCCTCACTGTTCTAAGAGGGAAGAAGTTTTTACTGATATCCATTCTAAACCTACTTTGCTGCAACTTATAGCCACTGCTCCACATTCTGCTCTGTAGTAAAAGAAAATGTTTTCTTTTCAGATATTTGAAGACTGCTATAAAGTTCCCTCTTAAGCTCCTTTTCTGCAAGCTCAACATGCCTATTTCTTTTATGTCTATTTCCTCCAAAATAACTATTTGCTACTGCCCTTCATATGACTTGTCTTCTAAGTCTTTTTATCATTTTTGTTGCCTGCCTCTAGGCCCTAACCTTTCCATGTCCTTTTTAAAATGATGAGCCCAAAAATGCACACTACTTTAGCTGAGGCCTAACCAGCACTAAGTAAAAAGGCACTATCACCTCACGTGTCTTGCACTTAATGCTTGTATTGATCCGGTCCAAAATCACATTTGCTTTTTGTGCAGCTACATCACACTAAACATGCATTTTGAGTCTGTGATCCACCAAGACTCCTAAATTTTTCCCTGTCATGCTGCCATCCAGCCAGGTGTCATCCATTTTGTACCCGTGTTTTCAATTATTCTTCTTAAGGTATAAGACCTTGTATAAATTGGCACTGAATTTCACCCTGTTAGCTCTAGCCCAGCTTTCCAATCCATTACAATCATTCTGCATTGTAATCCTGTCCTCAGTATTCACTATCTTTCCCAGTCTTGCGTCATCTGCAAATCTGCTCAAGTAGCTCTCTATTTCACCATCCAAATAATTAGTTAACATGTTAAAAGGCACTGGGCCCAGCAGCAATCCCTCTGGGACTCCACCTGAAACCTCCTGCCACTCTGGCATGGATCCATTTGTAATTTACCCTTTGCTTGCAGTTATTGAGCCAATTTTCTATCCACCTTATAGCAGTGCTGTCTATCCCACATGCCTCCAATTTATTTATGAGAGGGTCATGTGGGACTCTGTCAAAAGCCTTGACAAGTCTGAATATAGTATATCTACTGAATTCCCTTCATCCACTCAAGTACTTACTCTGCTGAAGAAGGAAATTAAATTTGTTTGGCATTATTTGCTCTTCATAAACCCATGCTGACTGCTTGTGATCAACCTTTCCTCATCCAGATGCTTGCACACAGACTTCCTTATAATATGTTCCAGGAATTTCCCAGATATTGAGGTGAAGCTAAATGGTCTGTAGTCCTCCCTTTAAGCCTTCTCTAAAGAGGGGCACTATGTTGGCCATTTCCAGACCGCTGGTATCTTGCCCACCTCCCAGAACTTTGTAAATATTATTGCCAAGACTCTGAGATTTATTCTACCAGTTCCTTCAGTACCCTGAAGCTCATCAGACCCTGCTGACCTGAATTCATTCAGGCCCATGACAAGCTCTCTGACTGTTTCTTATAACTCATCCCTGTGTCTGTCCATATGATGATTACCCAAATAATCCTTATTAGCTGGATTTGGAGGATTCAGGGTGCATTCCAGATATATAGGATATATTGGTCTACAACCCCCACTCTCCTTCCTCCAGTTTGGAGGAGTAGTTCACTAATATCCCATCCTGCTTTGCATTCTCCACCCTGGCCACATCTTCACCCTCAACTGCTCCAATTTACAATGACTGGAAATGATTGTATGCTATATTTTAAAAGGGGTAGAGCCAGAAAAAAAAGCCATTTCTTGCCTAATTCACTGTTCCAGCAGAAGACCTTCCCCTTAAATATTTCACAGCCTCAGCTTAAGAACTTTTGCTATGCATCTGCCAACTGCTGCTGCCAACATGCACTCCAGCCCATCACGTTAAAAGAAAGTCCCTGAACTCACCACACAAGGTGGTGATGGGGTTAAGGTGTAACAGGCCCTGCCACAGGAATCAAAGCAAGGACCAGAGAGTATCCCCACAGAGCAGCGATCAGATCAGAACAGAGTCCAAACTGTTCTCTCACCTTTGAGGACAGCACTGAAGCCTCGAGTCTACTGGCACCCAGACTGCACTGACACTGCTCCAAACTATGGAAGTGACCCCTCTTCCCACTTCCTTGAGAAGCTACCTCATAGGACCCCTTAGCATCAGAAATGCTGATGAAGCCAGTGAGTAAATATTTTGTGTTAACCCATGCTGGTTCAGTGCTGTACTAGACTCTCCTCCTTTAGTTGCTAGTGGTGAGGTTGGCTGCCACATGCTACATGGCAGCTCATGGGAGTCACCACAGAAGCAAAGAGCACAAACCAGCTCTCTCACTAAAGCACTGCAAATTCTGTAAGCAGGCTACTGCAAACCACTATATTCAAGTACAGATCTAGTCTCTAGCCTCTCCACCAAACCTCAAGCTGTACTTATAGCTGCATAAAAGCCATCACACTTTGGTCATGCCTGCTTAGGAACTAAATGCAAACTTCAGATGCACGACATGTTCAACCCAAGCTTTTTCCACCCTTAGGAAGTACAGGTTTCTCCTGCTCTCAAGTGCTTGACTGTCCCTATCCACTTCTCTAGGACTTCAATACAACTCATCCTTGTGTTTAGCAAATCATATCTAGTGGGGCTTCCCTTTATCTTTGGAAAACAGGTACTTTTGCTGGCCTTTCATTAAATAGGCCAGATCATGTCCTCCAACGCTTGCTTGTTCCTTGCCTGGCCATATGATCATGGGACAAAAGGTAGAATGTAGTTGTAGACTCTGTGATGGAAGGCTATATACACCACCAAGACTTGATGGTATCATGTATGCAACACACTGAGAAGCTGAAGCTGCTGCTCCAACCAGCATGAAATTGCCCTGCCTGTCTGGGCCTGTACCTCTTGGGGCCTTCTTGTGGCTGATCAGCAAAGGTTTAGAACTGAAACATCACAGCAGAAAACCCAATTTCTTGTGGGGAAAAAAAATTATCCTAAATTAAAACATACCTGGCATGCTCCTCTGGCAATTTCCTCTGCCGCTGCATATGAAACATTAAGTCTCCTCCATTGACATATTCTATAACAAAAAATAGTCTGAAACACAAAAGGTATGTTACATAAGTGATTGTTTCAGCTATGCATACAGCCTTTATTTTTGTTCTATTTTTGGACCCTTTAAAAAACAGAATTACCACTATCTGGCAAGATTCCTCCTTCCTTCCCCTATATATTATGGCTGGACTATGCCATGAAAGTATTGGCATATTACCATTTTTTTTCAGGGCTCTCTTCAAGCAGTGAAACCCCATGTAAAGAGTCAACATATACAATTTCTTCCGGGGCTTCCTTTCCTGATGAAAGAAACTAATTAACCTTCCACTCTCTAACTATTACTGTGATCATTTTATCACATGGATGCATGCTTTCATCTCCTGCACATAAAGAAGATACTGCATGCCTTTGCAGTCATGTTCAATTACCATATCTACTTTTCTATGCGACAATCACACGCATCTTAAGTTTCAAAATTCAACTTTTTGTCTTTCCTCAAACTACTCTTCCTTTGTTCAGGGCCAGTAATCTTAGCATTGTATTTTGCACTATCACTTCCTCATTCTTTTTAATAGTTGATCCATACCCAGGAGTTTGGGTAACACTTTGGAATAACAATAGAATATCTTTTGTGGTAAGTGTCTGACTTTTACCTGCTCTCTGTCTGGAAGCAAGAGTGCAGTCCAACAAGGAAGGGATGATTAGAAGCCTGTTCAAAAACATGTTTCTCTGTCTGAACCCAATCAATGTCCTGTTTAAAAAAAATTTGAAGCTCAGAAAATATTTTTCTTAGAATTATCAGACACACAGAGAAACATTTACATCTCTCTTTAGCTTTAGGAAAAAAATATTAGATAACTCACAGTTTAATTCCTTTGATCAGTTTAACTCTGCATTAGACAACTCAGTTACCAAAATAAGAGACAACCTACTGTTGTCTACAACTCTTTCACTTTAATTATGATACATATGTATGAAGACTGCATTTTCAGAAGACTAATAAAGGAAGATCATCCCCATTCAGAAAAACTGAAAGTCTGAGTAGAGAAAGGTGAAGTAACACAAGGGCTGAGGAATTAATGGGTAAAGCTTAAAGAGTTTATGGGTAAGAAAAGCACTGAAAATGAAGCTTGATTATTAATATGTACACTAAAGTAAAACCATAAGGAATAATGGATGTTCATCCACTCCGTATATTTGTCAAAATGGGTGCCTCATATTAAAGTAGGTACTCAAGTCGTAATCAAAGACTTCACAAATGTTAAGCCACATTGAAATGAAGCTCCAGTCAGAAGAGCAATTAAACTTGCAATGTGGTGTTCCCTGTTTGGTCTAAGCGACTTGATATATTAAGAATTCTCAGTTTAGTTTAGTTAAGCAGCTTTTCTTAACTACATGTGTCACAAACTCAGCACAGTAAATGCAAATCAAGCCAAGTTATCTACATAACTATCACCAACAAAGCATTCTGTAGGGACTGGTAGGCCTTCAGCAATACCTA
>JAGPOW010001918.1:13484968-13499361 GCA_030014935.1 Caiman crocodilus | reverse complement strand
GTGCCCGATAGAGGGGAAGTATCACCTCCTTGGATCTGTTTGTCATGCATCTGCTGATGCACGATAAAGTGCGGCTAGCTTTGCTGATGACTTCGTCACACTGACAACTCACGTTCATCTTGGAGTCCACTAGGACTCCAAGAGCCCTTTCTGCTTCTGTGCTGCTGAGCAGGTCATTCCCTAGACAGTAGGTACACTGGACATTTTTCCTCCCAGATGCAGCACCTTGCATTTCTCCTTGTTAAATTGCATTAATTGTTTTCTGCCCATTTGTCCAACCTGTCCAGGTCTGCTTATAGTTGTTCCCTGCCCTCTGGTGTGTCCACTTCTCCCCACGGTTTTGTATCATCTGCAAACTTGGACAGAGTACACTTCAATCCCTCGTCCAAGTCACTGATGAAGGCATTGAAGAATATCAGTCCAAGGACCGAGCCCTGCAGGACCCCACTGCCCACGTCCTTCCAGGTCAATACCGACCTGTCCACCACCACTCTTTGGGTACGACCCTCTAGACTATTTGCCACCCACCGGGGACTGTGTAATCATCCAAGTCACAGCCTCTTAATTTACACAGCAGTATGGGGTGGGATACCATATTGAAGGGCTTTCTGAAGTCTAAGTAAACGATATCTACCGCTACTCCTGCATCCAAGTGTTCTGTAACCCAGTCAAAAAGAAACTAGATTAGTCAGGCATGATCTACCTGCTACAAACCCATGCTGGTTTCCCCTCAGCATAATTTTTCCTGCTAGGCTCTCACATATACGAGCCTTAATAATCTTTTCAAAGACTTTACCAGGGATGGAGGTGAGACTGATTGGCTTGTAGTTGTTTGGATCCTCTCCTTTCTCCCCTTCTTGAAAGTGGGGACCACATTGGCCCTTTTCCTGTCCTCCAGGACCTGGCCCATGTGCCACAAGTGTTCAAATATTCTTGCCAGTGGCTGTGCAATGGCATCAGCCAGTGCCTTCAGCACCCTTGAATGGTGCTCATCCGGGCTTGACAACTTAAACGCATCCAGTCCTTCCAAGTGACTCTGCACCTCCTCAGGGTCAACATTTGGTAGTCTGGTGCCCTGCTGTTGTCTCTCTACAATCCCACTGAAAGACTTGTCTTGCCCCTTGTTTAGGAACATTGACGCAAAGAACTCATTGAGGCGTTCAGCCTTGTCCCCGCTGTTGGTCACCAATTGCTTCTGCCCATTTAATAGTGGTCCTATTCCACCCTGGGCCTTCCTTTTACTCCCTATGTATCTGAAAAACAATTTTTTGTTATCCTTAACTTGGGATGCCATCCTCAGCTCCATGGTAGGTTTGGCCTTTCTAACTGCCTCCCTACAACTGCGAGCTGAGGAGGTATACTGCTCTTTAGTAATTTCTCCCTGTTCCCACTGCTTATATGCCTCTCTTTTTGCCCTTCCTGTTCCCCGTGCGGTCTAGGGCTGGGCCACAGCCCCTTTCCTCCTGCCTGGCCAGGTTGGTACCAGGCCACTCCCCCTTCCTCCTGTGGGTTTTGGCCATGCCCCCTCTGTCTACAGGGCTGGGTCAGGACTGAGCCATCCCCCCCAACTGCTGGCTATAGCCCCTTCCCCAGCAGGACTGGATCAGGGCCAGACTTCCCCCCCCCAGCCCCCACCATGCCTGCCCTAGGCACTAGGGCACTGGCCTGTCCACAGGCCAGTTCTGGGCTGTGGAGGGACAGGGTACTGCCCATCTGGGCAAAGAGGTTGAGAACCACTGATTTAAAGCAGTTCTACCCATAGCAGAAGTTTAGAGTCTAGAGATTAACACTAGAAGAACAGGTGAGGTTTTCTTCCTAGCTATGTCCAAGGATCCACTGATCTTCATAACTAAATCAATTTTGTGATGAAGCAGGGACAGATATGAATACATTTATGTACATAAAAGGCATAAACACTTAAAATATTTATGTTCTCCTTCACAGAATATCGTTCTTGACAGGCTACTCCGCTGAAAGAAATTGTGTCAAACAATGCAGACGCTTGCTGCACTATTAACTTAATAATTCATTTAGGAAGTGAAGACACAAAGCAAAGCAATTGTTTGTGTGGTACCTTTTGATTTCTGACTTACATTACACCCTTTGGGCAGGGGGCTGGACTTGATGATATTCCAAAGTCCTTTCCAGCCCCAATGTCTATGAAATCTATTAAATTATTTCCCTTACCTATTCACACAAGCTTCATTAATAAAAAAGAAAAGGCAAATAAACACATGCCATTACTGGCATCTCATCGTAAGTATTTCTTGTTTTTACTCACGAGGAGGTTACTTAGCCTCTATGCAATCCACTTTCACACTTCTCATGTCCTCAGTGGAAGACACCATTTTAATCATAAATTAGTTTTCAGATATCAAAATGAGATGTATAAACATTTTAATATTTTAGTTCATTCAGTATTTTTTTCATAAATATATAGATAGAACACCAATCCTCCAAACTTACTTGTATCATAAAGTTTGTTACCCATTTCATCAAGGGTATAATTTCCACTGTATGTGGGACACAAGCATCTCTTCCCTGTCATCAAACTATGCTCTAGGTTTGATCTACAGTGCAGTCTACACAGCTAAAAGGCTGCTGGTATATCACAAGCCTGTTATCCATACTAGTCCCTAAACACAAGTAATACTCATTTGTAGACAATGGTTCCTTTTCAAGACTTGCCATTAGCAATGAGACATACTCTAGACTTATCTTCCCAGCAACATACATGTCACTATAATTTATGCCACTCTAAACTGTACACTCTCCTGGTTAATTCATTCTCTTTCTACAGTACTGGGATCATATATAACACTCTAACCTGCTACAAGGTAAAGCAGGAGAACAATGGCAGCTAGTGTCCTGCTGCTGTAAGGGGTGCTAAAATACACCTGAGCAATGTAAGGAAAAGGGCTATGCCCCACACTGTACAGGAAGGCAAAACCCCACCACAGTCTGTACCAATCTGATCATGGGGTAAAATTCCTTCCTGACCCTCTGAATATAGTAATCGACCCGACCCTGAGCAGGGGGTAAGACCCTCCAAACCAGGAACCCTCAAGGTTTTAGCCCAAGCAGGAATATTAGCATATCCTAATCAAAATCCCCAGTTTGGCTACAGCTAACACCCAATTCTGGAGTGCTTACACCTATGGATGTTGGCAAGGGTGAGTGCAGGGGACGGCAATGCTTGTAGGTAAAAACACCTGTAACCTCAACTTGTAAGATGTTGGTGTGCTAAGGGTGGATGGCAGAGGAGCCATGAGGGGCCCAATCCTTGTTGTGGCAGCACAGCCCTCTGCCCCAAGGCATGCGTGCCAAGCAAAATGCCTGTGTGCACCATGCTCTGGCACTTGTACCAGGGGTTTCCTACCTTGATATAGTACCTCAAACTGTTCATCAAACTCGCATGCTCTTTGAATTTTTGTTGAATCTCTCATGAATGCTACAGCACTGAGAACCTTTGCCACTCTCTAACATATGATCTAGGCTCTAATAAACCAGGCTGAGTATGGTTAAGGTTCCCAAAAAAGCCCTCAAGTCCTACAGCAATGAGATCACTGTTTTTGCTACCTAATTCTTCAACAACTCCAAGAGTTAAAATTTACACACTCCACAGCTGATACTCTAGCAACAAAGCCCTTGGATAGATATCTTACAACTGAGCAAACACAGATTTTCATGAAGTTTTGACTTCACTAAAATTAAATTTCAGAAGTTTTCCTATTTACAGAGTAAACCAAGACTTTACAAAATTCTTGTCAAAAGCCAAGAGTTATGAAGAGACTTGTTTCAGGCCTGTAGCAGGCAGGGCATTAACCTGGAATGTGGTAAGAACAATGTTCAAGACTCTGGCCTACTTGATTCAGACAAGTGACTTGACTTCCCTGGCAAGAGACCTGGGTAAACTATGTATTGCTCTAAGGCACCAAACGGAGCAGGTGAGGAGCGCCAGGATGCGCGTGGCATAACTGATCCACCTCACTGGGCAAAATACAGATTGCCCGTTGTTCCACTGTTGATCTTGTGGGACAATGGCTAATGTGTTCCTCACTAACAGAGATGTGCCCTGGAAATCTTTGGGGTACATCTCTAACGAGGGAAACCCTAGCTTTCTCAGCTTATAGAAACTTGCCCTGGAGACCACATCAGAGAGAGCTGGATATACCATTGTGGTCCGGGGCTGGAACCGCCAGCAAACTGATTGGCAGCCTCAGTCCCAAGACTACACTGGAGCAATTTCCATACTCTAGTGTCATCCAAGGCCCAGGCCCCACCAATCAGCTGATTGTCCATCTCAGGTCTAGGACCATACTAGAGTGTCAATGGATGTCTGTGAAATCCCAAAGGGGAACCCAGGCCATCAGGGATGATCCTGCTTGCCCCAGGAATGGGAATTCTCAGGGCACCCAGGATTGAGACACTGAAACCATGGGAGTGCCAGCCCAGGGCTGCTGGAAAGCATCAGCAGCTCTGGGCTGACCACACTCTCCCACCATAAACCTAAAAGACATCTGCTGTAATAAAGCATCACAAATTGATTATAGATTTCATAGACATTAGGGCTGGAAGGGACCTCAGAAGATCACTGGGTCCAGCCCCTGCCCAAGAGGCAGGAAGTTGGCTAGGCAAAGAATCCCAGCAAGATAAGCATCCAAATGTTTCTTAAAAGTGTCTGGAGTAGGTGCTTGCTGGTGCTATTCCAGGCTCTGGGAACACGGATGGTAAAGAAGTTTTTTCGCCTGATGTCCAGCCTAAAATGGTCTTCCAGGAGTCTGTGACCACTGGACGTTGTCTTTTGTTGGGGTGCTCTGATGAACAGGGGTTCCCCCAGATACTGATGCACACCCCTTGTATACTTATAGGCTGCTACCAAGTCACAAGTTATTACCACAAGTTTTGGGCATTTGTGACAAGACAAGGAGATATAAAGTGAGAAGTCTGACAGGCTGAATGGAGCATGAGAGAATTTTTTTGAGTACGAAAAGTTAGAGGAAAATAGTGGGGGTGGGCAAGAAATGTAGAAATGAGACCTTCATACAACTCATGAGGAAGGCATTCCAGTTCGGCAGCTTGTTTATAACCGGGATCATTAACGTGAGTCACAAAGGGAGTTGGTTAGTTTCAATCCTTTACTTGAACTGACAACTGCATTTACACCCAGGTGAACCGAGTGAGGCATCTCACACCGAGGGGCATGCAAGAAACATGTTGTTCTTGTTAGCAATGACATCTTAAATGGCTTTCAACCACACACAATCTAAGTAATTTTACACCTCGAAACACTCGTGCAAGCATCATTCAGATATTTCTTTATAAAAAATAAAAAGCCAGTCTACCAGAGATGCTACAGACGGAAGTGACACACAAAATAACACGCGTACAGCGCTATATAAACTGTCCCAATCATCGCATGGCTTTTGGCCTTATCTTGACCGTGATTATTACATGGATTACTAAAGGGAAAGCAAAACAGGCTTAATGAAAGCACCGATGCATTTCCTCACACGCGTCCTCCTGGTCCTTTATTTTTATTTGCTCATCTCTCTCCAAAGCCAAGTCTCGCCCTTGCTTAGATGGTAAGGGGGGAGGGTCTCTTCCCAAGCACTGTGCAAACCCCTGGAACAAAGGGCCGAGGCTCAGCGGGGGCCCGGAGGAGCCGGGGAAGGGCAGAAGGAAATGTCTCTCTTCCCAAAAATGCCGCCTGCCCCAGAACACGCGGCGGCGCCGCCGCACTCACCCCTTGTAGTAGGCTTTGACGCGGACCTGGTGAGCGCTGTCGCCGCCGCCGCCGCCGCCTAGCGACAAGTGGGACATGGTGGTACCGCCGCCGCTGCCCTCCCGCTGCGTCGGCATCGCCGCCCGCCCGCGCGCCAGCCCCTGCCCTCCCGCCTCCCGCCTCCCTCCCCGGCGGCGGCCGCTCCCGAGGGCCCGGCGCGAAGAGGCGGTGGCTACCCCTGCGCCCCGGAGCGCCTCTGCCCCGCCCCCTGCCCGCGGGCTGAACCAAGTGCTCACACCGCGGGGGGCGGGCCGCTTCGAAGGTGCTCGGGGTTAGGCGGATTCCCCCCTCCTCACACCACGGCAGTTGGTACAACCCAGGGTTGGCGCCGTGAGGCATGATGGGACTTGTAGTCCGCCGCGCGTACATGACCCGTTGGGACTGAGGGGTGGGCAGTGCCGGTGGTCCTGAATCCCCGTGGATGCACGGGGACAGGGTCGCCAGGATTGCTCAGCATCGTGCCAGAGGGCGGGGCCTGAGCCAGTGATTCCCAGCCAGGGCAACCCCAGCAGCCTGAAAATCCTTGCAAGACTGCCCCCAATGTTAAGCGTGCACACGTGCTTCACCAGACAAACCCGCAGGTGTCAAAGCGTTGTGACCTGTTGCGGTTTTTCCGAGTTCTTTGCAATTGTTCTGGTGTTGTTAGAATGGTTCTAATATCGTCTTGGAATTCTTCTAATATTTTTCTGGGTTGGTGGGAGCAGCTGTGCTGGTCTAGGGACATACGCAGGCAAGGTTCTTTGAGCAGATATGATATCTTTTACTAAACCAAACGAGTAGTTGGAAAGAAAGTTCTTAGCAAGCTTTTGGGCACAATCACCCTTTTTTAGGCATAGGGAGCCTCTGCTGTTCCTATGCCTGAAGAAGGGCGATTGCGCCCTAAAGCTTGCTAAGAACTTTTTCCCCACTATTCAGTTGGTCTAATAAAAGATACCGCATCTACTCTAATATCCTTTCTGCCATCAAAAATGGAGTGAAAACTAAACGTTGTCATTGTTCATGGGGTGTCTCAAGTCCAAAAAGGCAGAGAACCACTGGACTAAGCTCACCCAGATACAAAAACTTATACCTACACTGCCAAGGGTATTGCTGCTGCCATGTAAGATTTTGTATTATACAAGCAGCAATGTGTTACAAAAAGCTGGATGTTCTCTATTTTTAATAGGAAATAGCTAAAGTGTTGTTGGGAGTTTAATTATGGAGACCTCTAAGTGTGCGGGCGATTAGATAACCTGTCCTCTACAAGCTGATTATTATTGTTGGCCATCACAGGACATTCCCACAAGACCTTGCACAGGCAGCATTTTTAGATTTTAAAATATACCTATCAGAGTACTCTGCTTGTGGCAAGTGAGAACAGTCAGACTTCAAATTCTTCTGCTGGCTCCAATTAAACCAAGTACACGCCTCACAAAGCACTAGGTGATCCTGTTGACTTAAGTGCTTTGTTGGATTTAAGCCCAGTCCAGTTCCTGTTAACTTTAATGTCAGTTCCGCTTCCAATGCATGTGTTAAAACTGGCATCCAGAGCAGCCCATTTTCTCCTTCGAAATGTATTGTAAAGCTCCTTTTCTAGAACTGTGCTAAGAGTTACCACTGTGTTGAGTTTGTGATCGAGTCAGTTACTGAAACTGGCATGAGCTACAGTGTTCAGTGCAGCAGCATTCAGATGCAACAGGATGCAATTACAGAAATAAATTGCTCCAACAGTGTACTCAGATTTGTGAGTGAAACATCATTTGGTGAGGAACACTCTGAACTACTCCAAAAAAGTGAGCTGGTTGAGTGATCAACTGCATTATCTCTCCCCCTGCCACCATGCACACCAATGCAGCTTTTGAGTTGTATTTACTTCTGCAGGCAGTTAAGTACAGGCAATCGATAACTTGCCAGAAGAAAACAGAAAGCTCTTTGTCAAATGTTTGACACTCCACCTACTTAAACATCTGTGGTAACAGGAGCAACAGGTTTATAGCTTATTGTTGGGAAAGGAAAACAAATCTAGAAATGTATCTGCAAGATTGTCTAACTTCTACTTGATGACTTGCAACAAGCCAGACAGCCAATTCATTTGTTAAACACCTCAGAAAAAAAATAAGGAATCCATGGACCTAACTTTTTAATAGCCAGTATTAAACGGGAGGTCTTGCATTTACCGAAGTTCCAGTAGTATGGCTACAATACCTAGAAGTCAGTCAAATGTGGTGGAATAGAAATCATGACTAGAAAACAGGCTGAAAGGCATGCACTCTTCAGGACAGATAGAGAAACATAGGTGATGGAATAAGGCATGCCAATTAAGTGATTACTAAAAAGTGAGTGATTCTGCATACAAACATCTGTTTCTATCAAAATCACTTTGATAGTAGTAGTTTTTCTGCAACAGACTTAAGAATCTGACCCCTAGTGTCAGAATTTATGAAGATCTTCCACCGAACTGATGATAGAGGGTCGGTACCTGTGTGAACTTCCTCTACAAGGAGATTAGAAACAATATAGCAACTTTTCCTTGGAGTTTACCTTAATTTGACCTTAATAAATACTTTCTTTCTTCTAGATATAACTGGTCTAGTGATTTTGTTTGATCATGTCCTTGTATCAGATGAGAAACCCTGACAAATCTTGTTTTTGTTGGATGTGTAATGTCACGTTTTCAGAAAAGAACATATCCAGTCTTGCAGATAAATTCCAATATCACAGATTTTGGCCAACCAGATTCTGTTTTTTCTCGTCCCATTCAATTCTATAGTGCATTGACTGCTTGTGATTGCCTTCTCTTTGTCATCATTTCTCCAAGGCAAATGCTGTTTAGACTCTGCATGTACCAGACATATGAAACAGAAATTTGACAGCAAGGGTAAAAAAAGGAGTCCTTGTGGAAGTTTATTTTAACATTGGTGATTCCAAAGCACATGAATGCAAGTTAAAATTGTCATAAATAATTTAAGTGGTTCCAAGTGGGTATTTCTTGTTTGCATTCAGGTACAGGCTGGTAAAAATAATAATATTTACTTTGTTCATTGGACATAGGTTTGTAATATGGACAAACACTATTAGTCCTAGTTTCAAAACACCATCTTAGGGCACTGGAAGTGAACTAGCTGTTAGAAAATCTGAAAGTTCCTTGTAAGGCAATAACATCTCTCTCCATTTGGGCTCCCATTGTCCCCGATTACAAATCCCTATCTTTAAAGAAAATTAGTCCTAAACCTTGTCTGATGATAAAATTAAACCAGCATTGACCTGACCAAAGGATATTATACCTTTTCACAATAGGAGATGGCTCACCCATGAAAAACGAGTCAGTACATTCAAAAGCTGTGGATTTGTCATTGTTAACTGTGCAACCATCTGGAAAGCAGCAATTTATTTGAAAGAGTTCACCCTTGAGGCATGTGGTACATGTATAGTATGAACTGTACCAATCAGCCACTAAACAGTTATGGCAGAGGCTCTTTCTGCCCGGGGTAGTTGTCTGGAATGGGAGCTATACAATAGAACAATTTTTATAACCACTAACAGTTATTTCTAGGGATTCTTGTAGAGGATACAATCTTATTGCAACATTTTTACATCCAAGTGGTAATAATATACCCAATCTTTTTACAGGTCAAGGATGTTGTTTCAGAAACCCTGGTTTCTCCTCGGAAAGCATGTGATCCACCCCCAGTGCTGCAGCTAAGTCATAGGCCTAGCATAGTTGTTCTTTTTAAGAACATTAGTATGGAAAACAGCTTTTGGCCCCTTCAAAAGCCATGGTCTTTGACTTCTACTGAGCTTCATGCAAAGTTTAGAATCAATACAATGAAAGTCCAAGGCCTTTGCTCATTAGTTTACTTCTCTGAGCTATCCAGTCTACATGCAGCTTTCCTACCAGCCTCCTATGGACAAGCGTATTTCATAATGTTTGAATGTAAGCTTTGAAATCATTCTTCTAACCACATAGCCATAAATGTATTGACAAAGTCCAGAACGCAGTCTTAACCCTTAAATTCTGCCAAGGTCTCCCAGCTGTCTAGACAAGATGCAATTAGGTATATCCACATTATGATTTTAGATGTGAACAAAAGACTAAAGAAACATGATTTTCCAATCATTTCTGGACTCTAATGCTATTTCACATTATTTAGATTAACATGGATTTCAACACTGACCTTTATGTTTGCAGCTTTTGTCCCTGTAGAACTGAGGCGTGCAGCAAATTTTGCTTGAATCACTAGGTCCATGTGTCCCTCAGGACATATTCAAGTCTTCCAAAACACCTGACAAGTCATATCTCTAGGTAAGTCCTGCTGCCTCTATACTTCTTGTGGTCAAATACAGATGGCAACAAAAACACTAGCCATGGTTATTATGGCCCTACACAGCACAGCAAAAGTCATAAAAATGTCCACACAATACGGATTTTTTTTATGTCCAGGATTTCATAGCAATGATTATTGCATGTAACAATTCAAAAGATGTCTTAAAGTAAACAAATCCCCTTGTTTCAAAATGTCTCCAGACTGCACCTTTGTTTTACGCCTTAGTGGTGCCTCCTACATGCTGTGCCAGTATGACTCCATCACTGATCATCATCTATTCAAATTGGAACCCCCCCCCCCCCGCAAGCTCTCATTGTAGCCCCACCTAAAAACTCAGTAGTAGTGTGATTCCCATCAGTCACAACTGCCGTAAACCTGCCAGCAAAACACACATTATCACCAAAACTAAGTCCACTATACTGAGTTCACTATTTGGCTATCTGGGTTAGCTTTTAACTCTTCAGGCCCCCAGCATTTTATACCTGCTACAGTGGGTTGTACTGTCCTATTCTCCACTATCTTTGCATTATTCTGTAGCAGATTACTAACCCAGTTCAGAAAACCATCTGCATTCAAAAATCCCTCTGTTTTTTGCTCATTTTATTTAATACTAAACAAAAGTGTATTGCTCTTTAACCATAGCTAAAAAAGAAATCATTCAGGTCCATCCTGGGGGTAATGCTATAAAAAAGTCTCTAGTGATTGAATGAAAGATTCGGTCCTGTTCAAATTTACAAAGCAAAATTCGTTATCGTACAGTCACTCCAAACTGCTGTACTTCCCTTTGCCAGCTCACCATAACTAGAGGAGATTTTGTATTCATTTTTCCAGAACTGTCTGTGCATACTTGTCTTCAGGAGACGGCCTTTGTGTCTGAACCTCTTGCATCCCTGCTTCCCCTGAGTCATCAGAGTTGAACACTATACTCTCAGACTACTGATACTATATTGTTGAACAATATACTGTTCAACTCTGTTACATCAGTAGTCTGAGAGTTGCCAGCCCTATGGTGAGGGTCTAATTTTTTCCTCATTCATCAGCTTTTTAGTCTTTTCTACTCTTGGGATTAATATCTCCCTTAATCTGTTGGCCAGAAAGTCTCTTACTCTTAAACCCTGTAAAATCCTGCTTTGTACTCTGACTTATTTTCCCCACACAGTACATTTTATTACTCCCAGCCTGCCTAGACTCAGATACTCCCTAGTTGTATTTACATTCTGGCTTTTATTATCCTATCTCTGTTTGGTTTGATTTTGGTACTTAATCACTTTTGTTTAGAAGTATAGATTACCCATGAAAAAAAATCACACTTTTAAAGCATTACATACGTCTTTTGAAGACTAGAGATAAAAGTAAGAATTCTGAACTGCACTAAAAATACTGCCAACTGCAGAAAAGAGATACGCAATCTAGCATTAAATGAGCTAGCTTATATCCTCAAAGCTTTAATCATACACCAGCATTTTTGGGAAAAAGCAATTTTACTGGCATCTTTCAGTTTATAGGGGACCTTACATTTAATGTGCAAACACTCAGTCACTAGCTGGTTCTTCATTACTCCTGTAGCATCTTGTTTGGAATTAACTTCAACAAATTCACAAAAAGCTTAAGTTAGCAAACACAGGTAGTTTGGGATATGGTTCAGAAGTTTCTGTTTTATGTTGATGCACCAGTTCCCTTTGAAGTTGTTTTGTTCTCTTGTTCCTTCTCCTGTTTTATAAATTATTCTCTTCTCTTGTTTTAATCCAGCCTTTGTTTGAAAGGACAGTATATTAATTAAATCAGACCAAATCAAATCAATCAACAAATAAATACATCACAGAGCCCCAAGTGACTTGTTTTAAAATGTCTGTTTCAAAGAAAAGCTAAGAACATTTTATCTATCTATCTATACATATATATGGACACACACACATTATAGGTATAATATTTTACTTAAATTAACTAGGAAGTCCCCTGACTTAAATGGACCTGTAAAAGTGAGAGAGAGAGAGAGCATGAGAGCGCATTTAGGAGTCATCATCACTAAGGTGTAAAACAAGGAAATAGACTGGAGGTATTTTAAAGCAAGGGGATTTGTTTACCCTCAGATATCTTTTGAAATCTTACATGTAATATTCAATGTTATAAAAACCTAAGTATAAAATATCAGCATTGTGAGGATGTTCTTATTATATTTGCCGTGCTGTGTACAGCCACAGGAATAATCATGATTGCTGTTTTTATTGCGCTCTGTATTTCAGTCCAAGGGGTGTAGAAGTGGCAGGCATTATTTCTATGACTTCTGTCAGTTTTTTGCTGTATTATTTTGCTGTAGTTTAGCCAGCCCAAATGAATGGAACTGGAATGCCACTGACAAACGAACCTACCAATACACACTGACAATGCAGACACACAAGCTGTGTTTAAGTTTGTGAAACCCAGTTCCCTTCCTGTGGACTGCCTAAACCACAGTAAGATCCAGGGCACTTCCACTTACTTGTAAAACTTCATGCATTGCCCATGCCCGTCACAGGGCAGGGGCTACACAAGTATGCTTGGGAATTAGCTTAGATGGTAGAGTGTTTGCTTAGCATGCAAGAGATAGCAGGATCAATGCCTGCATTTTCCAGTGTTGCCTTTTGTCCTGGTATGCCTACATTGCAGCTAAAAGGGAGGCTGGGCTAAAGGGCCCATCTGGTCCAAGTCCCTGTGGAAGGAGGCCACAGGCAAGAGTCTTTGGAGAAGCTCTACCTGCACCTCGCAGATCCAACCCCTAGATCTGAACAGGCCGGGGACAAAAAGGTTATGGAATCTGTTTCCTTTTTCCTCTACTTCTTCCTGTTCAAGAAAAATCCAAAAAGGTGATGTAACAAATAAATGCTTTACTCACACTGTTGAAGTACATGGTTTAGGCACCTTCCATAAAAGTTGCACCGGGTAGCGCGTAAATGCTCTATTCACACTTCCGCACCAGCAGTTCCCTTTCCAACAACCTCAAAACCAAACTTATGGGGAACTCGAGAGCTCGTCGCACATCTGAACGATGTATTCAGCTGTGATGGGGGCGTCCGGGGGAAAGGGATACCGTGGACAGAGAACCTCCAGTGAGGGTGATCAGGCCTCTCTGATGTTGTGTGGGTCCCACCTTCTTTTTCACAGGCTTCATTTTTATACTGCCCGAATAGCCAACAAGATTAGGACCTTTTTGGCACGCTGAGCAGATTGCATGAGCCGGGGATTCTGCTGCATGCACTGATTGCACAGCTGTTGGGCTGCACCTGCTGCTTCCCCCACGCTGTGAATATAACTTGCTCTCATGTCTGGCGTTTGGTCATCTTTTATTTAGGCATACTGGTGTTTGGTCACCTTTTTATTTAGACACAAAGAAGCCTGAGAAAGTCCAGAGAAGAGCCACTCACGATTAGAGGCCTGAAGAGGAAAGGCTGACAGATACGGGACTGCTCAGCCTGGAAAAGAGAAAACTTTGGAGGGATTTGTTGGCAGGAGGGAATCAGGGTCTAGGTGAGCAACTATTCCCTAAAGCACCCCAGGGGAAAACTAGGAGCAATGGTTGTAGACTCCTAGAAGGTTTCAGACTGGATATAAGGAAAAGCTTCTTCACAGGTCGTGTGACCAGACTCTAGAATAGACTCCCAGCTAGTGTGGTGCAAGCACCTACCACAGAGATCTTCAAAACGAGACTGGACACACACCTTGCTGGGGTTATTTGACACTGGCAGTCTTTCCAGCCCAGAGCAGGGGGGCTGGACCCCATGATCTCACAAGGTCTCTTTCACACCTAAACTTTTGTGAATCTGTCATGACTGGTAGGGACCTCAGCAAGTTCTAAATGGGGTTTTGCTCAAAGCTGTTACGTTGTTATAGGATGTGCGCTACGATGCGATAGGATGTTGAATGTTATGTGATATTAGGTGATGTTATATGGTGCAATATAAGTTGTGTGATGTCATATGATGCATGGTTGTGACAGGGGGCCTCCTCAGGGAAGAACTCCATGGCCCACCCACCCTTGGGCCAACCGCCCGCTTATTCTCGCCCGCCACAACTTGATCTTAATTGGTTCCTTTAGATCTTACATAAGCAGGAGGCTGCCCATCTGTGCCCCAATGCCAGGGGGCGCTTTCTGCAGCTCCTTCCTCCCCAATACTGCAGCCCAAGCCTCACGGATGTCACGTCATTCTTGCCTACCATGACCCCTCTCCATCCTCTCTGGGTCGTCACCCGTGTTGTCCCCTTCCTGGACTCTGCATGCCCACACTGGGGCTTTTCAATACGGCACTCCCCACTCGGGCTTGCGACAC
>JAGPOW010001918.1:13464747-13484868 GCA_030014935.1 Caiman crocodilus | reverse complement strand
CCCCCCCCTTTCCCGGCAGCTTCCACAAGCCGACTGTAGACACCGCCTACAGGCGATTGGGCGACTCGGCCCCGCCCCGCGCGCAGGCCCCGCCTTCCACGCCCCTGAGGGGGCAGAGGGGAAAAGGCAGCGACCACGTGACCCCCGCGACCCCGGCCCATCCCAGCCTCCCAGCAGCTCGGCGCATGCGCAGTACCT
Source organism: Caiman crocodilus (assembly GCA_030014935.1). NCBI lineage: Eukaryota > Metazoa > Chordata > Crocodylia > Alligatoridae > Caiman > Caiman crocodilus. Next base: position 13,484,670 of record JAGPOW010001918.1, on the reverse strand, counting down.
CCCTGTGAGGGAGGAGAAAAGATGGCGGAAGCGGGGTGAGGGATCCGTTGGAGGCGAGTCCGCTGGCGGGGCGCGGGCGGGCCGGGTTGGGCCCGCGCGGAGGCGGGAAGCTTGGGCTAGAGCTCCCGTCCCTCCCCCGGTGGCGGCGCTGGGCCCGGGGTCGCGTCTGCGGCTGTGCAGCCTTGCCCGGCCTTAGCTGAGGCTCCGGGGCGGCGGACAGCGCCCAGCTCGGGCGTGAAGGAGGGTGCGGGCGGCCGGGCCCCGCGCTGGGCGCCCACCTGACTCGCTGGCTTGTCACTTAAGCGCCTCAGCGGCCTGTGCCATATTACGGGTATCGTGCCATTCCACGGGGAAGCATGCAATGAATGGGACCCGGCGGTGCATGGAAAGGAACTGTCATGGGAGAAAAATGACTGTCCATCCCTAAAAAGAGCCAGCCCATTACAAGTTAGTGCTTGACAAGGTGTAACAACTCTATAGCTGGTTGCTGTACAGTTTTCCTTCGCAGGTGTGCTTCGCGCTGTCTCTGCTTTGGGTGAAGAGCCCTGCGTTTTGCAGAGTAGCTTTCTCTCGTGTTTTTGCTGTTCGAGATCATTGGTGGAAGAATAGCCTCCATTGTAGGGCAGAGCAAAGGGGGTTGCATTGCAGGAGATGTTTAAGGACGTCCGACTGGGCCAGCCCCATCGGTTCAATTTAGCCCTGTGCTTTTGCATGTTACATCATTGTCCAGTTTGTAAATGTATAAGCCTGGTTTTAAAACTCATTAGGCTTTGTTCTTCTTTCCTTTAAAGCTTCAAAAATACATGATCGAGTGGAAGTATTCAGAAATGTAACTATTGCTGAGAGAGCACCATATATGAATGGTACTTTTTTTTCTTTATTTACAAAGATGCCCTGTGATGACTTGTCAAAGAAAATCAAATCAGTTTTATAATTTTGTTCTTCAATAAGGAGATGTTATCCATTTGTCATAAAATACCCACCTGCTGAACTGACACATTCTCTGGGCATTTATTTTGGAAAACTCTCCATGTGACCTAAATAAAGGTGTCTGTTAGCTGTCATTGATGGAAACCCTTATTCTAAGCTACAACTCCATAAAAGGCATAATATTATATATCACAGGGCTAGATATTAGTTCCATGATGTATTAAACTGTACTCTACCAAATACATAGGACCAGGGTTGGACGTGTAATTCAGATGTAAGTCACTGGGTTCAGGAATAAATCATAGGCTATGCCCAACAAAAATTTTGCTGTCTTTAGTTATGTTATGTTTTCTTCATGTAGCTACTGCATGAATTTTCAAGAAATTAATACAAGTGACAGTTTGGAGACTAAAAGCTGTTTTTGAAAAAGTGAGATCACTTGAACTAAGGAATAACTACTAGCTCCTAGAAGTAGTAGACTTTTATCCTCTGGTGGAAGGACTGAAGTGGGAATGCACACATCCTGCCAGTCTTACACCAATCATGTGTATTGATGATGGAAAACCCAATGCATTATTTCCCTTAGTGAGGATAATTTAGTGGAGTTGAGCAAAATTCTGTTGTAATGAACAGATATTTTAGTTGTAGCATTATGGTGAAATGCACCCATCTTCTTCTCAGGAAGAAAATGCTTCGAAGTTTGAATTTAAATTTAAGCAAAATGAGTGTGGTAATTTCATGAATGTTATATTTTTATTTATCAAGACAAGCAGCTTAGCTCCCATGTAGGTTGTTGTGGTCTGCTGCATACTATTATAGCCTTTGTATTTTAACATGTAATAGGTTTCCCCTCAGTCCATGTAATAAAGGTTTATATTTCTGGAGCGGGAGGTCTGCCACCATGAAGTTCCCAGTGGCAACAGTGTGCATAGAGTTGTAAGAATCACTAGTCTAATATTTGACAAGTTACTGGGTATTGGGCAGTGCCCAGCAAAACTTGTTATGCTTGATAATACTTTTTTTCTGCTGATACCTGTCAGTTTCTAAAGGACTGTTTTCTGTGCCCTTCTACTTTTTCTTTAAAAAGAAACTTCTCTCCTATCTCTTCCTATAAAAAGCCTTACTTTTTTGTTGCTGTTCAGGCCTCATGGTCAATACTTTTGTTTCATTTATAGTTTGTGTTAGAAACTGATGTTGTGTTTGTTTCAATTTTAAATAATGCTTCTATGGATAGATGTCATCTTCAGCTAATGAAGGAAGAGAGGCAGGTTAGAAAAGATCAGAAAGGCTGCAGAATTAGAGGGAATCTGTTACTTCAGTTGGGAGGGGAAGAGCAGCCAGAACTGCTTTTCAATGGATTTCCTCCCTAGAATGTTGAAATGGAGAAAAAAATGCTTTTACAATTTTTCTGTTTCCAGAGTGCTAAAGCTGGTGATTTTTTGGGGGGGGTTGTTCGTTATTTTGTTTGTTTGTTGTTTGTTTGTGTGTTGGTTTGTTTTAAGTATCCTGGTGCACGTGTATGAAGGGGTTAGTCAGAACTGCAGTGAAGAAGGATGTTAAAGTCGACCTCCTGCATAACTTGGTGGTTTTGCCTGAATGCTTTTGATACATCTTAAATGTTTTTTTCCTTTCCCTGAAGAATTTTCAATAGAAAGTCTTAACAGACTTAAAGCTATGTCTGTGCTCAGGTTATAGAGAGAAAGAGGAACTTCTTTCTTAGGAAACAAAATGAATTGCCCATGAATATTAATTGGAAGAACTTAATTTTTTTTACTTGCTATAATCTATTCTTGTACATCTGAACTACATACATTTCAATTCCTTCCAGGCTGGAAAAACACTGCACAACTATGGAGAATGAATCAAACACAACAACGTGTTCTGCATCTACAACTACTAGCACCACCACCTCTAGGACACAGCCACCACAGATATCTGTCTACAGTGGTTCTGACCGACATGCTGTCCAGGTACTAGACTCTGAGATGCTACATACAGAGAGATGGAAAGGGGTGCTCAAACACAGGCTACATTATCTGCTTATCAAAACAGGTTTTATAGTGCTGCCTTCCAGCTAAGGTTTAACATTTAATTTTTCCTCTCTCCTGGGTCTCACTGTCTGACTAAATAGTTTTCATGAAACACTGACTGTTTATAAAAGGTGATTGTACTTATTAGCGGTGGAGTATACCAAGGCTGTCTGACTTTTGAGTGGCTGATGGCCACAGATTACCCCTCTGACATTTTCTATGTGGGCTACATGCCATGGTGTGGCACTGTGTGGGCATCCTCCCATTGCATGGGTGCCCCACCAACTACATAGTGCCAGTGCCACTCCCCCCTGCACATTGTGTCACATGGCCTCTGCCACACTGTGTGCTCCTTGCCCTACTGCATGCCCTCCTTTCCTCTATACCCTGCTGCGCTCCTGCATTGCATAGATTCCCCCAAGTCCCTCAGCTGCAGGCTCCCTTGGCTATTCTGTGCTGTGCTGCCCCTCAGGGATAGGAGCAATAAGGAGAAGCTGGAGGATGGAGCAGAGGTCTAGAAAGTCTGATGGGGGCAGGAGAAGCTGGAATGCTGGGGTAGTAAGGTCTGAATTGTGAGCCCAAGGGCCACATCTTAACCCCTCAGGGGGCTGTACGTGGCCCACAGATTGCTAGTTAGATGGCCCTGGTGTAAGCTACTGGCCTGTCTCGCCAGACTAGGAAGGACTAATGCTATGCATGGTTCACTAACACAAACGTTTGCAAAGCAAACAGAAATAAAGCTGTTCCCCTGACTAGGACAGGCTACAGGGGCCCAAATGTTTTCCTTGTGCCTTTTTGCTCAGAGACTTGTCGTAAGAGCCATCCTCTCCCTCCTGCAATTCTTGCCCAGTGTCCAGGTCCTTACAGGACCCACCTCATCCCTTCACAGTTGGTTTGGATAATTGAACCAAGCTGACTGATCCTCAAAGAGATAGTCCACTGTTGCACAATTCCCTCCTACAAAAACTTTGTTAATCTCAGGACAGATTCTACACTCTGAAGTACCCATATTTATAGTCTGCCTCTACCGCTTGTATACCTAAATATAAATGGCCTGTGTGCGTGTGCTTGTGTGTATGTGCTTTGGGGTTTCTGCACACAAATGCTTCAGGTTCCTTTCATGCTTATGGGTCATCAAGAGTAGACAGATCCTCTCCTGCAGGATTTCCTGAAGCTCTTCTGCCAGTTGCTTATAGGTATACTGAAGAGAAGCTAGAGTTACTGAAACCTTTCCAGTTCCCCTGTGGAGCAGTGTCTGGGTATCAAGTAAGAAATTTGACTCCCTGTAACATAGTGAATTTCTTATGTTTCCATTTGGTCTCACCTGTCTCTGTTTTTTTTAAATAGCTTGAGCAATAACAGCTGCTCACTAAATCATTTTGCAGTCTTTTTTTTGTTATCACATACAACCAGAAGCTCATTTCTTCATACTCTGTTCTGAGAAGTGATCATCTTCTGTCTCAGTCATTACTCGTCCATTTTATTAGGTCATAATCTCCCCAATCACTTCTTGTAATTGCTACCTCTGTCTATTTCACATAAAGGATTTTAATTTCTTTTGAAGGAAGTTTCCTTGGCTGGTTCTCTTCTCTAGCCAGTCTCATTCCAATCAAAGTCGGAATCTTATAAATCTTGCAGTCCTTGTCACTCTTATCTTTATTCCACTCATTGTTTTCTGTGGGTTTGGAGGGTTTTGGAGATCCCTAGCTAGCTTCACAAACCTCCAACCATTTGGTTCTCAAGGATGACACCTTGATTCATTGCTGCCCCAGAATGAGTAGAACCCCCAGTAATCCATTTACTGCGGTGCTGGTATTCAGCTGCAGACTGCACTGCCTTCTGTTTCTTTTGCCTCTCCAGAAGCTGCAGGGGGGTTTCCTGCTCTGCCTTTTGGTATTTCTGTTGTATCATTGGCCCTAGGAATATAATGTCCTTCATCCTGTCCCTTGAAAGTGAGGGCGTGGTGGGCTTGGAGAGAGATATTTCCTCGCTGCCTCCATTTTTTCTATAGCTATTTTGATTTCTTCTCTTCTCAGGGCCAGTCATCCCTGTGCATTTTCCAGCACTTTTAAATTGCCAGACTCCCTCCCCAGTCAAGGAGGGACCAGCAGTAAACTCAGTGTTTTCACATTCTCCCTGCAGGACCTAGTTTATTAATGCACAAAGAGAAACTTGCAGAATAACACGAAAAAAACCCCACTGACCAAAACTAGCTGGAGGGGCCCAAAAACCTGTCCCCCTGCATCTCTCCAGGACCCTCCATAGAAGTGAACCATCCTTCTACTGTCCTTTGCCCAGTTGAGCTCTTGGCCCTTCACAGTGGGGTCTGATAATCACAGAAGCCATTTTTTTGGTTTTTTTTTTAAGCTCTGTGGTCCTTAAAGGAGTGGAACACCTTTTTACAAATAAAAATGGTACTGTTATACAGACTAGATGTATTATGTTTCTTATAGCTATGTAGTGGAATGTTTTAATTGCCTTAAAAATACCAAGAGTCCCTGGAACTACAGCCTTGTATGCTAGCAGGGTCAGTTCAGCTCTGCACTATTTAGTGTATTGTACAAGTTAGTTTTTTTCTGATCAGACTTTAAAAAACAAAATGCTCAATGTGTAGATAATAATATTGAAATCCTGGCACCATTAAAGTAGTGACTACAGTAGGGCTAGGAGTTTATTTTAAAGGTCCTGTAATACATTTCTTTAAGCAGGAGTTTGCCCCGGTGTTTTTCCTTCCTTATTTATCTTCAGTCTCCTGCTGTTGTCCAACATTTTGTGCCAGTTATCCACTTGGCAATTGTCCTATGCTCCAGGAGAACCAGTGTTCAGTGATGCAGTGTTTAAATGTAATTTGTAAAATGACTTAAATCAAAGAACAGGCTACATCTGTAGACCAGAACATGTATGTTAGCCGCATTTTATAATTTACTAGAAGAGCGGTTGTTATTTGGGGACTTTAGCGTTATGTAGCTGGAGGAGAGTTTTATGTCCTCTCTAGGATAAATTTCTATAATAGTATCCATAAGATGTTGATTTCATAGTTGTCTAATTACGTATTGGTATATTGCAGGTCATTCAGCAGGCCTTGCATCGTCCCCCTAGCTCGGCTGCTCAGTACCTTCAGCAGATGTATGCAGCCCAACAGCAGCATCTGATGCTGCAGACTGCTGCTTTGCAACAGCAGCACTTAAGTAGCACCCAGTTTCAGAGTCTGGCAGCTGTTCCACAGGTGAGAGACTGAAGCACGTTGGAAAGTAATGCTCTAGGACTGAAAAATTAAACTGCTACCAAGCCTAAAGCTTAAGTGCCTGATACTTAACATATCACAGTTAAGTGTAGCATTTTAATGACTTGATTCTTTTAAATGATCTCTGTTATGCACTGCCAACACACTTGAGCATTTTGTGTATTTTCATAAAAGTCTCTTGCACCATACAAATAATTGCATAAGCAGTAACAAATCTCAGTGATAACAGAAAAAAAAGCCAGATGCCTCCACTCTTCAGCCTTCCTTCTTTCTAAAAGTTTATGCTGAGGGAATGAGCATAACACATACCTCAGAAGAGATAAGCTATAAAACATTATTGTATTTATTTTGATAATTCATTGCGTTTTACTATGATATGAAGTTACTTTGTAAGTAACAGCAAATCTCAGTTATAACTTTGTCATTGGAAAAGAAAGAAGTTTAAAAAAAGAGCACTTTATTCTCATTTGCAAAGGCTGTATCACTAATGCATATGTTAGGCCTCTTCAATACTTACTGAAGTCAAGGTAAAATTTTCTGTTGACCTCAAAGGACACTGGATTGGACCAATGTTCTGGAAAGAGAGGTAAGTACTATCATTTAACATGTGGAGAAACTGAGTTAAAGATTTCAAGGCTATAAACTGTTGTTAGAGATTGGATTAAGGCTGGAGAGTTCTTAGCTTCCACTTCTGTGGCTTTTCTGCTGGCTGATGTGGATGTGTTGGCTTATGAATGTTTCTTCTACCCCCTTCACCTCTACTTGTGTATTTATAAAAAATCTGATGTATGTACACATTTACATTGGAAAGCAAATCATAGGCCTAAAATACTTCTGAATGATTTAAAAGGCTAATAATCAGCTGGCTGTTGTCTGAGAGAGAATTGTGTGATTATATGAGGAAAGGCTGAAAGAACTAGAATTATTAGTCTGAAGACTATGAGACTTGAGGGAGGGGGAGCTTTGATAACAGCCTGCAAATATCTGATGTGTGACTGGAGATGGACTTTTTCCTGTGGCTGTAGGGCATGGGACTAGAAGCAATGGCCTTGAACTTGCAGAAATTTAGGTTGGAGTTAGGGTGAACTTTCTGGCTACAAGGCTGGTTAAGCATTGGAACAGGCTACATAGTGAAGCTGTGGATTCTCCATCCCTGGAAGTTTTCAAGAACAGGTTGGACAGACACTTGATTGGAATGATTTAGTCAGGGATGATTTTGCCTTGAGCAGTGTGCTGTACTAGATGATGTCATGATGTCCCTTCCTGTCCCATTTTCCCATGATCTGGATCTAAATTTGTGAAGACTCGGAAGGTAACAAATGCTGCGTGCGTATTCAGTAAGGAGCCTAGTAATTAAGGAAATGGACTGAAATCTGTATCTTAATCTTGAAGTTCTTACTCCAGGAGGCCTACATTAAAATTGGGGGATGAGGTGTGACTTCTTGTATGAGGAAAACAGGATTTCATTCTTAATTAATCTGAAGATTGTGTTTCATTGACGTTCATCTATGTTTTAGACTTTTGTCCATGTTGCAGGTAACACAAAGCAAAGCAGAACTAGCTATACTCAATAAAGGTGATTATTCTTAAACATGCTTTAGGGGATGGGTTGGAGTATCCAATAATATTAAAAGAAAAAATGACATTTTAAAGTATTTGTGATAGTAAGCATTTAGGAAAATTGTATTTATCTGATCTGTTACTAATTAAACATAATTTGAGGCTTTTCCACCAGCGGTATTTCAATAGGATTTTATTGTAGTATTAGAATCTGTATGCTAGCAAAACTATAATAAATACAGTTACAGTAATGTATTAATGGTCTGGTAATTTAGAATTAAAAGGCTGATGTTTGTCTTGTATGTCAGGATTTTTTTTAGCTTGCCCATAAAAAATGTATCTCCTTGAAACAAAGAAGGAGATTTTTTTCTCTCAGGCTTCAAAATATTGTAATCATTTTACAGTGCTAAATGCCAACACATTAAATATTTAAGCAGTTTTGGATATATACAGATAGAAAATCAAACATCTTGCCTATAAACCCAGGGGACTAAATTCAGTGACCAGAGAGGCTGTCTACTAGTTTGTTCCTTTATTTAGCAGTTTATGCCATTACGTTATTTTTTTTTCTTTGTCATTTGGTGCAAAAAAAATGAAATGACAAAACATTTAAGTCTGAAAACTTTTTCTGGGGGATAATAACTTCATTTTTGAAGATGGGCTATAGCAAATAGTTTTAATTATAGTATAAAACAGCTTTAGAAGGATTATAGTCAAAACTGGGTGTACTAGTGGACTGTATACCTTGCTCAGTCATTAACAGTGTCCTAGGTTCTACTAATATGTGTTCTTTGTATAGGTCCTGAATCTGTAGGGTTCAGGATGCCTGCATCTTAAAGATGAGTTTGACACCTTGCAGGTTTAAGTCCAAAGTCTGGTACACACTCTGCTGAAAGCATTTTTCTGATTCTTCTAGGAAAATATTTTGCAGGTAATTCAGAGAGAGAGTGCATGTTAAACTAGAAGTTGGATTTCTGTTGGTTTATGTAATAATATCCACGTTATTTAAACAACTTTCATTTCAGCTTAGATGACACATTTGACACATGTTCTTGCTATTTAGGCAAGTCTGTCAGGTGGGAGGCAGTGTACATCCCCCACTGGGAGTGTCACTCAGCAGTCAAGCATGTCACAGACATCGGTATGTATCTGAACAAGGCTCTCTATCCCATCCTAGCCTTTGATTATAATACAACTACTTGAAAAGAAGACAATTATTTTAATGTTTAAGTAGATGAATCTGATTTAAAATTTCATCACAAGATACTGACAAAATATAAGCTGAGGTAAAAAGACCTGTTAGATCACAGAATCCACTCTTTAAACACGAGTCTGCTAAAGAAAGACATGTCATTGTACGTTTAAATTAGTATAACAGTTAAGTTGGAACTTTCAGAGAAACTTCTGGTACTTGGGTACCAAAGACCCATTGAAAGGTGTTGAGTGCTTAGTTCCTTTAGACTGCTTTGGAAATCCAAGTCTTATTTTGATAAAATATTAAAGATAATTTTTTAAGGGTGAAGATCTAATATGAAATTGCAGAACACTTCACAGGTTTCAGCGGAAATTTAAAAATTTGAGTTGGGGACCTTATACACATTTGTGGGCAAATAAAGAACAGTAGCCTGACATCTCTTTTTTCAGGACTGCTGAACAAGCTTGTAAGTATGTAATACCTTTGAAGATCAGGCTACATCTTGCATTGGTGCCTAAACATAGGTTTGTGGGTTTACCTTTAAGCACCAAACTCTGAATATTGTTTTTGGCTTGTGCCACATATTCAGTAAGTATTTATTTATGGCAATGTTACACTTACCAGCTTCCACCCTAGATAAGAAAATTGGACTCTGAAACAATAATAATTAGGTGCTTTAACATACATTTTTCAACTATTTGTCTATTATTTATGCTTAATGAAAATATTAAAGCACTTTGAATTTTGATTCTCTTATTATAGGTTTTAAATACTATTACTTTTAAGTATTACACTTTATTTGTATGGTGTACATTATTGTGCATAACAGTGAAGGATTTATTCACCTATTTGAAAGGATAATATTTACTTGCTGATGAAGTACATATACTTAGTAGGGAGTTATTAAAATGGTTGAAGACCAGATTGAAACAGACATCAAGCAACATTTCATAGCCACCATTGCTACACCAAATTGCACATTTTAAAGTAGTGATACTGAATTACTGCATTTATGTATCTAAACTGAGAATTTTGAACAAATTGGTCAGTTAACTATCTTATACAGATGCCTAGATTTGTGTTTGCACTATGATAACTGTACATAGGAATCATCAAGCAATTATACATGATTGTGTTTTGTAAACCAACAGGAGCAACTTTTATTATAGCAGACTCAAAAGTATAAAGGATTTCAGTCTAAATCCTGTAGGTTTCAGAAAGACAGACTACTAGTGTTTGTGTTGGCGCAGTTTTCATCAACTGGAGCTATAAGTTTTATAACGTGCAGGTATTTGTATGATAGTATTTTTTCAAGCTATGATGTTAATTCTGAGATTTCAGCTTCATTATTCAGTTTATGGGTAGTTTACATTAAATATCTATCAATTGGCAGCATTACTGACAATTATAATAAGCTATCAGATCTTTCAGTTTTAAAATTCTGCTTCCATTTAGTTTAATATAACTTTGTAATTCTCTGGCAAATGTTATCAAATGGCACAATCGGAAAAAACCTTTATTTTTTCCTCTTCAGTTAATAGGCACTGGCATATTATCCCTGGGAAGACAGTCTTTTTATTATTTAATTTACTAGGCTAAAACAGAAACAAAACTAATTGCAACCTTTTCCAATGTGTTTGTTCTGTAGTTAGAATTTCCCCACATTCATTTTTTTTCCTGGTTCTCAGAAATAAGAATGCCTACTGGTCTAATAAGTAATTACAGTCCATCATTCATTCAAAATATAATAAACCAAATGATCATTAATTAAAACTAAGGATTATTATGGGGAGAATATAATTCAGTGTTAGATCACAGTGGTATTTAATATGCATTAAAGATTTATATTAATGGCTTTATCCTTCTGTCGGGTTTTTTTGTACAATCAGTGCCACAGGTTGTTCAGAACCTATATTCTGGTGAATACTGCCTTCAAAGCCAGTTACCATCTTTGATTTTATGGACATGTTGGACTAAAATTTAATTCTTTTGTGTTGTCTAGTCACAATTTTGCTAAAATGCTTTTTAAGCTTTTTTCATTTGAAATTTGGCTTGTCTGAACTTTTCTTTTATTGTTCATATGTCACTAAAGAGGCACAAGTTTGTATGTATTTAGGAAAAAAAAATCATGTTTACAACCTGAAATAAACATAGCTGTGTCATGGTACTCAAACCTGTGAGTGCAACTTGGCTGATCATACCAGAGATAGCTTTAAATTATCTCATCCATATAAGTGTAACTAGTGGCTTAATGTCCAGTTGAGAAGGAGGTGGTGTTCCCCAAGCTCTGTCCTGGGTTTGGTTTAGTGTCCTCATTAATATTTATATGGTAAATCAACATGGAATTGAGTGTGTGCTTAGCAAATTTGTGAATGACACCAAGTTTGGTGGAGTTGTAGATACCCTGGTGAGTGAGGTTAGGATCCAGAATGAGCTGGATAGACTGGAAAAATGGTTTGAAATCAATCAAATGAAATTGAGCAAGTACAAATGCAACATCCTGTCCTTGGGGTGAAATAACTGCATGCATAAATACAGACTGTGGGATGATTAGCAGAGGTGGGACCTGGAGGGTTACAGTGGACCATAAGCTGAATATGAACCCACAGGGTGGTCTTGTGAAAAGGGCCAACAGTATACTGGGTTGTATTAACAGGAGTATCAGTTGCAAATCAGTTGCATCCAGTTTTGGGTTCCACACTTCAAGAAGAATGTGGACAGATTGAACAGAGTTCAGCAGACAGCAACAAAAAGGTTAGAGGCCTGGGAAGTAAGATTTACGGGGAAAGGCTGAACGAGTTAGTTTATTTAGTTTGGAGAAGAGAAGACGGGGAATTTGTTACATCTTCAAATACCTGAAGGGCGATTATAGTTTGGAGATTGTGCTTTTCTTTGTGGCTATGGGAATAGGAGCAAAGAACAAGCTGCAGCTGCAGAAATTCATACTGGAAATTAGGAAGAACTTTCTGACTATGAGGGAAGCATTGAAATGGAGACATTGTGAAATATCTATTCCTGGAGTGTTCAGCCAGACTTTTGACTAGGATCATATAGTCAGAATTAATCCTGCCTTGAGCAGGAAATGCTTTCCTATGTTCTTATGAACCATGGCAGCAGAGTTCAGTGCAGATTTCAAACTCCAGTGAAGATCCCAGGAATATGCTTGGGCAGCTAGCCTGTACTGAGATCTGGTGCTGTGTTCTGCCATGGGTTCCCAAACTGATTGTTTGAAGCTAGTCCAAACATATCTACATTAGCTCAGCCATATGTTTCACTTGGATAAAACCAACAGAGTAAGGTGTGAGAGGGAAGAGACAGTGTTATGATGAGGATTATTGATGCCTTGAGTCAGTGATATATTTATATGTTATATGTTTCTTAATTATGTGCATCTTAGCTATTTGTTTTTTGTTTAATGCAGAACCAAATATAAAACATTAAAATTGTTGTGATGAATGACTCTAAATGGTTGGTTGCATAACCCAAGCACTGTTAAATGTAAATTGCCACATAAAGGAAGCATAATATACTGCCATATTAACATTGCTGCTCATAAAAGCAGATACCATATAGTCCTACACTCCATTGCCAGTTGATTTGTGTTGAAAAAAATATAGCAGTCATAAATTTTGGCTCAAAATATTGTTGAAATCTTTAAAAGTTGGGAGCTCCAACTGCCTTGTGGTTATTTGTTGAGGTTGATTGGCTTTAGATTCCAGGATGAATGGCCATGACCAAAGCAACATTTTTATTTCCTTAGATCAACCTCTCCACCTCTCCTACACCTGCGCAAATAATAAGTCGTTCACAGACCTCCAACACTACTAGCAGCAGTATTACCCAACAGACTATGTTGCTGGGGAGTACCTCCCCTACGCTGAGTGCAAGCCAGGCTCAAATGTATCTCCGAGCTCAGATGGTAAGTGTCGTGAGTTGCAGTGCTCAGATTTGAGTTTTCTTAAGTGAACTTACAAAAAAAAAAACAAAAACAAACCCTAAAGATGACACACAAATCGTTTACAGGCTATGTAATTTGGGAATTTGATAGCTAATTTTGTCAATTAAATAGTTTTTAGAACAATTTGGACCACAGAAAAATAAAGGGATTGTTTGACTGGAGAGCAGGAAAATGAAATCTGCCTTGAAAACAGCTCAGTGTTAGTCTGGTGCATATTGTTGTAGGGGAGCAGATCAAACATTCATAAGTTAGGAACAAAATATCTGTCCTTGCGTAAGGGTATATGAAGAGGCATGTTGTATTCCCAGCAGATTGTTCTAATATGCTTCAAACATTAAGAGTTTACAGGCTCTTGGTTAAAGCTTTCTCACATTTAACTAAGTATGCTTTTAATAGAGTACTGCCTCTCGTGTTTGAGTTGAGTTTATAGTTTTCATTCGCCCTGGATTCGGATAAGACGCATTTGATTCTTGCAATTTCCTATTAGTATTTTTTTTCTTTCACAGTTTAAAATGAAAATAATATTCAAATTGTGACTAGTTTTACAGTGAAATGAAATGGCTGTTTTATAAAATCTTAACGATGGTGACTTTTAACTTAACAGTGTTTTGCAGTACCAGTATGGGTCCTTGTCTTGCACTAATCTCAGTGTGCTGACTGCTTTATTTGTGCAAAGTCTCATCTGAAGTAACTAAGGCTTTGCAAAAATGTATAGATCTGCTGAGGAGTTGTTGCTGTCTTCAGTATGCAAGAAAAGAGGGAGTTTCACAGGGACTTAATGATGTATAACTAAATCCAAGTGGTGGATATGTGGTGTGTTTTGACACCACCTACTTAGTATGGTATATGGCCTTGATATGTATGTATACAGATACATGCACACTCTATACCTTTCAATATGTATTAGTTAGTTGTTGCAAACAGCTGAATTAAAAACTCATCTCCTGTTTTATTGCAACATCCTTTTCTCTTGTCTTAATAAATGCAGTCTTGCACTGTTCATATCCAGTCAGAATGACTCTGCAAGATCATTTTCCTAGTCCTGTTACTTTGACCATCACCCCTCTCTTTGTTTTTTTTTTCCCCCCCTCTCACATCAAACAAGCTATTTTTCTTCTTTTTCAAGGCCCTTTAGGGTAAATCTGTGCTCTGCTTAGCTTATTTCTTTCTGTAGGAAAAGTTGAGTTTTACTTCTGACCAACCCGTGATGCCAGCTTGATATGTTTTCAGGCAATTATTTTGTGCTTTCTCCCACATTAGTGCTCATGTTTGGGGGAAAAAAATCCTGTAATTATCTGCAAAACTAACTTGTCCTCCTTTGAACTCTGGGTTGTCACAATACTTACAAAAAACTTAATAATGGCTAGGCCACAGGAAGTCTCTGACCGCTATCTATCATGTTGCTGAGACCACTGTCCATCATGCTGACCAATTTGTTTCCTTTTATTCGCCTGTCTGTACCCATCTGTTTTAGCTCTCTGGTTTGGGGACAATCTTTTTGTTCTGTTTATGTAGTGTCTAGCCCTGAAAGTATAGACGGACATAACAATTGTGTTGATATCAAATGATACTGATATAAGTTGTTACAATGGAACGGTTACCTCTGCATTAGTCTGTAGCATTACCAGTGAAGCACAGCTGCTGGAACTTTGATCCTGTTTCATTCAGGGTCAAAATTTGAGCAGATCAGCTCATTTGTATCTTTACAGGATCATGCGGGTGTAATAGTTGCATCAAAACACTGATGTGGGTTCTTGTTAAAAGATGTATTTGTCCATACCCAGGAGCTCCGAGGTCTGTGATGATACAATTAATATTTGTATTTCAGTATCTCATATCTTGATATAAGTTAATAATAGAAGTATATTGTATTGGAGTATATAACAATATAAGGCAGCAGCAGTTTTTATGTATTTACTTGTATCTGGATGTATGAGGGCAAGGCATTTACTGTATCTTGGGAGACTCACAGGGTGTCAGGGAAGAATATGCTGGCTCCGGTGCGGGGTGTCTTCTGTTATGGTAACATTTTTTTGTACAGTATCATTAGAGTTTTATTTCGGGTCCTTTCTTGTAGTGTTTTGCCAGAATGACAGGTTTAACACTGGCCCTTGTCTTCACTATGTATTTTTGTGAGACCCTGCTTGCTGAATTAACTGTTTGATGTTGTCATCTGATCAGGAATGCAGTGTGTTAATTTGGAATGGCTGCTCGCAACTTTTGAACACTTTCCTTTGAAATTTCTTACTTGCTATTTGCAAGAGTAGTTCTTGTGAGGAACATATGATGTCAAATGTAGAGTTCTTTGCAAATGGTCCTATTTCTTTGAATTGAACACGTAAAAATATATTGGTTGTGGTATCCTTTAAATGTGCAACAGTTTTTTAAGATTAATTATTGATAGTGTATATTATTTATCAGAGAGACCCAAATAAACAGCTTTACTTACTTTTTATTCTTTTCACTCAGTTTTTTTAACTTCAAATTAATGCATGCCTAAGTGTAATATGTGTTTAGTCTCCTAATTAGAAAAGTTTCTCTCATATATTACAAGGTTTTACTTTGTTACTTGGTTCCTTATGTCTGCATATTGTTTTCTTCATTTTTCTTTTCACTACATTCACAGCTGATTTTTACTCCCGCTACCACTGTGGCTGCTGTCCAGTCTGACATTCCAGTTGTCTCATCTTCCTCATCTTCTTGTCAATCTGCAGCAACTCAGGTGAGATTGTCTGGATTTCTTGTGTGTCCATTATCCTGAGCTAGACCTTGAAATGAAGCAGAAGAATCTTTATGCTAATGTTTCTGATGTTTATATTAGAATAATAATTTTTTTGCAGTTTGAATATGCTCTTCTTAGTATCATGACTTAACACACTGAATATTTGGTTTCTCCGAAAACACAAATCCTGGACAAGCGGAGTTTGTTTACAACATTAATTTTTTTCTGTAATAAACTACTTAAAACTTCCCCAACTCATCAAAAAAATGTTGTTTTCCATTTTTCTGTCTTCTGTGCGGCAGGTGTATTCCTTTGAAGATAATGAGTTGAATGTGTGGTTCTCAGCTGTTTTATTTTCATGACACATTTAAACTTAGTTTTGTAGTATTGTTCAATATGTTTTGACTTCATTAGAAAGGAATATGTCTAATGTAAAGGACTATTCAGTTTCCAAATATTAGCTCCATATTTTTTCCTTATTGTTGAATATATTTGCAAGCACATGGGAAACTAAATAGTGGCGTGGTCTTTAGTAGTATCTGTTGATTAAAACCCAGAACAACTTTTATCACCTTTATGTATTTTAGTTTCTGATCCATCCCAATGTCTGATCAAAGTTGATGGGTTTGAGAACTGTTTGAAGCTTATTACAGAGAATAATCTTTTTACAATTAAACGAGTGCCCATGCACACATGTGCAGAAACAACACAAAAAACACTAGGGTTAGAAAATCAAGTATTCAAAAAAATTAGAAAATGTCCTAATTAAGGTTACCTGTGCCACCTGAATTTGCATCTTCTTACATATGTTTCACAGGACTTCTGCCTCATTCAGTGGACAGTATGGGTAGTGTTCACATTAAACATAGAGGGGAATGGGACACATTATTGTGGGTTTTATAGACATTTGTGCGAATTTGTGTAAATGTTCAAATTCAGGAATCTTGAGGGTCTAGAAGTGAGTGTGCTGTAATTGCACTGACTGCCACTCTTTCCCTCCCTGCCCTGTTCCCCCCACATAACTTGACTGTGCTCCATATCCTTTAACAATTCTCTGTCTCTGACTTGGTCTTGTTAGCTTTGACTGCTCAACCATGTCTTCTCATCATATCCCAAATCAAAGTCTTTACTTATTAACCTAATTTCCTTCCTTGTTTCCCAGTCCCGATCTCTCCAGACAAAATTTCCTGTCTCACTTTCCTGTTATTCCTGCTGCTATCTTCTAGCCTTCAAACTTCTGTTCTATGCCCACTTTTTTTTCCTTTTGGCCTTCAAATCTGTCTCCCTCCTACTATGTAATGTCTGGGCCTACCAAGAATGTCCTGTAGTCTCCTTGCTCTTAGTCACCAATTTTGTTGTTGTTGTTATTTTAGTGGAGGTGTTTCTTTTGCTGTACAGTACCCCTTAACCATGATGAGAGAGGCCAGGGATTAATAATACCTACTTTTGATTTCAGTTCAGTGTCTCTACGGGTGGATAAACACTTGTGCTACAGCAGTCGCATCTTACGTGGTGGTTAGGTTCTAAAGTCAGCGCGTAAGGCGAACATCGCGTATAGGCAAACTTACCCTTGAAAATCCCTTAAGTCGCCCATAATGGGGGGTTGTCAGGGCTTGATGTTTATCCAGGAGATGATGGGCCAGGCTTGGGTGACAGAGAGTGAGTCATAGACAAAGTGGTTGGCTTTGGTTCAGCTCTAGAAGTTGATTGCGTAGGCTCATCTGCTGCTGGTTGTTTTTTCTTGAAAAACATGGTGATTGGCAGCTGTTGCTGTTGTCTGTTGAGCTGCTGAAACATTTCTTGGTACAGTCTCAAATCATCCGTAATACTACGTGTGATTTTTTGAGGCTTCGTTCCATGGAGAGATCATATTCAGAAGTTAAATCATTCAAGTGTTTTGCTTTTTTTTTTTTTTTTTTTTTTGCCGAGCGCATATAATCGAATTTGTGCAAGTTAAATGCATGTATGATACAACTCTACTGTCTTTATTGTTTCAAGATGGGGAGGGTGTCGGGGTCAAACTCATCCAGCCCCACACGCTGCATCAGAGTTACTGGGCCAGACCAGGAGCAACCCCTGTGCAGCACCCATGCTTCTTGGTTCAACCCATGCACTGTGTGCCATGTGCATCATGGGCCCTGATGCTCAGGAGCACCTTCCGTCCCCTTCCCTTCCATTCCCTCCTATCCTTCAGCAGGGCTTGCTCTAGGTATAGTAAGGGAGAAACTGCCTACCACTGCTGCTGTCCTTGGCTGACTCAAGGTAGAGGAAGACTTAGAGCCACTCCTACCCTATTCCAATTGGAGGTTACGGTGAGAGGCTGAATAGGGTGCCAGGCTCAGCCAGGGACAGCTGTGGCAGCAGGTTGGTCCCTCACTTCTAGTGCTTGCTCCCTGCTTGGTTGCCGCCTTCCTCCCCACCCTCCCCTGCAACATCTGCTCTGGGCAGGGAGGAGGTGCTGAAAGTGGGGGACCCACCCATCAATGCTGTCCTCCCCAGCCTAGCCTGGCACCCTGTCTAGCTGCTCTAGCTGCTCCCTGCTGGGTGGGGGAACCTGGCATAGCAGATGGAGATGGGAGCCATGACATCCAGTGGCTACCAAGTGTGGCAATATATGTAGCTGCTTCCAGTGGTCCCTGGCTGGAGCAGGGCATAAGCATCCTGGTGCTTCCTCTTCCCCTGGTCAGTAGGGAACAGTAGTGGATCCCCTTTCCTAATCCTGCTTCTTGCTTAGTTCCCTGGGTATCCCCTGCCAGCCTGAGGCCCCAACCCCACCTTGGATCCCACAGGGGACTCGGGCATCTGCACTTGAGGGGAACTAGAGCCACTGGTAAGCAAGCTGCACTTCATGGTGAAGAAAATCTTCCATAAATGAACAAAGTAAAATGATGTTGCCTTACCTGTCCTAGTCTGCCAACTGGTTCCAGTGCCTCTACTACTTGGAAGAGTTTTACCAGATAGTGTCAGCATGAAATACTAGAATTTTGTCACTTGTGCCACTTTTTTAACCTGACAAGACTTGTGTTTTTTCATGCTGTTACTAGTGCTGTTGATGACAGCCCAGAGCAGGAACTGATGCAAATGCAGGATTATTATGAAGGTGGAGGACCTAAAATGTGATTGGGAGGTAGTTAAGGTCATAAAGGCCTCTCTTCTCATGCTCACAATCTCCTGCAATATTCAGAGTCTTGTCATGGAGAAGAAAAAGAAAGCCCAGACACTAGAGGAGATTGGGTATTAAAACTTACCTGATGTATATTAGTCTGAGGATGATGGGAAAGATAATACTACAGGACGTCTGTGGATAATACCTTAGTAAGAAACCTGGTACTTTACCCCTTTCCACCAGTTGGTAGCTGGATTTCTTATGGCCAGGGCTACTGGATTCATTCCCTAATGCACCACTCATGTATATCTTATTTCAGTATGTTAAACCCTTAGACAAGGAGGTATCTTTTTAACCACTGCTGAGGTGTTTAAATAAAAACTTTAAAGCAGTGGAGCTGGTATTCTTTTAATTGATGATATTGCCCAGTTAATGTGACAACCTGTGGAGTTCAGTGCAGTTCTAAGGAAAATTGGTTGTATTATTTTTGTTATTCCAGCGGGGGGGGTAAGATAGCTGGGTTAAAGTAACATGACAGAGGAGAGTAGATGGCACCTATTCACAGGTTAGTAAGCAACCAGTCCATCAGTCCACTGTTAGTTGCGTTTCCCACAGTAGCATCATTCTGTTTGTCAAAGTATCTCATTACTTCCTGGAGAATATCCCCCACGCTGCGGCCTTTCTTGGCTGCTCTTTCAGCCAAAAGAGGAAGCTTTTTCAGATCCTCCTCATTTCCATGCATAAATGACAAATTTGGCACATTGAACTGGGAAGCAACCAACCACTGGAGGATGGCTTGAAGCTCTTTGTTTTGTGAGTTGTTGTTGTTGGCATTCTGGTTGGTCACTATCACTTGAGAACCTGAGGCTGAACCTGTAAGTGGGTTTCCATTCTGTTTTGGTAGGGAAGCTATCATCGGTGTTACTTGAGCTTTTGCAGATGAGGTATCAAATGCATTGGCTTCCTCTGACAAGTCACCTATAGCTGACTCAGTGCCACTTCCTTTGACCACAAAGAGACACAACTTCATTGCAGTTTCCACCAGTTGGTCAATAAATTGCTTGTTGACTTGATCTATGTTGCCAAACTGCTCCATGGCTGAATTAGGCTGATTGGCTACGGCCTGTTTGCCAGGCTCCCATTCGCTGGCAGGGGTATGCTTAAAGCTTTTGTTTGTT
>JAGPOW010001918.1:13435939-13450482 GCA_030014935.1 Caiman crocodilus | reverse complement strand
ATTTTTCTTCACAGTAGCAACAAAGCCAGAGTCTGTCATGAGCTCACCTGTGACATGATGTAGATTTTTCATTATTGAGTCTATCAAGTCTGATATAACTTCTCTGGTGTGTTTGAGAACTACTTTCTTCAAAACCAGGCAAGCTGGAGCATGCTTGTTGCCCTTCTTTTCAACTTTCATGGTCTTCAAGAATGAGAACATCATATCTGAAGCCACTTTGTTTGCATAAACCATTAGCCCTTTGCTGACAGAAGTACCAGATTCACCTTGCCTGAAGTTTTTGACTTGCTGATGCATTTGTTTATCTGAAGATTTTTCTCCTTGTTTACATCCCTTTTGATTGGATATCTCGCCATAGAAAAGAGATGTTTTCTTGGATCCTGAATGATCTTCTCCCTTAGTAGTCCTCTCTTGAGATGCCTTGGGAGATACTAGTTTACCACGAGGGTCTTGTGTGCTTGCTTCAACAGCTTCATTCACAATCTGTGATGCAATTTTGCTCACATCGCCACAGGTATTATTATTTTTCCTTTCATGAGTGGATCTATGAATTGCTTGACTTATACAGTTATGGGCAGTTCCTTCCAGTTTGTCTGTGATCTCCTTACTGGCCATTTGAGCAACCAAGGAACAGAGCTTATTTACATAGTATGAAACATCATCAGTGTCTTCCTTGTTTTCTTTTTGAGCACCAGTACACTTTAATGATGTGTCATTATTCTGGTACAGTAGGGTGTTTTTGAAGCTGTCACTACCTTTGCGTTTCGGTGGATTATCTGAAGGAGCCAGTGCGTGCTGGAATCCAACTGCATATTTCTGAAGGTCATTGTTGAGCCAGCTCACAATGTTAAGTTCATCAGTTGAACCTTGTTTAAAAAGACAGACTGTTCCTTCAGTCTTAGTACGATCTTGCTTTTCATTGTCTTTTATTACAATGACATCTCTTTCTTCCATGTTTACTAGGTCAAGTTCATTTGAATGCTCAGAGATGTTGCTGGACTGGCTTGCAGCTTGCTTTGCTTTTGGATCTGTGGCTTTTAAATTCAGGCTGGAGACATCAACAAAAGAGATCACTTTACGGTCCTGGTCCTTCTGTCCTTCAGGCTTGTAGAAGTCTACTTTACACAGGCCTGCCTGGCTGTGCAGCCAGTCAACTTCCTGAGACATCTCTGGAGATAGATGTTAGAACCGTACCCAGGACCGTAAAGTGTTCTTGAGTCAGTTGAGCTGCAGTGATGACCCTGCCAGACTCGATGTTACTTCGTCTCTCAACTTCCCATGGTCTTTTGCTGCCAGATTTGATATTCACTGTGTTGCTTCTTGGTTTCTATAGCAGCAGTGACATCACAAAGATTCAGTTTCACCAACAGCTAGTGGTGTAATGGTCCTGTTTCAGCAATAACCTATCCTACCTATCCTAGTTTTTCCCTTAGGCTATAATAAATCTATTTCCTTAAGTTTTGGATAGTGTTTTTTAGATGGGATGGGGAAGTGAGAGAATGAGGAAGGAGAGGACAGGGAAACTGATTCCTCATCCCCAACCCCTGATTAAAAAATACAAGGAGGCAACAACTCTCATTAAACTACGTTTTGGTATATACAGTTAATGTAAGGATAGCTTAGCACAGAGTTAAGCTTCTGGTTAAAAGGAGGAGTTTGGCAGGCAGAGTTTGGTCTTACGGTGTCACAGAATCATACAACCAGAAAGGACCTGTAAGATCAAGTCTGGTCTCCAGGCATGGGCTGTAAGCTATTGGGCTCAGACAAGCTCAACAAGGTGCCTGTTCAGCCTCCTCTTGAACACGTCCAAGGATGGGGACTGTACCATCTCTGCTGGGAGTATTCCAGATTCTGCCAACCCCTACAAAGACGAAGTTCTTCTTTGTACTGAGCCTGAATTTACCCTCCATAAGCTTATGTCTGTTGGTCCTTGTCATCCCTTGAGGCCATCATGAAGAGTTACTCACCTGTATCTTGGTGTTCACACCTGATGTGCTTGTAGGCAGCTGTCAAGTCACCTCTCAGCCTTTTCTTACTCAGACTGAACAACAGGCCCAATTTCTTTCTTTCTTTCTCTCTCTTTTCTTCCCTTTTCTTCTTTTTTTCTCTCTCCTCTCCTTTATTCTCTCTTTCTCCTCTGTTCTCTTTTTTTCTTTCTCTTTCTCTCTCGGGCTGAGGCCTCGGACTTTGCTTCACGCAGGTTGATTGCTGAGAACCCCCCCCATGGGTGTCCCCTCTGGCGGAACTCTAAATGTGTAAATATGTAAATAGTCTGTTGGCTCGCTAGGGTGGTTTTTACTCGAGAATGTATGGGCAGGCCTTGCAGGCCGTGAGCCCAGGACCGTGTCTTTGAGGCCCAGGTGTTCGGGCCAGCCTGTAACTACCCTTTACTGGTCCCGATGGGTCACCCTCCCTAGAATAAACGCCTCTTAAAAGTCAAAGTCTTTCTTTCTTATAGATTTCGTAGACATTAGGGTTGGAAGATTGAGTCCAGCCCCCTGCCTCAGGGGCAGGAAGCCAGCAGGGATCATAGGATCCCAGCAAGATAAACATCCAGTTGTCTCTTGAAGGCATTCAAAGTAGGTGTTTGAACCACCTCCGGTGGCAGTCTATTCCAAACCTTAGGGGCTCAGACAGTGAAGAAGTTTTTCCTTATGTCCAATCTGAAACGGTCATGGAAGAGTTTGTGACCGTTCGACCTTGCATCCCTTGGGTGCTCCGGTGAACAGACATTCCCCTAGATCCTGTTGAGCACCCCGATAAATTTATAGGTGGCCACCAGATCACCTCTGAGCCTGCACTTTTCCAGTCTGAAGAGTGCCATGGCTCTCAGCCTCTCATAATAAGACCTGTTTTCCTGACCCTTGGTCATGTCTGGCTCTTCTCTGGACTCTCAAGCTTCTCCACATCCTTTTTGAAAAACTGAATGTAGTACTCTAGCTGCGCCCTCACCAAGGCCGAGTACAACAGGAGAATGACGTCCTGGGATTTACTTGAGAAACATCTATGGATGCAAGCCAGCATTTTGCTTGCTTTACTAGCAGCAGGATCACATTGAAGGATCATGTTCATTTTGTGGTCAATCATGACCCCCAACTCCCTTTCACCTGTAGTGCTAGCCAGTGTAGCATTGCCAAACCTATAAGGATGCTGCAGGCTTTTCTTCTCAGGGTGGAAAACCTTGCATTTTTTGGCGATGAACACCATAACGTTCTCGTCTGCCCATTTCCTGAGCCTGTCAAGGTCATCCTGGATCACCCTCCTGTCCTCAGGTGTGGATGCTTTGCTACAGAGTTTGGTGTCATCGGCGAACTTGGCCAGTCCGCTTCTGATACCAATGTCCACATCATTAATGAAGGTGTTGAATAGTATAGGCTCAAGGACAGAGCCTTGAGGGACCCCACTGGTCACAGGGCACCACAACCATTTTGACTTCCATCAACCACCACTTTCTGGGTCCTACCATGGAGCCAGTTCCCCAGCCAGTGGATCATGGTGAAGCCAAGGCCACTATTAGCCAGATTTGCTAAGAGGTGACCGTGGATACCAGATCCACGTGACCTACCCTCAACAAACCTGTGCTGGCTATCCCACAGGATGCTGCCATTGGCCAGTCTGTTAAGAATGGCCTCTTTGATAATCTTTTCTAAGACCTTCCTCAGGATAGAGGTCAGGCTGATGGGCCTATAGTTTGCCAGATCCACCTTCCTCCCTTTCTTGAAGATAGGGACCGCATTGGCCTTCTTCCAGTCTTTGGGCACTTCACCAGACCGCCATTAGTTCTCGAAGATCCGTGCCAGGGGCTGAGCTATGATGCTAGTCAGCTCCTTGAGTACCCTGGCGTGTAAACTGTCAGGGCCGGCTGACTTGAAGGTATCCAGCCTGTCAAGGTGTTTCTTCACGAGGTCAGCATTGATGGAGCGTAAGGAATCTCCCTCACCTGGGCCTCCCCGTCCAATAATGGGCAGGGGCGTCCTGTGGGACTGGTGAAAGACTGACACAAAGTACCCATTTAGCAAGTTGGCTTTTTCCTGGGCACCGGTTGTCAGTTGTCCCGTCTGGTTTAGCAGGGGTCCAATGTTTCCCTTGCTTTTCCTCCAGCTCCCCACATATCTAAACAAGGACTTTTTATTGTCCTTGGTACTTGTAGCTAGTTGGAGTTGCATCGAGCCTTGGCTTTCCTGGCTCACTCCCTGCAGGACCAGACCAGGTGAGAGTATTCCTCCTTGGAGGTGGATCCAGCCCTCCATCCTCTGTATGTCTGTCTTTTTAGACACAGGAGGTCCGCTAGTTCCCTGGAGAGCCAAGGGGGCTGCTGTGCCCTTTTGGTGTCTTCCCTTCAAGATGGAATAGACTTTGCTTGCACATCTAGGATCGCTCCTTTGAGGAGCAACCACTTGTCCTTAACTGCCCCCCACTTTGAGCTGAGGCCCTTTAGGGCCTCACTGACAAGCCTCCTGAGCTTCTCAAAGTCAGCTTTCCTGAAGTCGAGGACTTCTGTATTGCTGACTGACTTGCCAGCTTTACAGCATGTGGTGAAGATGATCAGCTCATGGTCACTGTCACTCAGCTTCCCTTCGATCATTAGGTCACTGATTAGGTCATCCCCCAATGCCAAAACTAGGTCAAGCAGCACTTTACCTCTCATCAGCCCGTAGACTTCTTGTGTCAGAGAGAGTTCATCCCCGCATGAGAGAGAGCTTCCCACAAAATGTCTGGGTAATTGAAGTCTCCCATGACAACCATGCACCAGGAGCGTGCAGCCTCAGCCAATTCCCTGGCGAACTCCTGGTCAAGCTCTTGATCCTGAGTAGGAGGTCTGTAGTAGACTTCCACCATTGCATCCCCTGTGCCGTGTTCCCCATGGATTTTAACCCAGAGGGTCTCCAGTCATCCATCCTGGGTGCCAATGTTGGCTTGCAGGAATGCATATGTTTCCTTGATATAGAGAGCTACATCCCCGTCCCTTTTGTCCACTCGATCCCTCCTGTACAGGGTATAGCCTTTTGTACCTGTGGTCTAGTCATGGGTGGAGTCCCACCAGGTCTCTGTTATTCCTATGACGTTGTAATTATTTGTGTTAAGCAGGAGAACAAGTTCCTCCTGTTTATTCCCCAAGCTCCTGGCATTTGTGTATAGGCATGCAAGTGTCCCAGTGGGGGCCGTTGCCTTGCCTACAGCTTGGTGCAGGGGTGGGCTCCCTTAAGTGTCTTGGTCTTAAGTACCTTGGCCTCCTGGCTTTGCAAGGGTTGGTCAGCGGGCCAGTGGTGGTAGTGGTCCCCCCCATCTCCCAGCAGGGTTAGTTTAAAGCCCAGTGGAGCAGGTCAGCCAGTCTGGCTGAAAAGAGCCTCCTTCCCAGTGGAGAGAGTCTGTTCTCCTCCATGCCCTTGACCATGTGGGTAGCTCTTCTTTGTATTCTTTTGAGCTTTTCTATGTCCTTCTTGAAGTGCAGTACCCAGAATTGGACAAAGTACTCCAGCTGAGGCCTCACTAGTGCCAGATAGAGAGGGAGAAGCACCTCCCTGGATCTGTTGGCCACACATAGTCTGATGCATGCCACATCTGGCAACCTCATCGCACTGCTGGCTCATATTCATCTTCCAGTCAATCGTTTCTCCCAGGTCTTGTTCAGATGCTGTGCCAGCCAGTAGGCCACCACCCATCATGTCATTATGGTGAGGGTTCTTCCTACTCAGATGAAGGACTTTGCATTTATTCCTGTTAAACCTCATCTGATTCTGATTCACCCATGAGTCCAGCCTGTTAAGGTCATCCTGGATCCTGACTTTGTTCTCCAGTGTGCCCACATTTCCCCACAGCTTTGTTTCATCTGTAAACTTAATAATTGAGCTTTCCACCCCCTCATCCAAGTTATTAATGGATATATTAAAAAACATGGGTCCAAGGACCAGTCCCTGAGGGACACCACTGGAGATGGCCTTCCAGGATGAGGGCATCCCATCAGTTACCATTCTCTGGGAGCAGCTTCTAAGCCAACTGTCAACCCACTTCTCTGCAGACTGGCCAAATCCAGCACCCTCAAGCTTGTTTGAGAGAATCCCATGGGAAACAGAATCAAAGGCTACACTGAAGTCTGAGTAAATTACATCCACTACATGTCCCTCATTCAGATGGCCATAAAAGGACGTAAGGTTTGTCAGGCATGATCTACCCTCAACAAAGTTGCGCTGATTTGCTTCTTAACATCCTCTCTGTTTCCAGCTTGTATGGAAGAAGAAAGTTTATGAGAAGGTATTGCAACTTTGTGGGGCCTCAGGTGGGGCAAGCAAAGATGAGCTTGTGACGGGAAAGTGCAGCCAGAAACTCAGCATGTGGTTCTGGAGAAGCTGAAACTTGGACTTCCTCCCCAACTCCCTCTTCTAACCAGCATGACTTCCTCTATTTAGGGGTGTACCAGCATCCTTGTTTCTCCACAGAATGGTCAAACTTCGGCGTGCTTTCAGCATCTCCCAATAACAAGTCTATCCTTATGGCACCATGCAGGGCCCTCCAGTTTACAACTGGTGGCACCAGACTAAAGACTAATTAAACAGGGTATTTCATAGACATTATAGGCTGGAAGGGACCTCGAGAGATCATTGGGTCCAGCCCCTCTCCTCCACCAGCCATAAGCAGGAAGTCAACTGGGATCAAGTGACCTCAGCAAGAAATATATCCATGTGTTTTTTGAAGGAATCCAGAGTAGGTGCTTGTACTATCTCTGCGGGGAGTTTGTTCCAGACTCTGGACATGTGCACCATAAATAAGTTTTTTTTCTTATATCCAGTTTGAATCGGACTTCCTGGAGTTTTATGGCCATTAGACCTTGTTATCCCTTGGGCAGCTCTGGTGAACAGGTGTTCTCCCAGGTCCTGATCTTCCCTTCTTTATCTAATTGTAGGCTGCCACCAAGTCCTCCCTGAACCTTCTCTTCTCCAAACTATAGAATCCCAAATCCCTCAGCCTCTCCTCATACAGCCTTTCCCCCAGGCCTTGGATCATATAAGTGGCTCGCCGCTGGACTTTCAAGCTTCTCCACATGCTTCCTGAAGTGGAGAGCCCAATATTGGATGCAGTACTTCAGCTGTGGTCTCATCAGGACCAAGTAAAGTAGAAGGATGACTTCCCTGGTTTTGCTTGCATCAGTGGATGCACACTGGTTTGGTTAGCTTTGCCAGCCACAGCATCATATTGGTGGCTTATATTCATCTTGTGGTGGTCAATCAAGACCCCCAAGTCCCTTTCAATTGTGGCACTAGTGAGCATAGCACTGCTGAGCTTGTAAGTATGCTTGGGGTTTATCCTACTGAGGTGCAGCACCTTACACTTCTGTGCATTGAAGGCCATCAAGTTTTGATCAGCCCACCTTGAGAGTGTGTCCAAATCGGCTTGTATCCCCAGCCTGTCCTGCTGTGTGACGGCCCCCCCCCCATAATTTGGTATCGTCCATGAACTTGGTGAGTTCACATCTGACTCCCGAATCCAGATCACAAATGAAGATGTTAAAGAGTACCAGCCCAAGTACCAAGCCCTGAGGGACTCCACTGGTCATCTTGTGCCACATTGATTTGCTTCCTTCAACTAGTATTCTTTAGGACCCTGTAGCCATTGGACCGTATGATGATCAAGGCCACAGTTCTCCAGCTTAACTGTGAGGATATCATGGGACACTAGGTCAAAGGCCTTCTTGAAGTCCAGGTATATGATGTGCACATCATCTCCCTTGTCCAGGGCACATGTTACCTGGTCTCAGAAGGCAATGAAGTTGGTCATGCCTGACCTGCCGGTCACAAAGCTGTGTTGGCTGGCATTCAGAAGCTTGCCTTCCGTCAGTGTGGTGTTGATGGATCCTTTGACAGTTTTCTTGAGGATTTTTCCAGGGACAGGTGTAACACTGATTAGTTCTCCAGGTCATCCCTCCTCCCTTTCTTGTAGATAGGGACCATGCTGGCTCTTTTCCAGTCATCCAGGACCTTGCCTGAGCACCATAATTTTTCAGACCTCTCTGCCAAAGGGGATGCAATGATGACTGCCAGCTCCTTTAGGACTCTTGGGTGCATTCCGTCTGGGCCTGCAATTCCTCAAGGTGTACCCTCATCGATTTTAGGCCCATTGCCCACTCCTGGATTGGTTTGTGCTGTTCCTGACAGTGTGATCCTCCCTGAGGGGGTGAAAAAACAATGCCAAAATCATTTGGGAGATTGACCTTTTCTTGGACATCAGAAGTTAGTTGCCTCATTGGGTCTCTCAGGGACCCAGTGCTATCTTTGCTCCTTTTCCAGCTTCCCACACATCTGAAGAGACTTTATGTTGTCCTTGATTTCCGTAGTTAGCCTAAATTCAGTTTGTGCCTTGGCTTTCCTCAACCACTTTCTACAGATGCGGTCGAGTGCAGAGTTATCCTCTCTGATTAATGCTTCCTTTTTTCCAGCTGGTGTAGGCTGCTCTTTTGAGCTTAATCATAGTATCATAGCTGATAGGGTTGGAAGGGACCTGAGCAGATCATTAAGTCTGACCCCTGCCATGACAGGAAAGACCCCAGCAAGGTGATCCTCCCCGGGTAGGATCCTGGCTGCCATGGCAAGGGAAAATTGTCAAGGGATCCAGTGAAGTAGCACCTCCTGATATCTAGCCTGAATCTACCCTCTGCCAGCCTGTGACCATTATTTCTTGTCATTCCTGGTAGTGCTGGGAGAACAGGGACTCTACCAATGCCTGCTGGCCCCCCCTGACTAGTTTGTAAGCAGCCACTAGATCCCCCCTCAGCCTTCTCTAGTGGAGGCTAAACAGATTCAGGTCCCTTAACCTCTCCTTGTAGGGCCTGCCCTGCTGCCCCTGATCATGTGAGTGGCTCTCCTCTGAACCCTCTCCACACTGTCCACATCCCTCCTGAAGTGCGGTGCCCAGAACTGGATGCAGTACTCCAACTGCAGCCTGACCAGTGTTGCATAGAGGGGGAGGATCACCTGCTTGGACCTGCTTGAGATGCATCAGTAGATGCATGACGGTATGGTTGTTCTTCCTGACCGCATCTCCACACTGTCGGTCCATGTTCATTTTGGCATCAATAATGACTCCAAGATCCTTTTCTGCCTCTGCACTGATGAGAAGGGAGTTCCCCAGCCTGTAGGTCTGCTGCTGGTTCTTCCTTCTCAAGTACAGTACCCTGCATTTGTCGGTGTTGAAACCCATCCTGTTCTCATCCGTCCACTCTGTAACCTGTCTGGGTCCGATTGCAGTCTATTCCTCCCTTCTAGCATGCCCACTTCTCCCCACATGTTACTGTCATCTGCAGATTTGAACAGGGTGTTTTTTATCCCCTCATCCAAGTCACTGATGAAGATGTTGAACAGGTCAGGCCCGAGGACTGAGCCCTGGGGAACCCCACTGCCCACATCCCTCCATGTCAAATAAGGCCTGTCCACCACCACTCTCTGGATGCGGCCCTCTGGCCAATTAGTGACCCATCTGACTGTGTAGGTATCGACATCATAGTCTCCAAGTTTTTTAATGAGAATGGGGTGAGAGACCATGTCGAAGGCCTTCCTAAATTTCCAGAAAGACTACATCTACTGTGACACCAAGGATTTTGTGACCTGGTTATAGGTGGTCACCAGGTTTGTCTGACAGAACCTGTCTCTAATGAACCATGTTGGTTGCTCCTAAGCATAATCTCCCCTGCTAGCCCCTTGTGGACATGCGCCAGGATAATTCCCTCAATAATTCGTAATAAGGTCCTAGAATCCCTTATTCAGCCATGGGGGCTTTCTTGCCTGTTAACTGTATTTCTTGTGAGATGGTATGGCTTTGCCCTGTGCTTCAAGGATTATGTTTTTAAGAAACGACCAGTCCTCGTGTACTCCCTTTTCTGGGGATGGAATGGCCTCTAATTGCCTGACTGACCAATTCTCTCAGTTTGCAGAAGTCAGCCTTCTCAAAGTTCAGGACTTCAGCTTTACTGCTGCGTTTGCCTGCTCTTCAGTGAACTAAGAAAGTGACCAATTCACGGTCGCTGTCACCAAGCTTCCCCTTGATCCGCAGATCGCTCACTAGGTCCTCCTCATTGGCCAGGACCAGATCAAGCAGTGCCTCTCGCCTAGTTGGCCCATAGACCTTCTGGGTTAGGTAGAGGTCATGAATGCATGTGATGAAGCTATGTGACCTGTCAGATTTGGCCATGTGCTCATCCCAAGAGATGTAAGGGAAGTTGAAGTCCCCCATGATGATTGTGGATCGGGAGTGTACGATTGTATTGATATTGTCCACAAGTGGCAGAAAGTGCTATTGCTTGGTGTTGGGGTAGGATGCAAGAGTAAGGACATGGAAAGTGTTAATGTGTGTGTTTACAGGAAGCCAACTGCCTAGATACTGAATAGGAGGCGGTGTGAAGTGGTAGTGGGACAGGACCCAGTGACAGAGGTTAGAAGTGGGTAGTGGTCATCCTCCACCAGGACTTGCTTGAGATAAGAGGATACCATGGGGATTATAGGATGGCTTTCACCTCCTGGAGTGCATAGTTGGGCTGGAATGCATGGGTGACCCTTGAGCCAAACCCTTGTGAGAATGGGCCTTCCATAGGTTCCTCATCTTGAGTAATTTACCTGTTCCTCCAATAAGAATGTGCTCCCCTACATATCTGAAGAAACTTTATCTTTGACAGATGATTGGTGGATGTCTTTTTTTGAGGCTTGGGCTGACCTCTTGCTGCTGCTTATGTTGGGATTTATAGTGTATGTTTAGGAATTTCTCAGACTGGATGATTTGATTCTCCATATTCTTGAGTAATGCAGGTACCTTTTCTCTGTCTGCAGACTTCATCATGGCTGGTCTTGGAAAGCTTTCCTAACCAAGGTTTTATTCCTACCTTTTTTCTTATTAGTGCAAAGGGTATGTGGAAGCAGTCTTCCTAGAAAAACCTCATTCTTGAACTTTGTAGAACTACAAAAATAACATCTATCAACATCTAACAATAACACTTACTGTGCTCCGCAAACACATTGTACTGTTGTGTGGGCTGCCTTCTGGATCAGAAGCAGTGTAGCCATCACCATATAATGCTGTGAGTGGCTAATTGGTGCTGTCCTATAGCAGTGCTAAGGAGGTGAACCTTCCCCCTACCCCGCCTCCCAGCTCACCCTCATGTCCATGTAAAGGCCTTTACCCAGTGTGAAGCAGTGGCATGTGCGAAGGTGCTGTTGCAAGACACTGCTGTTGCAAGACTTGGTTAGCTTGTAGATGAGGTGTCACTATAGAAATTGATGCTTACAGTTTCCTGATTTGGCATGCCCTGCATGAAGGTAATGTTATGGTTAGATTGCTGAAGCTCTTTATCATGTTAGGAAGGGGTTGGCATTGTATGACTTATGGACTGGATCCAGCCTCTGGCAACTTGGGGAATCAGCACAGTGTTGCAGCCAGGACAGTAGAAGAGGTGTCCCCAAATTCCTACTGCCTACCTTGATCCATACTCTCCCTGCAGCATCTATTGTTTACCAAAGGATGGGAGAGGAGATGTACATCCCACAGGAGGGAGCAGGGTTGCAACTAGCAGCCTGTGGTAGCAAAATCTTGTCCGCTCCTACATTAGCAGGTTTTACATAGTCTGTACCTATACCATACCATGGTACTCTATAAAATAAAGCTAAGGTAAGGAAGTAAACTGTTCTTTCAGTCATAGAGAACATGATGATAATGTTGCTGACTTCACTGGAGTAGCAGGAGGGAACCCATTTCTTAACTTACTCTTTATTACATAAAGAGTATTGGGAACAAAATGATTTGCTTGTTAGTAACCATAGTAACCATGAATCTGGTTACACTGAATAGCTGTGTTTAAAAGGAACCAGTTTCCTACTTGGTTCTAAAAATTAGGAAGCATGAAATACATATATTTGATTCATGCACTGAGGAGTCTTAAGAAAAGTTATGTGATTCTTACACAAAAAAATAATTTATCTGAGAAATTGGAGTAGTCAAAACTAAGTTATGTGGCCCTTTCCTTTGTCAGTTCAAAACTGTTTCCTGCTGATGGCAGGTTTATTCTAGTGCTTCATCATCAGGGATCTTGGTTTCCTCTGTTTAAAAACTGCAAATTCTCTGATTAACCCCCCCCAACAAATTCTCTTATTTAAAAAACCCAAAGTCTACAATTAAAATGAAACACAACTATATATGTATATATGAGAGTGTGCGTGTCTATGTATGTATGTATGTGTTGTATGTATCAGTTGAACACCATGTTTTATTGATATATTTACAATTTTAAAGCAATTTGGAAGCCTACCAGTGCCTCAATCACTATAATAAAATAAATTATAAATACCTGTAAATTTTGGCATTTGACTCTGGGGTTTTTTATGGAAAATCAGAGGTTCCCTGCCCACTTCACTCACCAGGATGCAGGTCCAGGCCCCTCACTCCCAAGTCACAGCCCCCTGGCTCTGCTAGGCCACTGCAAGGCATGTGGTTGCATTTCCAGAATCAAAATGAATGTCTGTTTGCTTGCTTATTGGTTCAAGCTACGTAATTTAGACTAACCTGCAAAGATTGAATCAATTCAGTCTTGGGCTTTTTGATTGTCTGTATTAGTCTTAATGTAAAGATAATACTACAGTATTTTTCCTTACACTTCGGTATTTTTCCAGCTCAGTATCTCTGGGGGAGAAGTATGTTGTACAACGCAGCACCTGTGATGCTGACTGTTAGTGACACATAATTTGTTGTAGTCTATTTGAGTGCATACCTTAATACTTCCCCAGAGTATGCACTTACCAAAATTTTTTCAAAAGCAACCATATTTTAAAGGTCCTGTGCCTGTGGCTGCCAGAGCCAGACCTGAAGCCCAACTGGTCTCCTAGAGCAGCCTGTGCAGGGGGAGGCCAGCCTGGAGGAGAAGTGACGTGACCAGCTAGAGGCAGGCCAACCCCAGTCTCAGAGCCTCAGTGAAGCGACCATTGGGCCTGAGCACAGGGGCAGGGAACAAAACAGCAGGGGCTGGCACTGCTCAGCCACAACACAGAGGCAGGAGGATGGGACATGACAGCTGCAGCTGGACCTGTGTCCTGGCACAGTGGGGGTGCTGCTGCTGGGAGGGAGTGAAAGTGGGTTGGGAGTGAGGGGCCCTGGCAGGGCTGGGAGGAGCTGTGGCTTGGGGGTGATGGGCAATGGGAGGGGCAGGGCACTGGCATGTGAGGGCTGCTCAGTGCCACAAAGTAGTGGGGGCACGGAGCTGGGCATGCATCCTGGTGAGTGAATGACACACAGAGAGCTCTGATTTCCTGTGATTAAATGCCAAAGTATTAGAGGTATTTAGAATTTATTTTTAGTTTCATGATTGGGGCACTGATAGGCTTCCAAAATGCTTTAAAATTGTAAATATATCAGTAAAACATTGTTTTGGCAATTCATTTTAATTGAGAAAAAACATGGATAATGGGGTTTTTTAAGTAAGATACTCTGGGATATTTAATCAGAGAAAACCAGGATCCATGTAAATTATTAGACACCTACTAGGTAGAGTTTGTTGTGGAAGAAAATCTCGAAGCAGTTTTCCAGGACAGTCCAATAGCAAAAATCAAAATGCCTGTCCTTTCCTAGGAAGGCTTTCAGTTTAGTGGATACACCTTTAGTTCCCTAGTTATGCCTCCCATCTTCTTATCCTTCCACCCTTGCAACCCAAATTTTCATAGGTACCTGTTTGGTAAGAGGATTATTCCTCTAACTAGTACTCGCATAGTAATTTTTTTCAGCTACTTAATAAAGTAGTCCTTGCTTTTTTTTTTTTTTTTTTTTACTTTTTTTATTGATGATCTTACCCAGCTTGTGTATGACAGATTGTTGAATTCATTGCAGAGCTGTCTCTTGCAAACGTGTGTTTGTGCCAGCAGAGAGATGGTTTGGGTGCTTTGGCTGGGTCAAAGTGAGTTGAGAGGCAGGGGGAGTCGGCGTTTCCTTAAAGATTATTAATCAACCAGGCCATCAGTCTACAGCAAGTTACATTTCTCACAGTGGCATCAAACTGTTGTTTTTCTAAGTACCTCATCACTTCCTGAAGAATATCCCCTATGCTGTAGCCCTCTGTGGACACTTTTCAGCCAGCAGAGAAAGCTTCTTCAGATCCTTTTTATTTCAATTAATGAATGACAGATTAGGCACATTGAACTGGGTGAGATAGACTGAACTGCTTGTTTTGTGAGCTGCTGTTGGCATTCTGGTTGGTCACTACTACTTGAGAACCCAAAGATGACCCTGTAAATGGGTTTCTGTTTTGTTTTTATTGGAAAGCTCTCCCAGGTGTTGCTTGAGCTTTTGCAGATGAGGTACCAAATGCACTGGATTCCTCTGACAAGTCACCTATAGCTATATCAGTGCCACTGCCTTTGACCATGAAGAGACATAACTTTATCACAGATTCTACCAGTTGGTCAAAAAATTGCTTGTTGACCTGATCCATATTGTCAGACTGCTCCATAGCTGAATTCGGCTGTTTGGCTATGGTCTGTTTGCCAGGCTCCCATTCGCTGGCAGGGGTATGCTTGAAGCTC
>JAGPOW010001918.1:13424994-13435839 GCA_030014935.1 Caiman crocodilus | reverse complement strand
ATTTTTCTTCACAGTAGCAACAAAGCCAGAGTCTGTCATGAGCTCACCTGTGACATGATGTAGATTTTTCATTATTGAGTCTATCAAGTCTGATATAACATCTCTGGTGTGTTTGAGAGCTGTTGTCTTCAAAACCAGGCAAGCTGGAGCATGCTTGTTGCCTTTCTTTTCGACCTTCATGGTCTTCAAGAATGAGAACACCATGTCTGAAGCAACCTTGTTTGCATAAACCATTAGCTCTTTGTTGACCGAAGTACCATATTCATCTTGCCTGGAGTTTTTGACTTGCTGATACATCTGCTTATCTGAAGATTTTTCTCCTTGTTTGCAGCCCTTTTGGTTGGACATCTCTCCATAAAGTGTTCTTCCCTCAGTTGAGCTGCAGTGATGTTGAGCTGCCAGACTCGATGTTGCCTCCTCTCTCAACGTCCCATGGTCTTTTGATGCCAGATATAATGTTCACAGTGTTGCCTCTTGGTTTCTATAGCAGCAGTGACATCACAAAGATTCATTTCCACCAGCAGCTAGTGATGTGATGGCCCTGGTTCAGCAATAGCCTGCTATTCTTAGGCTGTATTAATCTATTTCCTTAGGTTTTGGAGGGTGTTTTATTAGATGGGGAAACTGATTCCCCATTCCCCTCCTCTCCTTCCACATCTCCCAACCCCTGGTTTAACCAAAAAAAAAAGGCAACAACTCTCATTAAAGTACGTTTTGGGAAATACAGTCAATGAATGATAGCTTAGCACAGAGTTTAGCTTCTGGTTAGATGGGGATGTTTGGCCGGGAGAATTTGGTTTACGATATCATCTGTCAAGTAGCAAGAGCATGCAGAATAGCTCACTAACAGTCTGTAATAATGGAACAAAACATCTTTAGGTTTGGGAAACTTTGTGTTTCTCTCCCTTTGCCACTTTTTTGTATTTCTATTTTTTCCTGATTACTTCCCTTTTTTCTTGCACTCTTACAAAGATAAAATCTCCTCTTTTTTTTCCTTTCCCCTGTACCTTATGAAATGAAGCCAATAAAAACATGGTGTGAAGGAAGAAAATTTATGAGGAAATCTTGCAACTTTGTGGGACATCAGGTGGGGTAAGCAAAGAAGAGCTTATGAAGGGAAAGTGCAGCCAGAAACTCAGCATGTGGTTCTGGGGAAGCTGAAACTTGGGCTTCCTTCTCAACTCCTTCTTCTAACCAGCATGTTTTCCTCTAATTAGAAGTGTACCAGCATCCTTGTTTCTCCACAGAATGGTCAAACTTTGGGAGATGCTGAAAGCCATGCCAATAACAAGTCTATCCTTATGGCACCATGCAGGGCCCTCCAGTTTACAACTGCTGGCACCAGACTTAAGTAAAGACTAATTAAACAGGATACTGATTGTCCCCAAGTGGCAGGAAGTGCTAGTGCTTGGTGTTGGGGTAGGATACAAGAGTAAGGAAATGGAAAGTGTGTTGATATGGAAGCCAGCTGCCTAGATACTAAATGGGAGGCTGTGTGAGGTGCTAGTGGGACAGGGCCCAGTGACAGAGGTTACAAGTGGGTAGGGGGCATCCTCCACCAGCACTTGCTTGAGATAAGAGGATACTATGGGGATTATAGGGTGACTTTCACCTCCTGGAGTGCCTAGTTGGGATGGAATGCATGGGTGACCCCAGAACCAAACTCTTGTGACAATGGGCCTTCCAACCCCTTGTACACTATGGGTGAGTGCTATTCCATGAAGCAGTCTTCCTCAATGACATTTTCCACAGACAGGGTCACTGAAAGCAGCTTTCTAGGTCCTGAGAAAGCTGTGGTAGAAGACTAGCAGTCCATTGAGATCTCAAGGGAGTTCTCTTGCATGGGAAGCCTGGTTATTGCCTATGAATACTGAACTACTTTCTCTGAAATCAAGCAAAGTGATTTTTGAGCAGGGTTACACCTTAGAACTAATACAGCTAACCACCTCATAGACATGCCACTGTATCTAATATGGACCCAAGCATCCCAGTGCAAAGCTTTCTCACACCTATATTTCTGAATTCATTTGGGAATCCTAGCCACCACTATTAAGTATGTTTCTGCAGATAGCACAGCAAGCAAGCAAGGAAGGACTGTTCACCTGGGTGTATAAGCCACAGAAACTAGATACCAGCTTCTCTGGCACATATTGCAGAGAAAGGGTGCTGGCACTTGGTTTCTTTAATAGCATTGTGGTGCTGAGGACAGACCAACTGGAAAGCACAACCAAAACGTCCACTGGTAGAAAGAACAGTTGTTGAAAATAATCATTGTATATGTTTATGTTGCATGGGCAGGGATCCTGGTTTTCTCTGTTTTAAAAATTGCAAATTCTGTGATTTAAAGAAAGGGGAGAAGAAGCAAAAAAAAATCTATCATTAAAAGACCCTAAATCTTCAATCAAAATGAAACACCACTCTGTATGGGTGTATGTGGGGTTTGGGGTAGTATATGTGTATATATATGTATGTAATATGTGTGTGCGTCTCAGTTGAGCACACAATGTTTTATTGATCTATTTACAATCTTAAAGCAGTTTGGAAGCCTACCAGTGCCTCAAGCAGTATAATAAAATAAATTCTAAGTACATATATATTTTGGTATTTGATTTTATGTTTTTTTCCATGGGAAATCGGAGCTCTCCCTGCCCAATTCACTCACCAGGATGCAGGTCCAGGCTCCTCATTCCCCACCCGCTGCTCTCCCTCACTCCCTACCCACAGCCATCTTGGCCCTGCTGTTGCCCTCACCCCAACTGTGTAGTTTAGATAAAGTTAGACAAACTTTTGAATGCCTCGACCATCACAGCTATAACATTCTAACACATTTATTATAAAGCAACAGCAGAACTGGAAAAATGTGTCAAACTCAGAATCAAATTTGTGTCCTGCTATTTTCCACCAGTTATAATTTCTTACTTTTCAAAAGCCTTGTAAGGAACCCATGTTATAAAGTTAAGACTTAGTTTACATTTTGAAAGTATTTGCTTGTCATCCATTTAAACAGGAATAGTATTTTTTTTACTTATCTTGAAATTCTGTGACGTATGCCATTTCATATTGAAGTATTTTGCAATTTATCAGTTATATTCATAACATTCATGAAAAACATATCAAGTCAATGATTATTATTGCTATCATCTTGGTGTTTGCATGTATTAGCTAGACACATATATATATTTGTTTTTTCATTTTCCTTTTTCCTAGGTCCAGAACTTGACATTGCGTAGTCAGAAGCCGGGGGTATTGTCCAGTTCCCCAACTGGCCAACCAAAGAGCAGTAGTCAAGCTCAGTCTTTGGCTCTATGCCCTAATAAAACTGCAATCAGTACCAAGGGCAGCCAGCCAGATCCTGCAGAAAGCAATAGAAAAGGAGAGAGCCCAACTTCCGAGAGTCGAAGTACACCTGTCACACGGACATCCAGCATACATCAGTTAATAGCACCAGGTAGGATGAACATTTATCTTTAGAAAGGTTGCTACTTAAACATGCAGTGTATCAGATAAAAACACACAGGTGTCTGATACCACACTAATGATTCAGGTTTTTAATCTTTTAGAGATAAATAGTTATCCATAGTAGTGTTGGAAAAAATAATACACTAGAATTCTCTGTGCTTCCCCAGAGAGGAAGGGAGGGAAATGGAAGCAGACAGACAGAATAGGAAAGCAAAAAGGTGTGTATGCATGTTTCTCTATATAATCTAGTTTAGGTATTAATATAATTTATTTCTGTTGCTTTGGCACCCAAAAGTTGGCTCAGTTTTGATCAGGAAACAATTGTGTTAAGAATTCTTACATGTTCATAAATAAACCTGTTTCCAACTGAAAGATTTTTCTAATAAAATATAAAAGTTGTAATAAGTAAGCGTGACAAAAGGGAAAAATGTGAGGGATGAGGTCAACTAAGATAAGGTTATGCACATACTTAAATGGGTTATTGTGTAAATTCATATCTCCTGATGAGTCAAAGGGTAGAAATGTAGTCTGCACAAGTGGTCTAAATGAGGCAGAGAAACCATGCTTTCAGAAGAAGAGAAAAGAGAATAAGGCTGCAAGGAATACAGCTCTGGAATCCTTGTCTTGTCAAAATTGACTTCAACCAGAGGGAAAAAAGATATCATCTCCTATTTAAAAATAAATAGATGTGATATAATAATTAGTAATCAAAGAAAAGAAAGAAAGCAGATGTGTGGAGCAGATATGTGGAGGAGTATGTTTAGTTTCTCTACTGTAGGCAGTTATTCAAGTGGGGTCACTGGCTTCTTTGAAGAGCAGAAAGAACATTAGTGGAAATCAAGCCAGTTTTAAGAGCTTAACTCTTCATATATTTGCCCAATTTTGGGCATCTGAGTTTTGACAAATTTGGCCTAAAATACGCTTGTTTAAAACGGCATTATTGTTTTAAAGCTCATGTTTAAAGAACAGTGCCCAAGTGGTAATTTGTTTTAAGCAAATTTTGACTCCACTGAACTTCTTTCATTTTTGGCTATGTTAAATCCCTGTTCCTCTTCGACTTGTATTTTTTAACTAAAAGAGGAGATCTCAGTAATAATCTTAGACTTAGCGGCAAGAAAATAATGACTTTTCATTTTTGTTGACCTTGGATTTTATTAAGGAAACATGGTTTTATTAAATTGTTTACTGCAGCATTTCACTTTGGAATGTATCAAAATTAACGTATTCCTTACCGCATTATATTTGAGATGCTACATGTGACAGTAGAGAGTATTTTTCATTGAATTTCCAACTGATGCTTGTCTGGATGGCTTGTTCAAATTCTATGCTGACGTTACTCTTCTAATGTGAAAACTTTCTCCTTTAAACATTTATTGTAGTGTTCCCTGAACTAAAGGAAATAATTACTAATTGTCATTTTTTCCCCCCTCACAGCTTCATATTCTCCAATTCATCCTCATTCTCTCATTAAACATCAGCAGATTCCTCTTCATTCTCCACCTCCAAAGATATCCCACCATCAACTGATACTGCAACAGCAGCAGCAAGTCCAGCCAATTGCTCTTCAGACTCCTCCCAGTCAGGAACCACCTCCGTCACAACACTGTGTGCCACTCCAAAGCCACTGTCTTCCTCCAGTTCCCAACAGTGTCCAGTCACAACACTGTTCCCCTGTTCACATCCATCCTCCTCCTTTAACAGTATCTCCTACTCCATCCCAGTCAGCTCAGCAATCAGTAGTAGTGTCTCCCCCACCTTCTCATTCACCTAGCCAGTCACCCACAATAATTATTCATCCACAAGCACTTATCCAGTCGCAAACAAATCCTCTTGTGCCATCTGCTCTTCAGTCAGAGCAGAATCCCCAGCCGACTGGTAGTCCAGTGCGACCAGTAGCACAACAGCTTAATCTTCCATCACATCTTCCACTTCCACCTTCCCCAGTAGTACCCATTGGGTCAGTGGATCAGCCCACCCTGGTGTCCCCAGGTCAGCAGATAGTGTCTTCAGCACCACACCAACAATATCCAGCCTTACAGTCCGCACCAATCCCAATTGCAGCCCCTCCACAGCTGTCAGCATCTTCAACACAGATTCAACAACTGCCCTTGCAGTCTGTGCAGTCTTTACAAGTCCAGCCTGAAATTCTATCCCAGGGCCAGGTTTTGGTGCAAAATACTTTGGTCTCGGAGGAGGAGCTTCCTGCTGCAGAAGCTTTGGTTCAGTTGCCATTTCAGACTCTTCCACCACCGCAAACTGTTGCAGTAAACCTTCAAGTACAACCACCAGTACCTGTTGAAGCCCCTGTGGTAAGTTCTCAGAAACATTCCTTTAGCTTTTGATGTTATACAAAAAGAGAGAGACTCTCTAACACAGTTGCCTTCTGGCCACTGGCTGGAAATATCCTGTAAGTCTGAGTAAAGAGGAATTTGTTGTCAGGTTTGGTAAAACTGACCTTGCTGTGTGGCACCCAACAGGTGAATCCAATGATGTGTTTGAAAAGGTGGCTCCCAGTCTTTATAACAAGTGATCCTGACATATCTAGATTTAAGCAAGGTTCCTCTTTGGGTAGATGTGTTATCTTTTATTAGACCAACTAAGTAATTAGTGTAATAAAACACCAACTAAATAGATTTAAGCAAAGCATTTGATATTGTCATACAGGAAATTATTAATTGTGGGGGGTTTATACAAAAATTATAAAGGGAATAAGGAGCTAGCTGAAGGAAGAAACAACTACAGTGCATTATACTGAAAAGGGAGTTATTAGATTGGAGAGAGGTTATTTGTACTTTCTGTAGTGATCAGTCTATGGATCACTTCTTTTGATTCTTGCATCAAAGTCACTAGTGAAAAATATTAATTACATGCTTATAAATTTGCAGATGATAAATTGGAGAGCTGTCTTTCAAGAGATTAAAAGAGCTTGGCTTGTTTAGCCTAGCAGGTGAAAGTTGAGAAGGATATAATTACTCTTCAAAAATGCATTGCAGTGGAAGATAATGAGGAAGAATTGTTTAAATTAAAAGATAAATGTCCTGTAGGATTATACTGGTACAAATTGATTCTGAATAAATTTAGACTGGAATTTAGCTAGAAGAAGGTTTCTAGCCATCAGAATAGTGAAGCGCTAATTAGCTTGCTAAAAAAATTTTAGGGGCACCCCAAGTAGTTTCAAGATGAGAACTGATAAATTCTGAGAAGGGTTGACAGAATAGGGATGATTGTGGAGTTAATTACAGCTGGTGATATACTTTAGTTATCCGGGTTGTTAGCATGTCCAAGAGATTGAAAGGTGGCTTTAATTGTGGGAGGAGCATGCATGTTAAGCAGCTGTGTGGGGGCATGGGGTTTCTTGACTACTAAGGCCTGGTAAAAGACATTGAAGCCAGACAAATGGTCTGAGTGGGAGAGAGAGAGAGAGAGTGAACATTGGAATGGCCTTTGTATTGGAGCAGTAGATTAAAAATATCCTGAGGTCCTTGAAGGTGGATTCAGGGTGCTTGCAATGAGGTGCTTTAGTTTAGATCAGGCCACAAAAAATTAACATGTGGGCTTATGGGCTTTTGTCCAGTTGCCGCTCCCCCAGTTGCTGCTGCTGTGGCCAGGGTCTGCTGGGCAAGGCAGTGTGGTGGGAAGGGCCCAGTGAGCTGGATGGGCTTGCACTGCCTGAGGGGTGGCAGGAGTTGGTAGGGGGTGGGGGAAGGTGGGGGCAGGGAAGCATATGTGCCTATGCAGCCCCAGCCACTCAGAAGTTGGACAGTCCTGGTTTAGATAGCCAGGACTAAAAAAAAAGAATTTTTTTTTTCACCCTCAAATGCATTATTTGTTTTCTGAGCCTGCTGCAGCATCAGTTATCCCTGCACAGCACCCATCTCAATTCATTTGCCATTAAATGACATTTTAGACTAAACACTAAGGAAGAACAGAAACACATCAGAAATGGAAATTAATGAACAAACAGCTATAGAGAAAGAGAACATTTTCATATAACTCCTTCAGGAGCCACTGGGAAATTGCCTAAGAGCTGGCTGTGGCTCGTAAACTGTGGTTTGACCCATTGTTGATCAGTTATATGGTTACGTGTGGTTGCAGGGGACTGATTCTGGGCCAGATGGTCCCCTTCAGTCACATGTTCTATCCTGTCTTTGCAGAACTGTTTTTTTCTGTGACAGTTAATATCTCATTACAGAAATGTTTTGTTTTCCAAATCTAGTGAAGCCCAAGAATACGTGACAAGTGCCCCACTACTTAGGAGTCTTAATTCAGCTCTCATTAACAGCGGTGCCACTCACATAAACCAGGCTCTCTTAGGAACTTAACTATACATTTGTAATGTTGCTAACATGGCTCTCCTACCACATTTGCTAATTTTAGGACAGGTGTCAGTAACCCCCAGCACATGTGCCAAGCATGGCATGCGAGGCCATTTTGCTCGGCACACTACTGCCAGCCCGGGCTCTAAGCTGCTTCTGCCAGCCACAGCCCAGGCCGCTCACAGCAAGTGACTGGGAGGCTTTAAGCCCTGCTGCAAGTAGACCAGGCTCCATGGGCTGGCTGCAGCATGTTGGCGCTCCAGCACCTTTCAAGATAGACGTTCTGTTTTTTTCTGCACTCTGGCCAAAAAACATTGCCTACCCCTGTTTTAAGAGTAACTTGGTGCAAGGAACGGCAGGGCTGCTTTAATTTGTACTATGCCATTTGAAAATGTCCATGTAGGGGGGATTTCTTCATTGCCAATCTTCATATTTAAGTTGGTCTGTTGACGTTGACTTTAACTGGAATTAGTTGGGTATTGGGCTGAGAGAAAAAAAGAATCATTATTGATTACAGAAGTATATTTTAACTGATGTTTTAAAAAAGGGTTTCACA
The DNA here is from genome assembly GCA_030014935.1 of Caiman crocodilus. Classification (NCBI taxonomy): domain Eukaryota; kingdom Metazoa; phylum Chordata; order Crocodylia; family Alligatoridae; genus Caiman; species Caiman crocodilus. Next base: position 13,427,508 of record JAGPOW010001918.1, on the reverse strand, counting down.
TAGAAAATGCCTCTGACACTTCCTGGTGCAGCATCCTGGAATATTCAGCATTTAGAGTCATATTAACCTAATTCACTTCAAAAATATTTCCTCCATCCTCTCTTTGGCCTGTGTAAATATAAGTTACAAATGTATACATTTGTTAAGCTAGAATACCCTTTCTGAGAATTCAGAGCATATGATTTTGTACATGCTGAAGGTCAACATTTAACACCTGTACAAAATGGGACTAGTATAAAGAGGACAAAAATAGTAGGAAGGGATGACACTGCAAACATCTACTGTAGATACAGAACCTGAGTCTATAGTGTAGGTCATTGGAAGTCCAGTCAGTTTGCTAGCACGCCTGTCTGTAATTGTTGCCCAATGCAGATGATGATTGTTGCAAGGAACAGTATTTATTTTATACCAAAAGTTGAAAGCAAGCCTCCTTCATCTAAAATCTTGCCAATTTTTAGGAAATGAAACAGTTAATGAAGCTGAAGAATATATGATCATAATGAAATTAAAGTTACATATGTAAAGTATTAAAGAACGTTTTAAAAAAGGAAGTTTGAGGACTGTTTTGTATAGACTTAATGAAGTAGTGCCTCCTGATATCTAGCCTGAATCTACCCTCTGTCAGGGAGGCTAGGATCTGGAACCAACTTCCAAGAGAAGTGGTGCTGGCTCCTACCCTGGGGGTCTTTAAGAGGAGGCTGGATGAACACCTTGCTGGGGTCGTTTGGGAGGGCCGTGATCTCGCTGTGGTCCCTCTCACTGTGTCAAGGCTGGCCCAAGGCCACCCTCTTATTCTCGCCCGCCACGTCTTTGATGTTCAGTAAGTTTGGGGGGCTGCCTTACACCTCCTTGGGCATGGCAACTCAGGACCTCTGTCCCTGTGGTCTCCCTGTATAATGGGTGCTCCCCAGGCACCCTAGCCTTATGGGGTACACATGGCTCCTACCAACCCCTAATATGCCCCAAGCCTTGCAGATGGGGAAACAAGTTGTCCGGTCAAAAATACATGCCCGTTTTCTCGGGCCTCCCATGTAATCTAGCCCGCTCTCTCGGGCCTTCTCTGTACATCTCTATGCTAATACCCCTCCTGGGGCTGAATGACACCACCCCTCCCTTGGGGCTCTCAGTGCCCACTCCGGGCCTTTTCTAAAGTGTCGTCCCTCCAAGGGGCCCTTGCCTACTCTGGGACTTCCTATTGAGCCACCGGTCTTTTAGGCCCACCGCATTGCTAACCTCTCTTTTGCTGGGTGCACCGTACTGCTATCCCCTTTTGCCGGGGACCACCGCATCACCTGGCCCATCTCCTGGGCGCGCTGTCCTGCTAACCCCTTTCGCCGGGGTCCACTGCAGCACCCTGCCCCTTTCTGAGGTCTATCACAGTACTAGCCTACTACACGGACTCGCTATGCCCATCTTGGGCTTCTCAATAGTCCCCCTTCTCTGGGACTTTCTGTGCCCATGCTGGGCTTCCTAATCCTGGCCTTCCTGAGGCTCGTCATGCCCCCACTGGGGTTCCTCAAATGTTGCCCCTTTCTAGGGCTTACTATACTCATACTTGGGTTCCTCAAAGGTACTGCCCCCTCTGTTGGGCTTGCTACACCCACTCTTGGGCTCCTCCAAAATGTTGCCCTCTTCTAGAGCTCACTGCACCCACGCTTGGGCTCCTTAAAATGCTGTCCTCTGTCTGGGGCTCACCATGCCCATGCCTGGGCTCTTCAGATGCCCCTCTCTGGGCTGGGGTCTACACACCCTGTGCTGCTGCGCCTTCCCTGGTGCTAGAGCCCCACACCCTGTGGGCCCCTATGACCTCCTCCAACCCCTAATAGCCTCACCCAAACCACCAGTGTCCAAACACTAACAAAACAAACACAAGCCTCCTGGCTATAAATTAACTTAAGGCCGCCTGGCTATAACAACATAAAACCGCCTGGCTATAACTTTGCATCATTGCTCCAGCCTCCAGAGCCGCCATCCTTCCCTCTGCTGCGGTTCCTGCAGCGCTTGCATCTCAGCTTCCAAGAGCTCCTGCCTCTCTGGCTGCTAGCAGGGAACTGCTAGAGTGGCCTTGGCTCTGGGCTTTATAAGAGCCAGGCCCTGCCCCTCATCACCAGCTGACCACTGTCAGGTATGAGTCAATCTGTCTGGAGTTGCCCTGGCAACTCACAGCTGTGCTCATTATCCCTGCTAGGGCTTTTCTGCAGCAGTTTTCCCCTCTCTAGGAGCGGGGCAGCGAGGTGCCCCGCGACACCTACCAACTATGAAACTATGACTAGAAAACAGACCATACATAGTAGGAAACATGCTCAGAACACAACTCTGTGGACTGTGAATTTTTGGTACTCCTCTATTAATACAGTACAACTCTATATGCACAAATATATTTTATAATAGAAAAAATCCTAGATATAGTAGACATCAGAAATCAGGATGCCATAATGGAAAGTTACAGATGATAACTAAATCTCCACTAGTTGCTTGTACTACAGTTGTAAACTCCTCCAAAAAAAAAAAAAA
>JAGPOW010001918.1:13412278-13424894 GCA_030014935.1 Caiman crocodilus | reverse complement strand
AAAAAAAAAAAAAAGACATAGCGGAAATTTTAATGACCTCTTGTTTGTCCCCAAACCTTGGCTTGGGAGAATTTGTCTCTAATCTCATAGGCAGACAAGGTTCCTTGGGTGAATTTGATATCTTTTAGTAGACCAACCGAAATAGTTGGAGAATATTTATTAAGCTTTTGGGTTCAAAAACCCTTCATCAGGCTAAGGAAGTTTCAGCCTTAGCCTGATGAAGGATTTTTGAACCCGAAAGCTTGCTTAATAAATATTTTCCAACTATTTGGGTTGGTTTAATAAAAGATATCAAATTCACCCAAGGAACCTTGTCTGCCTGTGTCCTTAGACCAACACGGCTACAACCTAAACCCCTGTCTCTAATCTCATTGTATTTTTAACCAAAGGTTTTTTGGCTTTATTCCTTTGACCCTGATACAGCAAAGCACTTGGGCATGTGCTTAAGTATAAGTGAGATCAGTCCTGTGGTCTTAAAATTAAGTATATGCTTAAGTGCTTTGTCACTTGGCTTTCTTGAACTGTGTCCTAATAGCTACTACAGCTGTCATATTTATAGGCCACCTACCCAGGCATTTGCATCGGTTTCCACTCGCACGCTTAAATGAAAAGAGTATCTTGTATATTGTTTTATTAGAATTATTTCCTCACTCATCATTTGTGGGGGTTCGTGTGTCTGTTAAATATTGAAAGTGTGATGTTACTTTTATACTAGCATCTTAAGAAATATTAAGGGATATGAATGTGCACTGAAAAGAAAAGAACATAAAAAGTAGAAAACTAATGCACTTCTGTGCTTACCAGGAAAAAGCACAAATGAATAAGGCCTCCATGTAGTGGTGGAGGTAAGCTTTATATAAGATGTATTAATTAAATAACACCCATTGACTTATTTACACATGAAACAGAAGGTGAAAAAATACAAGTGGAATATTATGGCAATTGTGTTTGCCCTTTGGATTTTATGCAGAGCAGAGGCAGACATCCAGCTGGGGTGATTCCTAGACAGCTTGTTGGAAACACTTGACTTTGAAACAGAAGCTTATTGTCTTTCTTTAAATTGTACTACTTTGAATTTCAAACTACATACAAAAATAAGATTTATTAATCACTGAGCCATCACAAGTTCAGTTCTGATTGGCCAGAAATATAACAGTGTTTGTTCCAAATAAAGTTTAATGCTGCTAATAACATAATTAACATTATGTAGTTACTGATCTTTCTTTTAGAAGGATATATAGTTTATATAGTAGACTTTCTCTTCACGGACACAGATATTTAGGAGTGCCATGCAGTTGTTGTAGTAGACCTTCATACAAAAAAGGACAATTCTGTCTCTTTAAGATCATGTTTAATATTCTTTCAGCCTGAATAAAACAGAGAAAAGTAAAAAGGACTACTACTACTCCTTCCTTTCTCTTCCTTCATCCTTCTTTTTCTTGTCACTTTTTTTCGTCCCTATGTGTATCCTTCTCTTTTTTTTCCTTCTGCATTTTCTTTACAGTAACAATGCCTGTATTTCACTTCCCCCTCTGATAAAATGAAGTGTCATCATTTCCTGGGAATGCCCCAATGATTGTCATGGGGACAGAGGAATACACACCTCTCAGCTGTTTTGTTTCAGGATAGTAGTTTCATGAAGGAACCAGTATATTAATTATTCTTCATTCATATTAGGAAGGTAATAATAATCTCAGCCCTGTTGCAGTTCAGTCAGAGATAGGGCCCAGGAATGAGACTAGATACTTCTTTTTTGTTGCATGGATTTATAGTCTCTGATCTGCTGAGCTGGCTGGCAGCAAATTGCTCCAGTTTGTTTGGGTAATCCTTTATAATGACTCTACTAATAGTTGATGATCCTAGCATAGTCTTTAGAAATGCTTGTTTTGATTACTGTGATGTGCTGCTGTATGAGATGGAAAATATTGAGGAGCCTGCACATACCTGGAGGCCTTGCACATTAAACAGGAATTAACTGACATTAAGCATTTCAAGCCAATTGTTTTTTGCTCTCAGTGTTGAAATAGACCTGTCCTACTAACTTTGTATCAGCCTTTTTAGTGAGATATTTGCAACCTGTCTGTTTTGTTTAAGGGAAGACTTATTTGCGGACAATTTACCTAATCATTATTCTCACTGGAGGGACTTTCCCCTGCTCTCAGTGTCTATGCTTAGTGCCATAGCAAATCCCCTCCAGTTTTAAGGCAGAAATTTTAAGGAAGGTCTCTCTCTTTTCATATTATGCAAGCCTAGGAGGATATATGTTAGTTGAGACAGAATCTTTATAGAGACTTTAGTCTTTTAATTTTAATAAATGCTATAAATGTGTGTTTGTAATTACTGTGATGTCATCAGAACCACTGACGTTCGTGGATGATGGAAGAAAGTGATTTTATGCAAGTAACAGGTGAAAATGTATTTTAAAAACCAGTTGGTAATTTGTCAAGAAGCTTGTGTTCATGTAAGTCTTCAGGGTGCTAAGGCAGAATGGAAATCTCTAAAGCAACTATCTTTTTCAATGCAGATTTATCAAGTGGAGAATGTGTGTGAGGAGGAAATGCCAGATGAATCCGAATGTGCCCGTATGGACAGGACACCTACCCCACCAACTTTATCTCCACCAGCTATAGTCTTAGGGAATGGTGAGGAACTCGCCTCGGAGGAAGCTTTGTCAGGTGAGAATACAAGCAAAAGGTAGGACAGCTTTTCTATCAGCCTGACACCCAAGCCCCATCCGCATGGCCCTGGGTGCAGCAGGTGGGGCTCGGTGGTGGGGAGCTCTGAACAGTGACAGCCTTGCCTGCCTGCAGGGCTTGCCTGCAAGATGGAGGCTGTGGGGCTGGGCTGGGTGGGCCCACCAGTGGGCTCACCTCCTCCCCTTGCTCAGGACTCGCTTCAGCCCTGAGGGGCCAAGGCAGCTTCTCCCTGTGCCAGGCCAGGCAGACCCCCTTAAAACTGCTTGTGATCCCAACCCCTGGTTGAGAACCTCTGATCTAGTCCATCTGCTTTCTCAAGGTAAGATCATTCCTGACTAAACCCCAAGTGTCTGTCTAACCTGTCTTTGAAAACTTCCAAGGATGAAGATTTCACTACTTGGCCTGTTCCAATGCTTAATCACTCTTGTAGTCAGAAAGTACTTTATTGTAATCTCTGACCTAAATTTCCTTTGTTGCAGTTTTGAGGCCATTTCTCCTAGTCCTGTCCCCTACAGTCACACAGAAAAGTCAACCAGTGGAAAAGCTCCCAGCTCAGTGACTAAGAAGTCTCCAGTCTTAATTCAGTCTCTGACAACAAACAGAGCCTTGAAATATTTAAGTCTGTTTCTCCATGTGTAAGATGATAGTACTTACCTATCTCTCCAGCACAGTGCTCCCACTCCAGCATTCTTGGAGGTCAATGGAAAATTTTCCTTGCCTTCAGCAAGTAATGAATAGGCCTAATGCCTGAAGCAGGGTGTTTGTACCGGGAAGCTTGCAAAGAACAGTTTTCCCAACTATTTAGTTTTTCTAAACAAATATAACCACTCTACTCAAAGAACCTTGTCTGCCTAGGCCTAATGTACAAATTCATACTACAGCCTTTGCAAAAGAGAATACAATGAGATATGGATTTGTTTTGCTTTGGGGTTTCTTTTTTCCTTTTCTTCTTTCTTTCATGTTGCTGGGTTAGGGAATTAGAAGCAAGTTTCTTTCTTAAAGTAAATGGCAGGATAGAATTACTTCACAGCATTCAAGTGCTAATGAGGATGATTGGCATCATGATCAAACAATGTGTTTACTTCAGTTGAAAGTAAATCTTAGGCAGCATCACATACAAGTACAGTTTTCTTCTGCACAGAAGAGGAACATAATATGCACTTCAGCAGGTTCCTCTGGCAGGTACGATGGACTACCAACTTCATGCATTGTTGCTGTTCTTGCTCCCCCTGTGGCTAGCAAAGGACTTAAGCCTTTGTGCATGTTACATTACTCTTGTGACCAGGGAACCTGGTTTTTCCTGATTTAAAAAAAAAAAAAAATCACAAATTCTCTGATTTAAAAAACCCAAAATTCGTGATTAAAATTAAATACCGTGTTATATATAACGGTATTTAATTTCTTGATATATAGATATCAATTGAACACAATGTTTTATTGATATGTTTACAATTGTAAAACAATTTGGAAGCCTACCAGTGTCTCAATTACTATAATAAAATAAATTCTAAATACCTATAAATGTTGGTATTTGATTTGGGGGTTTTTTATCATGGAAAATCAGAGCTTTCCCTGCAACCTTTGCTCATCAGGCTGCAGGTCCAGGTCCCTCACTCCCTACTCACAGCCCCCCAGCCCTGCCGGTGCCCCTCACTCCCCACCCACAGACCCCCAGCCTTATTGGTGCCCCTTGCCCCCACCCAGAGTCCCCTGAACCTTGCTCTAGTGTCCCTCATTCCCCCCCAGCCCCTGGCTCTGTTGGTGCCCCTCACTCCCCCTCAACAGCCCACTGGCCCTGCTGGTGACCCTCAACCTGTCCTTCCCCTGGCGGCTCAATGGCGCAGCAGTTGGGACCCGGTGCAGCAAAGCGGAGCAGAGCCATGCAGGGAAGCTTCTTGCTGCTGTGAGCTCCTCACTGCCCTGGCAAGGCTCCCCTGCCTGCTCCAGAGCCATGAGTGACACAACTCCATACCACTGCTGCCGGGTGCACAGGGGACACGTCACCAGGGTAGTGTGGAGCTCACAGCAGCAAGGAGCTTCCCTGTCCAGCCCCTTTCTCCCCTCCTGTGCCAGATCCTACTCGCTGCACCACAGGGACCTCAGGGGCAGGGCAGCAGGGTGGGAAGCCCAAGCCTGCAGCAGTCAGCCCACACCTGCCCCTTGTACAGATCTTGGAGGTATGGGTCCCCCTTGTATGCCTGGGAGCACACGCAGCAGCAGAAAGCCAGCTCCACCCCCCTTCTGCCCCTCAGATGAGCCGCCTGCGACCCCATCCCGCACCCTGCTAGGACCCTGAGATCAAGTCCTGTGCACCGCCTGGCTGGGCAGCAGCTCCAGCCTCAACCCTGTCATGCCCAACTCCCTCCCTTCCTGTGGGGGCCTCAATTCCCTGCCCACAGACTTACCTGCAGGAGCTGCTCTCCAGGCTGCCTGACAGCCATGTGCATGCACATGGTGCTCCCTGCCTGACCACCAGCCTCCTCCTGCTCCCCTCAGCCCCCTGCAGACTGGAACTCTGCCAGCCTGCGCAGAGCTCTTGCAAAACAGCAAAATCTGTGGGTTTCTCCATTAAATTGAAAAGCCCACGTTTTTTCTTGGGTAAAAGGGAAAATCCACAGTTTCTTCTGTTGTTCCATGGGAAATGGAAAACCTGCATCCCTGCTTGTAACACTGTCATGAATCAGCTAATATTTCCATGAGTCTTTTTGGGGAGTTCAAAAGGGTTTAGGCAGGCGTTTTCTTTTAAGTTGTAGCAAACACGGTATCTACTATATAAAGAAGTCTGTAGTATCACTCATTTAGAAGTTTCTGGGAATTTGACTATTTGTCCCACACTTTAGTCATGGGCCTCTTTCTAGCCTAGACCTATTATTGGACATTTTAATCCCCCAAAAGTACTTAGCTAGATGCTAGTATCATCTACTGAGCAATACAGTGTATTGGAGAGCATCTTCCATCTTGTTATCTTTCAACCCCTACCTTGTTGCAGGGCTTTATTAATTTTGGTGAGAAACTTTAGTGTGAACTCATTTACCTTAAATCTAAGCATGAATCTCACATTCACAGATCTCTTAAATGGAAGTTTATTCTTACTGTTTTAATTAGTTCCAGTTAAAAGATTCCATCAGGCTCTAGAGCTGGAAAGATGAAAGGAAGTGTTTAACAGGAGACCATTATGTTTTTGAATTTTAGAAGCAACTTAGTGGCTCCTGGTCACAAGCCGAAGAGAAGGGCTAGGGTATTGAAGGACAAAAGAAACTGCAAGACACCTGTAGGGTATTTTAGTTTAAAGTATGTCTACATCTGACTGGTTCCAAGTTGATCTTGTATTGCATGTTTAAAATAAAACAATTTACTAAATAGTGACTCCCTTATAACAAATAATTGATATGTTGAGCTATATGAACTGTACTGTTTTCAGTTGAAAGCTAATAATATGTATCTAATTAGGCTTGGCAGGATTTGATTTTTTTTTATCAATAAACAGTGAAATCAGCTCTCTCTCACAGACTGATGGAAAAATATTTCCATTGGTAATAACTGAAATTTAGAGAAAGGGGCCTGTAATGAGGAAGCCTTACCCCCGTTACTGGACAGTGGAGAAAGAGAAATGAGGGGACAGAGGGTAGAGGGTGTAAAGAAGAAAATTGTGAGCAGTCTAATTACTCATTAATTAAGCAGTTAGTTGTCCCTTCTGCCTAATGACTCATCAGTTAAGGAATCAGCTGTTTTTCACAGGTGGGAGATGCAGTTGGGAGGGGAATAGCAGGCTACTTAAATAAATCACTACCCCAAAGTCCAGAGTGAGGAGGGGGGAAGTACTCAAAGCTCCAACTCAGTGGCAACGGTGTCTTGCCTGGGCTGGGCTGGGCTGGCCAAGCACGGGGATTGAGGGTGGCTGCCACTTCTGCCCATGCTCCCAGAGCTCTGGGAGTGCTGCTGCCCTCCTCTTCTGGCCCAGCTCTTTCCTGATGAATGGACAGAATGATTTAAAGCAGGTGTGATTTCTTGATTTATGGATATTAACTTTTTATATTTTGACTTCTGATTTTATAAACCTTTTAACAGTATACTGTCATTAATAAATTGTTTGTCCCCAAACCCCTAATTTCACGTAACCCTGAAAATTTAAATCTGAAAAAATCAAAAACACTCTTAATTTTGCACAATCTTGAAAATTTTAATAACAACCAAAATAAATGCTTAATACACATTGATTTTAGCCATTGAATTACAAAAAAACCCCGAATTCTGCCAAGCCTATATATAATACATATGTATATGTGCTTGTGGGTACTTTAATATTTACAGATACTTTTATATTCAGTACTGTAGATAAGTAGGCCATTTTTAAACACGTAGGAGATTCAAACCACAACACTCAAACTTGATTTTCTACAGTCAGCGTTCTATTTATGTATCTAAATTGAAGTGACTTGACTTTCAAATGTGAAGAGGCACTGTTCTGTGCCTCAGAAAATTGGATCACTTCTGTTGAAGGGCCTAAATATGGATTCATTCCCTGTCTCCTCCCTCCCCCCCACAACTTTAGACACTCGTGTCTGTAAACTTTGGTCACTGCTCCTGTTTGTTGAATTACAATCTAAGTGGATGACTCTGGGCTACAGAATACAAATATTTCACAATTATTTGTGGTGGTCAAAGGTAGATAAGTCTAGGACAGGGGTGTTCAACCTCTAGCCTGCAGGCCAAATGCAGCCCATGGGACTTTCCACGAGTCAGGAAATTTGGCAGTGGGAGAGAAATGACCATTAATACAGCCACCATCCCCTTTGCCAAATACACAAGCCCTGTGCAGTGGGCCAGCCTGGGCTGCAACCCCTTCCCTTGTGGGGCTGAGCCACACTCCCCCTCCTTCTGAATTGGGGCTGTACTATGCCCCCTTACCTCCCATTGTAGCTGAGCCACATCCCCTTCCCCTGTGGGGCCAGGTTGGGCCCTGGCCATGCCTCCTCTCCTTCAGGACCAGAACACTCGCTGTACCCTCTGCAGGGCCAGGTTGGGGCCTGGTCACACCCCGTTTTGCAGCAGGGCTTGGTTGCATTTCCTTCTGTTGGAGGTGGATCATGTCCCTTTTCCTTGTGCGCTAGGTTGGGTGCTGGCTATGCCCTCTTCCCCCTCCCTTCACTCCCACAAGGCTGAGCCTTCCCTCCCTGCAGGGCTAGTTAGGACCTGGCCACATCCCCTTCCTTCTCCATGGAGCTGGGGCAAGCTCTTTTGGGCTAGCCTGCTCCCTGCCCCCTTCCACATGGCCAGATGGTGCCTGCTATTCCTGCCCGGGCACTAGATCAGGAATACCAGCTAGATTCAGTCCACAAATGGATCAGGCACTGCTACTGCAGCCTGCCAGGCAAGAAGGTTGTGCACCACTGGTCTAGGAGCTATTGAATAGAGGGATAAATTTTGTTTAAATGTTGGGGAAAAAATTCTAAATGTGAGAGCTATTCATTTGTGTAGCAAGTCTGGTATTGAAAGTGGTAAAGACATAATTTTGTATAAATTTCAAATGTCTGTATAAACTTGAGAGGAAATCTACATTTACAAAATGAAGAATCCAAGAATCCAGGTGTTCTCTGTCTCTGCCTTTTGTAATTCTATTAAAGTATCTGGTCCCAAGTAATAATGTAATATAAAATGTTTTACATTACTTTTTCCAGAGCAAGTGGGACTTCCTGCAGTGGCTTCTTCAGTGAGCGCCTCAGTAATTAAATCTCCATTAGACCCTTCACATACATCTATTCCACCGCCTCCACTTCTGCTTCCAGCAGCAACAACAAGGAGTAACAGCACATCAATGCCTAATAGCATTCCTAGCCTAGAAAACAGACCTCCACAGGCTATTGTTAAACCACAGATTCTGACACACGTCATTGAAGGCTTTGTAATTCAGGAGGGACTAGAGCCATTTCCTGTAAGTATAAAAACTATTAATATAATACATTAAAAGTAAACAAATCTATTTATAGTTGTGTGTCTCTTATTCAGTTCAGTTCTCTTTATCCCTTGAATAAGTGTTCACAGCTTTGAGATTTGATCTTCTTATACCCTTTTGTTTGATAGGCCCTTTTTATGTAATAACTACTTGCTTTAATTATATTTATCTTCAGTATATAGTTGGAATCCAGACTTCTATTTTGGTTCATTTATATAACTGAATGACAAGGTACTAGCTTCTAATTAAATCAGAAAGAGAGCAATATATATACAGTATGTGGAATGTACATGTTGGGATTGATTCTTTTTAATCTGATTTTTAATATCGTTTTACTTTTTATCCATCCCCAGGATGGATTATTAAATGTAAATCTCTGAGATGATGCACTGCATATAGCATTATTTTAATATTACAAAAAGAGTGGTTCAGGCTGCCATTGAAATCACTGGTAAAACTTCCATTGATTTTAGCATAATTAGGACTTGACCTTAGAGCAAACTTTTGCTAACTGTGGGAAATTTTACATCTACAAATGAACCCTTCAAAAACAGTCGGCAGCAGTTGTGAAGAATGATGTCTTCTACCTTGTTAATCAATGTATAATGTTCAACACTTGTGGGATCATAGGAAGGTCCCTCACAAAGGCTAATCTAGTCCCCTGCTCAGAGCAGGATACCATCCCAGCCAAATGTCCATCAAACCTGCTCTTCAGAATTTCCAGATTTTCATCATTTTGTTTTATTTATTCTGGCTTCTTCCTCTTTATTAAATCTATGATCAGTGTAAGACAATTAGGGTAGGAACAACAAAGCTAACCTCTGTAACAATTTCTTTGCCTCCATTTTTCTGAGCAGAAACCGGGGCATCCCCCAACCGGGATCCCAGATGGACCCAGGAGAGGTGCAGCCAGGCCCAGGGTCAGTGAGGACCTAGTCAGGGAACTTCTGGTGGTCCTAGATGTGTTCAAAGTGATCCCCATTTTCGAAAAAAGGAGGGCGGAGGACCCAGGAAACTATAGGCCTGTTAGTCTTACCTTGGTCCTAGGGAAGCTCTTTGAGAAAATTATCCAGGAGCACATGTGCAAGGGACCAGCAGGGGAGGTTATGCTTAGGAGCAATCAACATGGGTTCATTAGAGGCAGGTCCTGTAAGACCAACCTGGTGGCCTTCTATGACCAAGTCACAAAATCCTTGGACGGAGGTGTTGCGGTAGATGTAGTCTTTCTGGACTACAGTCTTTCAGGAAGGCCTTCGACACGATCTCTCACCCCATTCTCATCAAAAAAAAATTAGGCACTTGTGGCGTTAATGCCTACACAGTCAGATGGGTTGCAAATTGGCTAGAGGGCTGCACCCAGAGAGTAGTGGTGGAGGGGTCATTTTCGACCTGGAGGGATGTGGATGGTGGGGTTCCCCAGGGATCGGTCCTTGGGCCTGCACTTTTCAACAGCTTCATCTGTGACTTGGACAAGGGGGTGAAAAGCACCTTGTTCAAATTTGCAGATGACACCGAGATGTGGGGAGAGGTGGGCACACTAGAAGGGAGGGACAGACTATAACCAGATCTGGACAGGTTACAGGATGAGAACAGGATGGATTTTAATACTGATGAGTGCAAGGTACAGCACCTGGGGAGGAAGAACCAGCAGCATACCTGCAGGCTGGAGAACTCCCTTCTTGTCAGCACAGAGACAAAAATGGATCTTGGAGTCATTGATTCTAAGATGAACATGGACCGCCAATGTGAGGATGCAGTCAGGAAGGCTAACCGCACCTTGTCATGCATCCACAGATGCATCTCAGGCAGGTCCAAGGAGGTGATCCTTCCCCTCTATGCAACAGTGGTCAGGCCGCAGTTGGAGTATTGTGTCCAGTTCTGGGAGTCACATTTCAGGAGGGATGTGGACAGCATCGAGAGGGTCCAAAGGAGGGCCACTTGCATGATCGGGGGAAACAGGGCAGGCCCTACGAGGAGAGGCTTAGGGACCTGAACCTGCTCAGCATACACAAGGGAAGGCTGAAAGGGGATCTGGTGTCTGTCTGTAAACTGGCCGAGATGGACCAGGAGGCAGCGGGAGAGTCCCTGTTCTCCTGAGCACTACTGGGGGTAACAAGGAATAACGGCCATAAGTTGACTGAGAGTAGATTCAGGCTAGATATCAGGAGGCACTACTTCACTGTTAGGGCAGTTAGGATCTGGAACCAACTTGCAAGGGAAGTGGTGCTCGCTTCTGCCCTGGGGATCTTCAAAAGGAGTTCCGGGGTCATCTGACCCCAGTACTCTTTCCCCTGACGGCAGGGGGTCAAACTTGATGATCTGCTCAGGTCCCTTCCGACCCTACCAACTATGAAACTTTCACTGTGTTCACCTATGACATTATATAAATATGATAATGATTGCAAAAGTAAAGCAGTATCCAACAATACATGATAAATATCATATGCTATTTTCTTCTAACTGTTTCATGCTGTTCTGCTTTCATTGCAATAGGTAAGTCGTTCATCTTTGCTCGTTGAACAGCCTGTAGAAAAAAGGCTTTTAATGGAGGGTCAGGTCATGAGTGTTGTGTGTGTTGAGTCAGAGCTACAGAATACAAAACATGCTGACAATTCCTCTGACACAGAGATAGAGGACATGATTACAGAAGGTAAGCCTGTTGCATTTAATTCACATTCTTCCCTATATTTGCAGAATTGAGAAAACTGTGCAGTCTACATTTGTATTCTTTCTCTGAGATCCTCTCCACATTATACTTGGTTAGAAATGTGTGAAGCCATTTTCAAACAGTCAAAAGCATACTTTATTTATGGTTGGTGCGAACGTACATGGTGTCAAGAACTATCTAGAAGAACTAACTTGCGTAATAGTCAATACTGTGTTTTCTTGCATGGCACACTCCCAAATAAGACATTCACCTTGTTTTTGGAAGGCAGAATGTAGAAAAAAGATTTTCTAGAGTTATGACTGGCTGTGATAGAATAAGTCCTCCTGGAAACAAAGTGTCAGGAAGTGTTGCATCTGGGGGAGAGTCTGGATGGGGTAGAAGGAGCTTCCTGTGGTGGTGGGAGATCAACAAGACTGTCCCTTGCAAGGACAGTAGTAAGACTGTTACTTCTTTACTGTAAATAGTTCTTTATGTAAGTTCCTGTAAATAATAGTGTTGCATCCAAACTGTAGTATTTTGATTAGGCTTCTAACTGTATGCAGCAGGTCACTCATCCTCAGCCAGTTCAGTGGCTCTCCAGCCAAATGCTACTGCCTCATCATATACTATGAGCGGGTTAACACAGGACTCCGCCCTTGCAACTTGCTGCCACAGGGAGAAGCTGCAGACATTTAACATGGTGTCTTCCTGTTGCTTGTCTTCCCTACTTCTATTCCAGCAAAGAAAAATCAGCTTCCCCACTTAAGACACGCACCCCAATTTATGGCGGGACATGTGCATGTGGTGTGTTAGAAAATACAGCATTTTCTTGGGTTAGCGTAGCACAGTGTTCCCTCCCCACCCTCCCCCCCCCGCCAAAAAAAAGGTGGGGTCAAGCAATAAATCCACAAGATGGTTATAATAGTTTTTAGAATCTTGGTTGTTACACTTCTTAAATATAGATCTATTATTAATATTCTTCAAGCCTTGTTGTAGGTAAAATTGTTAATGGGAGAGATGGAAAGATCTAGATCTTTAAGTCAACCCTTCAAACCCAAATTAGTCTCTAAAGCACATTTTTAAATATGCCACTAAAAGCCCCAGTTTCTGCAATCTTTCTTGGGAATCTCTTTACAGATTGCAGTCAGGAATCATTTTTAATAATCAGTCTGTATTTTTCTTAATCACTTCCTATAACTATTGGTTTGTGCCTCATAGTATCTAGGGTCAGAAGGGGCCTGGAGCAGGCCATCTAGTCTGACCCCCCGCCAATGGCAGGAACAAGTGCCAGGGTCACAGGACCCCAGCCAAGTACCTATC
>JAGPOW010001918.1:13389608-13402178 GCA_030014935.1 Caiman crocodilus | reverse complement strand
GGGGGAAAAGAAATTTCTTAGCAAATAGTTCCCTTTATGATATTGCTTCCTCAAAGTTAACAGCATCTCTCTTTGTCCTGGAAGCTGCGGAATTAGTTATGTTAATGAAAAGATAATATTAGTGGACTTGCAGATTCCTGAACATCTTGGAAATAAAGTTATATTTATTTCCTAATCGTCCCTCGGTTTGTTTTTCTGTCAGCAGGGCTTTTTCAGCCACCTCTCATGTCAGCTTAGGCCTTCTGTTCCTATAGTGTCTTGACAAGCGGCGTTCAGACTAATTCTTCAACTTGTACGTGCTTTTACATTTCAAATCAGAGCAATCGAAATTATAGTCTCAAAGCTCATTTACTGGAGGAATCTTTGTCGGCTTTTTTGGTTCTAGATAATTTCAGATGATACCTCTTGATGAGGAAAATCAAAATCCTCTGCTCTTCACTGACTGGGACAGAAGTGGCTCTTCTTCTCTGTTGATACAGATTATAAAATGCCCCACCATTTGAACACTTGGCTCATAAGAATTGCCTAAGTAGGTGGGATTCACAGCAGGAAAAACAACAAGTTCTTTCTTCAGCTCTTTTGGGTAAAGAATATGTTTAGAAAAGTTTAGCTCAGATACTAAAATTTATAGGGAAGTGGTTTCCAAAATACTGGTAATGATTGCAAGTGGGATTGCAAGCCCTACAGACACTTTAATTCTTTTTTTTCCATTTGAAAATTTGAAACTTTTTATTTAGCTCATCTGATAGGTAACTGCTTTCTCCACCATCCTTTCCTGAAGACTATTTTTAGACTATGTTCTTAAGACTTATTCTCCTTTCCACTAATTTAAGCAAGAACAATTTAATGTTAGCCTTTAATTTCATGAACCATATGATTTATGATGGGTTGCCAGATTGTGTTATCTCTTTTTACAGAAAATATAACCTTTTCTGTAAGTTACCTAAATTGTTTGTGACATAGGTGAGAGAACCTGAGGACTTCATTGTAATTTAAAAATAACCTAAAGAGGTCAAATGATCTATTCAGTTCTCTTATTATCTGGCTAGAATTACCATACCAGAAGAATTTAGCACGTAAACTTTACTGCAGATTAACTTGAAGAATAACTAAATTGTTTCTCTTAACCGGAATGCTTTCCACCCATACAATCCCTTAGACTTTAGCAAGGTACTGGTTTGCATGTAAATTGGTTGGCTTATCAGGGAGAATAGGCTAACCCCAAATTATCTATCACGTCTGATTTATTAACAGAGCCCCTCTTCAGTGTGAGTGCAGGCTATTTCTGTTTGAGTAATACTAGTCCTTCTAATGTGTCCACAATGAAAAGAGAAGTTCTCCTAGGGTGTCTGAGAGAGAATTTATGAAGTAGATCGCCTCCTTAGGGAAGCATGAGACTGGGGGTTATATTCCCAGAAGTCTTAGCTCTGTTTCTGATTCAGTGATGTAGTGCATTACCATTGTGAGCATTGTAGATCAAGTTCTAGTTTGCAGCGTGGCGGCTCTTATCTAAAGCTAAACTAACACAAGGTAAGTAAATTGAGTATTTATAATTCCAGCAAATTCTGCCAGCAGGGAGAAAAGATTAAATGCTTATTATGCAGGAACCAGTGCTTTGCTTTTTTTGTCCTTTTTTGACAAGGTCACCATCTTAATGGATTAAATAGATGTATAATAGATGATATAGTAGATGTGATATAGCTTGACTTTATTACTGTTCTTGACAGTCTCTTATGACATTCTCAGAAGCTTCCTAACTGAGTTTAGATCTAGTAACTGGAAAACAGGGCACAACTGGTTGAAAATCTGTAATTCATGAGTAGTTATCAGTGGTTTGCTAAAAAACAGGAAAGGCTTATCAAATTGGGGCCCTGAAAAAAGTTGTCCTGGGTCTTGTAATAGCCAATATTTTCATTTATGACTTGGATAATGGACTAGAGAGTATGCTTAAGATGGCAACAAGGTCAGAGGACTTATAAGCTTGTTGGAGAATGAGGTCAGAAGTCGAAAAGATCCTGCCAAATTGATTGAAAAACTAAAAAGATGAAATTCAATAAAGAAAAGTACAAAGTAATAGTTTTGGGAAGGAAATAACTTTATAGATACAAAATAGGAAGTATCTAGCTGGCATCAGGACAGCAGAAAAGGACCAGGGGTTAGAGTGGTCGCCAGTTGCATATGAATGAATAATGTGATCCAGGTGTCATTCTCTGATATATTAATTTTCTGATCTATTAATAAGAGTGTCATATGCAAGGCACAGGAGGTAGTTGTTCTACTGAGCACTAGTGTGCTGGAGCTGTCTAGGAGGGTGCAAAAGAGAAATCGGAACAATAAAAAGCTTAGAAACAAGACTCGTGACACAATGTTGAAAGATTTGATTTCAGTTAGTCTGGAAAAAGGTAGACTGAGGGGGGAATCCAAGTCTTTCAATATATAAAAGACTGGTCTAAAAAGAACAATTGTGCTCCATTTCTGCCAAGGATAGAGTGAGAAGTAATTATTTTATATTTACAGCAAGGGAGATTTAGAGTAGACATGAGAAGCATTGGCAAAGCACAGGCCTAGGCTCCTAAGGAAGCTATGGAATCAGTGTCTTAAGGACAGGTTAGACTGATACTTTGGAAGGGTGGTTTGAATGTACTTGATCTGACCTCAGAACACTAGGACAGATTGAATGACTTTTGAAATCCCTACCACAATCTTATATTTCTATGATAGTTATTATCTTTAAGTAACATTTCTATATGAAGCACATAATGTCATTTAAAAAAATATCCATGAATTCAAATTATTATTTTATTGAATATGTTTTGCTTCCTTAGGCACAGTGGTAGATGTGCTAAGAAATACGGACTATTCTCATCAGACAAATCCAGTCGCTGGAATCGGAAGTCAGATAGCCAAAGCCTTGGACAGCGTGGCCGTCGACCAACTGGCCCAGATGGAGCGTCACGAGAGCACTTCCTTAGACAGGTCTGTAGAATGTTTGCCTAAAACTAAATCACCATTTAAAAAGTTTTAAAGAAAATATAATACTGTAGTTTATTTGTACTGCATTTTCCAGCTTCCAATTACTTATCCATCTGCAGAAGATTTGGCTTCTCATGAAGATGCTGTGCCACCTGCTATGACCACTCGGCTGCGACGACAGAGTGAGAGGGAAAGAGAACGTGAACTTCGGGAACTCAGAATAAGGAAACTACCAGAGAATATTGACTTGCTACCAGCTGTGCAAGCTGATCCGTCAGTGTGGACAGTTGATGAAGTTTGGGCCTTTATACATTCTTTGCCTGGTATGTAATGTAAAGTTTTTTTTTCTGTTTTGGGGTTGGTTTGTGGTTTTTTTGTTGGTGGTTTTTTTTGTTTTTTTTTGTTTTTGTTTTTTTTTTTTACAGTTTTGCAGCAGTAAAAAATGTACTGTTAGCATGGCTGTGAAGGAGTGGTAATATGGTAACACCACACGGGTGTTGTTAGTTGGTGGTACAGAATAAAAATGACTTGTTGCTTCTTGCTTGTTGCTTCAGCACACCTGGGTTTCCCCTCCAAAATCCCACATTGATAGAACTAGTCCCACCTCTGCAGTAGCACCCTAGCTGATGGAGAGTAAAGGTGTTCCTCTTTTCAGTCTGATTTCTCTTAAGAGGTTGGCTGAAGGATTGAATTGGAGACATTTCCTCCCTTTTATGCTTTTCTTCGGTTTCTGTTCTCTTCCCTACTTACCTGCTCTTCGTTCAAAAGAGAAAGCAAGAAAGGGGCTCTAATTTCCCTATACATTAATTAGGGAGAATAAAGATCTTTCATGATATAAAGCTGTTTTAATACATATGGTTTTCTAGAATCCAGAAAACCTCTAAAAATTCACATAATAGAAGATGAAATCAATTGCAGTATACTAGAGGTATCTTATATTTAAGATACCTGCATGGACAAAAGTGTTTTTTATGGGTAGGCAAATGTGAGCTAGAAAAACCCAACTGAACAAATGTGAAATAACCAGACGGTGGTGAAAAGATAGCTTTGAACTTTGAGCAATTACACTCTAATACCTCTGATGAGGTTCCTGACTCTTCATTTACACAATTTTTCTTCTAACTCAAAGTTTGCTATCTTTTCACCACCATTTGGTTATTTTACATTTGTTCAGTTGAGCTTTTCTAGCTTATATTTGCCTACCCATAAAGAACATTCTTTTGTCCATGCAGGTATCTTAAGTTTTGCTAGCAGTAAGACTGAGCTCTTTAGATGAAGCAGTCATGCAACATTCTTCTTTCACCTAAACTAGCCACTCCCATCTCTAATCATTGAAACTTAAACTGTCTCTGTACCAGTTATACCCTCTTGCACGTTTATGGTTATTTCAAACCATTCTTTTTAAAAATATTTCAGTAGGGCAATTCTCTTGAGGAAATACATCTTTGTTTTGGGTCATATAATACCTTTTTTACCAGCTTTGGCCCAGATCCTTCTCCCCCTCGTAAGATGTCTAAGTGGCACTTAACTAAAATCCATGTATCTTAAAGGCACTAAATGAGATCCTGTCTGATCCTATGGAACACTCAGCATTCAGTTAGGATGTCTGGAATGCTCCAAAATGATCTAGTAAAGCCATGCATGCTTTATGGCAATTCAGTTCTATCTAAGAAAGTGCATACATTATGTGTAAAGTTATCCTTAGCTGGAGAAAAACTATTGAGTAACATTGTCTCCAGTTCCCAATTGTGTGTATTCATTTTATTAAATGAAAATTTAATACAGTAGTTTTGCGGCTAGGTCTTCCTCTTTCCCAAAACAGTACTCACTTCAGTGGGCCACAGAGCTCTGTCCTCTTTCTTCCCGTTTTTCTTGCTCTGTAACTTTCTTAGCTGCCCCATAAGTCAGCTTCGGTAGGAGGAGTGAATGATGCCCTGCCTAGTAATGGCCTATTGATTAGTTCACTGGTATAGGAACGGGGATTTCTAAGTTCAGACCCCTTCACGGCAAAGCAGGGCAAACACCCAGCTCTCATGGCCAGAGTAAGTGCAATAACTATTGGGCTGTTGGGCAAAAAGGTAAGTACTGTCTCTGTTTCTGCCTTCCGTTTTCTTTGTGCTGAAGTCAGTGCTGTTGTCTTCTAGTTAGACTGAGGCTCAAGTAGTCATCTCATAGAATCGTAGCGTTGGAAGGAACCTCCAGGGTTATCTGGTCCAACCTTGAGACTGGCTCTCTGGAGAGCTGTATTTCCCTTCTCAGTTGGCAGAATTGATTTGGCTCTCAACATGATCAGCATGATCGGGGCTGTCCAACTTGCAGCCCATGAGCCCATATGCAGCCTACAAGGGCTTAATTTGCGGCCCTCAGGCTCCTCCCCAATAGTTATGGTCTCCAGGCTTTTCTTTCCTCTGACTTTGCTTCCTACCTCTGCCCAAGAAGGGGGCATGGTGCAACATGGTGCAGCATGGGACATCTGAACAGCACAGTGCAGTTTCCATGGCATGTGGTGCCTGACGGCTTAAAGCTGGATGGCCCTGAACTCTAAGGCTGCCCCTTAAGAGAATGTTTTCATGGACAGAACAAGACTCATCTCTGGAGTCCCTTTGCCGACATATGAGAACCCTGCAATTCCTTGAGGTTAATAGGATACAAGTTTGGAGATGCAGTAGACTATTGAAAGAATGGGAAAGCTGTGCATCTCTTGGAGTCAAACAAAATCTTTCTCCTGAGTTAGGCTTGTGCTTTTGGGATGAGTGGAATATTTAGACAGCAGAGTAGGATCTGGGCTTTTATAAAGTATTTCACTCTAAATAGAAGACATTAATCTCAGACAAGGGAGTGAGGATTATATAAAGGTAAGTCTTATGTCCACAAAAGCTAGCATTGATTCACAGTCTTTCTAGTAAATTCAAGTATTATCTACCCTGGGATAATTTTTAACTACCATATTTCCTCAAATAGAAGATGACCCTGATTACATGTGATCAGTCCTGTGATGCTCCAAAATGTTATATGCAGATGAGGCACAGGACAGCCCGGTCCAGTATCACTTTGTGGAGGGCAGGGTCACACTAATCATATATGCAAGGCTGAGAGAGCAAGCTGCCAGAGGGTTTCTGGGTATGTAGTGTTCTGACTCGCTATGAAAAAGAGTTGGTGGTAACAGGGACTGCTCTTAATGGGCACTACCATATGTTTTATTCAGATGAGTTGCACTTAACCTATCCTTGTGACTGAAAAGGGGACGTATTCACTCTTGTATAGGATTGAAATATGAAGGGTTTACTGTTGAGTTCAGGATTAGTCAGTTGTTCTTATAGGAAGTATGGTGCCCAATTTTGTTGGCACTATTTTTTGTTTTGTTTCTTTTTTAAACCCCATTAGTGAGTACTCCCTTTTCACTTTATAGTTGCTTAATAAAGACAAAAAGCTGAAAATGCAAAGGTGTCAAGAAAATAAATTTAAAGAAGAAATAGTCAATCTGGAATGGAAGCTGGAATATACATTTTTAAAAGCATCTAAAAGGCTGTAGGAAGAAAAATAGGACAGTTAAATGGGTTTAGAAAATATATAGATTTATCTGAAAACAACAGAAATATGATTATAAGGGAAAGAGAAGCTTTACATTATAATTGAAAATAAAATAAGATCTTTAATTTATTATCCATACACAGAAAGGTACCAAACAATATGATATAATGGTTGTCTGTTTATCAGATATCCAGGACATCTGTCAAGGAACTATTCTCTTTTCCTTTTGTCCTTCCTTAAAAAAGGCTGTCAATTATTTGGGACAGTGCTTTGCATGGAATGTCTCCATTTCCTATATTAAACATACAGGCATATATCAATGATTTGAGTGCAAATTACCTTTCAAGAATGTTAGTATTAAAAGAAGGGTAAGGAAGGGAATAATCTCAGATAAACAGGTTGCACTTCTAAAGAAAGGTTTCTAACTATTTTAACTCTGCTTCACTGAGATGCCAGTATCTTTCCAACTGTGCATGAAGGCTATTAACTCCTCACAAATCTATGGCTGTAATAAGTGGTTTTGTAGGGGAAATTCTGCTATATATTCATAGTGTGGAATTTTCAATATTCCACACAGTAGAGTAGCACAGGAAGATCCTGGAATAGAACTGCTTTGGAAATAATAGGTAAGTAATGTTTCCTGATCTTCTGGGATTTGAATTGTTCTCACAGAATGAATGCGATCTTCTCTTGCTGGAAAAAAAAACAGAAGAATGATGCTTTCTTTTATTTAACAGGTATTTCTGTCTTTATTTCAAGCCCTTCCAAAGAACACTAAGATCACAGTGATCTTTCTTTTAATTTAAAAAATCTTTCTTTTAAATGAAGTAAGACTCAATTGTCTTGCTTACAAGGATGTCTTGATTTCCAGTGGGCATTGTTTCATCAGTGGTTGCCTCAGTATAGGCTGTATGTGTAGCTAATGCTCAGGTGAGCTTAGGAGTCCCAAAGTTGTGTTGTTTAACTCTTTTACTCCTCAAGGTGTAGTCATTGGGAATTACTATTCTAGTGTGAACAAGGGCATTGTACCTGTTAATGCATATGTCTAAATGACTATTATTATTTATTCTTTTGTAGGTTGTCAAGACATTGCAGATGAATTTAGAGCACAAGAGATTGATGGACAAGCTCTCCTCTTGTTAAAAGAGGATCACCTAATGAGTGCAATGAACATAAAGTTGGGGCCTGCACTGAAAATTTGTGCACGCATCAACTCATTGAAGGAATCGTAGTGGGAACGTGACGCTTTAGATAACAACCTCTCTCTTTGAAAGACCCATACAGTAATAAGCCACTATCTACACTATGGCATGACTATTACTGTGATATTTTGACAAAGTTTTTTTCATACAAAGACTTTGAAATTATTTCTCCAAATACACCATATAATCCTCCCTACCTTCCAGTAATTATCAGGCTCATGGTAAACCATTAGCAAGACTGGGGAATTATTCCAGTAAAGTGGAGGGTGAGGCAGATTAATGAAAACAAAAGTATAATATGTTGCGGTAGATGAAACTATTCCCAAAATGTTCTTTATTATACAAGTTTAAGATTTTTTTTAAACATAATCTGATCGTCATTTAAATTATGTTAATATATTCTGAAAGATACATTTTCCCATGTAGAGAGTTTTTTAGACTATGGAATAACAGAAGAGTCCACAGAGTCTGTGGAAGCACTGATTATGGTAAAATGCTATGCATTTAGTTGTGCTCTCTGAGTTTCTTTTAATCTTGAGCCTATTGTTTGAAGGGAATTTTGACAAACGTATTCTCTGATAGGCTAATCTTCTGCCATTTTAATGTTTTGTTCATGTTTGGAAGCGTTCTATAAAATCTAGGGTATTCATCATAATCCTCGTGTATGCAATGCTAGACCTACTGATTTGCAAATGGCATGACACTCTTCCCAGAGAGTACAGAAGCACATACGTTACTTTTATTGTTTGTATGCTGCTATGCACTAAGAGGGCATTAAGTTGTTATACTTCTTGTTTTGCTTGCTGCTAGGTAACTTAGACCAAAGGAGTCAACACACACATAGGCTGAAAGGAAAGTGTGTCAATGTGTGGCTCCTATTTAACAAATGACCCTGTAGTAGTAGTAGTAGGCAACTCTCAGTCCTTCTGGAGCATGGTGTATGCATTAGAGGTCACCAGGACCTTCCACACATGCTTAGGCAGGAGTGTGAAGGCTGCCCAGACCTTCAATCTCCCTTTAGACCATTGAGACAGAATCCAAAGGCCAGACCAAGTACCTTGTTCAGTACCAATGTTCAGTACCTTGATGGCTGTAGCTATGTGCACGTCCAGGAATCAAACCCAGGTCTCTCACATGGCAGATAAGGATTCTACCACTGAACCACAACAGCAGGTTGAGCAAGTTAAACCTACAGAAAAAAATCTGTCTTTCATTTTCCTTAAGTAGATCTAGCACTGTTTTTCTCAACAGATTTTTGCAGGTATCTTCTAGAGGTCAACATTAGATCTCCTGCTTTTCATTAGAATCTCTCAAACTTCATAAAACAGAGATTTCGGTTCTGATATTTTCTATCAACCCCTAAGGCTGCAAATTAGGGTTGCACATGTTACCTATTAATGCAAAATGTATGAGGAGAGTTCTGAACCCAGAGCACCAAAGGATTTAGAAAAGAGCTAGCAGCTGGGTTTTTCTAAGCACTTTCTAGATTTGTTGTTTTGTTTCCCGCACATCCATTGATATACAGAAGATCAGTTTCCCTTTCTTTTTAGTTGATATGGTTAATTTTGAAGGTAAAATGAGGGAGATTTTGAGTTCTGGTGTAAAGCATTTCTGCTTTCTGATTTCTGGTTTGATGAGCCAGTAGAAAACTACAGCTATCTCAGCTATGGTTTTATCAAAATGCTTATTATTTTTATACAAAAATATTACTGGCTAATTTTTAATCTTTTGTTTGTGGTGGTATACTTTATAATATCAGACAAAGAATATGGATTACCTGTGAATGAATAATGACATCTGGTATGTTAGGAACATGTGGTCTTGTATTGTGAATACTATCTTCTAGACCTACAGTTTAGTGTAATGTTTTGTGCATGTTAACTTCATTATTATTCATTTATTGAAATGGATTTCAAAATAATTTCTTCAGTTTGTTGTTATACAGGACTGAATTATTAAGGGATCGCTAGAACCTCACAGTCATCCTGGTTTAAGCACACTCTCCTTCTTACTCTTGATGTACTACAAGTTATATATAAATTCTTTATAGAGCTTGCATAACCACAGAACACTCACTACTTCTGCTTTAAAGCTTAATGAATGGAAGAAATGAAAATGTATGCCTGGCCTACATCTAAATATTTTACTGCTTCAGCTGTGTTGGCATAGTTAAAGCAACAAAAAAAACCCAGATCCCATCAGGCTGCCTCTGGACATTATGGGTCTGTGCCTATACATATGCTGAATACATGTGCAGTAAGCCTGCTCTAAGATGTTCCAGTTAGAACATGATGGAGTAAACTTGATTAATTAGAACGCTTCAGCAGCCTTGCTGTCATGTGTATTCAGCATCCCGGCACTTCAAAATGGCAGCGAGGGTGCTTTAACTAAAGCTTGCTGAATGAGTTTTAGTTAAAGCACCCCTATAACCATTCTGAAGTGCAAGATGCTGAATACACAAGATGCTGGGGGAATTCTAATTAGAATGGCTCCTGAGAGCATGCGTATAGCCATGTAACACTATTATTGTAGTGTGAGAAACTTTGTAGCACTCCAGAATAATAAGTACTATGGACCACGTGTTCAGAGGTCCTTGGCATGCTCTTCAGCCATGGAGCCTATCGGTGAATTGTAGGCAGGCTTACTGATAGGCTTGCAAACCAGGTTCCTAGGCAGCTTGAAAGCCCACCTTTTCTTAGGTTTCCAAGGAGCCTTTCAAAGGTCTTATGCTTTAATGGGCTACAGGTGCCATCACTATTATCCCTTTAAACTTCCCAGGCTGCAGGCATCCCCCTCACCCTTACTGTTGGGCAGCAAAGGTGAATTGCGTTCCTTTCGAGTTTCTGGTGGCAGCATCTCCAACACACCAAGACATGGCAGAAGTGGCTTGAACAGCAACTTCTTTGTCATGGATCTGCCACTTTTGTCCTGGGACAAATTCCTTTTAACTTGTGGCATGTTACTATTTGTTGCGGGACACTTGCGTATCTCCTACAACAAATGTAATGTCTGGAGGGAGCTGTATAACAAAATCCTCACATCCTTCTAGCCATAGTTATGCTGGAAGAAACTTTTCAAATATAGACCAAGCCTATTCCACCACTTTATGAATGTATTCTGTACTCAGAAGAGCATTTGGAATAAAATCCAACTTTCCTATTCTTGGTATCAGTCATCAACTGCTAGAAAGGACAAATAAGGTCCCTTAGAAGGTCAGATGCAAACAGCTGAACAGAAATGGTAGCTACTAAAGGGAGTATTTTAGTAGGTGTACAGTAGCCATAGATCATATCGGGGTGACACATAGGGGGTGCATGTGGGTGCATGTGCACCCCCTGTAAAAGGTGCTGCCAACACTGGTGGTGTCTGCAGGCAGTCCCTAATAAAAAGTATCCTGCCAGTATTTTACTCTTTCTTTGCTTAAAGCCCTTGGTGTTACTAACTTTAATAGGGCTACTCATGCTTTAAGTGAAGCATGTCCATAAGAATTGACAGGATCCAGGCCTGGATCAGTATTATTTGAAGGGGAGAGCTGCTGTCACCATTTCAGTTGGGAATTTAGTACTCAGTAACTGAACAGAGCTCTCAGCATTGGCTACTTTAGATTTCAGATAATGACTCCTGAATAGTGCTTATTTTACAGAAAGTCTGTATTCTTAACATATGCAATTGATCAAACAAAAGTAGGAGCTTTGGTTTTCTTTAAAATAACTTTAAATAAATTATTCCTATTGAATTCTGAGTAGACATTAGGACTGAAAAGATTTTCAGTCTGAGATGTTATTAATTATTCCTGTGTAAGTAATTGTGATTTATTTTAAAGTTGGTTTTGCACTTTTGAGCTATAGTTTCAGTCAAAATATTTTAAAGAGATTTAAGCTATAAGAAACAAAGATACAAATTGTAGAAATAATTTAAGCTAAGCAAACTTGTACATTTTAAAGGAGCTGGGGTTTAATCATGAGGCTTTCCTTAGAGATGATGGGTTTTTTGGGCTAGATCTAGCAGACTGCTTTGAAAATACAGCATCATTTTTTTAAAACAATATTAATCGCAATATTATTTTCAAGCTCTTCTGTACACTGAAATGTTGAAGCTGTGTTTGAGAGGTGTCACTGTACCTTTTATACTAAAAAAAGTAGATTTACAGACTCCTCATATGCCATGTCTCTAAATGGAAAACTCATTTTTGATTGATAGGGTAGGATACACATGCAACTGACATGGATAAAACCTTCCCATTGCAGGTCAGAGAGCAGTTAATATAAGAGAATACTAATAAGGTACAAATTCAGACCAAGATCCATCTGCTTCCTCAATCAAGGGAAAAACATATGCCCAAATCGTATAATAATTATATGGAAACAGGCACAATATTCTTATTAAAGCTGTGCAAATTTTTCTCACATTTATCTGAAGAGCTCCTTGTTGAGTTAGGTTTACCAGTGCTATGCTCAAGTTATGAATGCAGTAATATAACAGGTTTGAAAAATTGATTTTTCTGGGTTATTTTTCATTTTAGTGACAAAATATGTTAGTTTTTATGCCTGTGCAAATACTTCCCTATTGGATTTGGAGTCGGAGAACAGTGATTTGATTCAGAGATTCAGATCAGTGCCCTGAATTGATTCGGCCGAATCAGCTTCAGAAGATTCGGTGCTGATTCAGAGACATTCGGTGATTCACTCAGCTGGGGAGAGGCAGGCACAACTGGGTGGCTGTAGGTTCTCCCATGGCTTCTCTGGCTGTGCCTGCCTCTCCCTGAGTGGGGGGGATCCATGGGAGAAGCACCCATGGCTGCTCTGCCCAGCCCCATCCCCCACCCAGCCCCAGCCTGGTCCTGGTACCTTTAAAAAAAAAAAAA
>JAGPOW010001918.1:13370950-13386754 GCA_030014935.1 Caiman crocodilus | reverse complement strand
TCTGAAACTAAACACATTTAGTTAAAAGGTGAGGAGTATAAAATATAAGCTACAAGAGTAATGCCATGGCACACAAATAGATAAAAATACCAAAATACAGGGGAGATACAAAATACACACATACAAACTTTAAAACACAATTCCTTATGTTGTACTGAAAGAAAGAGGAAGGAAGAAAAGGTAGAAGAAGAAGAACATATCCAAAGAGGGGAGAGCAAATGCAGGCAAGAGGAAAAGGGCCTTTCTGCTACAATCCTGTCTTGAGCAGGGGGTGAATTAAATGACCTCATGAGGTCCCCTCCAGCCCTACTTCTCTATGGTCCATTTAGCAAAATGGGCATTTGAGAATCATCCAATATCCAGCAAAACAGGGGTGGGCAAAATACAGCCCACAGCCTGTATCCAGTCTGCCAGCTGGTTCCACCTGACTCACGGACAGGCACCGCAGGCAGTGGCTCTGGCTCCAGCCTCTGCTGGAGCTGCAAGAGACACTGGGTGGACTCTGAGCAACTAGGGCAGGGGTGGGCAGAATGCAGCCCATGGCCCAGATGCAACCCACCAGGCCATTCTGTCTGGCCTGTGGGGCCCCTAAAAAAATGTAGCAAATTAATATGATCTGCCCCTGGCTGCCTGTCATGCGGCCCTTGATGGCTTGCCAAAACTTAGTAAGTGGCCCTCCAACCGAAATAACTGCCTGCCCCTGTCCTAGGAGCGGGGGATCCCCAGGCTATAGGTAGGTGCAGCCTGCATGGCCCTGGTAGGGAGCTGGGGCAGGCTGGAAGGAGCTGCTGGGCTTCCTCAAGCTTTGTAGTGGTAAGTGTGGATGGGAAGGGGTAGGGCTGGTAGACCTGTGGTGCAGGCAACTCTTGAGGGGCATGTCAGAGTACAGGCTGAGGCAGGAGCCCTGTAGTGATTTGGGGGGTGGGTGAGTGGTGGCATGTGATAGCAGTGAGGACATCTTTCCTTGACTGAGTGTTGTCCCACTGCTTGTTTTGGTTCTCTTGGGAGAGAGACTTAATTTTGAGCTATTTTGCAATCACCTAGATGTACACTACTCAAAAAAATAAAGACAAAAATATTTTTTGAAATAATATATCTTATAGTAAATCTTTGACTTTTAACATATGATTCATTTATCTATAACTGTATTAAAATGTCTTCACCATTAATTTTATGCATGTGGCTCTCAACAGCTCACTAAAACTTGTTAAGTGGCCCTCCAGCCAAAATAATTGCCCATCCCTACAGTAAAGTCAGCAGAACTCCCAAAGACTTCATTGAGTACAGGCTCAGCTCTTTAATGAAATCAACCATGTGAGGACATGAAAGTACTGCTGAATTGTGCACTACAAATTACCTTTAGTGAGTCATTGCAGTGGTAGCATTTAAAAGTCTTCTCTCATTTTTGGCGGATTATGACATGGTGAAATAAGCTGTAATTTGAACCATATTTAACATTCCACTTACTGGGTGAGTTTGAACGCAGGAAAGGAGTGTTCTAACTGTTGTGATGACTATATGGTGGTTATAGGGTCATTTCTTTTACATTGTTTCTTTAAAATGTAATTGAAGAATATACTTGCCTGGATTTTTTTAAAGGAAAGGAGAATTTCACTAACTTCTTAACTGAAAAAGTTTTTATTGAGGTAAAATTTTGGTATTTTTCTTGAAATATGAATGACATTCTGAAATGTTGCTCTAAGCAGATTCAACTCTAGAGCTGAATCTGATTTATGAAAGAAGAATTTGACTCTTTGTTTAATTCCTATGCTCACAAAGCTTGTTCTCGTTTTTCAGGGTTGGCTCAATGGGTGGGTGGGGGGGTGCATGTGTGTGTTCGTTCGCTGCACAATTAACCTGGATGTTTCTGTGTATTAGCTCAAACCCCTTAACCTTCCTCATAGAAAACCCTCTAACCTGGATTTGGAATGACTCTAAGCCCATGCTGGTTTAATGGGAGGAACTAGTTAAAATCCAAGGTCCTCTTAAACTGAGGCAGGAGCCTGCCCACTGAAAGGATGCAGACAAAATCACTTTGGGGTACTGATATAGCTCTGGCACCATTCCCGAGCTAGTCACTCCAAAGAACAGTCAGGTTTTTGCTACTGTTGGAGCTGTGCTGCCCTAAGTGGGCTGCCTCTGAAACAGCGTAGCCTCCTCTTGGAAAATGCTTCCAGTGGACTAATTAGCTCTGGAAAGTGCCAGAACCAATTAACTCATTCTTACCTTAATTAATCCAGAGGTATCCACACTTATTTCCAGTGTAAGCTGGAGTACTGTAGTGTGCATCAGCATATCAGTAGTATGTGCTAAGATTTATGGACAGAGGTTCATGGGAACCTGCATCTTTAGGTTTGGATGCAGGGAGGCTACAGTAACACAGGCAGGGTTTTGCTGTGGGCAAGCTTGTACTTGTGCTAGGTTAATCTGGATGTTTATATCCAGCTGTTGGAGGTAGCTGTGAGATAAAGATGTTACCCTCATTCTCTGAGAGTAATGGTGCTGATTAAATTTTTCCTTTCCTTGTATTCCACCAGTGTTCTGGAGAGGTTTTAAGTTATGCCATATTTCTTCTCCCAACATTACTACTTACTGTATATTCATGATGCAAAAGCACACTTCCCAGGCTGTACGTACCAATGCATCTTGTGTAGTAACTAGAACAAGAAATGGGCAACTAAGACCTGGGTTTATTCAGGATCTTCCCCCAAAATTTTGTACTTTTGGTTACCTTGCTAACCTCTCAGGTGACTTGTCTGCATGCTGAATATATTCTTTACTGATCTCGTAAGGCTATTGTGGAGCAAATGGTTTCAAACATCAATCTCTAGAAGAAGGGTGATATGTAAGAAGCGTATTCAGATTCTTCAGCAAGCTGATAGCTCTTTCAGTATTGTGGATTCAGCTTTTCAGTGTTATGAACAGATCTGGAATGAAAATGTTAGGTCAACTTCCAGTGTCCATTTGCTGCCAAGTTTTCCAAAATGAGTGTTTTGCCAGCTCCTAGAAATAGAAAAATCTCATCAAACTTTCTATCTGGAAGAATGTATATAAATTGAGCACAAATATATATAGTCATAGTATAAAGCTAGCACATTAAATAAATACAATGTTTAATATGCAAGAAGCATACGTCATGTTAGGTGAAGTTGAAAAGGATTACATTGTTCATAGATTGTAAATCAGGGTATTACATCCTACTGATGAAGTGGTAGGGATAGAAGCACAAAAATATATGGCATGATGGAGTGGTCTGCCTGAAGTTTCTAGTCTGATCCAGGAGAGGTGGTTGGATAACATTAGTAAGAAGAATAAAATGTTATTAAACAGTGCCAACTGATTTATATCTGGAGTTAAAAGGTAAATAGAGTGTTTCAGTCAGGAACAAACTTGCACTGTCCCTCTCTGAATCAATTCCTTTGCTTCTTAATGCTGAGGTTGATGCAGAAGATTCTTGAGTAGGGTAGAGCTTTCATTATCATAAATGCCTGTGATGTTTGTAGTAATGAAAGAGAGAGGATGACAACATTTGAGTGGTACGTGGCTTATGAAAAGAGAGCTTTAATTGTTGGCACAAGCACAAAAATAATGGGAAAAGCAGATTACTTATTTGGCAGCAATTTTCTTTGGCAACTTTCACATGTATAGTTACTGCCTTCATGATGGGGCTCTTGTTGGTTCCTGCAGTACAGCTGCAGTCCTGTTGCTGTGCAAGACTACATTGTTAGATCAAAGATGTGGTACTATGACTTCCCAGTAGCGTCCATAAGAAAAAGGCAAACAATGAGCAGGCTGAACCTTTTCTTTGTACAAGCAACAGGGGATAAAGGTCCCTTCTGCACTGTCACTAACACAAACATTTTTTTTTCTTATCCTCTCTCTGGCATTTTGAAAGAACTGACTCTGATCCCAATCTAGTTTCTAGTAAGCAGTTTTTCAGTATTCTGATTGCTTTTTTTATGTAAAAAGCAAAGGACAAAATGGGCATGAGAGAGCTACTGTTCCACGGTTAAGCGTTTCCTTCAACTGACCAAGTGATTGTGGAGAGTTACATTCCCACTGCCTAGTGGATGAAATGACAGCCTGAAAGTTGAATCTTATCTGACACCCTTTCCCAAAGAATAGTGGTGAAAGAGAAGTGAAGTATGAAGTTTTCCAAGTCCTGTTTTAAAAGTGTTGTTTATGTAATCTTAGTGAATTAATATTTGATTTACCTTGACATTGTGTTTTCTTGTAAAACTGACACTTAGCTTTAGAATGATTGTAGCAAATATAAGAAGGCTGCCACCTCAGGACAGAAATGTGTGTGAATTTAACTACAGATATTGAATTTAAATCTCATTAATAGATGTCAGCGTTCTTACCCAACTTTGTACAATTCAGTCTGTAGTTTTAATTCAATTTTGGAAAATACTGAAACAGAATTTCTACTGGACTAGAGATTAGGTTAACCTTATTGAACAGGGGTGTCTAAAATGTATGTTGTGGGAAATAATTTTAACTTCATGTGACAATAGGTGAGATAAGATTAAATATTTTCATTTGCAGACCTGTGGATTCCTTAAAGGTTTCTTACTTGATGATCTTTTAAAATGCCTGGTGCATGAATACATTTGAATACTTGCTGGTTTTTAATTTTTTTTTTGTAAATATTTTACCAGCCCTTTTCACTGGGTGTCTAGTTTTATGTAGGCTGAAAAACTACATCCAAAAATGTGCTAGAGCAAGACCTACCCTATAACCTCCCAAGCAAGAAATAGTAGCACCTAGAAATTTTGTTGTTGTTAAGTTAAATGATTAAAGGTCATTCTACATGTTGTCCTACTTTTCACATTAAGTATAATATATTCTTTAAGCCAGTGTAAAGGTTGAAGCTGTGAGTGTGGTGCCAAATATATCAAACCATATATTTTTTAAATCCTGCCTCTTCCTAATGCACTGTTTTTTAAAATTCAGCTATTTACTGATAATTCTGCTAATGTGATGCATTTCACTTGCTTTTTAAACAGATTTTCACCCAAACATTTTTCATGTGCTTAAAATTCTGCTCCCTTCTGGTTGCATCTAAAAATTAGTCAGCTATGTATTGATACCTTAAAGAGTATGTGGCACACTGGGTGAGCGAAGCACCATATGGGATTAACTAATATATTGAAATGAAAATTAGACTTGGACATGTTAAGGAAATAAATATGAAGTTAATATATGAGAGAGAGATTTATATGTGGTTGTGTATCCTTATAGAGTGATATACTGGAATCTTCTTCACAAAGTTTTACAATATACAGCATTGACTTCAGCACTTACATCTTTTGTCTATAATTAAAGTGTAATAATGTAAATGGTAACCTGAAAATTAAGTTAAATTTTACAGTTGAAGAGCACACGGTGATCTTATGTAAAAAAAAAAAAAAAAAAAAAAAAAAAAAAATTATCTTCACTTTGTGTATCATTTTTTTTTTAAAGAAAAAGCACTTTCCTATTAACAGCTAGCATGTGAATGAATCTTAGATTCTCATGTTTGTAATGGTCTGTAGATGAAGTGAAATTTATCTTTAACCTATAAGTTAATGGATAATCTGATTATAAAAATGTTGAATTAAAGCACCTTATTATGCTGCTTACATTTGCTTGTAATTGCACCTTTTGTTATCTGCATCTTTTTCTTCTTGAACATTCTTGTGTGATATTGTTCTCTGCAGGTCTGAGTGGATAATTAGCCAACTATAGCATCATTTAACTTTATATAGTTTATATTTCAATATGACTGACATTGTATTGTGAGTTCAGTGCTTCAAAAATAAATGCTACTTCCACTTGTCTATTTTGATTTTTATTTCACTTTAAAAGCAATCAAAGCTGTGAGAACAGGAGAGAGAGAAAAAACATCTGTTCATCTGAGCTATACAATTTAATTTTTTCTTTTAAAATTACCTATAAATTAGCTTCCCCTTTGAAATTCTGGCTGCATTCCTTTAGCTCTGACCTTTGCTTAGCATTGGTTTACTTCCCCCTTATTGGTGTTTGAAACGATCATGGATCACAATCCTACAAGACGGTGAGCATCTGCTTAGCATGAGCAGTCTAATTGAACCCTGTGAGACTGCTCATGTGCTTAAGATTAAACGAGGCAAGAGGAAAATCAATGAAATATAGTCCCTGAAAATATTATAAAAACTATGATTTTAACTCAGAAATTTCAATCCCATATGAGGATTTTTGCAGACCAGTCTACTGAATTTTTTTTTGCATACCTAATTTAAAACCAAAGTCAAGGCAGAAAAATAGAATGGGATTTAATATAAGAAAATAATTGTAATAGTTCTCTTCCTCCAACCATCTTACCAGTGAAGGTAGTAAACCCTGCCACCATTGTAGTCACTAAGTTGTTTGGGTTTGTTTTTTTTTCACCAACTGCATAGGTGGGCTAGAGTTAGACATAGACAAGCTTTTGAATGGAAGACATTTTCTTTAGGAGCTTTTGAAGCTTGCCTTTGAAAGCTTGTCTAACTCTAGCCTATCTATGCAGTTGGTCCAATAGAAGATACCACCCAAAGAAATCCTTGCCATCTGCATAATTCCTAGACCATCACAGCTATATCCTTCTAACACTATCTTAAAATTTATGCATGTTCTTAATCTTTCCAGGATTAGGATGGTTGGTACCAAATCCAGGCTTTTTCTTTAGTGCTTTAAGACTGTTATTTATTTAGATTTTAAAGCATCCTCCCTTATTCAAAAGGGAACTTCACCAGAACTTGAACATGGTATCTTTGCATATGATAGATAAATACTTTGCAAGCTCTTTATGCTGCTCTAAACTGTAGGACATTGATGTGGAACTTTGGCACCTCTACTGCTTGAAGACCCTGTATCTGAAATTCATCCATATGTTCTCTTCCCTCCAGCTGAGAGATGCATTATTATTATTACAAATGAGAAACGGGGGAAGGCAAACACTTGTTTTCGGAGCCTGAAGTTGATCCAACCAAGTACCACATGTGCAGTGTTCAGGCCAAATTCTGCTGACCAATAAAGGAAAATGTCTCATTGTGCCCTTGAGACCCCCAGAAGTCTATTTCTCTGTGGCTTCTCTTATTAATCATCAAGGAAGAGGTAAACTGCAATATCTAGTTTTTTAAAAGGTGCAGGAGCCATCGAGTTAGTGAAAACCCTTGGGTATGGAGAGACCAAATGAGATGACCTTATACCAATAGTGGTCCTGTCCCACTAGGAAAAAGACACTGTTTGTACATGGGCCTTATGGACAAAATGTGCAAGTTAAGACATATAAGCCAATCCCCCCACTTTAGACAGAGAATTAATATTGCTTCATTTATCTTCTTGAACTTAAGAAGTAAACAAGCTAATGTTTCTTAGGTCCAAACTTGGTTACAACCTCGCCTACCTTTTTGGAACAGGGAGATAGGTGTTATAGCAGTTATCTGTGATATGAAGGAACCTTTTGCTATTGGCCCCCTGCTGACAGAGAAGACCTGATGGAGCATTTTCTCATAGGAAGAGTCCGGAGAGAGGTGGATTTAGTTTATGTAATAAAATTAATTTGACAGTACAGCTTCTTGTTATTATTACCTTAAGGGTCAAACAATCCAAAGCCATTCTGGTCCAAGCATGGATTTGATGGGCCAGGATATAGTGCACCAATTACATATAATACATATGTTTCTATCATATTATATAGACCAAAATGATTCTTTAGAAGTGATTCTCAACCAGGGCACCACGGTACCCTGGGGTGCTGTGAGATCCTTTTAAAGGTGCCATGCAATATTAGCACTTAGGTGTATAAACGCCTCCAAATGATTCATAAAATAAAACCCAAAGGTTTTAATAGGAAGTCAAAGTGGCAAAAACATTCTGACCAACTGTGGTCTTTCTGAATTCTCTGAAACACAAGAATTGCTCTTATTTTTCCATAGTCAAAAAAATGAGTGACAACAAAGAGCTGGCATTTTCTAAGGAGTTTCTTGAATGAGTCTAAAAAGATTGAGAACCAGTCTCAGGAAAATAAAGCTAACCTAACCATCCAGAGATGGTACTGGGCCAAAGAATCTTAGTTTTGATCAGTGCTAGACCTTAAACCTCACAAGGCAGTACTGAGTGATAAATGCCACAGGGCTCTGGGCTGGAAAAAACAGACACCTGCCGCAAATACAATGCAGTTATGGTGTCAACTTGGATGTGTAAGGTAGCAAGGGGCCAGCAGTGCTCCTCTAAGCTGCTGTTGGCACTGAGGTTCCTGCATAGCCTTGGAACTGAGTTATTCCATCTTAGAGGTATAGTTTCCATTTCTTACCCTCAGCCACCCTCATGAATTCCCATTCAGCCAGTTCTGTAGAAGGTAAAGTTGCTAATGGGTTGTGGGGTGTTGTCTGCTGAACTTTCCGGGTGTTGTCTGCTGAACTTTAACAGAGCCCACACTGAAATGTGAGTGCTTGGAGTTTAGAGGAGGCAGTATAGCCATGTCTGGCTCTCTACAAACTGCTGTGAGGTCCCTCTAGTAACATGTCTTGGAACTCAATGGTCTGGCTCCTCTTTTTCCATGTGCTTTGAAGTTTTGGAGTTATGAAGAGGGTGGCATAACTACTAGTAGAGTCAAAGTCCTTTGGGCAGCAGCAGTGCTGGCTGATGAACTGTGCTGGATGCAGCTCTGTATTTTCATCTGACACCAATCAGAAAGATCTAAGGGGAAGGAATATTCTTAGCTTGATCTCCCTCTGTTTCAAAGTCAGAGCCACAAGTGAACAACAAATATTTATTAGGAATGTGTGCAACTCACCCAGAAAACAGAAGCATTGTGTTAATATCTAATGCCAAAATAAGTCTTCTGTAGGAAAAGCAGTTTCAAAAATTGAAAAATCCTAGAGGTGGCATCCAGAGAAACTCTCAGAATGAGAAAATAAGAGATAAGGATGAAAGGGTCCAGAAGTGAGGCAACAAGTCCAAAATGCTGGCATCTCAGGGCACAGGAGAAAAAATGTTTGGGGCCAAATGTTCATCAGTCCAGTCTTAAAATCCACCCCAACCTTCCTGCCTTCAAATCAATGAGAGAATAATAAAAAGAAAATAAAGAGTAAGGAAATGAAACAATGGTTTCAAGTAATGTAGCCTGATAACTGACAGATAACAGACTCCATTTCAACCAGGAAACTAGGAGAAGGAAGTGTACACAACTCCTTTTTCTTTCCACTTAGCCCTAGGAATATACAACATAGGGCCTGCTCAGGTAACAAGGTTAACAAATCTATACCGCGAATAGGGAAATTGGCAATTTTTTGAAGAAGAATCATGAAATATTGTGTGTGCTTCAGGGATGATGTGTTTTTTAAATATATAAAATAAAGGTGCAACTTATTCTGCACAATTGAGGTTTTTGATATGCATTTTTCAGATATGGGGAAGACGATACATAGGACATTTCAAACACGGAATAAACTTTTATTCTTAATAGCACCACCTAATTTGCTTTCAGTTTCTTTATCAATTGAGAACATATGGGGGATACATAAATAACGAGTGTATAAAGGTCTCTGGTGCCCATTTTTTAGAAGATTGTCCCAAATTAAAAAATGCATACGCACATTGCATGAAAAGGATAGAGAGAATCAGCCTCCCATGTCAACTCCACTTCTGAGTATACTGAAGCAGCACTGCCTAGAGAGCAGGACACGAGACAGCCTCAGGAGACCAGTCATCTAGTGTCAAAGCTCCTTCATTTGTTTATACAGTAGCTGGCTAAGGATCTGTTCCCTATGTTGCATATCTAGCTCTTCTACAAGTCTGCTGTGACATGATGGGCAAATCACTTTTCCTCTGTTTCCCTCAGTCTCTACAGTATTTAATTAATTACAGTATTTAGACTGGGGGAAAGGGACTACCTCTGGAGATGTCAATGTGACAGTGCAGTGCTAGGTAAGGATACACTGCTGGTGTGGTGTTCCAACCAAACCAATAGATCCTGCTTTCCAGGTGAACTAGGCACACTAATTCACATTCTTATTTTCAGTACACAACCTAGTTCATTCCAACTTGCATCTCACCTCTGTACTGCACTGTGCCGTGCTGACCTACTTCTGCTGTTTATACATTTCCTGAACAATCGCACTTAGTGGCTATATTGCACTGCCATAATGTATTGTGCTGTTCTGTGCACACTGCCATACCATTCATTCATTTACAACACACAAATTTCCATACTAGCTCAGACCAAAGGTCCATCTAGCCCAGTTACTGCTGTCTGACAATGACAAGGCATCCAGCAACCCTTCTGCAACCTGTTATGAATGTCTAAATTAGTTCCAGGGAATGATTACAAAATGTTTAAATGGTCATTTGGGTGTGGAAGCTTTCTGCTTCTTGTATTTGCCTCATTATATTTACTTTTTTGGTGAGGTGGAGACAATAAAGTTAACTTTTAATTTGTAATCGTTTCTCCCTCTTTAGAAGAGAAAGAAACTTCCATTTTTTAAAGAGGAAATTGCTAAGCTTTTCTAAAACAAACCAATAACTAATAAAGTTGTTTAAATCTGTAATAGAAGACAACAATTGTCTTTAGGTTACTGAAGATTTTATTTTTTATGTTTGAAACAAATCTGAAACTGATTAACATTTAATGGTAAAACCAGGCATGTTTTGTTGCTTTTAAGTAGTGGCTATTTTTACCCAAAATTTCAACTCTTTTTTATGAATATCATATATTTTTTATAAATATTATAAATTTAATTAAAACTTTTGCTGTGCATTAAAGTCCCCATCTATCTGTAAAGCTTAGCTTAGAGAACAGTGCAATATTCCATATTCTAGTGCAATATTCCATTATCCATTGGCAAATTTTGGTGAGTTTCTTCATAGGCTGCAGTTCTGGAGACGTATCCTTATATTATCCAGCAAGATGAGTTCACAAAAGACATCAAAATAGCACAATCATTAGACACCTCTGTTCCATAGTACTTACTGGCATTCTTTTCATACAGCAGCTCATTAACAGATTACGATTACTGTGCCTGGCTTTTCAGCTTGCTCTGTATTTTGATTGTTGAATGGGATGAAGCAGAATTTCCAGCTGACAAATGGATCTAAGCACCACGTCCTCTCTGTCAGCTTAATGTCATGACACCTAAACCAGTATGTTGTTGCAATAAGAAAACTGTTAACAAAGTACAACGAGGGAACATTCATTTCCATGTAAGCTGGAATCTGAGCCCCAAGCAACAAGATGATCACCTGAAGGAGGACAAAAGGTGCCCAAGTACCAAGAAAACAGAGGAGAAGTCTTGTCAACAGTTGTTTCTTGCAACCAGTGTGATTGTAATCAGACATATATGAAAAGAGCAGAACAGCCTTATTTTTAAAAGAAATCATCCTAACTGATTGCACCATAGCTATAACTTCTGACCACCAAGTCATAAAAACCATGCATATGACCAACAGCATGGCTAATGATATCCAGTAACTCTGATCACTGCTATATAAAGGACACTGGTAAACAAAAAAGTTGTTTTGTGTTCTGAAACCTGCATAGGTAGTTGGAACTTGAAGAATATAAAAAAATCCTGAAATCCATATAAAAACTACAGCAAGTATATAAAATAACCTTTGACTTATGTTGGGAGGCTGAGAGGTTTGATTTATAGTCATGTAATAATCTAGACCAGCCACAAGATAAATTGGGTAATACATGACACCATAGGTAAAAGAAATTATCTGTGTGAACAAACAAATATGATACTTAGTAAATCTAACACCCCAAAGTGCAAAGTCCTTAAAATAGGAAATGAATGCTATATTCATCAGAAGTGTGAAGTCTATGAGAGCCAGCGAAATGCAGAAATAGCCCATAAAACTTTCTTTTATATTCTGTCTTCTAACTCGCAGCATGAAGAGATTGAGGGAGACTTTTCCAAGCATAATCAGGAGCAGCATACAGCTAGCTTCAAGAGGCGGGTTGACTTGGCTGTAGTGGTAGTGAAGGGAACAATTTTTACAGGGCAGGGCAGCCATTCTTCAAGGATAAGAGCCAGCAAAATAGAACTTGCAGGGCATGGTGGATCACACCTAAAAAGAGGGAAGGAGAATCTTAGAGTATAAGGATTCCTGTTGTAACTCTGCCAATCATAACTTAACAAACGGTCGCAGAGCTAGCACATTCTTGAGAATTCAGTCAAGTCTCTGTTTAGGGACAAAACACTGAAACACCATTTACAGCCACCATTTATAGCAAATTCCTATAGCCTCTGAATACATGTTCTTAGGCTTGGAGTTAAAGCATCACTGTAAACTTAAATAACGTTTGTTTGTTTCCATTTTTATTTAGTGATTTTATATGCAAATAACTTAAGATGCGTCAGAATGAAGTTTGGTGTCCATTTGGACTTCTATTTACAATTTGTTTCCATGTGTTAATTCTCATGCAAACTCAGCCTAGGCTTGTTCAGTTGCTCAGTTTGGTAGCTGACAATATAATTTGCATGTCTAGAAAAAAATGTGAAAATTGAAGGGCTCCTTCACTTTGTCTTGTTTGTTATGCACTCTCCCAACCTGGGTGCCTCTATAAATGAATAGGACCAAATGCATTAGACTATGACTTGACTTTAAATGAAGCTATCTATAGTTAACAATCAACATTTTGCTTAATAAGAAAAAGTAAATTTCTCCCCTCACCCCACACTTGTGAAGAACCTCTCCAATTCCACAGGATGACACTTGGTAAGTAAATTTTTGTTTTGCTTTTCCCTGAGAGAAAAATAGAGGGAGGTTGCTTGAAACCCAGTGGCAATCTTATTTTCCATCATTTTTCTAAAAGCGGCTTTTGATTTGAAAGCAGCCCTGCAGGTGACATCAATCTAAACTGAAGCTCTGTTTTAGGCATCTTAATAGTCTGAGTTCTGTCCTTTAATGATATCTGTAACACAGCCTCCTCAAATGTCCATATAATTTAAACTAAAAAAAACTTTGTATGTCAGGTACTTTTAAAGAGTTTTGGAGTGATAAGCATTAGTGGTAACTGTCTCACACTGTTGTCAGAGTTCATTACTGATGAGAAAGAAGAGCTATGCTCTTTCAAACATCTCTCAATTTCTGTCTCTGGGAACTG
Source organism: Caiman crocodilus (assembly GCA_030014935.1). Taxonomy (NCBI): domain Eukaryota; kingdom Metazoa; phylum Chordata; order Crocodylia; family Alligatoridae; genus Caiman; species Caiman crocodilus. Next base: position 13,373,640 of record JAGPOW010001918.1, on the reverse strand, counting down.
GAAGTTAAATGCTGCCTCTAAGCTAGAGGTCCCGATTGCATCTATGTCCGCAGATACCCCAGTAGACGGTAATCAGTTTGAAAAAGGGAACTTTCATGAACTACCAAAATCAGAGTCAACAAAAGTGGGTTTATTCATATGTTTTGGATCATTTCAACTCCGCTGATCTCAACAGATTTTTTTACTAGACCTTTAGTCCAGCTAAATTCAGTAGAACCACTCGCTTGAGTAAGGAAAGCAGAACTTGGCCCTTAATATCAGTAGTTCTTTCTTCTTAATGAATTTCTATAGTATCACTTCCATAACTAACTGGACATTAAATATTTCTTTATCAGTCTTTCTATAACAAAGCTAACACTATTTGCTCAATGGGGTTTTGTTCTATTGTCTCCAATTAATCCAGCCACATTTTTCTTCATCTTTTGTAGAATCCTCATATGTTTTTGTCCAGTTATGATAATATGTGTTGTTACAACTTAATGCTGAAAGGCCAACTTGTAAAAGGCCATACTAAGAGATGTCATAAGTATTCAAGAAACGCCTGCTTCTTTTGCAGTTTAAGGGAGAGGGAAAGTGTGGTTTATTGCTCCAGTGAAGGAGAGCTACAGCTTTGCATTTTCCCAACAGTAAGAACCTTTGTTGTCTGCTATACTGCAACATATATCAAGTCACATTACATTAAATGATCCAGGACCTAATTCATGGAACATTTTAATTCTGGTGCTTCAACCTTTTCTCTCACCTGCCTTACTGTCCCATTCCTTTTCTCAGAGAAGGTTCTATTTTTGTTCTCATTTTTTCAACTGCTACACAATAAACTATTTTGGCATTCCTTCCTTTTTTGGCCTTTTTTAAGTGTATTGCCCAAACAGACTTGCAAAAGACAGTAAAAAAGTTTTTACATGCCAAGGCTTGAATAGTGAGGGTTCTGAGGGTTTTTCCTACAGTATTATTACCGCCTGAAGCAATCTGAGACCTGTATTCCTTCATTCTGATTTAGATACTGGTGATACTTTGGTCCCTGGGTGTAGAAGGAAAAAAACCACATAACTCAAGTCAGAGCAGGAGGAACTTTCTGCGTTCTTTTTTTTGGTCAGGATTTGTTTGTATTTAAATTTGCATCCACAGCCTGCAGCTAATATGCATAAATGGAGAGACTCTGTGGACTGCTGTACTTGAGAGCCTGTTCTCTGTAGGTAAAGAAGACATGGTAGGCAGAAATACTTGGGATTATCTTCTGATCCAAGATGGTTTCCACCATCTCTTGTGAAAGGAAGAGTTATACAATTATCTGAGCCTGGCATTTCAATATCCATCTGCACTAGCTAAGAGATTTATTTGGGTGCACTAGACATTGCTTTACAGAAGGTTTAAAAGTCTGGATGAAAATACACTGTCAGCTTTCATACACATTTAGTCTCGTGGGCTGAGACATAATTTTTTCTGCTCCACGAACTAGTAAAGGCTTTCAAATACAGATGTGAAGAAATGGCTGGACTTAGCAAATGGCCCTGACTTTGAGAAGGCTGCACCTGTACATGTTATTTACCTGTAAAACTTACATCACTGGGCTATACAAGCAAGTGATAGCATTTCAGAATTGCCCACACCTGGAGAAAAGGCTAGGTCTCAATTTAAAAAAAAAAGTCTTAGAATAAAATGTCCAGTCAAAAGTGCCTAAACTTATGCAGTAAACCCACATGTAATAATTAGCACCTGAATAATTAGCACGGCTTCCAGAAGTATTTGTTATCCAAAAATCCCATTGCCATCACAGATAAGTGTCAGTAGTGTTTAGCTAGAAGGGCAACATATTTGTTCTTGTTTTTAAAACTCTGCAATTTTGCCCCTATCTTTCCCTGCTTCCTCCTTCTCTTTGATCAAAAACTTGTATCCAGGCAGTTGGCAAGTGCTGTTCCATAGTTTTCCTCTGTAGCTGCCTAGATTCATTATCTAAGAAAAGGAATCCTAAGTACTCTACCACTTCAACTATCCCATCTCTCTTAATCATACCTGACATCTCTCACCTTGTCTCCATGCATCTAATTCTGCTTTCAGTTTGACTCAATACTGTGCAAAACGGGCAATCTTTTCAGAAATGAATATACAGCAGTTCACCTTCTCTAACTGATGGTTCCCATGTGTGTCCATAGCCAGTGCTGAACCTAGACTTCTGACAGCCCCGGGGCGAACTTTTAGTATTGGTAGTAGAGTAAGAGCAGAGTATTTAGTAAAGCTGTAGTTCAACCCCTCTTTGCCAGAGATAATGATAATAGTAATTGGACTTATTGCAAAAGTATCACATCTGTGCTATCGCTGTCTTTAAATAGTTCCTTCCCAATTGACAACATTGCCAGCCCCGTATATGCACAATATTAAAACTTTTCTTTGCAATTGTAATTTTTTTCCCCCATTTTCAAGACCCCTTTCTGTCTAGGCCCTGGGCAGCTGCCCGGTTCATGGTGTCCAGGTCTGTCTACAGCAGTGGCCTCCAACCTTTTTAAGTAGGAGATCACCTCTGGCATTTAAAAGCAATGCAAAATCTACTGTGGGTCGCTGCCACCTCTCCCACACCCCAGCAGGTAAGTCTGTGGGGAGGGAGGGCGAGGCAGAGGGAGAAAAAGTTATTTGGGGGGTGCACCTCCTGAGCAGGTAAGTCCCACCCAGCCGGGGCCCCACTCCACTTACAC